>CM024697.1:4584962-5808508 GCA_014182845.1 Corymbia calophylla | reverse complement strand
GGAGATACTTCTTTATTGGATTTGATGGAGGTCGCACGAGAGAGAATGTCCTTTACTTTTGTGTGATTTGTTCTTGCTTTACGTGAGGCCTGTAACAGGAAACTGTGCATACTAACCGAAATATTTTAGGAGGTCGGACCGTAGGAATTGGCTTAAGAGCCCTTTTGATATCGGATTAAATGACATAGGTTGACCATTCTTGCTTTGTTATTGATCTGATCCCTTCAGGCTAATCACCCTTATATTGCCAGTAATTGTTATGTTCTGTCTTCTGTCAATTGTGATGTTTTGCATAGTAAAATGAGTCAAAAAGCATCGGTAATCCCTATCCTTCTATTGCTGGGAGCAAATTGATTGCTCATATTGTGCTAGATGGCCTTCTGCTCATTGGGTTAAGTAGGCATGAGGAAGAAAAGGTTGTACGGCTTTTTTTGTGGGCTAGACCTTCATTATAATAACTTTTTTGCAGGCATTTGTAAGTGAGTATTGCTCATCAAGCATGTGATGTGAATGTTGCATATCAGCTGATCATGCTTTGAAGGATGTTTTATACTTGTTGTATAATTAGATCATTAAGCACTTGTTTGGTATCCTATATGTTCTCTCAAAAAACAATTAGTAATTTCAGGTTGATACTAATTCTGCTTGGTGCTTGACTCTGCAACGAGCTTCAATTTGTATATGTGTTAATTGTATCATTGTTTTCAAGTTGTGAAAGAACCTACCAATTGCTTAGCTCTTTCATAGAAAGGATAATTTTTATCTGGAATAATTGCTCCTGTTGTTGACCTTGGTTGACTACACGCTGTCGCCTAGTTGCTTGTTTAATGAGTAGATTATTTCGGAGAGTCGCAATTGGCTAACTTTTTTTTACAATGGAGAGATTCATATAGTGGTTCTACCTTAGAAGGTTATAAAAGCCTTTATCTGGCAAATGTATTTGGAGGATCTAATTATACCTATTGTTATAGTTACCATCATGACTCTAGCATGTGCCTAATATATTAAATGATGGATTGCTTTCCCTGATTTTTTTTTTTTTGGCGAGAAATAACTTATTTTTAGGAATTTCACGGTCTAGATGCGATGGCTACTGTTATATTTGCCTACTTTGTGGTTGCTGTGATTAAAATATAAACTATTTGATGAAAAGGATAGTCTTCAGGAATGATTGGTAACATTGTCGCTATTTGAACAAATATCGACTTCATTAATTTCTTGGGCTACATTAGTGGAGATGAGCTTACTTTTCACTTGGCTTTTGTCTATGCTTAATATAAAGCCACGTATGAGAAGTGGGCAATTGTCCACTACTTCTTGAAACATTAGTATAACATAATACCATAGAGAAAACAGTATTATGTAGTGCTAATAAGTGTTATATTGTATCAGTAAATTTATTCATGTGCATTGACAAGCTCCCTTTATCTTCTATTGTTATCGTCATCTCTCTTTTAGGCTATCAAATTAGTTTGGTTTCGAGTCTCTCTATTGTTTGGTGTTAATGAGATTCAGCTAATTTGAATAAACACCTGAGATAATAGATTTTGAGCTATCCTCACTTCTCCTTTTGGACACTGTAAATTTCAGTTGTCATGCTCATGTGCCTATAGCTAGTGCAGGATTCCGTTCCTCCATGTGTTTGCCTCCATCATGTGTGAAGTGTGAGGTCTTAAATGAATTATAACATTCTTCAATAGTTTGCTTTGATATCAGCAAAGCTTATTGATGTAGTGCAGCCTATTTGTTAGCCCACGTGCACGGAATGACGTGTAGGGCAAGTGTAGGGTCCTCCAAGGCCCGTTTCAATTTTTTTTTTTTTTAATATGCCTAATTTTTTAATTTATGATTTTTGGTATGGTAAAATTTAATTTTGGCATATTTAAATATTTATTTGGAATTATTTATTGTTATCCATATTTAATTCCATGAAAAATAATTTTGTGCCTATTTTTCCAATTTTTAATTTATGGAAATTTATTATAGGGTATGAGGGATAAGATGACAATATTCACTTTCCCTAATTTAGCATAGATTATCTATACTTTCTTGCTTGAGTTTAACTAGATAATCTTATATGCTTAATTGTAGAAATAGGCACATAAAATTGTGGCAAAAATTGTTGATTGATAAATGCAATATGATCTTGGGAAGCACATGTCGTAAAGTGCTTCATATTGTTTGATGAATTATTGGGCATTGATTAAATGGAATATTATTTACAAATTGTTAAAGTTTGTAAATTATTGAAATTCCTTATTGATAAAAATTAGTATATACAATCACCTGCCCAAAGGGGGTTATTGTGTATATTAATTTGAAAATTGCATGAAGATATATTCCAAAATTAAAAGATGGGGATGTATGACTCAAAAAGATTTATCTGCCCAAAGGGGATAAATTTTTGAAAGTTATATGTAATTCCCCTCTCTATTGATATATTAGAGATGATTGATGGGGATGTGTGACTCAAAAGGTTTATCTGCCTAAATGGGATAAATTTTGAGAGTTATGTGTAATTCCCCTCTATGTTGGAATAATGGAGATGTATAATTTAAAGGATTTGTCTGCCTAAAGGGGATGGATCTTTGAAAATTATATGTAATTCTCCTTATCTATCTCTATATATTGATATCATGGAGATGTATAATTTAAATGATTTGTCGCCCAAAGGGGATGAATCATTGACAATTATATGTAATTCTCCTTGTTGTTGTTAAATGTGGAAAATAATAGTGTATTATACGCTCCGCCCAAAGGGAGTTTATAATGTACTAATTATTTTATGGAATTGATTATTGCCCATAATTGATCATATTGCATTATGTGTGTCAAACAGCTACTTTTGTTGTGAACAACAACAATGCCACGGTTGAAATGTTAATTGGATCAAATATTATACTGATAAAGACTTAGTCAAAAAGGGAGACATTGTGATTGAAAATATCGGGCGAGTCCATGTTAATTGATCATCTAACAAAAGATTTACGACCCATTTTATTTAAAGATCATGTAAGGAATATGGGTGTTTTAGAGTCTTTTGATCTCTTTTGTTAGTGGGAGCTATATAATTTGTATTTCTAGCTATTATAGTTATATGGAAACTTATGCTTTTATAATGTTTATTAAAGCATTTACTTTTGATGATCATCATTTTTGTTGTTATCCTTTCTCCCGTCGGCGAGAAATGGAAATATGAAACAAGTATCTTTAAACAAATTTTAGTTTAAAGACATTTGGATGTCACTAATTATGAGATCTCATGTTGGATTGTGACATAGTTGTGCAATTTCATGTTGTTTAGAAATCGCACTAAGGCAATTTCATATTGTTTAGAAATTGCGCTAATGCAGTTTCATGTCGTTGAGAAATTGCATTGAGGACCGATAAGAAATAGTGCATATTTTTTGATCACGTGTTGGCACTATTTCTTACTACACTACTAGGCCCATGATCCATGAAAATATAATGCTTATTATAGTGATTAAGGAAGGTCATGTGTTGCGGTATTTTCTTAACACGTTGATCACCATAGTCCTATAATGGGATTATATAGGATTGGATTGGTTTTGAGATACCGTTATTGGAATATTATTTTTCAAAATTGTGGCCACATAAAACAAATTTTCAGTTATTAACCCGAGAGTGTCGTTTTCAAAATAAAATCATTTTCAAAAATAAAATAAGTTAATTAATGTAGCCCAAGTGGGAGAATGTTGGAAATTTCCTATAATGGGCTTACATTAATTAATCAATTTTCTATTTTAAATAATCGGGTTAATGGATATTCCAATATATGTTAAACCCTCAAGTGATCTTATCGAATTGGGTTTTGGCATCTATTAATTACGGGCCTAGTTGAGCAAAGCAAAGTGTAGGCAATTGTGTTTAGCGAAGCCCGTAATGGGAGGGGCCGGTTGACACGCTGTTGATTAGGGTTTCTAGGGCCCCCTCTCAGCCTATAAAAGGGTAGGTTATACCTATCGATTCTTGATCCCATAAAAGCCGCTAAACCGAAATAGGTCATAGAGAGGAAGATCCAAGATACCGATAGATCACCGATTACATCGTTTGATCATTTTTCATCAAGTAAGTTATGGCTCAAACGGTATATTTTAATTCATTTGTACATATAAGTTTTGGTGTTTTACAATCATATATGGGTCCAATTATTCTTGATTAATTAGTTATTTATGTAGAGGAATTTCTACAGTAAACTCACTGGCTCACCAATTGGCAAAATATTCTAGCCAAATAGGGTTTTTTTTTTCATCCAAACACTATCTAAATTTATATTAAATTGGATAAAAAATTAAAAAAAGGAAAAAAGAGGGTCATCGCCTCATCGCTGGTGGGGTGGCAGGGGCTCCCTCTTGCCTCTATTTTTCCCTTTTATTAATGTTTTTTATGAATAGGAATAAACAAAAGAAGGAAAAAAATTGAAAAAAATGAAAAAGACAAAATTGCCCTTTTTAGTTGGTGAGTTCAAGTTATTCTTTGAGACTGATATAGGCTCTTTAGGCTCTTTAGGCTCTTATTTAAAATAAAGTTGACTTTAGACCCTGATTTGAGAAAATAATGGCATTTCAAGCCTTTATCTGAAACAAAGTTTACTTTAGGCATTTACTTGAGAAAATGGGGCCATCTTAGGACTTAATTTGAAATTTCCCATTTTTTTCTTTTGTATTTTGGATTGAGGTTGGTGAGGGCATCATGGCTCTCATTGGTTGAAGCAAGGGCGTGCTAGTCCTCGCCTAGACTCGGTGATGGTCGCAGCACTCTCGCCTAGCCTAAATATGGCAAGGCATTGTAGCTCTCGCCAAATTTGGGCAAGGGTTCTCGCACCATCGATTTGGCCGGTAAGGGTGCCGGGCCAAAATTGGCCGAATGGATTTAGTTGACAAATTGTCAAAATATTTATGATTTAATTGGCAAAATTGAAAAATCTAAGATTTTTTGGACAATTTTCTTATCAAACATTCCAACAAATCGAAGAGTTAGAAGCGTGTTTTCAGTTTTCATGCCTCAAGCCAACCCACTGAATCGCATGCATTGGATCGAACCTCGGATGTCTTAGGGCCGACTGCACGCATTTGCGCGGTGAGTATGTGTGGTCTGACTATTGAACTGAAGTCTCAATGGCCTATGTTCCACAAAAAGCAGCGACGCGTAATCCTAGTCCGGATGGGTGTGCTCTTTTATCGATTTTTGGCATTTGATGTGTCGTTGATCTCCGAGCTTCGAGTTGATTTGGGAAAGAGCGTCACAAGAGTCCACGGTCGCTTAGATTCGACCTATGTAGATTTTGTATTCTATCTGCCATTTTAGGTTAGGTTGGGTTGGGACTTGGGATAATAAGAACTCCTTAATCCCAACTCGGGCCTACAGAAACTTCCCACCCATTGAGCACTTGACTTATTAGGAGTACCATTAAATTTGGAGAAACTATAACGTGTCTCCATACATAATGTGAGTATTTATGGGAATACTAGTTTAAATATTTTAATATCTTACCTCACGCGTAGGGTGGACTTTAGCCAAAACCTTAAGCGTGGAAATATGTATTAAGAAGAAGGGTGTGGAAAACTTATAACACATAATACTAAGTTTCGCGCAATTGCTTTTAGGAAATATATCCCACCTAACCGATAATATTTCCGGAGCATCACCATAAAAGTTGATCCCATCATGTTTAAACTGAATTAGTCTATCATATTAAGGAAGAGACATGGACCATCCTATTTCAAAGGAATCTCTATCTTTCCTTCCCCCCCTAAAAATGTCATCCACAACTTTTTCCTTTAGAAAATGAATAATGGCTCAAAATTCTTCTGAACTTTGGAAGCACAAGTGCCCCCACAAAACTTTGAAAAGTTACAAACTGTCTCCCTCGACATTAGCATCGGTGTACAATAGCTGTCGAACTTTTAAAAATTACAAATTACCCTTGAATTTTTATTTTTGTTGCAATCCCCAATTTTTCTGTCTGCATAATCGTCAAGTCTTATCTAAAAATAGATTTATTCACTTTTTTTTTTTCAAAATTATTTCTATTACATGGTTAATGAAGCTATATGAATTAAGAAAAGAAAATAGAGGATGCTATGGTTGATGAAGCTGAGAAACCTAGTAGAGATTATTTGGATCAAGAAAAATGAAACGAATCATTTCCAGATAACACCCAACGGTTATACAGATTGAAAAATTAGCAATTACCAAAATCAAAGTTCAAGAGCGCATGACTTGTAACTTTTCAAAGTTCGGGAGATATTATGCAACGTTGTCAAAGTTCAAGGGGTTTTGAAAAATTATCCTAACAAAAAAAGCCCTTGGGATTTGTTCTAATGGGGGAGAGGCAAGGCACGAAATAGATTAAGTCAAAGTAAGCGTTAACAACAACTCGGTGGCCGGTGGATTTGCCTCCAGCGGATCAAAACATAAATGGCCAACTGAACCAACAAAAATTACAATATTTATTCATCTCTCGGTACTAAGAGCATTAAAATTCTATCTTCTAAATAAATAAGAAAATAGAGCATTTCATCCTCTATTAGCAAAAGAAGAAAAAATAACTTATTACATTCTCCAATGTTGGACGGTGCTCCCTCCAATAGTGCTCAAGAAACTTTCCAAAAACCCTGGGGAATATGCCATGTGAACTCCATCGGATTCCCTGCTCCATTGCACAAGAACAACTAGACCCTACCAGGTAATGATCGTGCATCACAAACCATTGTCAGTATGCCCACCTTGGATATCTTGGGAAACTACGAACCCATCCTTCTAGTAAACTCAGCAGCTTACGATGTTTTCTGTAAACATTTTTCATCAATTTGCGTGCAGATACATCCAGTATGAGTGGCAAAGCCAACCGCACATTGTTTTAGAAGTGTACAGACCGCAACTCAAACTCCTAGGACTCACGACTTGTAAGATACAATAGTTACATGATACGTTCGATGAACTTGTCAGAAGCAAATATTAAGACATGGGTCGCATGCAAATATTTCTCTTTTTATAGAATAATAATATTCTTGCTAACTCCATATTTCAACCCCACCGCAAATCCTAGCCTTTTGATTAGTAGTTCAACAAATGCAAGCAATCAGGGAAAGAAAGTCCAACATTCTTGCTCATTCCGTGTTACTTTTCATCAGTTCAGGTTTGAAAAGTTGATCATTCGTTGACTTTGTATTGATTGACATCGAAAGAAAACCCAACTGCATGGGGATCTCTGGTTTTTACGCAAAAGAGTCCACGAACTACAACTTTTGTCGAAGTCGAAGCATTCTCTATTCTACGTCAATATCAAGTGGCCGGGCCACGTAATTAGGAGACACAGAAGCCTTTGCTTAAACGAATTTCTCGTGGTAAAGCGTGAAACTTGCAAACCTCAATATAGAAAATTGAGTTTTCGCCAGCTGGTACGCCAAAAGCTAAACATTATTAGGTCATGATTAAGAGGCCAGATTTAGGCCATTGCGGTCCAATACGTCGCCGTAGTCATGTCAACTGAACTTTCGGTCCATAAAATGGGCGGCGACAATAGGTTGGAACTTAAACGGCTTCTTCCCTGATTAAAAACTTGGGACTCGTGCGTCCCCTCGTTTTGCAGATAAATTCCATGAACAAATCAAGAAAAAAGACCTCGACAATAGTAGCTCGGGGATAAAGAGGCTGCTTGAGTTTCATGGGGCGGCAAATTCAAGCTATGCCATGAGTGCACGAACGGCTTAACTTGTATTTATAGAATTTATTATCATTTTTTGGGAGGGAAATTTTAAATTTTTTTAAATCTATCACATCGTGTCAATTTAGTTATAAACTTTTAAATTGAATGAATTTAATTCTAAATCTTTTGCATTTATAGCGATATTCATTTTATTCAATTAAATTTAGTTGTAAATTGTTAATGTGGATGTCGACTTTAAAATTAAATTTATTATTATATTTTCTTTATTTTCTTTTCATTTTGGCCGAAGAGGGTTGCTAGCTATTGGCTAGGGTTTCAGGCCCTTGCTAGATCTAGGCGAGGGCCGTCTTACCATTCTACCATTTTTTCTTTATAAAAAGAATGAAGAAATAAACAAACATCATATGAATAATTATCCACGATATGAAAAAAGAAGAAGTTCTCCATACTTATCTTCTCTATGTTTGGTCAAGTTCCTCCCGTATATTGAAAAATGAGTCAGAAGTATACCGTAGCAAACCGAAGAGTATACGGAACGAGAATACTTGACAATCACGAAACTCTCCACAACACGCTCATCCAACTTCTCGAGTTGACTATTTCTTTTTTCCCTTCTTTTGCTGAATAAATACTTTCAATCACTGCCGGCATACAATTTGCCATGAAAAATATATATATGTAGTTTACAAGCATGCTTCTTCATTTCTCTTTTTTTAAGGCGATTCACTCCATGATTTGATGTGACCGCAGGTCCGCAGGAGTGTTGGATTAGGGCACGCGGTAAGATGGAATTGGGGTCAATTCCAAAAAAAACCCCAAACTTTAGGTTTAGTCCCAAATATACCCCGAACTTTTTTTTGTCTCAAGAAAAACCCCAAACTTTAGGTTCAGTCCCAAATCTGCCCCGAACTTTTTTTTGTCTCAGAAAAAACCCCAAACTTTAGGTTTAGTCCCAAATCTGCCCCAAACTTTTCTTTTGTCTCAGAAAAAACCCCAAACTCTTAGTCTATTCCCAAATCTATCCCAATTTTTTTTGTCAAAAAGAAAATTATCAAAATTTACTCTAATCCTAAATTTGTCCTCGTTAGCCTCTGTCCAAAAGCCATATTAGTAATCCCTAATTTTTTATGTCCTAAAATGGTTTTACTTTGAAAATAATTTTCTATGACATATTGCTTATTTGTATTTATTATATATGTGGAAATGCCATATTAAGTTGGGACTAGACCATGGGGTATATTTGAGAATAGATCAAAAATTGATGATTTTTTTAGTACAAACGGTGGGTAAAACCCCAAATTAGTACACCCGTAAATTGCGACGCGTTATTTAATTTAGCAATTTGACAATAAAATTTAACAAAAACTAATAGATGGTAATTTGTTTTGGTGATCAAAAAATTAATTTTGGGTAAATTTGTCATATATGTACCAATTTGGGATTTTTCATGATATTGACTCTCTTTTTTAGACAAAACCAAATTCGGGTAGATTTGGGACTAAAATTAAAGTTTAGGGTTTTTTTTTGAGACAAAAGAAAAGTTCGGGGCAGATTTGGGACTAAACCTAAAGTTTGGGGTTTTTCTTGAGACAAAAAAAAGTTTGGGGTATATTTGGGACTTGACCTAAAGTTTGGGGTTTTTTTTGGAATTAAGATGGAATTGTCATTAGGACATGCAAAATTCATGGTAGTCTAGCCTCGCACGAAACCATCATGTTTTATACATGCACGTTCCAAAGTTCAAACTTCATTCGGGAATGACGTTCTCTCCTTTGACTATTGGGCCGGAGCTAATTAATCTTCACGAGCTATGAACCTCTAACAGAGAAAAGAGAGTTCATTTTCAAATATGCGGAGAGAGAGAGAGAGAGAGAGAGAGAGAGAGAGAGAGAGAGAGAGAGAGCTGTCATTGATGATATAATATCATGTAATGGGACTTGGTGTCATTGATGGTGTAATATAATGCAATGGACTTAATCAAACTCAATGAAATTCCTAGACCGGCTTTTTGACATGTAAGTTAGGCGAGAGAAGATCGCAAGGCAAAGCAAGTTTTTATTTGGGGGTTGAAATTGGCAAAGTATTCTACCGGCTCTTCCAGGTTGTAGTTGCCTTGTCCCAAACGCTAAATACATCGAGGAAAACAACCTCGATAAACACATTGATATTGCTGTCCTGTCTAGGGAGCGGATTGGCCAACGCTTTTAGTGCAATTTCAATACGTGCGACGAGAGAAGTCCACTTCCATTAATCCTGGGATTTGACGCTGCAGCAAAGGAAGTTAAAAAGCAGATGAGGTAAATGACATACGGACAGTGGAAGAGAGGATTGGAACGATTGATGCTTGTAAAAGATGCACGTGCTTGTATTTTATTATGAGCAACACTACGTTTCGAAAGACTGATTTATGACTTGACTTATTAAGTGGGAGTCGGATTGTGAGTGGCTCTTTAAATAAGTGGACAATGTTCGAAAACCAATAATAATTTCACATGTCATTTAGTAAACCGATAATTGAAAATCGGTCTTAGTAAATCCATCATTTTCCTTTTAGCATCAAGCTTCAAATTGGACCCCTCTCTCTCAAACCATTAAATCAAATAAATTGGTAAAGACGACTTCAACTATTAGCTCATTTTTTATTTGTGTAGTTTGGAGGAGGTAAAGTCAGTTGGCATATTTACTCGTAAATGGAGATTACTATCTGAATTTTGAAAACGATATGTTTAATTTAGAACAATTCAATGGGCAAATTATTTCAATTACAAAGGTGAGGTGGTGTAGGGGTCAGTTTTCGCCTACCTGAACCCGTAAAAGGAAACGGTACGATGATTTGGGATGATGAGTAGGTCATATACGAGTATTTAGCCTCCTTGAAAGGAAAGGGTGGCGGGGCCAAAAAACTGCATGCCACCCACTCCTACGAGCTAGTTTTCATTTGTCATAGTTCAAGGGCTGACCGGGTCATTTCGAAAGGCTCCAACAGCTCGAAGCCAAAAGGAGGTTCCATCCCACGGACAAATTACTAATTAAAGGACTGATCTGATTAATTAATTGATTAGTTGAAAGAATTAGCTAGCCCAGTCTTTGGCGCACTTTCGGTTGGTCTATGGAGGAGCATCGGCCAACATGAAGACAACCTTTTTATGTGTTAAACAAATATTTTCGACACATAGGCATAGATTATGTCCGAAACAATGCAAACTGTGTGCTTCTGCTGTGGAAATGGTCAAAAAGTCCTAATAAAACCATTTAGCATCTACTTTCGTATTTATCTAATAGCTTAAATTTTTGAATAGGGTAATCTCGCTCTCGATTTATATATAAATAATCATTTAGAATTTTTCAAAATAGTTAGTTATGATCTAACAAAACTCTATTGAAACAATGTTTTTAGTAAATATTGAATGCATGAAATACGCTTACCTCGAAGGGTTAAATTAGTGCCATTTTTATCTCATGTAATTTATGAATGATGTGAATATATACAATCGGTGACATTCACCGCCACAAATTCAAACTAAAAGTGAGTATATACACTCGGTGAGATTCACCGACACATTTATAATTTGTAGCGATTTGGCATTTTGTAGCTGCAGTTATACTATTAAAGAAACTTAGAAATGCATCCAAAAACCTGACCCTGTAATCTGAACTTGTGGACCCGAACTTTCGCAATCAATGTATCTCCCCGGATTTTGATTTGAGACGCGCCATCAATGAATTCGAAACCTAAATGGCGATTCTTAATATTATGTACACGTAAGAACAAGAAGATAAAGAGCATTATCGGATCCCAAGACCCGCGTCTGAACTGAGTGGAACGAGTCACGAGAGCTTCCAATGTCATTGATTCCTGAAACGGTCCTCACGCATGGAAATCATAATCTATCCCATAGATTGAATTATTATAAGGTGCGATCTGCCAACAGAGTCGGTAATTAAAAGTGTATACGCAAAAGAAAGGTGCGTGGATCCTCTTGGTGCATTAACGTCATTGGACAGCCGGACATAAACAAAATTATCGCTCTTGGCCTTGACCGTTTTCTCAGCTGCAATACGAGCCAAATCTCTAGTCTTGACCTTAGAGATAAATAAGCGAATTGCAGAGATCGCGGGCAGTCAACAACTGGACGATGATTTGTTATACTTGGTCACAAAGTAATTTCTACAATGGTGTAGGGCATATGGAATTTGTCACCGGCCCTTGTGGTAGTTTTGGCAAAGAAGCGACAACGGAATGAGATGGAAGCAGATGAAAACATTTACTCTTTTAAAATCTAGAAGACCCGATGTTGAGATGGTCGATCTATCTCATATATGATGCTAATGGTGCAAAGAAATTCAGATGGTGATGATGATGATGATGTGGGGGATCGAATCGGCCATGATGCGAGACCTATACGAGAATTTGTTTTTTTCTGGGTCGGGTGCTCAAATTCTATCTAGAGAGTTCGACCCAAATGATAAGATGGGCATGCGTCTCCGACAGAAGGGCAGTTTCCTGGGGTGCTTCCTAGATGCGTAGAAAGTACATCCGTCCTGAGAAAACCTTGGTCGCTCCGACTTGGTGACTTTCTCAAACCGGGTGTGTAGTGTCAACCCAACCCCAAGTTTAACACCGCGTTCCGTGTGGTCCTCCGACACCCGCGCCTGCAGTCCCCTACGTTCAGACGGACGCAGTCAACCTTTCCGGAGAAAGAGGCGCCTGCAAGAACTCTCCACGCTCACGTGACTACATCACCTCCTTCTTCCCCATTATAAAACCCGCTCCCCCCATCGTCACCCACAACCACAATCCCTTATCTCTCTTTCTCTCTCTCTCTCGCCATCTCCGTCTGCAGCGAGAGAAGGTACAGATTTCAGAGAAAGCTGGACTTCACTGACCCGCCGTAATAATACTGTTTGCCCAGAAACGAAAATCGGACGCTCAGCTAGACGCAATCGCCTTTACGACAGCGAGGACAAGAACAGAAACCATGAGGAGTCCCTTCTTCAAGCCCTCACCTTCGCCTTCCCGCTCCCCTTTCAGATTCACCCCAGCCTCCTCCCCCATGCGGCACACCTTGTCCGAGTCCCTTGTCGAGGAGAACATCAACAAAGCCGAGTCCCTCATCGCCAAGTGGGACCCTTCCCGCCAAACCTCCTCCCTCTACCGCGACAGCCGCCTAGAGGCCAAGCAGTTCCTCAAGTCCGTCAAGGACTTGCAGGCCGCCATGCACTTCTTCGTCAAGGAGGACTCCTCCTCCGACAAGCTCGTCCGCGCCCAGTTCCTCATGCAGACCGCCATGAAGCGGCTCGAGAAGGAGTTCTACCTCATCCTCTCCACCAACCGCCAGTACCTGGACCCCGAGTCGATCTCGACCCGGTCCTCGAGCGTCTCCGAGGGCGACGAAGATGATTCCGAAGACGACCTGAAATTCGCCGGCGACGGCTCCGAGTCGCTGGGGACACCGGAGAGGACGTCGCCGTTGTCGTCGGGGACCGTGATGGCGGACTTGAAGGCGATCGCCGATTGCATGATCTCTTCGGGCTACGGCAAGGAGTGCGTCAAGGTGTACAAGATCGTTCGCAAGTCGGTGGTGGACGAGGCCCTGTACCGGCTCGGGCTCGACCGGACGCTGACTCACTCGCAGATACAGAAGATGGACTGGGAGCTCCTGGAGACGAAGATCAGGTGCTGGTTGCGGTCGGTCAAATTCGCGGTGAGCACGGTGTTCCACGGGGAGCGAATCCTGTGCGACCACGTGTTCGCTTGCTCGCTCCCGATCAGGGAGTCCTGCTTCGGCGAGATCACCCGCGAAAACGCGATCGCCCTGTTCGGTTTCGCGGAGAGCGTCGGAAAGTGCAAGAAATCCCCCGAGAAGATGTTCCGCGCGCTCGACATGTACGAGGCCATCGCCAGCATCTGGCCCGTGATCGAGTCCACCTTCTCGTACGACTCGTCCTCCGCCGTCCGATCCCAGGCCGTGAACGCCCTCGTGAAGCTCGGCGACGCTGCTCGCCTGATGCTCGCCGACTTCGAGGTGGCGATCCAGAAGGACGCCTCCAAGCTCGTCGTCCCCGGCGGCGGGGTCCACCCCCTCACGCGCTACGTCATGAACTACCTCACCTTCCTCGCCGACTACAGCGAGATCCTCACCGACATAGTGGCCGACTGGCCGGTCGAGGCTGCCGTCCCCGACCTCAGCTCCGACGCGTCGCCGATCTCGGCGCGGTTCGCGTGGCTCGTGCTCGTGGTGCTGTGCAAGCTCGACGCGAAGGCCGAGCGGTACAAGGACGTGGCTCTGTCGTACCTGTTCTTGGCCAACAACCTCCGATACGTCGTCGTCAAGGTCCGGCAGTCGGCGCTCAGGTACTTGCTCGGGGAGGACTGGGTGGCGAAGCAAGAGGCGAAGGTGAAGCAGTACGTCGCGAACTACGAGAAGATGGGGTGGAGCAAGGTGCTGGCCTCGTTGCCGGAGGCCCAACCGGCGGCGGCGGAGATGACGACTGACCAGGCGAAGGACACGTTCCGGAGGTTCAACGCGGCCTTCGAGGAGGCGTACAAGAAGCAGGTCGGGTGGGTCATGGCGGACCCGAAACTGAGGGACGAGATCAAGGTGTCGCTCGCGAAGAAGCTGCTGCCGAGATATCGCGAGTTCTACGAGACGCACGGGGCGCCCCTGAGGAGGGACACGTTTAGGGAGGGGATTGTCAGATTTGCCCCCGACGATCTGGGGAATTACCTGTCGGACCTATTTCACGGTTCGGACGGTTCGGGAAGCTTTTCATCCGGGCACTCGACCTCGTCCTCGACGGGCTCGTCGAAGAAAGGGCGGGGTCATTGATCCATTGTTCCTAACATATATACCAACATTTGAGATTGTATAGAAACGGAATAATTGTTATTCTTTGATTTATCAATTACTCTAACTTCCTATTTTCCCATTTTTCTTTCTTTTTTCAATAGGCAGTTTTATTAACAAAATATCAGAAAAGGGAGAGAACAGCCCGTACTCCATGCTCAAAGAATCACATACAAACCACTCAATCCCCAATTCCAACATGAAGTTGTGTACCAATTTATGAACTGTTGTTGAGCGAGCTACTGGCTGAGGTTGATTTAGGGTTTCCAATTATAAAAATGGCTGAAGTCGGATTTTCAATAAAATTTTGAGGGCAACAAAGGCAATTAAGAAAATTTCATTGACCTGTGGAAGTTGCCTCGAGTTTGGAGCCTTTCCAAAACTCACTTTTTGTCGAGGCGGTTTCTAAAAATCTTCCCAAACACCCAAATTTGGGCCCATGGGTCTGTGGTGGGACCCGTAACCCATGTAACTTGGGCATGCCAGTCTCCGGGAGTATGATCAGTCCGATGAAGCTTCGTAACAGCCGTTGGGGAAACCTGGGATTTTTCCAATTGAGCATTCTATACTTTAGTTGCAAACCCGCTACATGCATTGCCAGCCAAGATAGGAAACATGCTGAAGGACACAAGGGCTCTCACAGGCTTGTCTCCAAAAGCTCATTCCAAGCACTCGCAACAGAAAACGCTCCAATGGGGGTTAGAAGTCAAAGAGCACTCTGTCAGGAACAAAGGAATAGGCTGCTGAAAATGACATGGGCTAGCTATCTCAGCGATTGAGAAGAGGATTACATGCTTTATAAGTTTAGTCTCTTAGCATCAAGGTTTTCCTCCAAATGAAGGATGAGTCAGCTGAAATTGGCAGCGTCTAAAATGATTTTGCCCTGCTGTTTGTAAATTTCCAACCAAGCAACCCATATAGACCCACCAGCTCGAGCATAAATTAGCCAAATACAATGCACGATACAAGTTTCACTCCACCAAATGATCCTCAGAAGACCCAATCCTCCTTTCTTTAGGAAGACAAATAGCGGCAAGAACCACCTTAACTCCTTCAGCAGATGTACTATCACCTGTAAAAGCTTGTATTTTCTACTCAATTATCTTGATGAATGTCTTCACCAGAAATTTACAATGCTTTGGGTAACGTAGGGGGTAAACTGAAGTCTAGAAGGAAAAGACAGTTTCCTAGTAGTCCAGGCTTTAGACTTGTTAACAATTCTGTTTATCAAAGGCCTACATTTCTTTTCAGTCGATTTTCTAGTCACTAAAAGGGACTTCCGATTTATCTCACAGGGAGTTGGCCAGCTTTAAAACATGAAGCATCCAAACATTTCCAGAGGTCTCATCAGAAACAACCAGAGAAGTAGATCTCGGTCTTGGCAGAGTTCAGAATTTGAGACCAGAAAGGGATCTGGACTTGTCAAATACGAATAACAGAGAAAGCATCGACTGCTTGTCACCATTAGGAAAGATCAGCCAATCATCCGCAGAAAAGTAGCGAGTCAAATGAGCCTTCCTGCATGAACGATCAGCAAGCGTACAATCTTTTTTCCCATTTTCGTTTGACTGTTCTAGATACTAGGCCTGATCGTCGAAGAAGGCCTGCCTATCTAATCTAATTATTGTCGTAAATTTATTGAAGCATCCTTTAGAGGTCCCGAGCTCGAAGATCTCTTTCCAATCGGTAAGTAAATAATCTACCGAAAGTTTTATCAACTCCATGAGCTCGGTGTTAGATTACATGACGTCCGTAAAGAGTCCGTCTTCTTTTGCAGTGGCGATTGAGTAGATTCGCGCAGAGCATAGTCTAGGCAAGTATGAAAGGGCATATCATGCCGTGCTCTTAGATCTCCCGAATCATGAGGCTGAAGAAACTAGAGAATCTAACATTTATCTGGGCCAACGAGCTTGTACTTTCCTCAGTTACGTGGGTCGTGTGCATTTTGAGTGATGGATGGGCTCTCAAAGAAAACCAGGCCCAACATGTTCGCATTATATTTGTTAATCTCAGCACTAAACCATATTCTTCCTTGTCATTGAAAACTATTCTCAACTTTTATCATCATAATTTCTAAATTCTCAACTAGATCAATTTCATTATATTTCTACATTAGTTCAATCAAGTTTTTGCATCAACCATTCGTTGGGATAGCAATATTGGTTATGTGACCTGCCATGTGATAGCAATTCTCTCGTGGAAGAAAATTTGCATTTGATACAAGAATCTCTAATATTTGCGAAGGACATTTCAAAAATCGAACAATGTAATAGTCATTTTCCTATTATCTTATTATAGTTGTGATAGAGTGTACAAGCGTTTCTTTATTTAAAAGATTGAAAGTTCTTATTCAAGGTTGTGATGTCTAGTCTAGTTATTTAAAAAGGGAAGATTCCATTGTGCTGTTTCCCAAAGCAGAAAGGTTGCTTTGTTTGTTAGTATATTTTTTGAAAGAGTTATTAAGTATCAAAAAACTATTGATTAAAAAAAAATTAACCATTTGACTATTTAGTAATTTGTTGATAACTCACTATTAGCCCTTTTGATAGTTTGTAGTGAGAGTAGCTAGGAAGAATCACCTAGAGGGGGGTAAAGGTGATATAATAAATTGTTGCGGAATAAAATAATTTAAGAATTAAAGTCTAAATGTCAGCAGACACTAAAATAGTATTAAGAAGTATTCAAACTCAATCAAGAAGTCTAAACAATAATCAAATTCTAGAATAAGGTTTGATTCTAGGCGTTAGCAAAACATTGCTGTCTATTCCAAAAACAAAATCTGCTGTGTGGAAGAACATACTTTAGAAGCAAAAGCATCTGACAAATGTGCAATAAATTATAACAATAAACAATAATAAATTAAAACATAAGAGAAATTGCACATAAATATTATAGTGGTTCGATTTAGATTAAGCCTATGTCTACTTTTCCACGTTAACAACTTATTGGCTGGATTTCACTATATGATTAACAAGATATTACAATTTTGAGTACGAATACTCAGCGATTACAACTTTAAGTGCGAATACTCAGCAATTACAACTTTGAGTACGGACACTTAGCGATAGATCATACTATTTCACTAAGTCACTCTTGTGTATTTCTCTCATGATCACAAACTTTTCAAGTATATATGATCGAAGTTCACTCGGACTTTGGAATTATAGATTTTACGCTTCGTCTCTTACTTATTCCTCGGTCCCTTGATTTCCTTAAATACCGCCCCACTTTCAAACTAGCCATTGGACAGTATCCAGATGATCATTTTCCAATCTACCCTTTTGATAGCCGTTGAGTGACAAAGATAGAATCCCCACTTTGATTCTAGTTACTCATACAATCAAAATCTAGATTTTCATAAGTACAGTTTCTTCATTTGGAAAGAACTTGTCTTAGGATTGATTTGTTAATCAAATAAGATTGAGTCAATCAAATCTATTTAAGGAAGTGAAATCTAAACCAAATTACTAGCCGTTATACGTTTTGGACTTGTGTCACATTTGGTCAAGTTGTCTCGTTCTGAACTTGTGTCTAGTTCTACACTTGTGTTGTTTGAGCCTGTCACATTTTAGATTTGTCACGTTCTGGACTTGTCTTGTTCTGTATGTAAAGTTTGGACCTATTCTATATGAAGTTGACTCACACTTTGGACTTGAGTCTGAACAAATTCATCATTAGAATCTGCGTTTGAATAGATTTATCCTTAAAATTTGACCATAGTCTGAATACATTTAGCTCAAACATAGAGTCTATCTTCTAGTTCTTTCAAATATAGTCCTTAATAATATTCTTTACATGTCATATCATTTGCATAACGGCTTATGCGTCTTTTACTTAGTTACTCAATTATTAAACAACTTAATAGTCTTTGATTTATTTTGTCATCTTCAAAACATCATAAGAGATTTATCTAACATGTAGAGTACTAACTTGTCTTACATTCTATCACTTTATATACTTTTCTTATTAATAGCTTAAAATTACCAACTATTTTATGAATTTACCGATCTCTATTTAAATGATTTACCAATAAGTTTTCGACTCATGTAAGTTACTTCAATGTATATGATACTTTTTGTTTATTAACTTTCATATAGTTTACCAACTTTAATCTATCATTTCTTATAAGAGATAGTAATTTGAAATGTTAGTTATCCGATACTCATTGTTAAGATATACGTGTGAATTGTGTTAGAGAAATCTCACATCGGTGAATTGGTATAGTATAGAATAGTTAATATATCATAGTCTCGATTCAACTAGATTTATTAGAGATAAGTACTCCGAGAGTGCCAAAACTTGACATGGAGGGACACTTAAGTGCCAAAAATTACAAAAAGTACACTTAAGTGTCGTTTTTCAAAACAAATGGATCACTTCAGTGCCAAGTCGTTAGAACCCTCCCGGACATCCTACGTGGCAATTTTTCATTAATTTTTCTTGCCTACATGGCTCGCTAGAAACTAAGTTGCCGAAAAATCAGCCAAAACGACGTCATTTTGCGTTGACGTGGATTTTAAAAATTATTAATTAAATAATATTATATAATTAAAAAATATATTATTATAAAATTGATTAATTTTTTTAAAAAAAAATAGAGAGAGGAAGGGGGATCTAGCGAGGATTGTGTAGCCCTCGCCGCCGTTGTCACACCGCCCCACCACCACCAGGAAGGGCTGGCGACGGTGGGTGAGGGTCGGCCAGGGTCGCTGACCACTAGCTGGGGCCCGACGACCCCGGCCAACCCTCGCCCATTGTCACTGGCCCTTCCCAGCGGTGGTGGGGTGGCGACGGCGGCAGCGGCAAGGGCTGCACAGCCCTCGCCGGATCTCCTTCCTCTCTCTCTCTTTTTTTTAAAAAATAAAATCGATTTTAAAAATTTTTTTAATCTAATGTGGACAATTTTTTATATTAAAATTGCCATGTGTATTTTTATTTTGAAAAAAAATGTTCCATCGGCAAATAAATTTGCCGGAAAATGGACACATGGCAGTTTGGCCAGAATTTTTTGCCGTTGGCATTTAATTGATCTTTTTTGCTCCGATTTTAGCATTTAAGTATAATTTCGTGTCAAGTTTTGGTACTCCCAGAGTACTTATCTCAGATCTATTAACAAGCTAAAACATAGGCTTTCTCCTGGTGATCTTCCGGAACGAGGAAAAGGTTATTTTTTTAGACACAAAACAATAAAATTCAGTCAATCCCGTGACAGCATTTAAGATTGCGTTCTTAGAATGTTAATGCTGTTGGTGACTTTTCATTGATCTTTTGGAGGAAAGTGGAAGAACAACGGAAGGATGGAGAAGAGGAGAAGGCTTACCAAAAAAGAGAAAACATAGGGAAGATAAATAAATACATATGTAATTAAGTTGACATGACAATGAGGTGGCCATATCAATTCATCATTTAATGACCACGTCCTAAGAAAATTAAACTAAGGTAGCCACATTATTCCGTTCATTATAGTTAATTGTTTTTGTGGTTGAATGCTATCTTAGAGTGCACATTAAAGTTTCATGTTTATTTCCATCCATTTACGCGATTTGGACAAAGCATCATTAGCTAGTACCCTACCGTGCATATGTCTTCTAGCGTGCTTATGTCACACGCGGTGGTTGCTGTCCATTAATCAACTCAACCATAATTTTGCACTTGAATCGGTCCTGCTTGAATAGTCGGTGTTCATACTCCAATGCATTGAAGTTGCTCTTACTAGTGAAGGATCAGTTCGTTTTGGATGTTATTGGGTCTGTATAGGTATAGTAGAGAAGCCATCTCTATTAGGATTCGGCACACAATCACAAGAAAATAGAGAATGAGAGCAAAAAAGAGAATTTAAGATACACGGTTTTATTCTAGTTCACCCTTAAACTAGGGCTACATTCAGTAGAGGATTCCACTATAATTAACATCTCCCATCTTTCTGTTATATTCCTCAATTACATGTAGAACAAATTATGCATATACCTAATAGTTATTCATAGGCTCGAGCTTAAACTGCTAATAAAATATGAGCTTAAACTATAAACTGCCAAGAGAAAGGGACACCCATGTTTTCTTGTTGATAGGGAGTATGAATGACACCCCAATATTCTCCTCCCATGAACGGAGTATCCCATTCGTTCGCGGAGTCAGTTCAGAAGATAAGTGTGCAAGAATATTTTCTTCCTTGAAGTTAAGTTTGTTATATAACCTCAATGTCATTCCATTTCGTAAACTTGTTTCTTATCCTCTCTTGAAGTAGACTCGATTTAATTTCTAGAATTTTGGTCGATCTATTATGATATGCAAAACCTAAACAGCTACTTACGAAGCTCGATCTCTCCATCGAGCAACTTTCCGGGCTACTTTTTCCCACCTATATTTTGCAGCACTTGTTATGCTCTGAAAGCTTGCCAGCTCATTGATTATTGTCTTTTTTGGAAGCCAAGAGTGTAAATTCAAAGCTGTAGCTCGATTGTTGCTTGACGAGGAGAAAAGAGACTCAAACTACACTAAAGGAATAGAAGGCTAAGAAAATAGATGTCGATACAATTTCTACACAGACTTACTTTTTGGATAATATGTTGTATAAAGCCAATCGCACAATATAAGTATTTATATCTTTCTTACAGGTCTCGAGTCTCACTATCTTTTATCATATGATTAATCTGGTTAGAAGTCTAACTCTAAACAATATATAGCTCCGATTATATCTTGGCAAGGTGTTCTCCTATCAAAGGCGATCTCTTGACTTTGCATGGTCATCATTTGCTTGTGCGATTGGCATGCACTTTATTGGTGTTAGTTGACCTAACCTCTTTCGCGGGTCATGAATGGCCCTCACGCATTCTTTTTCTTGATACGGTGATGAAGATACATATTTGAATAAGGTATGAAATAAAGGTTCTTTCGTTTTGCCGGCCAACAGAGGAGACATAATGGTATATAAAGCTAGGCAAAGTTGACTCCATGCTCGTGAACTTCCAAGTTAGCTGACGACTTGACAGGAGATCGTCACGCCATGTCCACCCGGTTCTGTCTATTTATGCCCTCCCACCTAACTCGATGTTTCTGGGCGGGATTCTCCCTCATTCAATGCATTCACACGTATAATTGAGAAACACAACTGGACTCTTAGAAGTGTAGAATCTACTTGCAGGAGAAGCTCGGATTTCGTGATTCTTATCAAGAACAGCTTATGATTTGATAGGATGTCATTAGAGACATAATTCTGCGTAGATTTGAAGAACATGCATGAATCGCGTCGATGACGGACAGAGGTACTTATCCGTAGGGTTTGGCCAAGTGGGTCAATCCCC
Organism: Corymbia calophylla; assembly: GCA_014182845.1. Taxonomy (NCBI): domain Eukaryota; kingdom Viridiplantae; phylum Streptophyta; class Magnoliopsida; order Myrtales; family Myrtaceae; genus Corymbia; species Corymbia calophylla. The sequence goes on along the minus strand of CM024697.1, from coordinate 5,786,666 downwards.
CAACAGTTATCAAGCGCCTTCTCTTGTTCCGATCACATTCTTTTTCCGAATAAAATAGGATGGGAAAATGGCTGCATATTCCATGCTTGCATGAGCAGTAATTAAGCATGAGAGAACTGGGATATGGACAGCACACACACTTATTCAGAAGCAACTGAGCACCAAATCACCTGAGATTGTACTTATTATATTGGTTATAAACCTCGGCACGCTTTCTTTTAATGAAATATATCTAGTTGAATCCCCAGTTGATACAATGAAGGCGTTTTAGAGTGAGAGAACTGACAATTATTCAGCGTCTAATTTGTTAACTAGTGCCCTTCGGACATTTTATCTAGCATAACTTCACTAGGTGATTATGCTCGTACATGGAATTATTACATCGTACATATGTGGAGAAACAACCAACTACATTTCATTAACGAGCAGATGAAAAAGCCGTGGGATTGATTATGTTTCCATGAGTTTATGTATTGCATTAATGGTATCATGTGATTGGCTCGGCTTTTTCGGGTCCATCTAGATAAATTCAATGGAGTCAACCATACTTCCAACATTGATTGAGCCCCCCCTGATCATTCTGTGGCCAGCAGCGGCCTACCTTTTCCTGTGGAGGGAAGAGCTTCAGTTATATCGTGGAGACACCCCCCGGCGAAATTACCCGCTGCTCAGCTGTATTTGACAACATTAAATAGTGCAGCTTCTGCTTTAGTCTTCTTTCATAGCTTGCCAGTTGTATTTTATTTTTTATTTTGTCGCAAGATCAAGCATGTTTCGTTGGTTGAATTGAGATGAATTCTTTACTTGATGAGCAAAAGGGTAGGAATACCATGTTTGATTTCCTGAATTCATATACTAAGCAACGTCCTAATTAGGAACCTGATAATTAAATAAGTGAATCATAACTAATATCTAATATATAGTCCATTACTACATGGATTTAAATTCCCTTTAATATAGTGTTGAGCTGGTCGACGCATTTGTGATGCAAACGTGATCTATAACGTAAATTGAAATGGTTCATGTTGGAGTTATTTAACCTTTGACTTGTGTCATGTGGTGTTGTGACCGGTTTAAAATAATTGTTTCACACACCTTACAAAAGTGCATATCAAGTGTATATAAGATATTAATTCATGCTTTGTCGGGAAGTTTTTATTAAGCTCGGCTGATGGCGCGTCCTTAATTGGTTGATTTCGATTACAAATGCCATCTCCTTCACGCCACTGCCATCGCCTTCAATTCATCTTGAAGAGGCTAACTTATGGTTGTGATAGCTGACTAGAGTGAGAGAGAAGAAGAAAAAGTGGGGTTTTAAGCTTGAAATTGGATTTTTTTTTTTTTAGAAATGAATGAGTGACAGTTTTTTATCTATTGTAAGAATAACAATCTATTCTAAACCATAATAAGTTAAATGACAAATAATTATAAATTATCTTGAGATCTACTTTTTCAGTGAGACTCACTTCTTCAAGAATTTGTGGCTCATAATAAATTGTTATTCTAATAGTAACTCAAAAATTATTATACCAGCAACACTTTTTTTTTTTTCCTTTTTGCTGTGAGAAATTATACTAGGTAATGGGTGTACATATACACAACGAGGGTCACTAATGAATGGACACCACCTAGCGGGTGACAACTAATTTAGGCCCATATAAAGATACATATATTTGGATAATCTCATAAAAGATTGAAACGGAATGGGAAAATGAAAACAGAACGATACAAAGGGGAGAAAGACACAAACTAAGTTGGGGCTAGTTTCCTGAAAACCTATCAACTTTAGGTCCAATCTCAATTCTGCCCCCAAGCTTTTTCTTTTGTCTCATAAAGAATCCCCAATTTTCATTCTAGTTCCAAATTTGGCTGCGTATCCAAAAATCGCCATTGATTTCTTTGATATTATCTAAATTCAAAGGTTGCTATTATTCCTTACAATGTAAGGATGTTGATGAAAATGCGAGTTCTTATAATAAACTTTTAATTGGTTCTAAAGTCATTATTTTGAGTAAAGTAGGTAGATTTAGGACTAGTGCGAAAGTTTCAAAATTTTCATGCAATAAAAAAAGTTCAGGTAAAATTGTGATAAGATTTAAAATTTTGGATTTTTTTTTTAAAGAATTAGGTCAAAGAAGTTGGATGTAAAGATTGGAAGTTTCTACTATTTAATTTTAATGTACAGGAACATAATATCCGTTGACTAGACAAGTGAAGCAGTGGGACTCGACCGATCAGCCCCCTGTCATAACCTGAATCTTTCTCCAATCTGTTAGCGAGTCGATGTCAATCTATTTTGCCTATAAAAAATCTGCTTTTGTCAAAGTAAACCCCACTGATACCAGGAAAAAGACTCCGTCCAAAGAAAAAACAAAAACATGAAAAAGACAGTAACTGGAACCCAAAACTGATCATAGAACAAGCAACGCCGTACCCTGATTCAAGCGGATCCCATTTACATAATCAGATCAATATCAGTTCCTTTTGAAAGCTAGGGATCACTCAAATTTCTTGCATAACATGCGGTCCGATCAAATCTTTGAGCGGCTAAAAAATACAAAGACCATTTGACAAAACAACATGATAAGCTATTTAGACAAAATGAGTTGTACGATCGGAATTTGATAATAATACGTTGCTTTGTTAGGTAAGTTGGTTTTGCAAACCAAACTTGGCATCGGCTAGCATCATTCGAGAAAGCTTTCATGCTTGTAGCAGCTCCTCAATCACTTCGGTGCATTGACATGGGTATTTGATCGTGGATATTATCAAACTAAGTCCCCCTTGAATTGACCTAACGAATCAAAGTAGCTGGAAGACTCCGTTTCTAGAATCTCGCAGGTCTCTTCAATACGAAAGTCAATCCAAGTGAAACCCAGTCCCACATTCAACCGTGCATTTGCAGCAGTCAGACCAAGTTGCTTGTTTTTCTTGAGGATATCGTTGCTATTTAGCCTTTCCTTAGATATAAACTGTAAATTTTAATAACCATGAATAGGATATTTACTTTAAAGTCACCACGCAAGATCTGGTGTAATTTACTTTCGCAATATGGTACAATCAGTCAGCATCATGATCAAAGGAAAAGTTGGCGGATGTCCCCATACAGAACCTAATTTCCACAGCGTTTGAGCTACTATGGGTAACATGCAAATAGCCGTGGCAGCTGCTTTTTGCCCAACTTTGTGTCCTTCGAAGTAATGCGTATATGGAGCTAACTTTGCGATTGCGACACCTACCTTCTTCATCTTCCAATAAATGAGAGGATACCACTTCTGGATAATCTGCTAACTGTGAACCATAATGACTTACTATTTAATTTTTATATGGTTATTAACTGTTTATAGTGCGGAAGCTGACCCACACTGTTTTCCACCTCCCCCCCATTAAAAATGAAGTCTTATAAGGAAATCATCAGTGAACTCCAATTATGCTTTTTTAATGAAGGCTCCAATTAATGCACGGTGGTGTTCATTTCTTCAAGTTGAGAAGAGGGTGTGTTAGGGTTTCGCTCTATATATATGTGGGCAAGCTTTCTTGCTTATCAGGCCCAAGCATTTGTCTGCATCGAGATTGCCCTTGAAGCACCCGAGAAAGCTGTGAGACCTTTGATGAGGTTAATGTGAAGTACATTGGCTCATTGATCACCGTCCTCTCCCAGAAGCTTTGATTTGTCGTCATTCTGACAAAAGTAACACAGTATTTTTCCACTCTCGCCTTCATCATTAAGTGCTTGGTTTAAATTCTCACCTGACAAATTCGTACGTCTTCTCTCTCCGTTAGCCTTCTGCATCTCTCTCTCTCTCTCTCTCTCTCTCTCTCTGCGTGTGAGTGAAGATGGAGCTTCTCTTGCTCCTCTACCTTGTCCCTATTCTCTTCTCCTTGTACATCCTATGGAGAAAGATTGATGAGAGGAGGGATAGAGAGTGCTACATACTAGACTACCAATGCCAAAAGCCAACCGACGACCGGATGCTAGACACCGAGTTCTGTGGCGAGGTCATCAAGAGGACTAAGAACCTTGGCCTTTTCGAGTACCAATTCCTCTTGAAAGCCATTGTGAGCGCGGGCCTTGGCGAACAGACCTATGCCCCAAGGATCATGTTCTCAGGCCACGAAGACAACCCGACGCTGGACGACGGCATCTCCGAGATGGAAGAGTTCTTCCATGATAGCATCGGCAAGCTCTTGGAGAGGTCAGGCCTATCTCCCACCCAAATTGATGTGCTTGTGGTCAATGTGTCAATGCTCTCTGCAGTCCCTTCTTTATCTGCTAGGATTGTGAATTACTACAAAATGAGGGAGGACATTAAAGTGTTTAATCTCACTGGAATGGGGTGTAGCGCCAGCCTAATATCAGTCGACATCGTTAGGAATGTTTTTAAGTCGCACAAGAATAGGTATGCCCTAGTCGTGACATCGGAGTCCCTGAGCCCCAACTGGTACTCGGGCAACAACCGGTCAATGATCCTTGCCAATTGCTTGTTCCGGTCTGGTGGGTGCGCGATCCTGTTATCAAATAACAAGGCCTTGGCAGATCAGGCCATGTTCAAGCTCAAGTGCTTGGTGAGGACCCACCATGGGGCAAGGGACGAGTCTTACGAATGTTGCATCCAGAGGGAGGACGCGCAAGGCCGCATAGGGTTCCACCTCGGTAAGAACCTCCCGAAGGCAGCGACCCGGGCATTCATTGACAATCTCAAGGAGATCTCCCCCAAGATACTGCCGATCAGAGAGCTAGTCCGCTTTGCGGCGGTCTCCATGTACCACAAAATAACGAACTGGAACTCAACCAAAGGATCGGGGCCGAGGCCAGTGTTGAACCTCAAGACGGGGGTGGACCACTTTTGCATACACACAGGTGGGAAGGCCGTGATTGACGGCATTGGGGTGAACCTCAATCTGAGCGAGTACGATCTGGAGCCAGCGAGGATGACGCTCCATAGGTTTGGGAACACGTCGGCAAGTAGCTTGTGGTATGTCCTAGGATACATGGAAGCAAAGAAGAGGCTGAAAAAGGGTGACAAGGTGTTCATGATAAGCTTCGGTGCTGGATTTAAGTGCAACAGTTGCCTATGGGAAGTGGTGAGAGATTTAGGAGATGGTAACGCGTGGAGTGATTGCATCGATGGTTACCCACCAGAGTCCATTGTCAATCCTTTCCTGGAGAAGTATGGTTGGATCAGGGACGAAGACCCAAGCACCTTCAAGATGCCTTGAGTGATTATCCAAGTCCTACGGTCGTCCTGAAACTTTCCATATCTTCTTTTTTCAATGTCGCTTTGCTCTAATTCTATTCCTTGCACAACGTTGTATTCTTCTTGGACTTTTTCTCCCTTTTCCATATGGACTATCAAATTGGAAAGAGTTGTTTGTAATACCAAAACTATATTTATTCATTTTGGTGAGGGTGAATTTGAAAAAAAAAAAAATGTAACAGTCATTCAGTGAATAAGTTACTATTCATGCTAGATCAAGACATATTAAATTGAGCGGCTGATACTAGGGACCATTTGTTACTCCCAATTCAGAACCAATCAGAGCGGGTGGGCTTGAGCAACCTGGACTCAAAGTCCTGGATCAAGTCCCGTCCAATCTTGGCCAATTTTACAATAACACTTTAGTCTTCTTCACGAAATTATTTTCCTAGACTCGTCCAATTTGTGTTACCATTAGGCGCTTGGGCCCGTTGGTTGAGGGTCGGTATCAGAAGCGGTGCATCGGATCTACCAATGAAAAGGAAAGAAAAAAGTAGGACAAGAAAAAAAATAAGATTTAAGATAGTAGCAATCATTGATTGGATGATTAATGGAGGGGGCCCAATAAGAGTAATGGGCTTACTGTATAGATTTAAGCCTTTCTCTATCAGAAAAATGGGACCCACCACGAGCCCGTGCATGAGTTGATGGCCCGAGTCTGTTCGGTCGCCGTCAATGGAAAAAGGGCTGGGACGAACATGCATTTGGCAGGCTGGACTGAGCACTCACTTCTCAATTGTGTCCCTTGTGTTGATCCATGGTATTGCCTCTTTAATTAAAAGACGCAATAAATAGAAAATAGATCCATCTTAACTACCTCAATCTTTAAATGTTTAAGAGGAGGGGGGGCATATGTACCATGCTAGAGATGGGGACCGGATTTTTTTTTTTTTTTTTTTTTTTGTCGAAAAAGACGGGACTGGATTTTTTTTTTGGTCGAAAAGACGGGGACCGGAATTTAATTGGCGGAAGGTTCCGAACCCATTAAAAAAAAATAGAAAACGAAGAAAAGTTGGCTTCCCTCTTTATTGGGAGACTCATGGCCTAACCAGACACGACTATATAAGGATGCTTAACCGGTTTATGATATCATGGTAATGCGACATGTTTTAGACACTCTGTCATCGATTTGATTAACTTTATTTCGCCAGAATTTCTCCTATGATGATATTTTTTTCATCAAAAGTCGTTCTTCGATTTTTTAATGGAAGGGAACAGGTTCAAAGGCGATTTTGGAGAATAGATATGCAAGTAATGAGGATACGAAATTGAATTTGAACAAGATTGTACAAATACATACTACACTAGAATTTAATCAACAACACAAGTATGGAAAATAAAAGTACTGTGCAACTGTGCAAGAAAGTAAAGATAACTAAAGGATAATAAATTTGTTTGATTTGTACCGGGGTTTTCTAAAGATAGGCATAAGTATCTATTGTGGTGCCATAATTGCTCTCGAGCAGTTCCTGGTGATTATGCTCATGTTCTTCTATTCCGAAAATCTTTTGCCCATGTTGCCATGATGCCATGATCTTGTTTTCAAGCGATTGTTCTTACAAAAATAAATGATCACACTCGCTCCATTCTCTAACGGCTTCAAACTTACAATCATATCTCGATTCATTTTTTCTTCCAGTATTTTGATTGCTCATCGATCTTTATCTATCGGTACTCTTATTGATTATTATTATCCATTCATCATAGTATATCAACGACAGTATAGTGACAATTATTAATATACACTAGCATCGATATCGATGGGTCACATGTCTAACAACACTTATTGCTTTATTTAGGTATCGATGGACTCGGCCACTTTTTTGTTCAAGCAAAGTTACATTCACTCGCCATACAATAGTGGAAAACTCTAATAATTAAAGTACAACAAGCATGCATATTCAGTTGGTTCTTTATTATCGCGTCCGAGCAGGAAGAACAAAATGGAAGAGCTACAAGTTTTGCGACTTGGTATTAGAAAATTTAAATAATAAATCATGTGTTCATCTAACAGTTTAAATTTTTAGAATATTTAACAATGGTCACACAAAATCTCATATATTATCAAAGGTAGGTCTTGAGTTTGAATTTTCCGGACCCCTACTCGCCTCCCCAATCGCATATTTCCATGCTTTAAACTAATGGTTAAGTCCAATTTACGTGTAAGGAGGTGTGTTTTAATATTTATAATAAATTATGTCTTTATTTAACAATAAATTTTTTTAAAATAGTTAACAAAAGTCCCGCAAAATTTCACAATAGTCGTGCAGTGAAGTCATCTCTCAGGAGTGGATGGAAACTGAAATATATCCTTAAAAATCATTAACTCGGAAATAAATATAGTTAATGTAAATTGCGAGGAAGAAACGTATGACCCCAGTCCGACAAACATGCATGTTCAGTTGGTTCTCTATTATTGTGTGCAATCGTGGGATATATCTTTGCAGATCGTTAGCTCGGAAATAATTATAGGTGATGTAAATTGCGAGGAAGAAACGCATGACGTGATACCAGATATAATCATCACCTTTCGCTATCACTTTCGTCTCGAAAACTAAATCCTAACGATCCCTGAAAATAATGAAGATAATGTACGCAACACTACTCCTTCGGGTGAATAGAATAAGGTTTGGTCCGTGATCGTGACCCTCGGCAAGTCCGTCGAGGGAACTGAATTAACGTTGTTGTTTAAGGTCGACCATGACCTAACAATGATCTCCACTGGTTTTAGGTTTTCTAATCACTTCCACTGAATGTGTCACTATGGGTAATGAATTCTCACCATGAAAAGAGCTCAAAGCGCGAGAGAAATGACTTTCGGGATCGCGTAGCAAATCAGCTTAGGAAATCACGCTCTAAAACGCAATGATGGGAAATAAACACGACTCTCCTTCCGAATAATGAAGAGCCAAAATCGTTCGGATATTGATTAACGTGTTGGAATCAACTTGCTTCTAAGAAAGAGAGCAAACGTTCCCTCGCTTTCTTTCCAGCTGATTTCCATTGACCATCATGAGAACATCGATGGAGTTTTATCTTTACTTGGGAAGATATAACAACATTATCCCCGCAAAGAATCCCATTTCAATCTCGGTGATCTAGCTAGGTCATTAGAAGTTCTTTGTTGAAATCGCTGGTGAAGTCAACGAAAGAGAGTTGTATGTTACTTGCTAATTTCCGACTGCACTTAATCATGAATTGCTTCCAATAAATACAAAAAGATACAAATTAACTGCAATAACATATTCCGATAGCTTGTATTATCATCAAAGGACACTAGAAGTTCACGTTTCTCGCTAAATGCCACGAACAATGCATAGCTGGGATTGAGTTCTTCCGGAGTGATATGCACTGACTTGGGTAGCATTTAATTTTTCGTCAAAGTTTTGTAGCCTTGACCATTGATAACCATTATGGTCATTATCTAATTTATATCTAGATAAGCGTTGGAGAATATTTTTAAACTAAGAATTGAGGCTAACGATTGTCTCCTTGTGAAGACAAGGAACTGTTTAGCAGCTTTGTCCATGTCGGGTTAGGTTTGGACCCTTTCATGTGCAACACAGGAGGAGATTTGTTTTGAAGAATAACCTAAGCTTAATACTTCTCAGATTCTAGGTTATGCTTAAGCGACAAAATTAGAGCAAGTAGTCATTCTTATTCATTCTTCCACTAAGTTGTCGGGATAAGTTGAGGAAATTACCAAGAAAGTTCTTAACTTATTGTATTTGTGCTAACTGAGTTTTCAACCTTTTAATTTGACCAATTTAATTTTAAACATTTTGACTGTTTCATAATGTAGTTCATTTGACCAATTCTGGTTGGAAACTGCCAACGTGTGTGCCAACCGTTTTACATGGCACGAACGAATGATGTTGACGTGGACAATTTTCATAAACTTTTGATAATATTTATAATTCTTTTCTTTGCTTTTCCCTTTTTCTTTTCACTAAGGGATAATCACTAGCTACCGGCCACAAGCAATAATTGGTCTCGCCTGGGCAAGGGCAAGCACTAGCAAAAGCTCGCCTTGCCAAATCTAGCAAGTTTGACCCTTGTCAGCTCTCGCTCTAGCCCAAATGAGACTTTGCCGGCCATCGCCCATGATTGGTGCTGACAATCAATTAGTGGCAAAAGAAAAGGGAAAAAAAGAAAAGCAAAATAATGAAAAGAAAGAAAAAAAATTCAAAATTTGTCTACGTTGGCGTCAATTGTGTTCACATAGGATCTCTTGCATCAATGTTAATGATTTCTAGCCAAAATTAGCTAGGCGGACTATATTGATAAATCGCCAAAATGTTTAGTGCTAAATTTGTTAAATTGAATTGGCACAAGTATTGTAGGTCTAGGACTTTCTTAGTATTTTTCTCACAATAAATTTGTGCTTGCTTATATGGTTTACTCATTAATCTTGATTTTACGTATGGCTATACTACAGTATACATTACCTTTAGGTCCCATTTATATCTTAAAAAATGAATGATTTGGAGAACAATTTTCCTAAAAATAATCACTTATCTTACTTGAAATAATAAGTCAATGAAAAATATTTTCATTATAGACCACAATATATATCTAAACATTTTCATGGACAGCGAAAAAAATTTCGTCATTCATTTCTACAAATACAAACGATTATTTTTATAAAAATATTTTTTCAATCATTCATTTTTCACAAAACAATACACACCCTAAGTTGTCTCTTTCTTCTCGGAGAGTGTCAATTGTAGCTTGAATTCGTGAATGATAGGTTGTGCCCTAGTTAAACAAGACTTCCAATTAAGGAATTTTTGTTGTCCTATTAAATTCGGGCACTATGGACGATGAATTTTATTAATTCGTGTCAGAAATATTATGGAGAATTACTAGAAAAGTTTTGAACCTATTATAATTATGTCAATTTAATTTTAAACATTTTTTTGCTTGTTGAGTCATAAATATTTTACATTTGTATTGATTCAGTTCATCTAATCCACTATGGCTGACCGATGCTAATATAAACACCAACGGTCCTAAATGGCACGATTAGTGTTAACGTGTATAATTTGTAATAAATTATGTTTTTTTTCTTTTATATTTACCAATTCTTCAAAATATTTCGTGCATTGAAAAAAGAAAATTCAAAATGGAATAATAGCGTTGTCCACCGCGGATAATATGTAATTGAGAAAAAGCTGCAATCGAGCTATGTCAACGTTTCTGACCAAAAAATAAAATAAAAGCGCTATGTCAACGTTATGACCGTGACCCCTGACCTCTAATGCTAGTGGGTGCTTCTCTTTTCTCTATTTTGTAGATCGCCAGATGGACTCTCGGTCCTTTTTTTCAATCCTTTGGTCAGCAAAAGCTGCCTGTATTTCGCTTGAACGAATGGTCAATTCTGACTCCATACTGAAGAAGTAAATCGACGCTGGCCTTTGTTACATTGTCTACTACTAAACGAAACCATATAAATTACATTACACTTGCGAAATTATTGCAAGAGGGACATTAGTGGCCTTATGATATGCTCCGGTGGAGATTCCCGCCTCTATAAAAACACCCAAATTCCCTTTTATCGCCCCCCCTTAAAATCACGCAAAATTTGATTCAGCACAAAAGAAACGAGCATGTCTATATCAATTGCCAAAAAAAAAAAGAAGAAGAAATCTTGTGTCGGGTTTACCCATTCGAGTTTCAGCACTCGTCTTACTTAACCCACGTTTTAGTGGAGTGTTTCATGACCTCGGACTTTAATCTACTTAGGTTAGTGTCCTAGGTCTTATTTACGGCAGGATGTTTTCGTCGAGTTATATTGCCTGCATGTGACCTTTTAAGGCGAAGTGCTGGCATCTTCCAGTAGACTTTTGCAAAAGGAGATTTGAATGCTTTTGTTCATGCAAAGGGCAATGAGAATCCCAAAGACTCCGACCGCAACAGGGCTAGAAAGCGATTCTGCCAAAGTTGGATCTCACGAGTTCTTTTAGACCCGCTAGCTTTAGTTTCCTCATATAAACAAAGCTTCCTTCAACGCGAAGTACCTCCTTTTTCTCGTGAAGTAGAATCCATACTTTCTCCATGGCATCATCATCATCATCATCATCATTCGATTAAATCTAGGGCTATCTAATCCCTGCCTGCCTGTCTGCCTCCTTAGCCTCTTGATCGTCTCCCCAATTATATCTGTTCTTGATGGGTATCATTGATCTCCAATCACAAACCCTAAGTTTGCTTAAATCAAGGGGGACAAACCGAGTGCGTCTGCATGTTCCTAGCTAATATTAAACTGCACTAACACGCATATAATAGTTAAAAACGGACCACTAAAGGACTAATTTTGATTTACACAAAAAAAAGGGACTAATTTCAATTGATTAAGTACATACCATACCATGAGAGACCAGGTCTCCGTTGGTCTAGCGGAAAATAAATAATTTGAAAGGCATTTTCCAAAGAACGATCTCTTATGTCGCTCGATATAATTAGCCGATGAAATATATTTTGACATCAACATAAATTTATGTCTAAACATTTTCATAGGCGATGAAGATCTTTTTCGTTCGTTCATTCGTTTTCTTTTTAAGAGATATAAGCGATTGGTTTTAATGAATTTTTTTTTCAAATCATTTATTTTTCGCTTATATAATGTGGCCAATCCGTAGATGAAACATGGCTAGACTCTGTCTCAAATACGCGAAGAATGACTTGCCGAGGTCCTATAAGTTAATCCAGATTTTAAACCACAGTAAATTTGGTGTGACGCAATGGCAAACATTATTCTAAGAATATAAGATGTAGTCAATCAAGCATAGTTTAGACGATGCATGCGGTTTTGTGGCTGAGGATTGGGAATAATTCCAGATGAAGACACATAAAGTATGGCGTGCAGGCACCATTGAAATTGTCACATAAATAAAAATAAAAAATAAAATCCCATCCAAATCATCTACAATAAGTCAATGGTCTCGGCTAGCTCTTCATATCTTATTCAGAATTCTCCATCATCATGATGCAACACAAGACCCCAATTCAATTATTCCAGTGAGTCCTCCAATATTGATTACAAGGACACGTATAACTTAGGGAATCCCGATTAGTAAAAATAATTAATTTGCTTAAAATTGAAAATGAATTTTATCCTCTTGAAACATCACATCATTTATCAAGTCACGATTGATTCATTTCAAAAACACAATAACGTGTTCACTCATCATATTTTACTCATTTTCAAATCTTGAAATTTTACATTCACATCCAAAATCTACGAGAAATTAACTTCTTTTTATTTTTGTGGAAATTGCATTAAAGATGTGATTATCGATTCTCTCGAGTCGCGAGCGAATACATTTTCGATTAAAGAAAGAAAGGTGTTTTTGAGACCCGGGGATTCAGGCAATCCCGTTAGTTTTTTGGTCGTTTATTTTGTTGGATCTCGGCAGAGTCCTCCCCATCAGTTGCCGGATAAAACACCGGCATCCATCCGCGCGTGTGGGATCAGCGCTTGTCGGCCACCTCGTCCCGCCCCCGGTCGTCATCGCATCCCCTGGATCGGACACCCCCGACGGGCGCGTGGAGCGCACTCTCCGGGGATGGGGGGGGCGAGGCGGTCGATCGCCGGCGAATTGGAAGGATTCGAGTGGGCCCGACCCGGCTTTTGTCCGGACGTCGAGGACCAACGTGGGGGCGTCCCCGTGCCGTCCAAAAGCCACTCGCGGTCCACTTGCGTGGACGCGGGGCCCCTATCAACTTGCAAAACATTTGTCTTTTCTATTTATATTTTATTATCTTCTATATTTTTAGCATTTCTTTTCGTCTCTCAAATTTTCTAGGAAGAGAGGGTTCGAAATGCGAAATTCGATATACTCGACTTTAAAATTACCATAGTAATTTCGCGGGTCGATTAAATGCTTTGTTAGGGTTAAAGAGTAAAATTCGTCCGTGATCCATCGATCCCATCATTGCACCCACCACGACTAAGCCTCTTTTTGCCACGAAAGTGAAACACTAATGAAGATCCTAATTGATGTCCATTATTTTCTGCCTTTATTCCACCCCGAGGCCAATCCCATTATAAGCCCCAAAAATATATAATGCATGTAAGAATCAACGTTGCTTTTCAATTATCCATATAAGAGTGGGGTTGGTTTGATTTTTGAGAAATATCTTTGAAAAAATACAAAGGCAAATAGTGTGTCGATAAAATGTATTTTAAAACACATTGAAAAAAAACTTTGACGTGAATGCCATTTGATGGAAACTACATTTTGAGAAGGAGTTCTACTAATTTTTTTTTTTTATAGAAAAACCTCAAAATATTTGTCAAGAACTCAATCATCACTGGCGAGCCAAATCGACCACCAATTGCTTGTCAATGGCACGCTAGCCAATTGCTTGTTAGTGGCTGAAGCAAAGGTAGGGTTCTCGAAGACATTTCCAAAATAACGAAATTGAGTAAGGGCAAAGTTGGAATGAAAAATAGTGAATGAGCTATTTTGAGATCAAAAAGAAGTACTGTCCACTGAAAAAGCTGATTTGGGATAAAAAAAAAATTTCAGCACTTCAAAACATTTTCAGATCTACCCGGATTTTTACATCTTCCCAAAGCAATCTAAAAATTTCGCTTCTAAATGTCAAACCAAACACATCCTGATTGGACGGATCGATGAGATAAGCCTTGCTTTTGCGTAGGTGAATTCATGGGTGATTGAACTTAAGGTTCATTTGGCTTAGTGCATACATGGTGTCATAGCTGTGACCCACTCAAAAAAGAAGAAGATCGACGCGATGCTTTATGGCCGTCCTCAATTTCATCTCCGTCCACCATTTGTAATACCCCCATCATTCTCTTTTGGCTTTACTCTTCCTTTTTTTTTTTTCGCTTTAAGGTGGGAGAGTTGAAAAGCAGGCAATAATTGCGATTATGAACCCTTTTGGTGTCCTCTCCCGATCCCCTCCCGCCATTGGATCTTTGATGGGTAGGGACGGTCCCATGAATTTTTCCATTTTTCAACTCCGCATATTCAAAGCGTTCACACCCTCTAGATGCATCCAGAACGCTTCGTCTGAGTTTAATTGGCAAAAAGTAAAATGGCGCCTCCGATAAAGACAGGGCGAAAGCTACACCCCAAATAGTTCTTGGCACCATCCTACGGAGTGACCATATTTCAACGTTTTTGTTAAGTGCGAAAAGATTCATCATGACATCGATGGCGAGCCACGGCAATGGGGGAAAAGAACAGTGATCCTCTTAGGAACGATGTAAATTCGGTAAAACCATTGAATCGGTAAGATATATGATTAGAGTAAATCACGTGATTAGTTCTCTTTTCACTCGATGGGAACTACATATAAATTGATTTTTTAATGTCATGTCATGAATGTAATAAAAGTCTTCTGAGTAATGATTACTTTCTCGGATAGTGGTTATATTGCATGTGATAACATGTCAAGCATTAATTAAATCCTAATTGAAATCTCTATAGTTGAATATCTCATATCTTCGTAGTGTACGAATATAAAGATCTTATGAAGGGTGAAGATTGACTTTCAAAGATGCATCAATATATCAATAAGAGAGAAAAAAAATGGGATTTGTTTTTCCATCTCCGTCACACTACATTCATATTTTTCTCGGACAATTTGAGGTCTCGAATTCCTGGGAATTGTCCCAGAAGTCTAAGTAACACCCCCCACGCATGCTTCCCCTCCTTACGTCAAGCCAAGGTAAAACCAAAGAGCCGTTAAACCCACACGCGCTCACCAGTTGCGAAGGCGCGTGGTTCTGTTATTTCTGTTAGTTTTCATGACCACCTCTGGTTTTCTTTTTTTTTTTTCCCCTTTCCCTTCCGTCTGTCTCTCTTTTTGCTGTTTTCTCTGCAAATCATCTATCTTTCAATTTTTTTTCCTTCACCTTTTTCGTTTTCCTCATTTTTCCCTGTTTTTGTTTTGGCCCATGAATTTCTTGTAGCAATCGTGGTCATCCATCATCACTCGCGCATTTAACAAGCCCCCACCTTCTCTCATTGGCTCCCGGGAGGTGCGATTCGATAGAAACCCCAAGACGGTCCGCAACAAAAGCCGTTGGAAACATGTGTTGCACATACGTAGTTTATTACCCTCTCTCCCTCTTTTAAATCATTAGGAAAGGACGCTCGAGAGATGAGTTCCTGGCGTTGTGGTTCGTCCCTCTCCCGAGAAATTCCTTTTTGCGCAGAGGAGAAGGAGGTGCTTTGATGATCCCCTGAGCCATGTGGGTGTCTATCGGCATCAGCTGCGAGGGGTTGGAAACAACAAACGGAGAGCTCCCTTGTGTCTGACCCAGGTAAAAAAAAAAAGGAACACCCTTTTTTGTTTGTTTTCTCATGTTTCTTTTTTCTGAATTCATGTTCTTGATCAAGAATGGAGAAAGTTGCAGATATTTTGAGCTCTCCCGGTTTCTGGGTTCTTCTTCGTCTCCCTTCTTCCTCTTCTTCTTCTTCTATTTTTATGAGCATTAAGATGTGCGTGAATGGTTCTTAATCAAGAATGGAGGAAGTTGCAGTTATTTTTAGCTCTCCCGGTTTCTGGGTTCTTCTCCGTCTCCCTTCTTCTTTGTTTTTGTCAATGAGCATTAAGATGTGCGTGAATGGTGCTTTTTTCATGCGAGTTTTGGTTGTGTTTGGATGGAGAAAAATGAATCAAGAAGAGCTCTGATTATGATGCTGTGGCGACCTATCTAATCTGGAGGTGCTTTATGAATGAACAGGATGTTGATGGGATGCGAGATATGCCAGAACCAGATATTGTGAGATGAAGTAATGAGAAAAAAGAGAAGATTTCTGTCTCATCACAGGGCTCCTTAGAACTTCTCGTTTACCCATTCTGAGCTCGGACTGCTGGATGCGAATTACCCTGCTTTGCGGGTTGAAAGCGTGATTGTCGTCGTGTTTGATGGTAGGAGAGGGGAATCCATATTTGCTGAGCAGAACCAACTGAGGACAGGGATTTTGCGCCAATTAAATAGACATGGAGGCACCAGCTGGGCAGCCAAGCCAGCCGAGGAAGAAGATGACCAAGCAATTGACGGGGAAGCGGGACGATACGCCCCTGCATTCTGCGGCGAGAGCAGGTAATCTGGCTGTGATAATGGAAATCATTTCTAAGGCCAGTGAGGCAGAGGCAGAGTTGAAGGAATTGCTGGAGAAGCAAAATCAAGCCGGTGAAACTGCCCTTTACGTCGCCGCCGAATATGGCTATGTTGATATCGTGAGGGAGTTGATCAAGCACTATGATCTAGCCGATGCAGGGATCAAGGCAAGAAATGGCTTTGATGCGCTACACATTGCTGCCAAACAAGGGGATTTGGGTATGTTTCTGCTGTCTAATGATCTTGTAGCTATTTGGGGCTTTTGGTTTGTCATTGTAAGGCATATTGGAATTAATTGATTTTTATCCTTCTCTCAGAAATACTAAAGATACTCTTGGAGGTGCATCCGGAATTGGCAATGACAGTGGACGCATCAAATACGACGGCACTTCACACGGCTGCGACACAAGGCCATATCAATGTGGTGAATGTGTTGTTGGAGGCCGGAAGTGGGTTGGCAACAATAGCGAGAAGTAATGGGAAAACAGCGTTGCATTCAGCCGCAAGAAACGGGCATTTAGAGGTGATAAAGTCACTTCTTGATAGAGAGCCTACTATTGTGACTCGTGTAGATAAGAAGGGGCAGACGGCATTGCACATGGCTGTTAAGGGTCAGAGTGTCGAAGTAGTGGATGAGTTGATAAAAGCAGATCCATCCTCAATCAACATGGTAGATACTAAGGGCAACACCTCATTGCACATAGCGGCCCGGAAGGGCAGAGATCTGGTAAATTTTACCGCTTCTACCATGTTTTGCTGATCCAAACATCATGACTGGTTGTGACTAAGTATATTTATGCTTTAAAGTTAGAACGCATGGTGAGCTAAAGTAGCATGACTTTTCTAAAGCTCAAACAACACGACTTCAAATTTTTTGAGCTGCTGCATTTATGATCCAGTTTGCTCTTGAACTCTTGATACAGAAAAAGAATGAAACTTACAAATAGTAAGTATATACATGGATTTTGGAAGATGTCGTCCAGTCATTAGGATTGAATTGACAATACACTGTGAAGCTTTTCCTTGATGCAAAGAGCCAACTCCGAGGCTCCCCTATTGCTATGATTTGCTAAAAGCACTTTAGTTTCATTGATTGATGATACTTATGTGGGTTAGTTCAGGGTTGAACTGCTCATTACTTCTGCCAAAAACATTTGATTAAATCTTCTAAATCACCAGCTCATCTAATAACCAGACAGGTTGATTGTCTCGGTGGCAAGTCAGAGCTGGATAATGAAAATGAACCCATCTTTTGATCTTAATTCGGCAGATGTTTTATTTCATCACGCTGCATTGCTTTTGGACAAGTTCTGCAATATTATCAAATCATCTTAACTGTTAAGGGAAGAAAATATTCAGCAAATATTTGCTGAATATTTGTTATTCTGTTACCTTTTGTATCTTATCTCTTAGAGTCCTTTATATACATCGTATTTGCAACACAATGATGTACAGAAAAAAGGGAATAAAATTTTCTTTCCTAAGGCCTAAAATTTTCGGTTTAACCAATTCTTCAATCGTTAAATTATCGCTTCCACATCTCCGTCTTTAACTGCCACATGTTGTCCATGTCATCCTTTCCATGTCTAAGCGGATAGAAAGACAAGCATCCTCATACCTTTAATCTTACAATATCCTGCAGATTGTTCGGTTGCTGCTCAGTTGCAGTGAAACTAACACGGGAATCATTAACCGGTCTGGGGAGACTGCCTTTGATACAGCAGAAAAAATGGGTCACTCCAATGTTGCGGCCATCCTCCAGGAGCATGGCGTGCAAAGTGCAAAGGCCATCCAGCCACAAGCAACCAGTGCTGCTCGTGAGCTGAAACAAACCGTGAGCGACATAAAACACGAAGTCCACTACCAGCTCGAGCACACCCGTCAAACGAGAAAACGGGTCCAGGGCATCGCCAAGCGCCTCAACAAAATGCACGCTGAAGGCCTCAACAACGCCATCAACTCCACCACCGTGGTGGCTGTCCTCATCGCCACTGTCGCTTTCGCAGCCATCTTCACTGTCCCAGGCCAATACGTGGATGACCCTACTGAAATCCCCCCTGGTCAATCTCTCGGGGAAGCAAATATTGCTCCGCAAGCTCCTTTTGTAATTTTCTTCATCTTTGACTCGGTTGCTCTCTTCATATCCCTGGCTGTGGTGGTGGTCCAAACATCCGTCGTGGTCATTGAGAGCAAGGCCAAGAAGCAGATGATGGCGATCATTAACAAGTTAATGTGGCTGGCCTGCGTGCTGATCTCGGTGGCATTTTTGGCACTCTCATTTGTGGTGGTTGGTCAGAAAGAAAGGTGGCTGGCAATAGGGGTGACCATCATAGGGACAACAATTATGGCCACTACTCTTGGCACGATGATTTATTGGGTCATTATGCATCGCATTGAGGCCTCCAACATGAGGAACATAAGGAGGTCTTCGTTGGGAAGTAGGTCAAGGTCTTGGTCGGTTTCAGTGATGTCGGATTCAGAGATCCTCAACAACGAATACAAGAAGATGTACGCGATATAAATAAATTGATCTGGCAGAAAGAAAAAGCCCGAGATCTTCTCAGCTCGGGAGGATAGCATGTCTTTTTCCTTCGGAAATATCACAATGAACATGTCATGGAGGCTCAGAGTTTTTACTGCGATTCGCTCCAGAAAGTTTTGGCTGTTAATATAAATAATTACAAAATGCAAGTGTTCAGCTTAATGGGATCCCGGAGGCATCCTCTTTTCTTGAGATGTAAAGTTGTCTATTTCAGTGTACATACTTTCTGTGGCACGACTCTCTGGGTTCAGCATCAATGGCTTTAAATTGATCTTGCATTTAAAAGGGAGCTCCTTCTATGCAATTACTGCTTATTTACTATTACTCATGCCCATAATGTACCGATAATCCTGGGATGATTTGATCATACAGAGTTGACCATAGAAATGGACCCCTTTCATTGAACAGCTTTTTCCTGAAAAAAAGTCAATTAAAGATGCTTTCTTTTGTTCCCTCGATGGACATGACAATGTGAATCTAGCTATTTGTTTTTCGTTTGACGCAGAGGTGCACCTTCTTGCATAGTCCTTCGTAAAAAAGAAGCATTGCATTGTGAACGAAAAACAATAGACAGAATTGGGCAAGGAGGCCAATGCTAGAAGTAAACTGAGGACCATATTTTGCTGCATTATAAAATGAGTATTCATCCCAAATCCTGCATATGGGCTGCATTTTGGCTTGTACATTTGAAGTTGATCTCAAAAGATTTGACTTGTACAGCTTGACTGTACTAAAAAATCCGAAAGCTTGAAACAGAATAATTGTGTTTTTTGGTCATCCGGTACACAAGTCTCAAACAGTGTCGTTGTCTCACTTTTGTTACCAAATCATTCACAGCTTTGCTCTGCATGAGACACAGCCTCAATGAAGCCCAGGTTCCTTCAGTTTGATAGGAGCAATGCGTGGGCTAACGAGGCAATCATTGTGTAAGATTTGGGAGTGACTGAAACGGAAAAAGTTGAAAAGGAAATGTATCAGGTGACCATACTGATAAAAGAGAAGCCTCAAATCTTCTTTGTAATCAACTAAACTAAAGCATCTGCCAGAGTGACTTCAGATGGACCGATTTTTGTTTTCTTTTAGCTGTCTATTACTCTATAAGAGCCTGCTTCAGAACCAAAATGATTTGATGGACTAGAACTAGAGGAGCTTAAATGGAGATTGGAGTGTCGTTCTTCCTGGTTTTCTTCACCCTGAGAGTTTTGTCTCAAGGTATTTCAATTTTCATTCAAGGTTGACTTTCAACGTATCTGTGTTCATCGAGGGCTAATCTCGCCTTCATATTTGAATGGATGCATTTAGGAAAGAGATTTATTTCTCTAAACTAACATTGATAACAAATAGATGGGTAAGTTTGCTGCACTAC
Organism: Corymbia calophylla; assembly: GCA_014182845.1. Lineage (NCBI taxonomy): Eukaryota > Viridiplantae > Streptophyta > Magnoliopsida > Myrtales > Myrtaceae > Corymbia > Corymbia calophylla. Next base: position 5,766,396 of record CM024697.1, on the reverse strand, counting down.
CACGACTGACTCTGTTTACCATATCAGAGATAGAACACTTCTTGAAATCATGAGGGATTTTCAGTCAATCCTTTCGAGCTTCTCTTGATATTTAAGTACAATACGCGTTGATGAATACGTGCTTGCAATATCAGATACATTAGCCTCGTTGCAGATAGGTGCAGGTCAGAAACAAGCTACGATACTGGAGATGGAATTCTTTGGCACACAGATTCAGATTTTGTTAAAACTGGCCAAAATGTGCAGCTCTCTAATGGAAATCTCAGCACGGAACGGCATTTAAGTACGCTTAGGTTCTTCCCAGAACAAAACAAGAACTGTTACTCTTTACCGGCGGTTGCGCAGAAGAGGTACTTCAGCAGGGCAGTGTTCTGTTATGGGAATTATGATGGCCTTTCATGGCCTCCAAGCTTTGGTCTTGAGCTCGACGGCAACAAGTGGACCACCGTGTCGAATTCAACTGCAGAACCCCAATACCACGAATTAATATACATGAGTGGGGTTGATTTCGTAAGCGTGTGTTTGGCTCGGACTCTGGATAAGCAGTACCCATTCATTTCGGCATTGGAACCGTGACCCTTGTCTGATGATAGGTATGCTACTATGGGCCAAGATAGGGCCCTGACTACAAGCTACCGCTACAAAAATATGGCGCAACTGAATCAATCACGGGGTGAGTAATCAATATTCATCTCCGTTAGATCTGCTATTGGCAGTCGTCTATAGAGGAATGTGGAGACAAACTCGTACAAATGTCATGGTGAGTGCAACTTTATTAACGGTAAAAGTACGGCCCAAGTGCTAAAACTTGACACGATGGGACATTTAAGTACCAAAAGTTATAAAAGGTACACTTAAGTGCCAAGATCGGAGTAAAAAGATTAGTTAAATGCCAACGGCGAAAAAATCCAACCAAAATATTAACGTGGCAATTTTCCGGCGAGTTGGGGTCGAAACGGTGTCATTTTGGGTGTTAACATGGCCAAATAAGCCCAAAACGACATTGTTTTGAGTACTGATATGGCTAAATCAGCCTAAAACGACGCCATTTTGGCCAAAGTTTATTTTTTAAGATAAATGTTAATTAAATAATATTAAAATCGAAATTTTTTCTTAAAAAATGAGGTAGCGGCGTCTCTCACTTGTGGCCACCGCCCCATCGCCGGTGGGGTGGCGGTGACGGATGGCAAGGGTTGCCGACACCTGGGCACGGGTTGGCGACCCTCGCCGATCGGAGGCGAGGGTTGGACAGCCCAGTGCTGCTAGAAACTCAACAACCCAGGTCAGGGTGAGGGCGACCGACCCTTGCCTAGATTTGGAAGAGAGTCGCCGCCCTCTCTTAACGTCTGGTGAGGGTCGCTGACTTGCGTCCAAGCGTCTGTGACCCTCGCCATCCGTCGCCGTCGCCCCACTGGCGATGGGGCAGTAGTCACAGGTGAGGCTGCTGCCTCTTCTTTTTTTCTTTTTTTTTTAAATTTCGCTTTTAATATTGTTTAATTAATATTTATATTAAAAATTAAACTTTGACCAAAACGGCGTCGTTTTGGATTGATCTAACCACATTAGCATTCAAAATAACGTCGTTTTGGATTTATTTGGTCATGTTAGCACAAAAAACAACGTCCTTTCGACCCCAACTCGCCGGAAAAATGCTATGTCAACATTTTTGTTGAATTTTCTCACCGTTGGCACTTAACTGATTATTTTTGCTCTGATCTTGACACATACCTTTCGTAACTTTTTGGACTTAAATGTTACCTAATGCCAAATTTTGGCACTCTAGGGGTCTAGCTGTCCTTTATTAACTAGTCGTCTAGTCTACTCAATCGGGTATCCTCAGGTTAAGTACAATCAGAAGTGGCAACCTATGATTCCACAGGGCACGAAGGCCATACATGCGAGCTTCACTTACATTAACAGACTGACTGCAGAATACCCAATTTGGCAATTCTTGATGCAATCAAAGCCCCGGATCCTGCATCCTCAATGACGTTCTCTTTCCACATGAATGGAAGCGCTGCCTTCAAATACATAGTCTTGTACTTCCTAGAGACACGTTTTCTGAATGAAAATGAGACTCAATCGTTTGAATTGTACATATTAGGGCAGACCTACATCACGACACTTTCCCCATGGTATCAGACTTTGCGCAGACTTTGAAGTTAACACGAGTCAATCGGGGTATCTGATGAAAATATCTGTATTCAACTCTTACCAACTGTCAATACAACTCTACCACATATAATCAGTGACATCGAAATTTATGCGTTGATCCATCCTCTGGTCACCACAAGAACATCCCATGATGACTGTAAAGCACCCTCTTTGATTGCCTTCAGACACTTCTAATTTGCATTCTAAGTGCTCATATGATGTGATGATCTATAAGTAGCAGTGGACAAGCATTTTTAAAGACCTTCGAGCAACTGCAAGGACGGAGTGGCGACACTTGTCTTCCAAGCGACACTATATGGTCATGGATATCTTGCCGAGGCTACTACCCTCCAAGGGTTACTTCCTTGTATAAACCCGTCAACAAAGTTCGATTGCTTCAATAATTTAAAGGGGTCGATGATTTGTGGCTCTCTGATGGCCAAAAATCTGTATGACTTTGCATCTTTGAGCTGCCAAATATCCATTGAGCCTCTAACCATTGCAATTTATGACAATGCAGAAATCTTACAGTTTACGGTCTTTCTGGTCACCTTCCTTACTTCAGCCAAATGCAAGCACTTGAGATTATGTCAGGCATCTGCTTGAATTGTTTACTGGAATTTTGCATCTTCTTTTTCCTTGGAATGTTCTTCAACGTGCTTATGATGATCATCTTCTATCTCTTTGTTTCAGAGACTTGTGAAATAATAGCCTCAATGGACCAATTCCTGAATTCCTTGGCAAACTGCCGAATCTAAAATTACTGAGTCTTCATGTCGATGGCAAAGAATAACTTTTGACTATATGAATTAGTTCTAACTACATATATGGCCTAGAAAAACATGTTTTTGTTGCCCCTTCGGTACAGTTCTCAGCAATAATGACTCCTCCGGCTACATTCCGAAGAGTATTTCTACCAACAAGCTATTGAAACTAGAGTCATAGTCCAACTGAACCTGCACGACACTTCTTGCTCGAAATGCTATCTGTAAGGTCTGATTTACCTTTTGTGCAGCGTCCGCGGGAACTGCCACGTGATTGAGAGAGAGAGAGAGCTTTGCGTTGACATTTGGGTTGCCTATTGGGACACTCTCCTTCATGCTGCTGGTCGTCTATTTCTTGGGGCCGAAGAAACCGATGCCTGGCGAAGAAGTTACCGCAAGAGAAGGGGGTGGATGGGGATGATGGGCATGTTCAGTCATTGCCTCAAGAAGAGAGAGTTACGGAGGAGGCAAACACCGAGTCACGAATTCATTTGTATGATTGTTAAAACACATGGTGGCTACCAAGCGTCGCGTCAAAAAAATTAAGAATTAAAAGAAGAACAAGAAAAAATAGAATAAAAACTCAAAAAAAGAAAAATTATTGAGCATTTACCATTGATGTTCATCTTCTCTTTGTTTCAAGTGTTCATCTTCTTCTTTCAACCATTGCTGAATGGAAGTGCAAGTCAAACTATTCATCTTCTTTCTTTTGACCGTTAATCGTTTTATTTCATTTAATTTTGTGCAATCAAGGAAAACTGAAAAGGAGGTGCTCGTGGCCACGGCAGAAAGGAAAACTGGAAGTAAAGTTTACACCATAGACATTTTAAATATTTTAGCAGCACTATATTCTCACTGCCAAAGAAATAGTAGATATTCTTGTGTTATGATTCCTTCAGGCCCTTTCTTTGTTTCTCTAATACAGTTAGTCTTCACGTTTCAATTTTAGGCCAAATCCAAGTCTATAAAGAGAGGTAGTGTTTGGGCATTTACGTCTTAATTTAAATTCTTCTCATGCAATGCGTGAAAGTAGGATGCTCCTAATTCAGGGTTCAAAATTTTCTAAAATGTTCTTGATGGGGAAAAAACGTGATGAAAGATCCTGCTGAATTTAAATGGGTCCATGAATCTAAGAAATAGGGAGAATTTTGTTAAGTGTCATGAAATTCCTCAATAAAGAAATGCAGCAGTGGCTATCATATTAAAAGAATGATTACATCTTAAGCATCTTTGTAGTCGAATCCTGCAAACTTCTAGTGATCAGAAGAAGTGGAAATTTCACCTTCAAGTTCTTGCCGATCAAGCTTCTGTCTTTTTTACAGGCCAAAGCTTTGTCTTTTAGGATGAAAACGTCGACGCGATTAGTAGTTTGGCTGCCGTGCGAGGCCTTTTTCCTCTCAATTCCTCGGTCGTGCCACATCAAAAGTATGAACTGTAATTAAGGTATATTTTCCTTCCAAGATTGTCCTGACTTAGGAAGACCCGGTGAAGATTTCGCCATATTTAAATTATGCATTGCACTCGATTCTTATCGTGTAAATTATTGTAACCAATTAGAATAAAAATGGATTGGTACCAGCAGATCTGCGTAGAATATGTAGATAATGATGATGATGAACGAGACAAAGGCAAGCTGCCTCACATCGATGTCATGCATGCCGTGGTAGAGGTTGGAATGAATAGCCTATAAAAGGGAGAATTGCCAAAAAAGTCATAAATCTATTAGGGTTGTGCCAATTTAGTCCTAAACCTTTTTTTTTTTTTTACCGATTCAGTCCTAAACCTTTTGCAATTGTGCCAATTTAGTCCATCCGGCCAAATTTGGCCGGCCGGAGCTAACGTGGACGTCGGCCGGCGCCGGCGACAATATTTTAATAATATTTTATTATTTTTCGAATTTTTTTTATTTTCCGAATTTTTTTTATTTTTTATTTTTTATTTTTTATTTTTAAAATTTTTCTGTTTTTTTTTCCTCCTTTTTTTTCTCTTGCCCCTCCCCCTTGCCGGCGGTAGTGGCCGGCCAGCTTCGACGAGGCTTGCCAGCCACCGCATGAGGGCTACGGCCCTTGCCGGCGGCCGGTGAGGGTCGCGGCCCCCGCGGCCTCGCCTGCACTGGCAAGGCCGCGGCCCCGTGCCTCGCCCCGGTCCGGGCGAGGCGGCTTCGCCCTCACCCGCCTCGTCGCGACCCCCGGGCCTCGCCTTGGTCCGGGCGAGGCCGCCGGGGGCCGCGACCGTCGTCGACGGCCTCACACAGACTAGGGTGAGGCCGCCAGCGAGGGTGGTCGGTCTGACGGGGGCCGCGACCCTCGTCGACGGCCTCACACAGACTAGGGTGAGGCCGCCGCGAGGGTAATAAAATATTATTAAAATATTGTCGCCGGCACCGGCCGGCGTCCACGTCGGCTTCGGCCGGCCAAATTTGGCCGGATAGATTAAATTGGCACAATTAAAAGGTTTAGGATCGAATCGATCAAAAAAAGGTTTAACCGACCGCACAATTGGGTTTAGAACTTTTTGGCAATTCCTCTAGCCTATAAAACGACACTGTAAGTCATGAGACTTGATCTCATCGAATAGAACACAGACATAGAAGTGGAAATGGCACTCCAGATGTTCTTGTTAATGCTTCTCTTCCTTGGAGCATCTATTTCTGATGGTAATACTGCGCTCATCACCTGGTTTTCTTCTCTTACTTTTTTCTTTTTCAACGCTTGAATTCAATCCTGCATCTGATGATTTCTCATTCCATGTCTATCTTTGCATATGTCTATGTTATAAACAAAAAAAAAAGCAGCATCACTGTTAAGAATTGATTGTGGGTCTCAAACTGGGTATGAGGCCAAAGATGGAAGCGACTGGAGCACCGATGATGAATTCGTCAAGGTCGGCAACGACATGCCGATCTCGACCAGCAGTTTCTCCAAGTGGACCCAACTCAACACCCTTCGAGTCTTCACGAAAGAGAAAAAGATTTGCTACAAATTGCCCTCAGAACTGTCGGTCCGATACATGATCAGAGCGGCATTTTATTATGGCAACTACGACGGCCTCTCGAAACCGTCGACATTTGACTTGGAGTTTGACGGAAACGAATGGACTACCGTCGTCACCTCAAATACAAGTCCGCAAAATTATGAATTGATTTACACATCGGGTGCGGATCTTATTAAGGTGTGCTTGATTCGAACGTCGGATGCTCAGTCCCCGTTCATCAACGTGTTGGAATTGTGGTCACTAGATGATAGTATGTATGATGGTATGACTCGAGACATGGCTTGGCTCAGCAATTACCGCTACGACTATGGCGCGGTTGCCAACACCGTTGATGATTGGATTTTAGGGTAAGAAACTAAACCTAGCAATCTCCCTTACATTAACGATTCTCTTGATTGCCTTTTCAAATTTGGTGTTTAGATTGAAACTACAAAATATTGACGATGAAACATTTTTTGCGCACTTCTTGTTCCACAAAGCCTCCTGTGTGTTGGTATGAATTTATGTCGATTGTTGAACATTGGAATTTTTCTTTATGATTCTCTCTCGTGTGCACTGTAATAATGTAAGTTCTCGGTGGACCGTCTCACAGATACCCTACTGATTCGGACAACAGAATATGGGTGCCAACGACTCCATCGGACCTGAACCAGACAACAGCCTCGGCAACTTACTTCTACGACAACTGCGATAACAATGTGCCCAATGTTGTCATGTCCCAAATGGTCGAGGCGCCAAATTCATCGGACACAATCAGCTTACGATTTAACATCGACGATGGGACCAATCTAGTCCATTACGTGACCACATATTTCACTGAGACCCATTCGCTAGACGAGAACGAAACTAGGTCATTTGACTTATATGTCAACGACAAGTTTGTTTCGACGATCAACCCGAGGTACGAGTACTGCACGTCGAAGTGGGCATTTGCGCAATCGAATGGTACTCTGAATGTTCAGCTCCGCTCGAGCGAGAATTCAACGCTGCCTCCTTTGATCAGCGCCCTTGAAGTGTACACGGGCCATGCCGTAAGTTATCCTAAGAAGACAAAGTGGGCGGCAATTGGGAGCAGCATCGGCGGCTTTGCATTGCTCCTTTTGATTTGTTGTTGTTGCCGTAGGCCCCCTCCCGATGATGGGAATCTCATTATCATAATAATCAAGAAGATTACTCATGTTCGCACAAGAGAATAAAATGTGAGGCCATAAAGACATTGGTGGGAGCTGCTTTTTAAGTTCTTTGGGGACTGAGTGTGGTCACCATTGATGCATCTGTACACGATTTAGGATGAAATGAAAAACGAAAAAACTAAGAAAATGAGTTCAAACTCAATCAAGAAACTTAATGCTCGGACGAACTTTTCATTTTTTTTTTTTTTTTTTTTGCTTGGACCATATGACTAGGGAGATATTTTCAAATAAGAGAGTGACAATCCATCATGTAGCAAATGATGCTCAAGTAAGGATTTTGAATAAAAACCCAAAAGTCAGAATATCGAAATTAGATGATGATATGTGGATGATGGCATGAACCGAGACATGCCTTGGCTCACCAATTACCACTCGCTACGACTATGGCACGGTTGCCGACACTGACGATGATTGGATTTTAGGGTAAGAAACTGAACCTCGCGATCTTTCCTTACATTAATGATTCTCTTGACTGCCTTTACTTCAAATTTGGTGTTCAGGTAAGGAGCTAATTGATATGGATTTTGAAACATGAAAGCCCCCGTACGTTGGGATGAAATATGTTGATTGTTGGACCTTGCGGATATGAGATCAGAAGAACCCATCTTTTCAAAATAAGACAATCATACAAATTAGCTGGGGACAACAAAGATAAACGGTGCACACGAGGTTGTTTTTTAATGGTTTTAGAGCTTAACATAGTGAATGTCACTGCGGCAATTGTCGTCTACAAGCATCGCGAAAATCGATACGAGGGGAATATCAAGATCGGCAGTGTCAATGACGGAGGGTACAAGAGCTCGTGTTTCTGTTTTATTTAAGACAATTGGGCGGAGAGTGCATGATCAATGCAAATTGTCAGCATATTTCCTACGTTGAACATGCCAATTAAACCGCGGAAGCCTTGAAATTTATCGTCTCTCCTATGTGATGTAGTAGTGTAACTTTTCCCTGGACCGTGCCGTACGGGTACCCTACTGATTCGGACAACAGAATATGGGTGCCAACAACTCAATCGGACCTGAATCAGACAACAGCCTCCATTCCTTACTTCTACGATAACTGCGATAACAACGTGCCCAATTTTTTCATGTCCCAAATGGTTCAGGCGCCAAATTTATCAGACCCGATTGGCTTGAGCTTTATCATTGACGATGGGATCGATCTAGTTCGCTATGTGACCGCGTATTTCACCGAGACCCATTCGCTAAATGAGAACGAAAGCAGGTCATTTGATTTCTACGTGAATGACAAGTTTGTTTCGACAATTAACCCAAGGTACGAGCACTGCACGTCGGTGTGGGCATTTGTGCGGTCGAGGTATTCTAAATGTTCAGCTCTGTGTGAGCAAGAATTTGACGCTGCCTCCTTTGATCAGCGCCATCGAAGTGTACACGGGCCAAGCGGTACATTATGAGAAAATTAAGTGGGAGAAAATTGGCACCGGGGGCGGGGGCAGCGCCGGCGGTTTGCTCCTACTCATTTTGATTTGTTGTTTGTGCCGTCGGAACTCCGAATCAAAGAACCCAGGTGGACAAGATGGCGGTGGACCACGACAAGACAGGCGGTGATGTAGGAAAGACCGCGCATCGGAGCTTTCACTACTCTGAGGAGGTTCAGCTCAGGATAGCCACAGAATATGATGCGCTACCACACTGACATCGAGGGAGCTGCTTTCTAGTTTTTTGCGGACTGAGTGCAGTCACCATTGATGCATCTGTACGCGAAAAGGAGGAAAACCAAAAACCAAGAAGGTGATCTCAAAGTTGACCAAGAAAATTAATGCTTGGAAGCTACGACTAGGGATATGTATTCGAATGAGAGAGAGAGATGTTATAATACAAGAGTGATTATGAAGCAAATGATGATCAAGGAAGGATGTTAGAAACCCAAAAATCAGAATATCGAAATTGAATCAAATTCTTTGTTGTCTTCTTGTTTTGCAAGTGAGTTATCATTTGACCGCACAAAACCACAATGTGGGAGAAATACTCCGCAATACAAAAAGCCCAGCAAGATCCAAGTGCGAAATGAAAAGAATAGAGGGCATTTTGGACAGTCATATACAAATAGTAGAAAAAATGTGAGAAAAGTTTTAAATCTATTGCTTTAGTATTAATTCAGTCCTAAATCTTTTGACTAAATACCAATTCAGTTCTAAACCTTTAACCTTAACATCAATTCAATTTTTCCGATTACTTTTGGCCAGATACTACTAATGTGCACACCAATCAGTTTATGTGGCATGGATGGTACTGATATTGACAATATTTAATAATATTTTTTGAATTTATTTTCTTTTCTACTTTTTTCCTTCCTCTTCCTCCAACTAGTTGCCGGACCTCGGTGACCAGCCAAAGAGGGACCTCACCATTCTCTGGCTAGCCTCGATGGCCACTAGCGAGGCTTGAGCCCTCACCACAGGCCATGAGTGTAGCCTCACATTGGACTAATAAGGGTCGAGCCTCGCCCATGGTTGGTGAGGTCGAGCTAGCGCAAGGCTACCTTTGCAACCTCTAGCAAGGCTAGCCCTCGCTGGGTAAGGCTCGACCTCATTGTCACTAATGAAGGCAAGCCTCACTAGTGGCAACAAGGCTAGCCAAAGGTCGACGGGGTTCCTTGCTAACCCTTCCCTCTAGCTAGTTGCCAAGGTCTAGCAATTGGCTGGAGGAAGAAAAAGAAAGAAAGAAAGAAAATAAAAATTCCAAAAATATTTAAATATCACTAAAAGTTGTCTACGTTAGCATGATTGTGCCATGTGACCACGCAACGTAATCAGACTGGCTCAATGTCAGCAATATCTAGCCAAAATTAATTAGAATAACTGAATTGACATAAATGCAATAAATTTATAACTTTTCCGACACTTAATCCTACAAATAGAATATATACAATAGCTTAATGATAGACGGTCATCATTAAGAATTCTACTTATACCATATTCTTCACTTATTGGAAAGCTCTTGATCATCTTTTGGCAACGCCTTTTTCCTCGACTTAAAGAAGGCGGACATCAACCGAAACCCTTGCTTGTCTTTATGCTCTCTGCCATTTTGTTGATTGACCTCATCTAAAACTAACACTGGAGTCTAACTGTTCAACTTTGGTGAGTTGTATGAAAGATTCTTCCTTTTGTCCTTGGGATTTTGAGCCACTTATCACCGAATGTTTGGCCTCTTGGCCCTTTTTAAGACTGTAGAAATGGTCATTTGCCCTCGTAATCAAATAGAGTCGCAAATTGGGTTGTAAAGGCCTTTAAATATAAGATCATTCTCCTAAACTGGGTTTCTAGCCCCCTCTTCCCCTCTTTGGGAGATCTTATGTTTTGATGTCCCTTATTTTTGTAATGGGCTCGAGTTTAATGAAATGATATCTCTGTTTTGAAGAAGAAGGAGAAAAGGGAAAAAAAGGAAAGAGAAACATCCGCACTCTAATGGAGAAATGAACATTGCTGATTTCTCTGTCAACTGAACGAGATGGTCCTCCATCAAGTGTCACATTTGCTTTCCTTCCAGAAGAAATAGATTGCTGCCCCATAATTCTAAAGAAAGACTTCCCCTGGAAAGCCCGTTAGACCCAAACAAATTCAGTATCCCTGTCAGCAGAGCTTCTACGAACGCCACTCGTATTCAGCAAAGATTGCCAAACAGCTTCAATAAGAGGGGCGCTCAAAGGAGAGATGAGCTCTAGATTCGGGGGCAGAGCTACCTAACGGACGTGTCATTTACAGAGCACCATTAATGTATCCTGTCAAAATTGAGTAGCTTGTTCAGAACAGCTAGCCAGGCAATTTAGGTACCATTTGGACTAAGACCGGATCAATCTGTGCTACTGAACGTCAAAACCTCCTATCCTTCTAAGCTTCCAAGCAACAATCAGAGTGATTAGGAAAAAGTGTCAGAAAAATCCTAAATCTGCTTGGCGCAAGGCCACACGTCAGCATCGGCCGTGTCACATTAACTGACCGGCATCCATATTAGCAAAATCGGGCCAAAATTAGCCGAAAGGACCGAATTACTAGGTTAAAAAATTTAGGACTAAATTGGCACCAAGTCAAAAGATTTAGAATTAAATTGACACTAATAAAATGTTTAGGACTAAATTGGCACAAATGCAAAATGTTTAGAACTTTTTTGACACTTTTCCCCTTGTGTGAATATATGGAGAATGGCAAGCTTAAGAGCCATCTTAATTTGATCATGTGTTGTAATATTTTAAGGGAAAATGGCACAAATGGTCCATAAATTTTGGTCAAATATGTAATGTGTTTCTTAACTTTTAATTTGTTCAATATGATCCTTGAACTTTATCTCAATATGCAATGTGATTCATGAACTTTTAATTCATTCAATGTGGTCTCTAAACTTTTTGTATATGTTCAATTTTGGTACATGTCTAACATTGAACATCTTCATATAATCCATAAACTAAATTAAATATGTCTAAAAAGTTCATGGACCACATTAAATAATTTTAAACTTCATGGACCACATTGCACATCGGGGTTAAGTTCAAAGATCACATTAAACAACTTAAAAGTTCAGAGACTATATTACACATTGAACTAAAGTTCAATAACTACTTATATCATTATCCCTAATTTTAATCTTTAAAAGTGACCCACAGCATTGCCGTCCAAAATAAAGAAATGCAACATTGTTTTTGACATACAAAAGGATGATTAAATCTGAAGCATTCCTTGAGGTTGAATGCTGCTGACAATGAGTGATAAGGGAAATTTCACATGCAAGTTTTGGCCGATCAAAGCTTCTGTCTTGTAGGATAAGTTATTTGGCTGCCATGCGAGGCAGATGCCTATTTCCTCTTAATTTCTCGGCCGTGCCACTTGAACGTGTGAACTCTGAATTCAGGTATATTCTCCTTCCAAGATTGTCCTGACTTAAGAAGACCCGAAGAAGACTTCGGATATTTAATTAGTCCTTGCGCTCGGTTCTAAGCACGTAAATTACCTTTAACTAATTAGAATAGAATGGATTGGTAACGAGTAGAATTGTGTTGCATATGCAGACAATGAAAGAGACAAATGCAGGCTGCCGTACATCAATGTCGTGCGTGACGTTGTGGGCACTGGAATGAGAATCCTATAAAAATGAAAACGTTAGTTATAATAATACTTGATCTCATTGAATAGAACACAGAGATAGAAGAGAAAATGGCACTCCGGATGTTCTTGTTAATGCTTCTCTTCATTGAAGTATCTCTTTGTCAAGGTAATACTGCACTCATCACCTGGTTCTTTTCCTTCTTTCTCGTTCAATGTTTGAATTCGATGCTGCAATTATTTGGTGAAAAGAAAAGGTTCGGTTGATTTCTCCATCCATGTCTGTATTTGCATATGTTGAAAAAAGAAAAAGAAAAAACAGCATCACCGTTGAGAACTGATTGTGTGGGTCACAAACTGGGTATGAGGCCAAAGATGGGAGCTCTCGGGGCACGACGATGAATTCATCAAGCTATGGAAATTGTCGTATAACTAAGCTAATCAAATATCCTAAAATGAATTATGCCTAGCGTTTGGTTTTGGAGATTCGGCCATGTTAAGCTAATGGTGTTTAACGCTTCTTTCCTAACATACATCTTATATGCTCACAAGGGAGTATGGACTCCGCCATGTACTTTGTCTCAGCTACCTCGGCCGGCACATGATTCGTCGAAATTGTCTCAAACTTATATGAACTCATACACTAGGAAGCCACTCGCATGCTGCCTCGCACATCCAATGTGTGTTCCAACTGTAAAAATACGAAATGTTCGTTGGTCCATCCATTCACAGTCCGTTACTGGTTCTTTTTATCCCTAATATCACTTAATGGAAAAATTATCCAAAAAGTCCTCAACTTATTATATTTTTGCCAATTTAATCTTAAAATTTTCAATTTTGTCAATTTAGTTTTAAATCTTTTCATTTTTTCGCTAGTTGAGTTAATTTGACCAATTTTTTGTTAGAATTCATTGACATGAACGTCAGCTATCCTACATGATATAACTAATGCTATTGTGGACATTTTTACTAGTATTTTAATTTTTTTTGAATCTTTTATTAATTTTTTATAATTTTCTGACTATTTCTTTTTTTCCTCCATTTTTTTCCTTCCTTTTGTCAATGGCTGGCCACCAACCATGGTGGGGTGGCTGGCCTTGCCCGCCATAGGCGAGGCCCAACAAGGGTCAACCTTGCCAAGGCCAAGCCAGGCCAACCCTTGCCTAGGCTAAGGTGACCTTGCCAAATTTGGCGAGGGGAGAGTTCATTGAGGCTCACCCTCACCTAGGCAAGACCTAGCGAAGGTAGACCTCACCCAAGCCAAATCTAGCAAGGTGTGAGAGTCAACCTCACCAAATCTAGCCTTAGTGAGGGTGAGCCTCATTGGGCCACACCTCACCTGTTGCAAGTGAGGCCGACCAGTCTAGCCATGGCCAATGGCTAGCCATCACCTGTGACCAATGGCCGATTATCGAAAAAAGGAAGGAGAATAAAAAATAAAAAATATATATTTAAAAAATATTCACGTCAATACCAACAATCTTACATGTCAACATTAGCGTCCACATCAATGATTTTTGGTCAAAAGTAGCCGAAATGATTTAATTAACAAAAAGTGAAAAGATTTAGGATTGAATTGGCTAAAGTAAAATAAATTTTAGAGTTTTTTGACAGTATTCCCTTATTAGCTCGTGCAATTGGATTTCATGAAATTGACACACCAGGAGGTCTGTCACTCTTCGCTGAGATGGCCGAACAACTATAAGGAAGAGGCGAACGTAAACAGCTACCCATTATTGCAAAGCACGCAATCGTCCCAGTTTTCCTCATTGCCGTTGACATTTTCAGATTACAGGCTAGATCATTCTGAAATTTTCGAGCAAACAGTCGTTTTTATGGATGCTTATTGTGGTCATCACCGTCGGAAAAGCTCCCCCTCAATTAGGTAAATAGTTCTGGTTCAAGATCACCATCAGTATAGGTATCGCATGGCGCCATGCCTTTTATTTGAATCTTGCCTTCCATTTGTTCTCCATTATCGCCTCATTTGCATCTTGCTTGCATTTTTGTTCGTACAGTTTCTCGCACAACCTGAAAATAAAAAAAAAAATCCAATCAGTCCTAAAGGTGTTGTATGAATACCGATTCGGGGTTAAATTTTCCAATTTTACCAATTTAATCCTAAACTTTTGCGTGAAAATCTAATGTAATCATTCCAGCTACTTTTCACTGAAAATCGTTAGCTAATAATGCTTGGACCACTATATTAGCGATTTCTAGTGTACAAAATATTAGGACTTACTTGGCAGAATTAAAAAAGTTTAGAATCGAATTAGATGATTAATTGGACAATTTCTCCCTTTTTAACCAACAGATGATGTGAGGATAGATTGTGGATCACAAACTAGCTCTGAGGATTGGGCAACGGATGAAGGATACATAGCAACGGGTGAAAACCGTGCTGTCCAACATCCCGGCTCTCCCAATTCCACGCAACTGAACACGCTCCGCGTCTTCAGGAAGGAAAAGAAGAATTGCTATAAATTGCCTACAAAACAGGGGCCGCATTTCTTGTCGCCGACGAGGACGGTGTATCTGATTAGAGCATCGTTCTACTATGGCAACTACGATGGTCACTCGAAACCGTCAACTTTCGACTTGGAATTTGAGGGCAAGAAATGGGCCACGGTCGAGACTTCCAACACCGAACCCCAATTCTACGAGCTGCTCCATTATGCCAAAGAAGATGGCAACGTCAGCATTTGCTTGGTTGCAACGAAGAAGGAAGAATTCCCCTTCATCAATGTCTTAGAATTGTGCTCGATAGATGATGGTGATAGCACGTATGATTTTGTCGACTCAGAAAATGTTACTTGGCTCACAAGTTACCGCTACAGTTATGGAGCAAGTGCAGATGATTGGATTCTTGGGTGAGATGATCATGAATCCAACACGTTTAGAAGTAATGAATTCTTAGTCATTTTCATGAGTATTCTTCTTTTCCAATAGGTATCCTGACGATGATGATGAGAGAATATGGGAACCAAATACTCCGGCTGGTTCGAAAGCAGTAAGCATCCCTGCCTTTACTTTCTGCGAGGGTCTGCCCGACTCTGTTTTTCACCAAGCAATCGAGGCACTAAACCCAACAGACACGATCAACCTGCCCTTCACGTTTAACGGGAGCCGCGATCTCCAACACCACATGAGGGCCTATTTCTCCAGCAGTATCAACGAATCCGAGACAACGACATTCGATTTCTACGTCAATAATGACTACATATCCACCATTACTATAGGGTTCAGCTGGTTCAGCTATTGCAATAGCACTCAGGCGTATGTACACTCGAATGGCACCTTGAATGTCCAGTTGCGACCGAATGGCGATTCCACACCGCCATTCATCAGCGGCATAGAGATCTACACGGCCTTACCGGGCGAAGCAAAGAAGAAGAATCTGGGCTTGCTCGTTGGGCTTCCTGTTGGGCTGGTCTTGGGCCTGACTCTACCGGGCTTGATTTTCCTATTGTTTACACTATGCAGGCCCAAGACAAGGCTCACACAAGGACAGGCGGCGACCACTGGTCAACAACAAGAAGCAAATCCTCAGCAAAGTGTAAGTTCACAGGCTCCTGTTATGCCCCCACAAAATGGAGAAATCCTAGTGAGCACAAACGGCAATGGTGATCAAAGATTGGTGAGCCATAGGTTTGACATGAAGGAGGTTGAAGAGTTACTTGAGCTTCATCACGCTTCGATGAGAGCCTGAAATTGTCTCGAATCTTCCTGAATCGATAGTGATGTCTCTTCTTTATACTTCGGGCTCTCTTTTTTTCAATACAAGCAAGAGATAAAGGGATGTACTTGACTTTATTACCTTAGAGTTCTAAATGTTTATTTTTTTTCCAAGTAACTGTTTACCGTAACTTCTTCGATCAAGTTCCATATTTGTTTAAATGGACCAGGTTTGGGTCAGCCCTTCAGCAGTCCAAGTCCTAACTCTATGTACAGAAATATAATTTCGTAAAAATTAAGAGGAAAATCTACAATTTTTTTTTTTTTTTTGGGGGGTGTTGAGGGGGAATGCATTGTATCTAGTTGGTTTCAATCAATACCAAATCACAAGATGTTGTTATCTAGCTAGCCTGGCGTATGATTCTTCGACTTACACCATGTGAATGCGTCCAACCTTGGCCCACTGGCTAAGGGTCTAAGTGATCAACTTTACAAGGAAAAAAAAAAGGTTCACCAGTACCTGAAATATTATCCATTTTACAATCTAGTATCAAGTTTTATTTTCATTCAATCAACTATATCAACAAGTCAAATGTGGGTCAATTTAAGGCCTCCATCAAAATTGCAAGAGAAAAGTACCAACATAAACATCAAAATTTAAGAGAAAAGTACCAACATAAACATTGAAACTGTTAAATAGTCCCAAATACGCTGCCCTAGACTTTTCTTTTGTCTCAAAAAAAAACCCTAAACTTTAATTTTAATCCCAAATCTACCCCAAATTTGGTTTTGTCTAAAAAAAAGAGTCAATATCATGAAAATTTTCAAATTGGTACATATATGACAAATTTACCCAAAATTAATTTTTCGATCACCAAAACAAATTACCATCTATTAGTTTTTGTTAAATTTTATTGTCAAATTGCTAAATTAAATAACGCGTCGCAATTTACGAGTATACTAATTTGGGGTTTTACCCACCGTTTGTACTAAAAAAATCATCAATTTTTGACCTATTCTCAAATATACCCCATGGTCTAGTCCCAACTTAGCATGGCATTTCCACATAGATAATAAATACAAATAAGGAATATGTCATAGAAAATTATTTTCAAAGTAAAACCATTTTAGGACATAAAAAATTAGGGATTACTAATAAGGCTTTTGGACAAAGGCTAACAAGGACAAATTTAGGATTAAAGTAAATTTTGATGATTTTCTTTTTGACAAAAAAAATTGGGATAGATTTGGGAATGGACTAAGAGTTTGGGGTTTTTTCTGAGATAAAAGAAAAGTTTGGGGCAGATTTGGGACTAAACCTAAAGTTTGGGGTTTTTCTTGAGACAAAAAAAAGTTCGGGGCAGATTTGGGACTAAATCTAAAGTTTGGGGTTTTTCTTGAGACAAAAAAAAGTTCGGGGTATATTTGGGACTAAACCTAAAGTTTGGGGTTTTTTTTGGAATGTGACCTCTTGAAATGATGTTATATTAGCGAATATACTATCAGACGATTAAGATCGTCGAAATAATCAACATGATAAACCCACTCAATATCAGCTTCCTTTTTCTTTTCTATCAATGTGTGGCCAAACCTTTACATTGCATCGTAATATTCCATCTTTGAACCATTATCCTTGTGATTACTCATCGCGATACTCAAGTAAACTTTGATGTTAAATTAATGGTACCTTCATTTTGCTTCAGCCCCGGTATGCGTTCATATTGGATCAAACATACAAACAGAACATGTCAATGTTTCTAGGAAAGGGAAAAATAGTAAGGAAGGGCATCGTTTGTTGTCTTCGCATTAATTGAAAACCTGTTTCAGCACTGAAGATAAACGAGAAGTCAAGCAGCTGGCCTCTTGTGTATTGTCCTTTCCCTACACTTCCAGACTACTTGATTAGCAAGGAAGCTCTCCCACCATTTCTCATTCTGTCGACGTCCAACTGATTCCAGAGCAATTCACTAAAATGCATTGTTTAGTCCCAGGAATTTCCTTTTCTCTTGTTATGAAGTTGGATTCCTTGAGATTGCGGAAGGCTTGCGCTTCACTGAGTGGCCAAAAAGAAGATGACAGTGAGGACCATAAAGAGAGTTCTTAACCAAAAAGACAAACATAAAAAGGGTACAATCTATCGTCATTCTCAGAGATTGCAAGAGCGAGTTACAATTATTACCGATCTATATATGAAGGTTGAGGATAGAACATACAGATTTACAGACCCTTCTTTCTCCATGGGGTCACTGTTCTTGTTGTTGACGATTCTTCTGATCATGCTTGGAAAAGCTCTTTCTCAATCCGGTAACAGCCTCTGATCCATCACTGTTCTTATCTTGTGCGGCATTATATGTGCTTCACTTTCAGAATGATCGTGAGCGATTTTATGATTTTTCGAAAGCTTACACACAGAATGGACCCTTCAAAACGGAGAATACATATGAGGAGAGATCTTAGATTTTCTGTCTTAATTCATTTGATAATATGTGAAAGATGCCTTGAGCATTTTATAGCGTTCGGCTTCTGTAGCATCTTCTCAAATATCGCCTTTTGTCTCTGATTTTGTGACCAACAGATGTGAACATAGATTGCGGATCACAAACTACCTACGATGAGTTCTATCGTTATTGGCATGCCGATAGGGGATACACCGAGACAGGCGACAACAAAATCGTCCAACTTCACAGCTCCCCTAATTCGACCCAGCTCAACACGCTTCGAGTCTTCACAAAGCATAAGAGGAACTGCTACACACTGCCCGCACAGGCTTCTTTTTCTTATCTATTACCTCCAACAGTATATTTGATCAAAGCCTCCTTTTACTACGGAAATTATGATGGCCGCTCGGACCCGCCTACTTTCGCCTTGGAGTTGGAGGGGATGAAATGGGCTACCGTCACGACCTCCAACACCGAGCCGCAGTTCCATGAACTGCTTTACTATGCCAAAAAGGATAACGTCAGCGTTTGCTTGGTCCAAACAAAGCACAAGCAGTTCCCCTTCATCAATGCCTTGGAGCTGTGGCCGCTGTCGTTTTTGTTTTCGAGCCCCTACGATTTTGTAGACGAGGAAAACACTACTTGGGTCACGAGTTACCGCTACAGTTACGGCTTAGATGGAGATGATTGGATTCTTGGGTGAGATGCGGTTGTCTTCATCATGAATCCGACACATCTGTGTGAGTGATTGCTACAGAATTCTTAGTTATTTTCATGGGTATTCTTCTGTTCCAATAGGTATCCTGATGATGAGGAAGATAAAATATGGGAACCAAATACTCCGGCCAGTCTGAAAGTGGTGAGCATCCCTCCTGGCTACTCTATTTGCGATGAAGAAGTGCCCGACTCTGTTCTTCGCCGAGCAGTCGAAGCGCCGAATCCGATGGACACGATC
This sequence comes from Corymbia calophylla, assembly GCA_014182845.1. Lineage (NCBI taxonomy): Eukaryota > Viridiplantae > Streptophyta > Magnoliopsida > Myrtales > Myrtaceae > Corymbia > Corymbia calophylla. The sequence goes on along the minus strand of CM024697.1, from coordinate 5,747,161 downwards.
GACTTGCCCTTCACGGTGAACGGGAGCCACGATCTCCAACACTACGTGAGGGCCTATTTCTCCAGCGAAATCAATGAGTCCGAGACGAGGACATTCGGCTTCTACGTGAATGATGACTATATATCCACCATTACCACAAAGTACGAGTTCTGTACGATCGCACAGGCCCGTGTACGGTCGAACGGCACCTTGAATGTCCAGTTGCGACCGGATGGTAATTCCACATCGCCCCCATTCATCAGTGGTATCGAGATTTACACGGCCTTGTCGGGGAACGCAACCAAGAAGAAGAAGAATCTGGGCTTGCTCGTTGGGCTTCCTGTTGGGCTGGTCTTTGGGCCTGACTCTACCGGGCTTGATTCTCCTTTTCTTATTGTCACGCAGGCCCACACGAGGTCAGGCCACGACCACCGGTCAACAACAAGAAGCAGATCCTCAGCAAAATGGAGAAATCCCAGTAAGCAGTAACGGTGGTGGCGATCAAACGTTGATGATCCATGGGGTTGACATGAGGGAGCTTGAAGAGTTACTTGAGCTTCATATGGCATCAATGAGGGTTTGAAAATGGCCAAAGTCTTTAGGAAGTGATAGTGATATCACTTGTTCATATTTTGGTAATTGGTAGTGGTACTATTTTTCTTTTATGCAAGTGACAGATAAAGAATGTACTTTACTTTATGTCCTTAGAGTTCCAAATGTCTACTTCTTTATGTCACTGTTCATTACAACTTCTTCGATCAAGTTCTAATATTGTTTAATGTAGCCAATGGTGCTCGTGAATCATGTTCCATGTCTCAAAACCTGGCGAGGCATCATTCTTAAGACTTAAGGTCAACAAGGAAACACAGCTGCACGGACTACTGGAAGTACAAGCACAAACACTGACCAAACATGAGTGGACCATGGGTTTGATAAGAAGGAGATGGATGAGCTGCTTGAGCTTCATCATGGACCAACAAGAGCATGAAACTACTGTCCCTGTTTGTGGAAGATGATCTGTACTGTATCTTATGTGAGTCGAAGAAAGTAAACTGTCCGAGATTGATGATTGGACGAAATTAGACCTCGACCTTGACACAAATCGATGTTCATTTCTTTCCATCCTCGTTAGATTTGTAACGAGGTCGAAAGGGACAAGAACAAAAAAGCTGCCAAAGATTTTGCCAATCAGAATATGAAAAATCTGCATTTTCATTTCTGTCAATGTGCGGCCAAAGCTTTTGAAAATCCTCCATTTTTTGCGTCCTTGTCCTTTTTTATTACATGTTGCGGCTCATGAGTAAATGCGAAGGCAAGTCAACGGTGCCTCCATTTTGCATTAGGCAGGGCATGCGTTCGTATTGGTTAAACATATTAACAGAACCTGTCAATATTGTGGTAAAGAGAAAAATAGTAAGGATAAGCATCATTCTATTGTCTCTGCATTTGTGACTAATGACACACAGTAGATAATTTATCTCTCACACAAGATTTTATGCGACATGTTAAATTAACTCATCCGAGTTATTATCCACTTTGACCCATCTCACATTGAACATTTTATCCTAAAATGTATAAGTGGGCATTTTCACAGGAGGTCACCTAAGCAAGCTTAAAGTTGGAGTTCTAATGCTAAGCATTGCCATTATGCCAAAAGGTGCATATGGTGAAATAATTAAAATTTTAAGGAATGCTTTCCCTCATGCAATTTTGTTCATTCATGCTCCTTTCGCCATTGTCAAACTAACTTGTTACAGGCCCACCATTCTAAGTGGTTTGTCCCCAAACCACGCACCTGCCGAAGAGTCCCTACTTTAACACCATATAGTGACACTCTTGCATTTATTCAATTGAAATATTATTCACTTTAACCCATCTCATATCAAGACTTGCAATTTATCCTTTAATGTATATGTGCACACTTTCATAGGAGGTCACCTCTCCGGTAGTGATCTCACTTGAGCACACTTAACATTAGAGTTCTAACTTTAAATTTTGTAATTACGTTAGAAAACACATTTTTTGATTTAATTTTAGTTTCGCGTATATATCTCAAAAACATTTTCTCCATGTTTGGTGTGCAATTCGATTCACTTGTGCCTTTTTCGTTATCCCTCAAGCCTATTTGGAGCGGCTTCTTATACAAGTCCTTTGGTCATGACGAACACTCTCCATCCTCTTCGGATTGGGTGGGTAAATACTCTTTTTTATGAAAATTCTGTGTATTTCTGTAGCATTACTCAAAATAAAAAAAAAGAAGTCAAAGAGCTGGCCTTTAGTGCAATGCCCTTTCCCTACAACCCCCAAGAATTCTTAATTAGCGAGGAAGCTCTCCCACAATTTCCCATTGCCTCTCTTAACTTGTAAATTCCGTTAACGTCCCACTGATTGCGAAGCAATTCATTAAAATGCAACTGTTTCCTATGAAATCATGGAGCAACATCGAAACAGACAAACGTAAAACTGCAAAACGACTTTGCTCGATAGTCGTTCTCGTCTAGGAATGTCTGTGGAAGACACCGTGCGCAAGAGCAATTTCCAAACAGCTAAATCCTTAATATTCTATAAAAGCATATCACCTCAATTCTATGGACTTCAACTGATTGAGAAGACAAGGAAGATGTCAATGGATACATGTACATTGTTGTTCCTGCTTCTCTTTGCTGTAAAAGCACTATCTCAAGGTATAATCCATCGATTCCCTAGTATAACTTTTCCCGAGCGACAAAAAGTGTGCATCGCGCAACTTTTTGCTGTCCTTTGATATGTGTTGGATAACCCACCGGACTCTCGGGTAATCCGTCGGTCTACAAACAAAGATAATGTCTATCTAGTCGTTCTCTAGTCATTTGGCAGGTTCATTCATTTTTCCGGTGGTTCTATACGGTATCAGGTAGACCGAACCTACTGAGAATCGATTGCGGAGCCAATTTAAGCTATACAGATGAGACTGACCGAAGCTACTGGCAAGCAGATGAAAATTACATCCAAACTGGCACTAATGAATAGGTCTCGAACAACAGCCTCAAGGCGATAAAACAGCTTAACAATCTCCGAGCCTTCACGCCACAGAACAAGAACTGCTACACATTACCGACCCCAATGCGGACAAAGTATTTCATCAGAGCTGCTTTCTACTATGGCAACTACGACCCCCTCTCAAGACCCCCGACTTTCGACTTGGAGTTCGATGGGAACAAATGGGCGACCATGGCAGTCACTTTGGCCAACCCACTCCAATATAATGAGTTGATTTACACTGCCAAAAGAGACAATGCAACCGTGTGCCTAGCTCGAACACTCGACAAGCAATTTCCGTTCATTTCCACATTGGAGATATGGCCTTTGGATGAAGGCATGTATGATGGAATGACCGAAGATGTAGCTTGGCTTAGCAGCTATCGGTACAATTATGGTGTGGGCTCAGATCAAGATCCAGAAAATTGGATCGTTGGGTAAGAAACATAAAAATCATCCTTCAAAACTCTTAGAGAATAGAGAATGGTCCTTGCAAGTTGGATTTACTTTTCATGTTCAGTTTGATTCTTGCTCTCAAGGTTTAACCTTTATTATCGAATCTTTAAAGGTACCCCATCGATGACTACAACAGAGTATGGAAACCATACAATGCCCCCGGCACGAATGCTGTACTGAGCGATGTCTATGGTTTTGACTACACCAGCGTCAACCTGCCTCCTGACGTTGCAATTATCCTAGCAATAGAAGCAAACGATCCCCCGGACGCAATTGATTTGTCGTTCCCATTGAACAAGGCCTCTAACCGTAACTACGTAGCTGCATACTTCACAGAAATAAGTGCTTCGGTTAATGATTCGAGATTCATCGACCTCTACCGTGATGATACACACATGGGAACGTTAACTCCAGAGTACAGGAATTGCACAGAGGTATGGGCCATTATTCAATCAACCAACACCCTGAACATTCAACTACGCCAAAATGCTAGTTCTGCATTGCCTCCCATTATAAGTGCCATCGAAGTATACACAGCCAGCGATCCTCTCGTTACCAGTACTACTTCTCAAGATGACTGTAAGTAAATGCTCACTCATATATGTATGTACACAGATTGGCGTTTTTAATGGTTTTGTTCTGCTTTCTCAGCTGTGGTTTATTTGTTTTTATATTCCCCTCTTGGCGGACTAGTGAAGGGTCTTCAGGTCTTAGTCGATGGCTTCAAGCAGCTGAAGGGATGGAGTGGAGATCCGTGTCTTCCAAATGATACAGTATTGCAATGGTTGGGTTGCAACGGTATTGACCCCCCAAGAGTCAGCAAAATGTAAGTGCATGAAACAAGGTATCCAGGACGGTGAAACCAGATGTAACACTCTCGTAATTTACTAACCAGAAACGCACATTGTCGCAGAGATCTCTCTGGGTATGGCTTAGATGGTCCTCTTCCTGATTTTAGCCAAATGCAAGCCCTTGAGACTACGTAAATTAGCTCCTCCTCCGATCAGCTTGGAAAATTCTCTCTTTTGCTTTGATCTTTTCTGATATGCTTCTCTCCTTGTATCAGAAATCTCAGCAACAACAGTCTCAACGGTCAAATTCCGAGTTTCCTAGGGACACTTCCCAATTTGAAGCAACTGTAAGTCATTATATGCAGATTGAAGTCGTGTTCTTTTTGTCTCCAATATGCTTTTTCTAACGTCTCTCTCCTCCCGCAGCGACCTCCAAAACAGTAACTTCTCTGGCAAAATCCCCAAGAGCATCACTGAAAACAAGAAAATAACTTATAAGTAAGAAGGCCACTTTGTGAGTTCCAACTTTGGCTTGTATCCTTTTATGGCTATATAGGTCTTAGTGACACATGTTGTCTCTTTCATTGTATGACCCTCTGTTCAGTGTTAAAGGCAACCCATATCTTCAATTTTCAAAGAAGAAAAACCTGGCTCTCATAATTGGTCTCTGTGTAGGGATACCGGCAGGCGTAATCTTGGTGATTGCCCTAGTTTTCTCTTGGCATGACAAAAACCGCCACCACCCACCCAAGGACAAGTTACGCTGGCTGATCTGAGTAGGCTTCAGAATGGGAGACTTCGAGCTAATCATCCAGAGCAAAGCATTTCTTTATTCACTCAGACATCGATCAGGCCATCACAAAACGATCAGCAAACTGAGACAAGTCAACAGAACCAAGGAAGTGGCCACGCAACAACCCTTATGTCCACCAACTCAGTGAGCAATACCAATAATTCTTCATTTTTTCAGGGACCTGACAGAGATGAGATTGACCAGCTGCTTGATCTTCATATCAGATCACTAAGAGGATAACATTTCTGAAGCTTTAGTAATCCTCATAGAGGATTGGACCTTTGGATTATTTGTTGCATCTTTTGAATCAACATAATGTTATTCGTTAATTGGTAGTTGCTTGCTTTTCCATAGCATCTGTCCAATCATGATTTTGTAACCGGGCTTTTACAATGTAATGACTAGAATCAGCAAAATTGACCATTTCATGCAGAACTGAATTTTCATATTCATCACAATTGAAGTTGTAGTTCGTTCTTTTTATAGATACAAAGTTCCGCTGAATTATTAATGCATAAACGTTGTCTTAGCTCATCAAAATGGAAAATCGGCACACCTGCTGGCTCCTGCTGCTTGATCTAGCTGCATATCTTTGTGATGATTCCGCCCATTTTTCTCATCTACCAGTATATTCCAACAAATTCCTCTACGCACTGATTTGTTCTTTGCTCTCGTGACATGACCTAGAGATATGAAAGCAGATGTTTTTCCATCGTCAGCACCTATGTGATAGGGCAAAAGGAAGATTACAAAAGCTGTCATTGTTTGCCTATCAGATTGCAGGAATATCTGGAACACGTTATGAACCCTAGTTAATATCACCTTCTTTTCTTTTATGTCAATAGATGACTAAGCCTTCGCAACGCATCTTAGTCGTCCATTTTCCTGGAAGCCATCTTATCTCATGAGATGGAGGTTTTACTAGAGGTGTCAAAATGGGTCATAAACCCATATAATAACTCACTTTTAGTTAAATGGGTCAAATATGGGTCAAGTGAAATTCAAATATGGGTCAAATATGAGTTAAGTGAAAGTTAAATATGGGTCAAATATGGATCAAGTGAAAATTATATATTGGTCAAATATGGGTCAAGTAAAAGTTAAATATGGGTCAAATATGGGTTAGTGTCATTTAACAGCTTAGGATAAATGGCTTTTAAAGAATACGGGTCGGATTAGGTATGAGTTAATCCTAAACGGGTTAAATGGATCGATGACCATTTTCGCTCATTTGACGGGTCTAGGTTTTACCTTAGTTCAAGCACAGGATATGTCTTCTTAGTTTGTCACATAATCATCATAATCCTCTTGCTCGCCGATTCTGTTAGAATGTCTCAGCTTTTGAGCGACACAAAAATTTCGCTATCAAATTAATGATATTTGTTACGCGTCAGACACGGTATCAGTGTGAATTCATTTCAGTCAAAACATATGTTGGTGTCATGACAAATGGAAACAAACAAATGAATAAATAGGCGGTCTTGTTGTAGTTTCCCTAGGCACTATGCAGCACCGCGAGAGTACTTAATCTGAGAAGAAGGTACCTGAAAATTTCTCATTGCTTCCATGAATTGTTCTTAGTTAATACCGTTGCCATCGAGCTGATTGTGAAGGCAATCATAATAATGCTGTTGTTTTTTCCATGAACGATAGGATTGTGATAACGTTGAGGAAGATTGAAAGAGACAAACATAAAACTGCAAAAGATTTTTACTCGTTAGTCGTTTTCGGCTAAGCGTGTGAGACCCATATTGAAAGACACACCATATTATATGCACAAAAGAAAATTAATTAAACGACTACAAACTGGATGTTCTATAAAAGGCATGTCAGATCAAATCTTAGACGGTATCAAGATCTATCTTCCACTGATTAAGTAGACAACACAAGATGTCAGTGGGTATGCGTACGTTGGTGTTCCTGCTTCTTTTTGTTGTAAAAGCTCAATCTCAAGGTAATCACGTCACTAGTACATAGTCGAGCAATGCTTTCTAGTCCTTGTCTAATTATTTGACAGGTTCATCTGTTTTCTCTTCGCTTTAACATGACAGATGAAACGACCCTATTGAGAATCGATTGCGGAACCGATTCAAGCTATGTAGACACTTCTGATGGAAGCAATTGGCAAGCTGATGAGAATTACATCAAAACGGGCACAAACAGAAAGGTCTCAACTAGCAGCCGTTCGGTAATAGAACAATACAACAGTCTCCGCACCTTTACAGAACAAAACAAGAACTGTTACACATTGCCGACCCCGACTCAAGCCAAGTACTTCATCAGGTGCGTTTTCTACTACGGCAACTACGATGGCCAGTCAAAGCCACCAACCTTCAACCTGGAGTTCGATGGGAACAAATGGACTAGTGTCGTTACTTCGGCCAAACAATTCCAAATTCACGAGCTGGTCTACACGCCCAAACGAGACAGCGTCAGCGTGTGTTTAGCCAGAACGCAGGACAAGCAATTTCCTTTCATTTCCACATTGGAGATCTGGCCTTTGGACGACAATATGTACGAGGGCATGAATGGGGACCGTGCGTGGCTCAAAAGCTACCGCTATAACTATGGCGGTGGTTCAAATGATTTGAAAAATTGGATCCTCGGGTATGAAACTCGGACTCCTTTGCAATAAATAAAGAAAAAGTTTTAAGGTTTAGTTCTGATGGTTGTTTTTATGTCGGTGCAAGGTTTCCGAAGGATGACTACAACAGAGTATGGCAACCATATGATCCCCCGGGCACCAATGTTGTCATAGCCCCCTGTTGAGCGAAAAGACCATCAATGATCCACCTGAAGATGCAATCCTCACAGTAATTGAAGCAGCAGATCCAGCAGACGGGATCAACTTACCATTCACACTTACGACAACTACTAACCTCAACTACATAGCAGCTTACTTCATTGAGATGCGTAAACTTTTGGATAATGAGACAAGATTGATCGATATCTATGTGGGAAATAATTTCATGCTCACAGTTGAGCCTGAGATTGGGATCTGTGCTGGGGCATGGGTCAGGATTCTGTCAGATGGTCCCCTAAACGTTCAACTGCGCCAAAATGGTAGTTCTACATTACCTCCCGTGATCAGTGCAATCGAAGTGTACACAGCTGGTGACCCGCTTGTCCCTAGCACAACTTTGCAAGATGATTGTAAGTTCAGCTCTAGCAGTACATATGCTTGAACACATATCATCATCAGTGCTCTCATGCATGACGCAGTTCTAATTAACCTTTTTGGAGTAGTGGATGGACTTCAGGTCCTGATCAACGCCTTTGAGCAGCTAAGTGGATGGAGTGGAGATCCCTGTCTTCCAAACAACACCGTATGGCAATGGTTGGGTTGCAATGGCAATGACCCGCCAAGAGTAATCAAAATGTAAGATCCTCAAGAGTCGACGATGAAAGTGGAAGCAAAAAAATTATTCTCAATAATGACAAGTCTGGCAATGTTGCAGAGATCTCTCAGGATGCAGTCTAAATGGTCCTCTGCCAGAATTCAGCCAAATGCAAGCTCTCGAGACTATGTAAATCAGCTTTAGCTTCAATTAGCCCTGAAGAATTCTTCCCCTTGCTTTGTTGTTACTAATTTCCATGTGCCACTTCTTCAGAAATCTCAGAAACAACAGCCTCAACGGACAAATCCCAAGTTTCCTGGGGACACTTCCCAATTTAAAGCAACTGTAAGTCATATTCATTGTATTCTGCGGACCCATGCTTATGTCGTATGCTTTTCCTGACACTGCTTCTCTACAGTGATCTCCAAAACAATAACTTCTCTGGCAAAATCCCACAGACCATAACTCAGAACAATAAGATCACCTACAAGTAAGTAGACAAGTTGTGACTTCATAGTCTCTAAATCATTTTCTGGTAAAATTGTTATGGCATTGTTTGCTTCTTCATATGACTGCTTGTGCAGTGTTAAAGGGAACCCCCATGTGCATCGTCCAAAGAAGCAAAACCTGGCTCTGATCATTGGTCTCTGTGTGAGCTTACCTGTCGGCCTAATCTTAGTGATCGCCCTAGTTTTTTTCGTGGCACAAAGACATCCGCCACCAGCCACCCAAAGACAACTCACACTGGCTGAGCTGAGTAGGCTACAGAAAATGCAAATTGAGGGGAATCATCCAGGACAAAGCGCTTCTTTTAGTACACAGACGACACCTATCACTCCATCTCAGAACAATCAGCACATTGAGCCCATTTTGAACCAAGGAAATGTTGCAACAGCTCCGTTCTCCCCAAGCATGAGTCAAGCAAACCAAGGATTTGGCCATTCGATGCCATCGTCGACCAATATCGTAGGAAATAGAGACCAGTTTCAGGGATTTGACAGGGATGAGCTTGATGAACTACTTGATCTTCATACTAGAACAAGATGATGGTAACTTTGCTGAAGCTTTTGTAATTATCAGAATCACCTGCTGTCTCAGAGCTCAGGAGTTGGACATCTCCTGGATCTTCCCACTCCAAATAATGTCGTGCATACTTTATGGTTGATGCTTTTATATAGTATGGATGTATTCGAGGTATTTGGATACAACAGATATTGTACTGTGCTGAAAAAGTAATAAAAGTTATAATGGGCAACCTAAACGCCAATAAGGGGGATAATAATCTCAACGAGAGGCTCTCCAGAATGCTGATTCATATATCCAAGTTTAGGCCTTCTCTACAAATTTAGGTTACTGTCCACAAGAGTAAGGATTGATCAGTGCTCTCATGGTGCACATATCGACCAGCAATGAGAAATAGCAAATGCAGGGAAACAGAGGAATGCGAATACATCACCAGCTGCAGTAGCAACAAATTATTTATTAGAACATATTGGAAGAAATACCAAGTAAAAAAAAAAAACAGAGAAGAAGACCTGCAGGCATACAGCTTTGCTATTTGCTTAAAAGAGCTTAACAAAACTACAATCTTAAAAACATTCTTTGGTTGGAACAATGACAAAAATTGGAACAAGTTCTACCACTGAAACTGGTAAAGAAAAATGGATTTAAATTCAACTGTTTTGGACGCCCTGGTTGTCATCGTCTTGAACTTGTTCTTGGATCAACTCGCTGATTTCGTTGCTCATTTGTTGCTCCACGTAGACTCTGAACTGATTCATTGCTACTTGCCCTAATTTACCTCCCATCTGGCCACGGTTTGCCATTGCCTGCGGTCCACCATTACCCATGTTCGCTCCCCCTGTTTGCCCTAAATTGGACAAGAGAGACCAACATGAGCTGATGATGATCAACATGCACTAATAAAAAGGTTCTATTTACATATGAAAAATGTGCTAATTATCATCATTATGCACAAATTGTGAATTATTCGATATCATAGTGTCCTTATAAATAAAGGTTTATTTATAGGTGTTGATTCTTTAAGTGCCATCTACTTGAACGACAGTGAGAATATCAATCAGCAGTGTACAGTAATACTAATTAGACGTGTGATTCGGCTATTGGGAACTCATTATAGGTTCAAGCATAAATGAATGACGTTCAATAAAATTAATGTCTCTGGTTTTAATTATATAGTATCAACTTGGGATTATACCTGCAGTCATTGCAGTGATAGCTGCTCTTTTGCGCTTCTGGCGTAGGACAATCACGACCCCAACAATAATCCAGACAACGAAGAAAGCAGGAATAGTGCCACCCAGAATCGCAGGGAGCTTGCTACTCTTCTTGCCCGAGGATGTCAATGGCGTGTCTGACGATCCACCTCCAGTACTTGTCAATTCCGTTTTGCAAGACTTGCCCGATACGCACAGCTCTGGATTACCCGATACGCTATGATTAAGTAAGCAACAGAATTAAGTGATCAGTTTTTAATCTAACAAAAAACTAAGAAGTTTCCACCAAAAACGTTCGTGATTGCTTGCTCTGATGTAGCAATTGCCTGGTAAAAATGACAAACATATAGATGGAACATATAGAGTTGACTTACGTTAATTTAATTTTGTTGTTTTTGGACAGCGAGGAAGGGATCTGTCCACTTAACTTATTGTCGGCCAAGTTCCTTTAAAGAAATGCATCAATCTTCAGTTACTATTACCTCAAACAAATCAAATAAACTATATGAAAAATTGCACAGTTACAATTCTTTAAGATTTGGTAGTGTGCCGGGAAAATCCGGAATATATCCACTCAAGCTATTATTGTGCAGATCTCTAGAAACACCATCAACAAAATAGCACAGGCTGTTAGTAATATTATATGGAAAAGGATAACGACAACATGTTATATTAATATTCTCGGCTCGACTCACATCGTCACAAGTGCGTCCATGGAACTGAAATCTGGAAGCTGTCCTGATAGATCATACCCGCTCAGATACCTGAGAATCCGGGAATATTCACTGAATCATTGCTTGACCTTGTTTATATATCTTAGAAATCCTTTCATAGCGCGAATTTAGGAAAAAGAAAACGCTCCATAAGTAATTATAGTTAAAAGAAACTTTTAGAAAAATTACAATGCTGTCACGCGAGGCGTGGCATCGCTGCTGCAGTTGAGCCAATCCCAGGTGTATGGAGAAGGGAGACAAGGATCACCAGACCAGTCTTGCAAGTTGGTAAATTCAGTTTGAAGAGAGGATAATCCATCCACTGACGAAGCCACCAGAAGAACACATGAGATTAGATGTTGAAGGCAAAAGGTGTAATGTGAACTGACTCATCCTAAGGGTGATTTGGTTATTAGCAACAGATAAATTGATTATGGCCCGAGCTTCTAACATTCAATGAACTGAAATTTCTGGAGTATAATAGCTCATAGAATCCTTAACCAGTTGAAGAATACCAACCGTCTTTGCTGTTCGTTCCATCGGCGAGAGCATCGACGTAGAACACTTCCATGGCGTTTATGAGCGGAGGAAGAGTCGAATCCGAGGTCGCCACCAAGGAAAATGAAGTGTTGGAAGACACACTAAAGTTAGTGAGCCACATCTCGGTGACAGTTCCACAAGGCGGGACGATAATTTCCGGGTTCAGGAGAGGCTTGTCATTGGCATAAAGCTTGAACGATCTCTTTTGGGTCGTGTCGAGCTGAGTGACCTCGGAGAAGTACAAGTTCATGTAGGTGGGGACTGATTTCGCCGGAAAACCAATGGCCAATGGAATGGAGTCGGATACTTTAGAGGTGGTGACAGCATTCTGCATCGCTGCTTCTGGAGGATTATCATCGATGCTGGTTGTGTCTATGAACGATGCATCGCTAGTGACCACAGTCAATCCGGTTCCAATGGCCGCGGGTTGCCAGATCCGGTCATAAGCATCAGCTGAGTACCTGCGAGCCCATGAATATATCATCATTGTCAGCTATAATGGATAAAATTTATAATTAGCACAGATTGTTTGAAGTGATCGCATGAAATAACTAGGAAAAAAATAGTCATAAACCTATCGCAATTGCGTTAATTCAATCTTAAACTTTTCAGTCATGCCAATTTAGTTTTAACTCTTTATATTTTATTAGTTAAGTCTATTCGGTTAAGGTAAGCTGGAAAACGCTAACGTAGATATCAGACGGCCGATATCTACGTTAGCAATTTCCTAACAAAATTGGCTGGAAAGACTGAATTAGTACAATGTGAAAAAACTTTAGAACTAAAGTGGCATAATTAAAAGGTTTATAATTGAATTGGCACGATGATAATAGTTGTAAGGAATTTTTTGTAATTTCCCCGATCGCATGCATGCATGAGACTACATGAAAACCAGTTCGTCATACTTAGGGTCATAACCCTCCCTGAAACGAGATCGAGTTAAAAGTGATGCATGACCAAGGGAGCTGCAAAAATTGTCCTACTCCATTCGTTTGGATGCAAAGGGAAGTGTAGATTACGTACCTAACATCTGCAGTTGTTCCGTAAGCGACCCTAGCCTTCAAGTACAAAGCGTAGCCGGAATCGACGTGCGCGTACATGTTGGAGCCCAAGCTACGCACTTCGAGAGCCGACACGAAGGGGTACTGATTAGGCTGCGTCTGCGCAACGCAGACGCTCATGGAGTCTTCATTGACAACGTAGATGGTCTCGTAGTAGACGACTTGGTCGTTCGAAGTCTCGACCGTGGCCCATTAATTCCCGTCGTAGTGCAGATCGAAGGTCGGGGGAGCCGATTTCTCGTCGTAGTTTCCGCAGTAGAAGCTTGCCCGGGCGTATATCTTGCCTCCCTTGTCGACCTTGAGTGAGTAGCAGTTCTTCTTCCGAGTCGTGAACACTCTCAACGTGCTCATCACATGGTCGACTGAGTTGCTGGACGGGACGACCTCGGATTGCCCGTTTTGTATGAGGTCGTTGTCCCCTATCCACCCGATGAAATTGCCGTCGACGTAGGTGTTGGACGACCCGCAGTCAATGTTCCAAAGCACTGCCACAAACAGAAGAAAAGAAATGTTTCCAACAAAGACTCCTGTAAAAGCGGAAATGGCAAAGAGGGGAAAAGCTTATGCATACCATCAGCAGAAGCGGAAATGGCAGAGAGAGCAAGCAGAAAGAGAGAGAGATGGCTTGCCACTGCCATGGTGTGGCCGAGCACTAATGGAGGTGGTGGGCAAAGAGAGGGGTATTTCATATATGAGGATGAAGTTTGACTTTCCCACGGGCTTTGTACCTTCAGATTTTCTAATCCATCCCCTTCCTGGTCATTTCCAGTGCATGAATGGGAAAACAATGACAACGGGGAAATGGAGTCTCTATTCGAACAGTGACTAGAAAATTCAAGATTTTTATTTGCCTAAATGAAACTGCAATAAACTTAATTGAGAGATGAAATTGTGAGGGGTCGAGATCATGTTTCAGCCATATAATTGGATTATAGTCCGCATCGTATCCAATCATACATTTTATGATTCATTATATAATTTACAAACTTGGGACTTACCTACATAAATCGGAAGCTCCTCATCACGAGGATATATAAATGGAACTCGACAAAGTAGCGATTTCATATTTTACTTTCTCTATTTGACTGACTTAATATATAGAGCAAGATTAAATCTCAATCCTTTTATTGCTCAACTTAAACTTCCATTTAAATTGAGTTCAGCTTTAATTGTATAGTAAGTTTTCACGTTATACGTCTAAGAATGTGCAATTCATTCGCCCATTTACATCTTTATGGGAGAACATGTTTTCTCTTATTGATCGGTAGATCAAATGTTGCAATAGTGCACTTCTTCATCACCTCTTCGAAAAATGTGTTCACTTTTGGAGGGGGGTCCAATTTGGTCTGGGATTGGTCATTCACTGTAAAATGCCACTTGGGCTTAGACAGTTGACTTTGACTTCGGGCCCTCCATCGTCAAGCCCAAATTTTGCGGCTGGAATTAGCGTGTAATCGCTCACACAAACCCAATTAGAAAGTCAGAATTTGAGAATCTCACGGCCAACAACTTGAGAGTATGGGAGAGTTAGGGTTGACCTAGATGAGCTAAATTAGCCGGTCAACGGCCAATTAAAAACTCGAAATACAGATGAGGAATTTTTGAAGTTGATGGCTTCATTTCTATTGTTTTCCCCCATTATTAATCGTCAACAAATGCTGTTCCGATGACATTACGCGATTAAATACACATGCCAAATAAAACATACTTATTTAATTTGATCATCTTATATATTCATTATAATCTGGAATGTGGAGGCTCAACTATTCAAACACCATTAGAAAACCTGCAAACTCCGTGGCCCTGAACAATTTATACGTAGTTGATGGAATTTGAGTGAGTGATCTCCACTTCTTGAGCTTGAAAACTCTCAATACCCCAATAAATTATGCAATACTAAAGGGTTATTGCTCTTTTCCGTTAGGAACGGTTCTTAATCGTGGTCATTAAACAATTAAAAAATCCAGAAATTTATCCTAAACTTATTATACTATTATCAATTCAGTTTTAAACTTTCTAATTTACTCAATATAGTTCTAAAACATTTCATGATTTTCCAATGTAATATATCCAGCCAATTTAGACTAAAATATCATTGATATGGCGATTCAGTCAGCCCAATTCTCTTATATGACATAATTGATAATCCGACATGTCCAACTCTACGCAAAATGACACCATTTTGAGAAAATTTATATTTTTTTTTTCTATTTTCTTTTTTTCCTTTTCCTCACTATTTATCTTCCTGAAAAGAGTCAGCCAAGTCGTCAATGCCTCAGCAATGGCCAATGACACACGCCGGCCACAAGCAAGCAACAATCCCATATGTGGCCACAGGCAAACTAGATCTCGCAGGCCCTCATTGCACACCCTTGCCCTATGAGTGATGATCACACGTCCGACCCATGGGAGGGCACCCTCACTTGGGGTCATTGCTCACGGCCATTGTAGGCCATTGTCCTAGATATGGGCGAAGATTGCCAACCATTGTCAAGGTCTAGCACAGGGAAGAAGATGAACAATCTAGAAGGAAAGAAAAGGGGAAAAAGGGGAAAAAAAAAGAACACTAAAAAATAAAGTCAAAACTGTGTCGTTTTATTTAAGATCATCCACATCAGACACCGGTTGTGCCACATGGATTGTCATGTAAGCGATTTCCGTCCCAAATTAACCCCATAAATTACATTAAAAAATCATTAAAATGTTTAAAATTATATTGGTCAACTGAAAAAGTTTATAACCCAATTGACTCCAGTACAATAAATTTGGAACTTTTGGACAATTTTTCAGAAAAAAACCCTCTTAAACTGGTAAATGTTGACATCATAAAGTATTTCAAATCTCATGGACCAAATAAAATGCGAGTCAAATTATATTTTCCTTCGAGTTCTGATTCATGTCCATTGATCGGTAGACTTGATCCTACGCTTGGCAGCTCATTCACCTTTTACATGTCGAGAAAAATTTTGCTGAGTGCAGTCACAAGAATGATGTGCTGAATGAAGCTGTACAACTTTGTGGTTGTAATTAATGACGGTATGATGAAATGGAATGATGAGTCGCAATAATTGCTACTTTGAGCAATCAAGCTCCGCATTTCATCTCCATTGAGAGAATCATTTCTGTTCTTTTGCCTAGTTCCAAAGTTATCTTTAAAGTGACAATGAACAAGACTAATTTATTACTAACATTGATAGTAAAAGAATTAGCCGCAAGTCATGTCAATTTGTGCGATATATGCATGATTGTGCATGAAAACTGTGAATGGTATCATTAGTAGGTCTACTTGTATCAGCAATCCATGTTGAACAAATGATGAGATGAGGCTTCAAATCCTTCTTTTTTAAATTTATACTATTCAAAATTTCTTATACCGATACTATGTGAAATTTTGTGGGATCATTACCAACTGTTTTAAAAACTTAAACTATTTGATGAAAGTGCAGTTTCATATTTAAAAATTATAACATGTAGACATTGAAGAAAAATCAGATGTAATATTGAGAGGAAGAATTGTGCAAATAATGGTGGTCCTAATTTTCAGCCGAGAAATGCCAATTGACCTCGGTCACTATAATACAATCCCTGGCCCAAAGTCGACTTCCACCCGGCCTTGTTGAAGAATAATCAATCGCTAATTTTCAATCTTTTATCATGAAAATTTTCTTTTTTGGGTTTTCTGAAAGAAAAAAAAAATGCAAGTCAAGTGTCAACCAGCTAATATTGCTGACCAAGGACCCTGACATTAACTATTCATTCGCACAATCATATTCACAATATGTTTTAGGCGAAAAAAATTCTGGCATACAATATGCGTTTGCCACTTATAATGAGGTAATGAGGTTTGAAATTGCAAAGTTTAAAATGCATTGAGCAAAAATATGTGAAATATATATATTGATCTATCTACTGCATTATACAATAATAGAGGTGTATATTATACAAGGGTGTATCCAACTTTTCTCTATCATCCAGAACATCTCTTTTCCTTTGACCAATCAAATAATTTTGTCTCTATTACCTAAAGTATTTCATTCCCCTAATTAATCAAATAATTGTGTCCCTGCCTTATTTTTTCCTTAACTGGCGCCTATTCTTTCTTGTTTTGTTTTCTAGCGCAACTTGACATAATTATTAAGGTTGACCTAGCAATATCGATATGGGTTTTCAACCCTCCACGCGCATGCATGTTCCCTTCTCCGTGTATGCTTAGTATGCGAATGATCAAACGCGGAGCTGTCCATTAGGCATTGACCGCTGCCAAAATGCATATGCATTTCTTGATACGAATCGTGTTCTGTCGAGTAATCCAGCCGATACCGATACTATGATTTGCTTCGTGTTGCTCCGTTATCCTCGGATGACATTGATGCGTTCCTGCGGTATATATGCTCACTTACGCATGGAAATGAAACGTACGAGATGTTTGTTAGAAGATCGATGCCCACGATCTCGCAAAGGAGCGTGAGAATTTACGAAAGGACGAAATGGTTTGTTCTTTTATATGACGAGCGCTAATTGATCAGTTAAACATTCCTGTCTCGCTATTAGTTTTGTGTTGCCACCGCACTTGAGCTCCGCCCGATGTAATGTCAGTAGTTCTGGTCATTCGATCAACTATTATTGAAGGTAGAAAAAGAAGCATCATAAGGCAAAAAAACTTTGAAAAAAAAAAGACATAAAAATCTGATATCAGTACATAAATCCGAAATCAAAACAAATAACACACATATGTTGGAGATTTTACTTTAGAGAGAAAGGAAAAGTCTGAAAATATTATATCTTACAATAAAAAGTTCCTCAGTTTCCTAAATGTGGTGAACGAGCATCTACCTGAACTTGCCCATATTCCTGAATTTCAGACCCACAGTTTGAGCCGAACCAGCCCCTCTTTGAGCGGCCATCGAGCCACCTGGCTATACACAAGATTTGGTCTAGCTAAAATGAAAAGCTGAACAAACTAGCTTACCTGCGGCCTTTCTTCTCCGGCGGAACATTAAGATTAGAGTCGCCATTGAGCTCGAAAAATAGAACGATACATGCAACCGCGATCACCATAAATAAGATGACAAGGTTTTGTTCTTCTTCTTGTCATGGCCTGAAGCTGAAGAGCTGGTGTCTCCATTATCGTCGGACACGTCACACCCAAAGCCATCTAATCGAGTTCTGATCCAATCCAACGGACCTGGTTGATATGCAACCTTCCTGACTTCTATTTTTCCACATTAAAGCAAGAGGAAATGTTAAAAAGAGAGAGATCTCCTCAGGTTGCTATCGGGTTTACCAAAAACACGGGACTCATCAGGCCCATGCATCGGCCCATCGGGCCCCCTTCCAAATGTGATCCTACGAGGCCCAGGACCGACTCGTAGGACCCCTCGGTGGCAAACTGGCAATTGACGTGCCGGTGTTATTTGCCAGCCTTTCATGTCGGTTTGCGTGTCATTCTCTCTTCTTCTTCCTTTCCCTGTGGGCCCCACGAGGTGGGACCCCACCTAGACCTCTCTTTCTCTTCCGAAAATTAGGGATGGAGAATTGGCGTCATGATTCCCATTAGACGTATAAAGTGTTCCCGAATTACTTAAACACGACAATTAGGAACTAAATTGAATTTGACGAGTTTCAGCACATAAGTGAATTGAGCTTTCTCTTTCGCTACGTTTTTGTCTGAAGGTGCTTTTCTCATTAATTTATTAGGTTGTGATCAACCACAAGTTTAACCTAAGAAGATTTTGCAAATTCAAGATTAACAATGATTAATTGTGATGTTGCCTAAATGGAGAGAGAAAAAAGTAGGGGCAAGATTAGACCACAACCCTAGAATTTTAGAATTTGAAAGATCATCTCCGGATACATGGCACAAGCTGTCAGTATACGCGGAGTTGCAATTGGTATAATGTCAAATTAGTCAAAGTCATAACAAAATACAAAAATGGTTATTTCCTAACAATACTTTTTAGGGTTAATATTGCGAAAAATTCCAAAATATTACATTTGTGACAAATTTATCATTATTAATTTCTATTAAATTTTACCATCATATTGTTAAGTTAATGATTAGACGAGTATACCATTTTTGAGATTTTCACTCTATTTATCATAAATGTATTAATTTTAGATTTTTCATCATTAATTAAATTTAAAAGAAACTAATGGAAATAAATTTGTCGCAAATATATCAATTTGGGAATTTTTAGTGGTCAAAATATTATTTGAGACAGATTTGTCATTGACATATTAATTTTAGGTTTTTTTGTGATATTAACCATATTTTTTTATTAATTTATCATAAATATATCAGTTTTGAGTTCTTCATGGTATTAGTTTTATATTTTATTGCTACTCCATTTCCCACACCCTAGGGGCCTCTTAGTAATTTGATTTTTGAAATTGAGATATTAGTGAATAATGCTTTAGCTTATAAAATTTTCAAAAGATTCATTGATATATGGTTTAAGGTTGTTCTATATTATTTGTACAAAATGCTAATCTTGTGATGTACTTGAAAGAGTAAGATGAATTTCACTATATTTATTTCATTATATAAATTAGTATACAATCTTAATTATAGTTTTGATTAATGATACGTTTTGAGATGATGCCCGTGCATCGCACGGGCCCTCAGTTGAGTTTCATTATAAATCACATCAATCTTATGAATCATGATGCTGGAAATTTCGTGCTGAATTGTCTCGTGGGACGTGAGTTGATTGAAGAACCAGAAGCCTTTTCTACCAACTCTAATGGGAAGTACGGAAAATGAAACAAAAAACTATAGCAATATTTCCTAAAATGATAGTTATATTTCCTCTATTACTCTCGAAAGTGAAGTCTTTGAAAATATATTTGGCTAGGATTTTCCCTCATTTCTCAAATTTAAAAAAGGACAAGAACAAAAAAGAAAAAAAAAAGTAAAGTGATTTGCTTGCCGGCTTTGATTAGGCGCACAACAAGATATCAGTTTCACACATCAAGTATAGATTTTTATTTCCAAGCCCTGTTGAGATTTTAATTCATGATTTATAGAGGTTACAAGAATAATGAAACACGATATAAATTTAAAAGAAAAATTGTCGAAGAGTACCTTTTTGGCACTTGTTAATTCTTATTTAATGTGGTTTGAAAATCTTAATTTTAATATTTCAAATAATTTTATTAAAATGTGCGACTGTTTCATTTTCAAAGTCTTACGAAAAGTATCCTCTTTGCTTTTAATTAACTTAAACAATGCCCTAACGACACTTATTTTTTAAAAAAATCATATGGGATTTATCTACATAAACGTGGGATCTCAAAAAGGAAACAGCGAAACCTTTGAATGGGGGGTAGTGCAAACAAATTCGCCTGTGGCAAAAGTCTCCACCGTCTCTTTTTTTCCTGTTGAAAATTCCCTGATTAGATGGTGGAATTGCCAGCATAACAAATGAAGCCAGGTGTTTCCTCTCGCCGTCAGTCCATTGATTCTTGTGATGTGGAAAGCTTAGATGTGAAGTAAAGTTCTCTGTTCATACGGAACAAACGCTAGCCGTCCCTGCCATTCGTTGTCAATCCGGAGTCCCTTCCGTTCGGTCGCCTTAATTTGTGGAGCTAAATTGTTTCTAGAAGTGGTCATGAAGAGCTTCATGTGACAGCAACCAAGTGGCAGGAGACTCGAAAGCGAAACCTAAGAATCCAAATCAACCTTTTGTCCAAGACTCTCCAATCTCGACCCTTGATCGCACCCTATACAGATGTACCGCTCTTATCGAAAAGGCTGGTATGCTCCTATATCTTCTACTTGACAACATAAATCCCGTGTTCATCCCTTTAAAATAAGAAGAACGATATTGAATGAATACGATGATAATACGGTAGATACTTTACCTAACTCGGTGATGTGATTGAAGAAAATTTCCTCCGTTAATTTATTAGTGGGGAGAGAGATTTCTGCTTAATGGCATTTCCCCTCAACAAACTATGATGTGGACTGAGGATTTAAAATTGTCTCCGCGTTGAGTGCCCACAATGTCCCAACAATCAAGTCATGCGTTAGAAAAGGTCACCGTGCTTTCACTTGCCAGCTACAGTTGCAATTGCACCATTTAAATAAGAGGGGAGGAAAACGATTGTCGTTGCGGATAATAATTTAGAACGACCGGCCCTAGAAGTACCTGCGTGGTTTTTTTTTTTTTTTTTTTTTTTTCATCCTCTCTCTTTCTCTCTTTCTCTCCATTCCCATCTTCATTTTATAAAGAGAGACGACCTAGGAGTCGTCAATCTTCAGCTAATGTAATCATGGGGATTTCTAGGGTTTCAATTGTTGGCTTGCTTTCTCTTGAATTGATCGACTGCAAAATGATGGACATGAAAGTCTCCGATTTTGGGTCGTTATTCTCTTAAATTCTAGAACCCCAATTGAAGTTCCCGTTCTCCATTTCCGTGTATTGACTTGGTTTATTTCTCGAATATCGAATATAGCGTTAGTGGAAAGAAATGATTAATCCATGCGAATCCTACTTCTTATACAGTTTTGACTTAAACCAACCCCTAAAATACAAATTGAACGTGGGAAATTCTGTTGGCCATCTCCTTTACTTCCTTTTTATTTATAGTGCTCGTGTTCCCTCAAAACAAGGCGCTCGCTTTCTATGGCTTTAGATGCTTTAAGAATTTTTGAGAAACGGATCTCAATCCCTCGATGTGTATTAAGAAAAAGTGTAAATCTTACTCATTAATCATGAAACCTTTCAAGCCTATAAATATCTCATCATGTTACATTAAAAATAAAAAAAAAATTATAAATAAGTCATGATTTGATAATATGTCGTGTGGGATCATAAAATTGATCCAAGTAAGAAAAGAGAAACCTTTACGACATGGTAAATCATTAATTGGTTGAAGAATTAAACCAAAATGAAAGATTTATCATGTGATTCGTAGAAAGTAAGATAGGATAAATGGCACCACAATCCACGAAAGGTTAAACCGCAAAGAGAGGAGAAAGAAACTCTTCACCTAACGTGCTCCAAAAACGGCAGTAGTGGTCACATCTGTTATCATGCATGATTAGAAGTAAAATCCTAAATGTAACTCCTCTTTTTCCTCCCATCCCGTTCACCCCTTAAAATATCTCTGCCGTCTCAGTTAACGTGTTTTCTTGCAAGCTACCCTGAAAGCGCCGGTTTCATTTAAGACGAGGTCAGCTCTCCTACCGAATACTGAAACCTAAGCTGGGTTGCCTTCATGTTTGTGTTTTTTTAGATTATTGTCGCTCCAACTCCAACCCCTTTTGACTCCCACTTATTTAAAGTTTTTTTTCGTCCCTATTGCTTTTTTCTTTCCTGATTGAATAAAAGCATAAACAAATCTATGAATCTGTTTCTTTTCTGGGGCTGTCACCGAGTACAAACCAGCTAGTGCCTCGCAGTTTCGGGTTCTCTCTCTCTCTCTCTCTCTCTCTCTCTGTGCAGTCTCTTCGTTTCCCTCTTAAAGTCTCGTTTGGTGTTTGGGACTCTGCAACGTTCCCACCGTGTTCTTCTGATTCGCCATTCAAAGCTGGGCTTGTGCGTTTCTCTTCCCTTCTCTGTATTGGTGCTCCATCCGCCATAAAGGTGCCATCTTTAACGTTTCCTGCTGAGTTCTGTCAATCGGGTTTGGATCTTGATCGTCTCCCTGATTGGGATCGGTTGCTCTTTTTTTTTTTTTTTTTTTATTCTTTACAAATCTCATCTCTTCGAGATAAGATCTTGAAGTTGCTATCTTTGTACTGTTTTTTGGTTAGTTCATGATCATTAGTGCTTGCCCTTTGTGATTCGACCCCTGTACTTCCCCTGTCGTTCACTTCTCCCTGTATGAGAAATCAAGATTTGAGCTTTGCCTAGCTCAAAGATAGCTTGATTGCTGAGCTTCTTAGCTTAAGTTCCTAGATGAGGTGCAATAGAAGCTTGGAATTGTTTTTGTGGGCTTTGTCAATCTTGTGTTTGGCTCGATCTTCAAATGGGTATTCTCCTCCAGATAATTACCTAATAGATTGTGGATCCTCAACCAATACCTCTGTAGGTAGCCGCGTTTTTCTCGCCGATTACTTAGCCTCAAAGTTCCTTTCCACCCGTCAAAATGTTCTGGCCAGTGCGTCGAACGCTCTTAATTCTTCTGATGTTTCCCGGCTCTATCAAACCGCGAGAGTCTTTAACGGTTCCACCAAATACACATTTCCCATCAGCCAGGGTGGTAGGCACTGGATTCGGCTCTATTTCTCTCCTTTCGATTACCAATCTTACAATATGAGCACTGCTAAATTTGCTGTTTCGGCCCAAAACTTTGTTCTCCTCAGTAATTTTAGCGCCAGTGGCAGCGTCATGAAAGAGTTTTCCCTGAATGTAACAGCAAGTAACCTTGTTGTCACCATTACTGCCTCTGATAACTCATTTGCATTTCTGAATGCAATTGAAGTTGTCTCCATGCCCGACACTTTGATTCAGGATGATGCCAATACTTTTCCTTCATGGACGTTTCAAGGTCTTCCATGGCAGGCTCTTGAGACAGTCTGGAGATTGAACATGGGTGGACCAAAAATTTCTTCTACAAATGATACTCTCTGGAGAAATTGGGATAATGACTATGATTTTCTAGTCCAACCTAACCTGGCGAAGAATACATCGAAGATTGGAGCAGTTAACTATGCATCAGGTGGGTTGACAGAGGATGATGCTCCTGCTTCAGTCTATGGCACTGTGACTGAGATGAACTCAGCAAATGATCCTAATAGCAATTTCAATGTCACCTGGGAGTTTGATATAGATTCTGGTTTTAGACACCTTATTCGCTTTCACTTCTGTGATATAGTGAGCCCGGCGCTTAACCAGCTCTATTTCAATGTCTATCTTGACTCATCTCTTGTTGTTAGTAGCCTTGATTTGAGTACCATGTCCTTCAATGTTTTGGCTGTTCCCCATTTCATTGATATAGTTTCAGGGGCGTCAGTAAGCAACAAGCTTCGTGTAAGTGTTGGTCCATATTCGACAAATGGTGCTTATTACCCCAATGCCATTTTGAATGGGTTAGAGATCATGAAAATGAACAATTCTGATGGAAGCCTCGATGGGGCTGCAGCTCCTGCTTCCAGCTCTAGCAAAAATGTTGGTGTCATAGTCGGCATAACTGTTGGGGCGCTTCTTGCGGCACTTTTGGCTGGAGTTCTCTTTTTGTGGTGCCGAAGAAGGCGACAACAACTTGCAAAGCAGGGGCTTTCCAAGACATGGATTCCATTATCCACCAATGGAGGCACTTCTCACACCATGGGGAGTAAATACTCTAATGGAACAACCCTTAGCGTTGCTTCCAATCTTGGGTATCGCTTTCCCTTTGTGGCTGTCCAAGAGGCCACGAACAACTTTGATGAGAGTTGGGTAATTGGTATTGGCGGTTTTGGAAAAGTGTACCGGGGAGAATTGAATGATGGAACAAGAGTAGCTGTTAAGAGGGGTAATCCTCGGTCCCAACAGGGACTTGCAGAGTTCCAAACTGAAATCGAGATGCTTTCGCAGTTTCGCCATCGCCATCTGGTTTCTTTGATTGGGTATTGTGATGAAAAGAGTGAGATGATTTTGATTTATGAGTACATGGAGAACGGCACACTGAAGAGCCATCTTTATGGCTCTGGCCTTCCTAGCCTGAGCTGGAAGCAGAGGCTTGAGATATGCATTGGTTCTGCTAGAGGGCTCCACTACCTTCACACTGGCTATGCAAAAGCGGTCATCCATCGTGATGTGAAGTCTGCAAATATTTTGCTTGATGAGAACCTCATGGCAAAAGTTGCTGATTTTGGGCTTTCCAAGACGGGGCCAGAAATTGATCAGACCCATGTGAGTACAGCAGTGAAAGGGAGTTTCGGATACCTTGATCCGGAATACTTTAGAAGGCAACAACTTACCGAAAAATCTGATGTGTATTCATTCGGGGTGGTCTTACTCGAAGTATTTTGTGCAAGACCCGTTATTGATCCATCACTCCCTAGGGAAAAGGTGAACTTGGCGGAATGGGCAATGAAGTGGCAAAAGAAAGGGCAATTGGATCAGATTATAGACCCTACGCTTGTGGGTAAAATCAGACCCGATTCTCTTCGGAAGTTTGGGGAAACAGCTGAGAAATGCTTGGCCGACTTCGGCGTTGATCGGCCTTCAATGGGAGATGTGCTGTGGAATCTGGAATATGCCCTTCAACTTCAAGAGGCAGTTGTGCAAGGAGATCCTGAAGAAAACAGTACTAACATGATCGGTGAGCTATCTCCTCAAGTCCACAATTTCAGCAATGCCGATAGGACGATTTCCACTGCCCAGTTTGAAGTATCTAGCGTGGACGATCTCTCAATGAGTAAAGTGTTCTCGCAGCTTGTGAACTCTGAGGGTAGATGACTTGAACATTCATCTTGCTGACCTCTTGTTCTGATTCTTTCTCCAACCAACCATGATAAGACAGGATTCTCTTTTAGTTTCATTGATAAGTTTGGTGTGCTAGTGCTGCTAATGGACCATTCGGGTGTGCCGCAGTGCAACTTTGGTTGAGTCGAGGGACCAGGAGAAGAGGAGGAACCCACCTACTATCATGTGTCATTGTTGTCTCACTTGACGGAGTTTGCTTATGGACGGACCTGACTTTGAACAGAAAGAATACCGGTGTGTGTTTTAGGTAACTGATAGTGATGAATCTGATTATCGATAAAAGCTGTTGAATCTGAATCGTTTTCTTGTAATGTTTACTTGTTCCTTTCTGTGTTTGCACTTCACAGTAATGTTTATAAGTTCATTTATTTCACCTTTCTTTGGAATCGAGTGGCTGGGTTTGAATTGTGAATCCGCACTTTTATTGTCCCTGTCATAAATGACATTGATTTCCTAAATTTATGTTTCTGCTGCATTTGTGCACATGAACCTTGGTGCTTAAATATGTAATGAAACAGTTTGAGAAGCAACAGGATTGTTGGTTGCTGCTTGAGTTTTACTTTTAGGTAGTCTTATCTTCACAACATGTTGTCATTTTGTAAATCAGTTTATCAGTTGCTCGCCTCAGTTCTGGATCATGATGTTGAAGATGTTTAATGGTTGGAGGGACAGAGATTAGCTGCAGGCTGACATTGGCTGCTGCCCACAATTTTCATCGGTAGAAATCTGAAACTATCCTACACTCTGTGTCTGCGGACAACTTGATACAGCCACCATGGAAAGCCTTACCGCAGCCCCCATTTTGTCTCGACCACCACCAAATTCGTTCTCGGCCATCTCTTCCTCCCCACACACATGGTCACGCTCTTTATGTCCTGTGATGGAACGATTTTAAGGTCTCTGACCTCAGAGCGAGGACAACGTGCGGTCGTGGACCTTCAAGGACCTTAAAAAGGCATGTGAGCGAATGTACAAGTACCCAGTAAAGGAATCAATAGGTGATTCGCAGCTAATTGGTGCCCTGATTGGACTGGTCCTTAAATTCACTAACTTAAAATTAAGTAGCCTGTGACCTCGATTACTCAAATGCTGTAACTTTGTGCCATCGCCTGATCTCCGAGACTGTATGCGAAGTCGCCGAATGATTTCCAGATCAAGACTTCTTTGGATTAGCTCATGGAGACGGGAACTTACGCTGGACAATTACGGCCTCAAGAAAGTGCCGTAATTTCATTCATCTGCTATTGTTAATTCATTTCTAATGATTGATTCCATTAGGGCCACTAATATTACGTCAAACCCAAATTTTATTATGGGATGAGCCATGTCTTCCACAAATCTGAATTTGGTTTGGGTAGACAATGAGCGAATTAAGTTTTCTTAAGCTAAGGTCAACTTATCCTCTCTCTCGAAATTTCTATCGAATTGATGTCTATCAAGACCAGCTCAGGCACGGTCACCTGGTAATCTAGCCTTAATTGCATACCCTTCCTCGAGTCATATCTCATGCGCACCGAAAGGAGGCCGGTTTCGGGTAAGATTCAGCAAGATCAGTTTGGCCAGATTTGAAAAGCCTTTAAATTAGGTCCACAAATTGCACCCGCTTTAAGTGGAATGATTATATCATTATGTTAATTAATTTATCAATCAATTAATTAATTAAACCAACTGTATTGGAGCTAATTGCTGGTAGGGGTAGAGATAAACATCCACCCACTTCAAGGACGTATTAGGTATTACATAACAATTAAGAAGATATGAGACCCAAATTGAGAAGCTCGGGGTCGACGCACCCAACGCAACGCCGTGTCTCATGTCATGGCATGCATATACTCGACACATATGGTCGACGAGTTTTATAATGACGCTTGTCTTGTTCCTCATCGTTCCTGCGTGCAAGTTTCTGTCAAGAGGAACATTAATCAAATAGCAATGACGCATGAAAGCTGAGACAGAAACCAAAGTGATAATCCCCCCACCTTCGCCTTCAGCCTACCCCTCCCAACTTACAACGTCCCACCTCTCTGTCCCACTCCCGCCTTTGTAGCTGAACTGCTTTCTACATTCAATGAAATGTGTCGGCTGAAACTTCAGTCTTTCATAATGTTCCTACTTGCTAGTTCCGAGGAGTGAATGCTCATGGAAAGGTCCCTCGGCAATGCTATTATGGTTTCTTGATGATCATTTGACGGTGCACTTCCTCAGATGGCGATTGATGGACACTGTTTCAACACAATACTTCAATGAAAGACTGAAGCACTTTTTCCTAGTGCGAGTTTTACTATCCTCAGCGTACTTGTGTGTTGCATGCAATGTTCTTCAACGAAAGTTTGAGTGACGAGTCTTCACTTTTCTTTCTAACCTTTTTAATGCTCGCCCAAAAATTCAAAAGCGTATAAGCCAAATCGTGGGTGCATCATTCTCTGCTCACTTTATCGTGATAGGTCATTATTTATTGTTAAGGTAAAAAGTGGTGTGATTCTAAGACCACATAACTTTATATAGGCATTCATTAAAATTATGTCATGTGTATATCTATATCCAAGTTCAAAATGCTCGAACAAAACTCCAATCCACAGCACTTCTCTCTCTTCACCCCTCTGTATGAATTAGGAATTGGTTTGCAAAATTAAGTGTTGTCGTTGAATGCAATCTAGCTGACTCTGAGAGCATATCTTATCAGTTCTCTACTCATTGCAAGATCATATCTTGCTTTCCCGGTTGAATATTTGGAAGTAGTGGTACTTCTCTCTTGCCTTCCAACAAATTCAGACACAAGCTAGAAACGAAAATGAAAGAACCCCTACAAATTAATCTAAGAAGTAACAAGTTCACAAAAATGAACTTCCTTTTCCGAAAATAGAGAAGAAATTCATAGCAAATGAGACTGATCACCCTCTCACAGCTTCCAGTTTCTGCACTAATTATTGCATTCGACCCATCATCGTATCATAGATTTAATGGTTCACCCTACATGAAGCACATAAAACCCAGAAGACTAAAAAAAAAAAAAAGACAATATTCTAAGTGAAGAGACATGGTCAGATATACTCAGTAGCCCCTCTGCGAGCGCCGATAGTCAGCACCATCGATTTTGGCCGTGCAAGAGAGCAGGCGTTGGAATATCGCCAAGAAAGCAGAGCAAGACACTTCTTTAGCCCTCTGCACCACCAATTTCCCGCGAAACACTCTCTTCTTGACTCTCCCCAGGCACTTCTTGGTCCTCTCGGGCACGCTCTCTTTCCTGGAGAAAGTGTAGCTCCTCAGGTACATTTGCCTGCAAGATATCCCATCCACCACCCTCGGGTGCGACCGCCCCCCGCGCCCCACTGGAAAAGGATCACCGTCCAGCTCCAGCCCCTTGCGGAGGCTCACGTATGTCGGCTTCGCCCGGGCGGCTAACTGGGCGTCCCCGTCCGCCACGCAATTTGTCATGCGGGTGGAAGCTGCCATGGAGAGTGTTTCCAAAGGCGTTGTGCGCAACTTTATGGAGGGATTTGTACCGGTATTTGCTTTTTATAGTGCGGTCGGTTTGGTGCTCCTATGCGCTTGTAGGGGAAAGGTGAACGCACGCGCGAATGGATGGGCGGCATTTGGGAGTCAACTTGGCATGCCATTGAAGTCAGAGTAGAGATAGTGCACGCATCTGCTGATATTTAAAAAGCATAGCGATCGAGTCGCCCTTGTCCATTCGGTGCACATTGGAAAAGGGGCAAAGAGCCTCTCCATTATGATCGGCTAGAGAAGTGCTGAGAAACATGCCCTTTACCCTTCTTTCCTTGAATTGACTCTAATTATCTTAATCTCAGTGGGCTTTTTCAATTGGATTTGGAATAGGATACGCTCGTGTTAAATAGAGATGGGATTCCGATCTTGAACAAGGGATTTAGTTTTTTCTTGATTGCGTGATTTAAAATTCATGAACAATGGGCGTGCTGATATCATGATACCGTCAGCAGAAAAATGCTTTGTGTCGCTAGTGCTGCCGACTAGATACAAAAAAATTCCAGCAACCGTGTACGGTTTTATGCGATAAGCATTGATTTCCAAGGATTATCTTGGAAGCAAGGGGAAACGAACAAGGAAAAAAAAAGGTTCCAATCCATGCAGACAAAAAACTTAAGTGCATGGGGGTAATTGACCAAACAAGAAAGAGAAAAACAGGGGTGTGGGCTTTTTGTAAAATAAAAACAAAAACATGCTTGTGGACTAAAGCCCGTTTCAAAGGCAGTAGGGGGCCTAACGCCTTGCGTTTAAAAGGGTGAAATGCTTTCTCTCATAACCATGCCATTACGTGCCTACGTGGTCCATCCGCGGGCCTTCAAGACCCTCATCAGACTAACTCGGCACACTTATATTATCCTAGAATCAATCTTGCTATAATTCTCTCAGTCCCTATTGATATAATTAGGTAGCTGCTATTTCCACCGTAATTATTGTTAAATAGCCATTCAATTATGAATAGTTCACCAAAATGCCTTCAAATTAAAATTCAACTTTTTAACTATTATCTCTTTATCTGCTTATGGCAAGATATCACGCTCCCTCCTTCTAAGATGATGTTTTTGCTTGCCTTTAAAGTTAAAGTAAAGAACTATTGGAGTTTGCCCCATGGGGTATTATTCCCACATGAGATGGGGAATATAAGGGGGCTCGAATCTCCACTTTCTTAGGGGGATTGAGGTTCGGATGATTTAGGTTCAGATGTGAGTTTTGATTTTCACACCCTGTAAGGAGGTAGGACAAAATTTTAAGGATTAAAGTAGGAGTAAAATAAGATCAATAAAAAAAAAAGTTAAGAGTAAAAATAATGCACACATCTGTTAATATTTAAAAGCAATAGCTATTGAAGTTGTCCTGGGTAAAAGAGCCTCTCCACCATGATTGGCCAAAGAAAGTGCTGGGTAACATGCTCTTTACTCTTCTTTCCTTGTATTGACTCTTATTATCTTATTAAGTGGGATCTTGAATTGGAATAGGATAGTCTCGTGATAAGAAGAGATGGGATTCCAATCTTGAACATATTTGACTTCAATGTACGGCATCTATTCCGCACTTACATTGGGCTTTGAATTTTGGATGAGCGGTTTTTTTTTTCCCATCGCACAATTTAAAATTCATAAATTTGGCAGAAAAGATTCAATAGTAGCAAGATTCTTGGGTCATGGCTAATTCAAGATCTCTAATTGGACATTATCTCCTAAATTAGCAATAATAGCATAGGAAAAAGCTCACATGACATATTTATCCTAAATTTTGAGGTAAGTTTGTCACATGGATATAAATTTAGGGTTTCTGGCACTATAAAAAAAAATAGCTTGAAATAAATAGTCACACCAGTACAAGTTTGGGATAATGTATCACACATATGCAAGTTTGGAGTTTTTTTTTTTGTTACCAAAAAAAGTTTAATGTAAATATGTCGTAGTGGGTATAGTTTAGTATTTTCGATTGTTTTTTCCCTAATAACAATGGCGGTGCTTTATAAACAAGAATTGTTGACGGCAGAGAAACTTGGATAGTATGGAAGTGGGCGAAACTGAAGTCAAAATTCAAAGATGCTGGATCACAGCCTTTAGGCCATTTTCCGAAATTTCATGGTTAGCCTAGCTTGGCAAATGGGTGCAATATGCAAAAGCTATAAGAATGGTGGTTTATTCAAGGAACCCAGTTTACTCTTTACTTTTACAGAATACTTCTTTCTAAGCAACATATTATATATTTCATGGAATGATTGTCGATATTTTCTCGCTAGATATACGCGAGGCCCGTGTCAACATCCTAGCACTGACAACAAAAAAGGAATTATATTACTAATTGTTCAATGGAATAAAAAACTCATTAGCCTATGAGATTGAGGCAACACTTTTGGCAAAAATGTTTTATTTTAATGGTGGACCGCGGAATTTTGATAGAGGAAAAACAACATGTCAATCCATAAAACCAAGATGATTACAAAAGGTGCTACCCTTCGTCAAAATTCCGGAAGGCAGGGGCGCCGCCCCTAGATCCGCCACCAAATTCCGCCAAAAGCGTGCAGTTTACGCATTTAAGATTGATTTTTGAAGGTTCATCTTTGAAGCGATGGACACCGAAAAGAGAAAGGGTTCCAATCCAAGCTGATAACAAAGTAAGTGCAATGGATTCGTGGCCTAAACAAGGAAAAGAAACTGGTCTATGGGCTTTTGTTAAAGAACCAAAAAAGCATGAGTGTGGACTAAACCTATTTCAAAGCAAGCCCAAAAGGCAGCAAAGACATGGGGTCTTAATGGGTAAGACAATTTCTTTGCTAAACATTTCATTGCATAGTTAATCGGTCGGCCTGAAAGACGTTCATCCCAATAACCTGGGCCCACTTATATCGTCCTAGAGTCAATTTTTTCTAGGAAAATTGTCCAAAGATTTCTAAAGTTTTGGCAGCCAATCACCAGGCCTCGTGATGCTCGACAATCACAATGACCAGCCAAAGTCAAGGGTTGAAAAGGCTGTTGGCATGGTCAAGCCTCATTAGAGGCATGCGGGCTCATTGGGCTTTGTTATGCCTAGGTGAGGGCAAGGCTTCAACCACACAATCTCACCAAAGGTGGGCGAGGCTTGCTTAATGCCAGTGAGGTTGACCTTGCTAGCCGATCATTAGTTATCATCGAGGCTCAACAATCGGTTGGAGGAGGAAGAAGAAGGGAAGGAAAAGAAATAGTAAAATAAAATCAATAATAACAATGTGTAAATATTATTAAAAATTGCTCACATCAACATCGATCATGCCACATAAGATGACAGCATCCAAGTCAACAACTTTCGGTCAAAATTGGCCGAATGAACTTAATTAACAAAAAGTGAAAATGTTTATGACTAAATTGATAAAAGTACAAAAAAAATTATGAATTTTTGGATAATTTTCCTTTTTTTCCCCTTATCTTTTTAGAACTTACGCCCAAAGAAGCACCTGCTCCAGTTCTCTCATTCTTATGTGTAGCTTTCGCTACAAGAAAAGTACACGAATAAGAAAAGGTGCTCCTTTGCTTTTTTGGCTATACTTTTATTAAACATCGGCCGACCTTGGTTAAACCTGAAATTTTAGGAAAAGTTGTCTCTCCCTTTACTTTGTTTATGACCATTAATTTTTTTAAAATCCTTAAAGCTTATCAAAAAGGAAAAAAAACTCAATTTTGCTTCCGGTGCTTGATCTCAAGTGCAGCATTAGGCCCACTTAATGACGCATGATACTGAAAGTAGTGAAGACTGAGATTTGCCTTGCAGTAGGAGAGCATGTTCGCTATGCACTCCAAAGGAATATGAATCTTTTGCATCCAATGGGTCGTAGGTCTCAAACGGGAGCTTGATTATAAAAAGAATTCTCACGCACTAAAAAAAGAAAAGAAATATGCCACTATAAAACTTAAATTATTCTCACTGAACACCTTAAACTTTCTTTACATCACACAAAACCTTAAATTTGTATATGTGATGCATACATCTTCTATCACGATTCTATCCAAGACTTTTGTTAAAAACCCAACACAGATCCAAAATGGCATCATTAATATTTTTCGAGGAAAAGTGGCACCACGCAAACACCGCATGAGAAAAAATGTTAAAAGGGAAACAGAGAACTGAAAAAGCCAATAAAAAATATAGAACCAGAGGGAAGAAAGAGAGAGATTGCATATGGTCTAGGGTGTTTAAGTGGTGCCCTGATTGTTCTAACTTTGCTGGCATGAGCCATCGACCCTGGTAGCGCATCTGTAACGGTTGGCCAATGCTCGAGTGGATACCCTAATCACACAATTGCAAATTCATTATCTAGATCAAACAACACCATTTAAGTCTACGTCCTAAACCTATGTATCCAGTCTCTTTTAGTTCCATATAGAATAAATTTATCATATTAAAATAACTTTAGGAATTTTTATAAAACAAAAAAAATTGAATTATTTGTGTCAATATGGGCAAGTTTAAGGTCTTAAATAACACAAAAAAATTCAAGATATTTTTGTTACAATGAGTATAATTTGCAATTTTTTGTGATATTAACCACTCCAAATGTCATTACATCAGATCCTGACTATTTGGCACGTGATATGAAATTTCCCCAACTTTTTGTTCATGTTTTTCAATCATCCCTTCTTACGTACATCCTCACTTTAAAGAATAAAAAAATTGTTGACAAATTGGACCGGAGCACACTGTAGAGAGCCATTATGACGAGAGGGCCACCAAGTGGAATTCACATTTGTTTGCAAGTTGTGTAGATTGTAGCGATAACATCAGTCCTTAGTCTGCCCGGTTCTTGTGAAGGGAGGCCTAAGCACCTTCTTCAACTCTTTGACTTATATTATACCTCACTAAATTTCACTTTTAATTATCTTGATCTCGTACTCATGTTATATAATCTTCCTGATCTATCATGATAAAAAGAAAAAAAATTTCTATTGAGGTACCATCTTTTTTAAACGTTCCCACCTTTTTCTTTGTATGAACGATGCTTCGAAAATGTTTGAGGAATCACAGCTCGCGTTGAACTAGAAAGAGTTTTCCTGAAGGAGAAAAATAACTGTCCACAAAATTATCCAAGTTTTCAGTACTTCCCTCCTCCAATGGCAAGGAACGTTCCGGTTTGTCATCTTTTAAAAGCAACAACACTCCATGCTAGGCCTATCCGAGGTGGATCAGTGTCAGCATAGTCATTGCCATCGCCGCAGCCCGCCGTATTATTTTAAAAAATTCATCGTGAATTAAAACGGAAGGATAATATTTCAAAGATAACGTCACACTACCGCCGCCGCCTCTGCCACCGAAGACGTTGCCATTGCTGCCGCCATGTTGTCCGTGTTGTCCATGTTATTTTGTCGTTGTTGTGGCTGCTGCCGTGTTATCATCAAATGATAGAATTGCCATGGGTGGTCATTGAATGATGCATAATGACAGATTGTCCATTCATATTCGAGATTCGACGCAATAAATAATTTTTTTTGTTGGAGGGTTTATTGAATTCGGCAGTTTTATGGTCCGTGGAAAAACGAATCCTCGTGTCAGGACAAATTATGTCTCTGCATTTTTTTTCCCATGACTTCTATACAAAATGTTGTAATACACGAAATCTTGAGATTTTACGATCAACGAACGAGATTTATCATTATTTTTATCCAATGATCATCAAGGAGGATTATGGATCATCCGTTCTAAAAAATTATTCTTAACACCCCTTATAAAAAAGCGACAAAAGATAATTAAAAAGAATCCCAAAACAACTTCACATCTCCCCCCTTCCAAGGGTGGAAGATGACATTATTGTCATCACAACTCTTACAAGGGCGAAATAAATTCCCAAGATAAATTAGTGATGGATTACTAAGCAGATGCGAGTAGTTTCTCTTGCATGGTAGCGTCTATACTTAGCATGAATCCTCCTAAATTTTACTAATCGCAACTTGATTTTTCAATTTAATTATGCAATTCAAATTGTCTTGAAGCCGCCACGGACCTATTATGAGTCGATTGGAAATCCAAGTAGGATGCTGGAATGCATTTTGCTCTTGTGAACTAAAGATTCACAAGTCAATTTAGTTACGCTAAATCAATCTATAGTGCCAGTACCTTTTCTCTATAAAAAAGAAGAAGATTTACACGCTATTTTCTTCAATTTTTATTCCTTGAATCCTCTAAATATATAAAAAAATGAGTATGCTTATTTACTCAAGCAATAAAAATAAACAACCAAGCAATAATAATAAAAAGCTAATGAAATAAATAAATGACAAGAAAAATAAAGGACACGAGTCGTAACGGGCATATTGTCATTTTAAATCTTTTTAAAACACAAAAGTAAACTAGGAAAATTAACTAAGTGGAGATAAATATAAACTAAATATTTTATACTTGAATCAACCTAAATTTCATATGCGTGGTAATTTGGACCCCAAATCACACTTTGGGATGTGACTTGTGCATTTACAGAAATTCGCACTGATAAATGATCGATGTAAATTTTGGACTTTTCAAATTTAGACTTCCTACAAAGACAAGGTTAATGCACACTAGCGGTGAACATGGTTTTAGGTTAGAACCTAAAATCAAATAATCGGACTGGAGCCGAGTTCTATAGAGACTTGGTCTAGTTCCCAGTTATCTATTCTTAGGAACTTGTATTATGTAGTTCGGTTCTCAGTTTCCAGGAGAACTGAATCAGGGATTAAAAACCAAACCGGGAGCCCCTAACCAAGACCGTCTATCCATAGTGACCCCCTGTAGATATCCTTGTGGTTTAGTGCTTTGTGACAATGCGTCTCTTCGAGGTAGTTGAATACATGGTTCGAAGAGAAGTGAATACTCCCAGCATTAAGAAATATATGTACCACTAATAGTATGGCTTACATGAAAAAACCCAAGACATCCGTTGTTGTAGTAGTAGGTAAACTTTTTTCTGGAAGGTATGTGGGGAAAACCATGGTGGAACAAAATAGGGCGTCGTTTGTTAGGGGAAAAAAATCGATGTCAATCAGAGTATTTGCATCCATGCGTAATTTTGTATGATACTGAAAAGGTTTTGAACCAATTTGGAGTAATCATAAAGATGATACATTCTTTCTCGAAATTCTCTCCTCTGCACCAGCCAGCCAACAAATGGTAATGGGAAATGATGACCTGGACTTTTTCTTGCCACAAGAGATCTAGCGAGAGGTCATGGTTTTCAGAAAAATTCTAAAACTAATCTTGAAACTTATGATAAAATGAATTTCAAGGTATATAGGATATGTTTCAAATTTTAAAAAATGGAAAATTAATTTTGAAGGATAGATTCCGGGTACAACTTAGATAAAGCTTGAAACCACTTGCCCCTTGATGCACCGAAAAGTCACTAAAATAAATATAAAACAATGAAGGAAATTGAAGGGAAGATCAAATAACCATGAATCAAACATGCAAGACAACATGACTACATTCGAACAAGTGTTGGAAGAGACCAGGGATGACTAAAAGGGGCAAAACATGGCCGAGTTCCTGCGATCCATAAACAGATCGAACGGAAGCATTCAGCACTTAATCACAAATTCAGGCACGCAATCCAAGCCAATATGATGAAGAATCAACATGGGTTTATTCAAACATGCAACTACAACGATTATTAATAAGTATGTGAAAATAGAAAACAAGCAAAAACGCCAATAGGAGGCTAAACACTCCAAGAAAGGCAGGGCCACAAGACATGAAGGACCAATAGTTTAAACCTCCTTGCGTACACAAATAATGACTAGCACTGTACTCAATGGCTACCGAAAGCCCGCTTAATCGATTCGTGCAAGAGGGATCTTTACTTTCGGACAGTGAGTGGCTCGACATTTGTTATGGGCCGGTGATTACGGTGATTACAAAAAATATTCCCCCTCTATTCATCTCTTTGTTTAGCCCATACCCCACCAAGAAAACCCGAAGTTACTGAAGGATTGACCTATCCCAATTACTTAGCCAGTTAAGAAGGCCAGAGAAATATCACAAAATAGAATCAGCAAAACCGAAAAAAGAGACGGAAAAGCATTCAGCTAAAGTCAATCCAAAAGTGAGAATGAGACGTCAATCAACACTTGGGAAGATCTGCAGGTGGAGGAAGCAACTTCTGATTAGGTAGCTTCCCCTCTAAGACAAGCCATGCCATCCTCAAGCCCCAACTGGAGTGAACTTCCAAGTGGCAGTGCATGAACCACACCCCTATAAGATGATCACTTTCATTAGCATCCATCAGTAAAAAATAAAATGCAAAGTCAGACACAATACAGACCCCATATGATTCTACCATGTTCTTCAGAAACATAAAACTGCAAGAGCAATTGCAATTGCATTATGTATGTTTTTTTGAAGATGATTCTCTCACCTGGGTTATCAGCTAAAAACCTTATGGCAACCCAACCCCCCGAAGGCACGCCCACGGTATTCCTCTCAACTGGGTCAACAAGATTGAATTTTGCAGGGTCCTTATTTGGGTCAAAATTGCCAAATCCTTGTCCTACAACAAAGAAGTTGAACCCATGCAAGTGAAGGGGATGGCTCTCGGCACCAAGAATGCTCGTGTCCTGCATAACGAGCTCAACACTGGTGTTAAAAGGCAAGACCGCCAGTTTTGTTCCATTGCTCACATTGGTGTTGTTGGGTGGGGTCCCAGTGAAGTTGAATATGGATTTTGGGTGGCTCGGGAAGTCTGGGCTGTAGACTCCGTTCGATTGACCAGTGTAGTGGGCTTGAAGGAGGGCAGTGGTCGGCATTGTGAAAGATACATTGTTAACAGCAGCAGTTAACATTGTCCCATATGGTCCTTGGCAAGTTTGGTTGCCTTGACATGGAATAGTTCCGAGACCGACTGTGAAGAAGAACCTCTGGTCAACCTTTTGAGGGACACAGGCGAGAAATGGTGCGGTTGCTAGACTCCGGAGTTTCTTTGTGAAATTTGTCACAAAGGCGGTGTCATTCAAAGGTGGAAGAGTCGGTCTAAAGAGCAGAAGTTGCTTAATTGAAGAAGACCAATAAAGGTTGTTAAGGGGTGGTTTATATTCTAAAATGCCAGCGACGGTAGAGTTGTCGAATGTACCAAGACCAGATACATAAGGCCTTGCAGTCATGAGGAAAATGGCTTTTGGGTAGTGGGGTTTTGTCTTAAGAAGGACATTTGTGGTCTGTCCAGGGGCGATTAGGAGTGTCTCGGTCTCGAAGGGCTTCAAATAAACAGCATCAGCTTCGACCACAGTTAGTGTGTGGTTTGCAATGCTAAAGAAGAGCTCATCATTAAGTGCAGCATTGATTAAGCGAAGAAGGTAGGTCTTTCCAGCCTTCACTTTGAGCCTGTATGTATCTGCAGGAATTCATTCAGTGAAATATTTAGTCCATCAGCCATATATATTTGTACAACGGTCTTTCCAGGCTTCACTTTTTCTATTGAAATGAGTTTTTTAGGAAATATAATTCACAATGTAAGATGTGATACCTTTGGCAGAGCAGTTATACAATGGTCCTGGAAGTCCATTGATGGTATAGGCATTGGAAACATTAGGTGCACCACCGGTTTGCAGGGCCTGATTAATGACTGCCTCAGTATCTGAATTAAACCATTCACCTGAAATTTAGTACACTTAATTAGTTTCTTGGTACTCAGAATAGTCGATGTGAAAGTAACGTTGAGCTTGGATCAGTCTAATCTCTAATGCATTACCAAAGATGATGGGGACTTGTTTGTGAGGTTTGGTGAATGGGTAAGAAGCATTATGCTTGGGAAGGATGATCAGAGGACCGTAAAGAGTTGACCGCAACCACGATATATGCGCATGCCACCAAAGAGTGCCTCTTTGGCCTACAACGGTGTAGTTGTACACGTAACTTTGGCCAGTTTGTATCGGGCATTGAGTCACGTATGCAGGACCATCTGCCCATCCCGACCGATGTTGTCGAACTCCATGCCTGTTTTGTGTAGAAAACACATAAAAGGAACTTAATCCTCTCAGTTGAACAATAGCTTAGGACCAGATTATGAAAGTGCCTCTCTATTGACAACATCAATCAACAATGGCTTGTAGGCTATCCACTTGGTGCAATTTGTCATACCAATGAATTGAGATGTTATCTGGGACATGGTTAACCACTTTAATTAGAAGTCGATCGCCTTCCCTAGCAATGACTCGTGGACCCGGAAATTTCCCATTTACAGTGACCATACTTTTGGTGTGGCATAAACGCGTCACGTTTTGCAACACGATCTGCCAAACACATTTTCACATGGTTAGAAAAAAAAAAAAACCGCAATAGAAACCGTCATCGTGCAGGTCCATGAACATATCGTATACATGATTCATGTGTCGAATACAATCTCATTTCAAAAATGGTTTCAGAGATGCGACATGTGCATACATTGAACTCGTAATGTCTGGTCACGCCTCCACCAGCGACAAGAGCAGGATCAGGAAAGAAGCATGAGGCAAATAATGCGACGAGAAAGAAACCGGCAAGGGGACAGGACTGGAGGAAAGAAGCGCCCATTTTCTCTCTGCTCAACCTCACCTTTTAGCAGAACAGAGGAAACATATGGGTGTAAAGGTTGAGAAAACTTGTCGATGTGTTTTGAACTGCTTGAGGATACAGCATGACATGACCAATCTCCTAGAGTATATATAAACAAGTGCTCCTAGCTAACCCGGGAGTAAAAATGCGTAGTTTATTACATAGAGAAGCCGGAACAGCTCCATTCATCGGTTGTTAGAACAACTTTACAGTGATGTCAAAGACAATCCACTTTTGACCTCCTTCACCTTCAAGTCAAACTTCCCATGCTGGGCAAAGTAATATTACTCTCATCTCAAGCTCAATCACATTGTGATATTAATTAAAAGTACTGGAAACAAGGTATACTAAAGCGCAAAATTGATTGAAAATCACAAGGCATTTCCAATAATAGCACTCTTTTTTTATTATTACATTCCAATTGTTAGCAATATTATATTAGAGATTCTTAAAATATTATCCTATACTTGAGACAACTACAATATTATTGTTAATTATCTATATCAATCAAGATATGCACTACGTTATTTTCAATAATCTCTCAAAAAGCCAATAAATAAATTGATGTAATTTTCATTATGATATTTTGAAATATACACATTTAACTGTTTGTACTCGGTACACTTAAGTTTTCACAGGATCCAAGACTCGATACCAAGTTGAGAAAAAGAAAAGATATAGAGAATAGGGTAACTATCACACGTGTGTGTTAATTTGGAGTTTTTAAAGATCAACCTTTAATTTGGGATTACGACGGTATTTGGATGTCGTTGGACCTGACCCATGAAATCTTCCAATGGAATCGGGAAATTTTTGCCTTTAACATCGATCACCGCTGCCTCAACTCCATTGACCCAAAGGCACGTCCACTTGTCTCTAAAATTCACTATGAAATTGTTTCGATTGATGAGAATTTTTTTGTGGGACATTTTTATTTTTCTAGTTTGAATTTATTCCGTGTTGACTCTAACTTACGAAGACGGGGGATCTATGGTCTCTAATCTCTCTTTAGTGGGATAGGAATCTAAATTATCCGAACCAATGGATATCTTAAATTATCCAAATCGCTTTTGCCTTTTCTCTCCTTCACGGGAAGGTGCTTTAAATTTCTTATTCCGAGCAATAAGCAAAAAGTGGTACCACCACCCTCTTGCTGTGTTCTCCAAAATGACCCCGGTGACGTCACTTAGCCTCAGCACCGCTTGGTCATGCGCCCGAGGTGATTGATGTCCAGCTACATCGCGCCAAAATCTCAGCGAATATTCTCAACTTTGCTAACCTAGAGAGCAGCTTCAGGCCCACTTGACAGCGCATGAAACCGAAAGCAGCGGAGACGACACTGGCTTCATAGAGTAGGAGAGAAGCTTCGCATACAGTCCAAAGGAATAGGAGGAATCTTTTGCATTCAAATGGGTGGTAGGTCAGCCACGAGAGCTTGATTATCAAGAATCTCACAAATTATAAAAAGGAAAAATATCGGTAGAAATTCCAAATTATATTCATTATGATACTAACACGTTAATTTTTTTTGTCATAAAAAATCTTAAAATTTTATTTGGGTAACACATACCTTTCGCCACAATTCCGCTTGAGATCGCAGTTAAAAATTTCATGCGAATCTGACGTAACTTTATCAATATTGTTCGAAAAAAAGTAAGGCTCATGTGACTTCATGCAAACACTGCATTAGAAAAAAGAATGAAAAGAAAATAGAAATTCCAAACCAGAGGAGAGAGAGATTGCTCATGGCCACGAGTGTTTAAGGGTCACCACCACCGTTCTAACTTCACTGGCAAGAGCTGTCGGCCCCTTTGGGCCATCAGTGAGGGTCAGCGAACGCTTGCTGTGCATGGCTAAAGCAAAGCAGATAAAAAGGTTGGCACAGGAACAAGGGAGAGCAATATGTGTAGAACTGGTTTCTAGCAAACTCGAACACGCTTTCAATTTGTGTAGAACGTAGTATTTCTCTTTAGAAAGAGTAGATACAACTCCACTGCAAGTGCATGTAGCATCACTTTCGCTATAATGCCCTTAGACACCACACCCCACAACTCCCGCCTCCGTTGCCCTTTGCCAGTCCCCTCGCCGTTCCATCGCCCACCCACCCCCTCTTTGTCAAAGACAACCCCGATCATACTCGTCTCTTCCCCTTTGTTATTTGTTTTCCGTATCTCTGCAACTTGTTTCTCTGTTCTCTATTCTCTGTTCTCCGTTCTCCGTTCTCCATAGCCATCAAGCTCAAGGACTGCGAACTCTAGTCATATAATCTTCTCGTTTGATGTGATTAAAATGGATGTGTGGACCCCTGAAGTGCCAAAAATTAAAAAATGTACACTTAAGTGTCAAAATCGAAGAAAAATGATTAGTTAAGTGCCAACGGTAAGAAAATCCGGCCAAAATGCCGACGTGGCACTTTTCCAACGAGTTGAGGTCGAAACAACATCATTTTGGGTTTTGACATGACCAAATAAGCCCAAAATGACGTTATTTTGAGATCGACGTATTTAGATCGGCCAAAACGATGTCATTTTGACTTTTTAATTAGATTTTTATATAAATATAAATTAAATTAAAAACGAAATTAAAAAAGAAAAAGGCAGAGGGGGGCTCCGCCGCCCGTGCTACTGCTGCTTTTTTTAATTTTCGTTTTTAATATTTTTATTTAATATTTATATTAAAAATCAAATTTTGACCAAAACAGTATCGTTTTTGGTAAAGGTAAGCTGACATGGAATTTTGGCGAGCCATATAGATGTTAGAAATTATTAAAATAAGTCATGTTGGATTTCCAGCGGCCTTCACCGGAATTGGCACTTAAGTGATCAATTTTTAAGAAAAAAGTAGCACTTAAGTGTACATTTCGTAACTTTTAGCACTTAAGTATCCCCGTGATAAGTTTTAGCACTTAGGCTGTTCTTTTCCCAATTAAAATGTGTTTCTTTTATGATAAAGTACCATCCTCTTATCAAAGAACTACTACTTTTCTAGTGGGAATTGATGCTTTACGGAGAGTTTTCTTGATGGCGAACAATTACTGTCCACAAAATTGTCCAGGCTACCCGTACTTCCACCCCTTCATTTGTCTCAAATTCGGGATTGTCCAACGACAACAACATTTCCTGGTGGGATACTCCGGGATGGGTCATCGTCGGTATAGCACTGGTCGTCGTTGTAATATGAGGTTTCCTTTTCTACAAATGTCGTGATCCGAAGGACACTGGGCTTTGGGGGGGTGGGGGGCTCTGTCGATAAACCGCAAATGTAAGCTTGTCATTGTCTTAAGGGATCTTCTCCGAAGGACAATGTTGTGAAAGCTTCTGTGCACGTTTTTGTGTGAAACTTGAATGATGTATGATGGCAGGTCGTCTATAGATTTGATGCAATAAATAGTTGTGTTGGAGGGAAATTTTTTTTTTTGGGACGAAGACTTTTTTAAATTGTGGCAGTTCTACGATCCATAAAAAAAAAAGGTGTTTGGATTATAACAAATTATAACTATTTGCATTTCTTTTTGTTACTCCTATACAAAATGTTGCGATACACAAATTTTTTATAATTTTACAATCAAGTGATGAGATTCATTTTTACCTACTTTGATTGTCATCAAAAGATTGGAGATTAGTTCTCGAAGATTCTTAGAAGCACCCCTTGTTACAAAATAGCAAAAATAAGAATAACTTGTGTTGGAAAATGACATCAATTGTTTCGTAAGATCGGTCTAGCTTGATAGTTCATTAATATGTGACTTGGGCACGGGTGCCAGTGCATTGAACACAGGCACGGACATCAGGACCTTGGGTCTAGCCTTGATGGATCTGTGTGCTGAGGTCACAAGCTCAACCCTTATGGACTTGGGCCCAAGTGCTGGAG
The DNA here is from genome assembly GCA_014182845.1 of Corymbia calophylla. Lineage (NCBI taxonomy): Eukaryota > Viridiplantae > Streptophyta > Magnoliopsida > Myrtales > Myrtaceae > Corymbia > Corymbia calophylla. The sequence goes on along the minus strand of CM024697.1, from coordinate 5,703,906 downwards.
ACTAGCTCTTGAATGTCGGTGACCTAGGAACCAGCATTTGGTTCCCTTACCCAAGCGTAGAGTTTCCGGTTCAACTTATAATTTCTAGTCTTATTTTGTAAAATAATTTCCAATTTGTTTAAAAGGAAATTATTTTCCTAAATTTAAGCACAAATTTTCCATAGACTATGAAAATATTTTCTGCAAACTTATTTTCTTGAGTGATTCAAAATGAGGCAAATGTTTTTCTAAAAATATTTTTCAGGAAACTAACGAGTCTAAACAGACGTTTCTCTTTGTAAAAAATCTGGAGGGCAGGGAACCGTCTAGATCGGCCACCAAATTCCTGCAACCATGTGCAGCTCCACAATAAACATTGATTTTCAAAGATCATCTTAGAAGCAATGGAGAATAAAAAGACAAACAGGTTCTAGTCCAAGCTGACAACAATGTAAGTGCATGGGCTCGAGAGGCCACTCATCTCAATAACTTGGGCCCACTTATATCGTCCTGGAATTGGTGTTTTCTTCTCTTTTTAGAATTTACATTCAATTATGCAAGTGACAAGAATCACTTGCTATAATCCTCTTATTCCCTATAAATATAATAAATCGAATAGCTTCACTTTTGGCTATACCTATATCGAACACACGACAGAAGAAAAGTTACATCAACTTGTCACTTTGGACAAAAGCAATGATGGGCACTACACTCTTTTTTTTAATCTTTGGTGGAATGGAAAGGATTGATTTTTTTACAATACATCAACATGAAAATAAATCGAATAGCTTCACTTTTGCTATACCTATATCGAACATCGGCCGACGTCAAGTAAACAAGAAACTTTAGAAAGAGTAGCAACTTCCTTTTTATTGTTTATATGCATTACTCTCTTGATTCATTGCTTTGTCTAGCCGTTCGGCGACATTTTATGTAATCAACCACTTTATATTCGCCAAACCAATAAACAAGACAAACAAACAACGTGCACATTACAACTTTTAAATTTGCCTTAAGCTTATGAGGAAGGAATAAGAAAAACTCATTCGGCTTCCTACCCTAGACCTAGAGTGTAGCTTCAGGCCCACTTAAAAGCGCACGACTCAGGAAGCATTGAAGACGACATTTGCTTAATAGTAATAGCGCCATTTCTTAAAATTAACAGACAACAATAAAATGCATTTCCCCATTTCTTTAAATTGATTTGCTATGATCATCATGCGAGCATGTGCTTTCCAGAACTGTGGCCAATGTGATTCTCTCAACATGGACTCTCTGACCCTGCGGAGAGAACTCTGAGTTGAGTGGCTCTAATGCGTTTGTAGGTGAAAGGTGAATGTGTGGGGCAAATTTGACCTTCTATGCCTTCGAAGTTAGAGCAAACTAATGCACGCATGTGCTAATACTTATTAGTATATAGCAATTGCACTCTTTTCACTAGCCTCTCCGTCGTTATGATCGGCTAAAGAAAGTGCTAAGTAACATGGTCTCTTCTCTTTTGAAAAAGTAAAAAAAACATGCCCTTTACTCTTCTTTCCTTGTATTGACTATTATTATCTCTGTTAAATGGGATTTTGAATTGGAAGAGGAATGAGATACTCTAGTAATAAAAAGAGATGGGATTCCAATGTTGGGCATATTTGACTTTAGCAACAGTATAGTATTTTTTCCGCCCGTTTTGGACTCCGAATGTTGTATAAGTGGCTTTGTTTTCTTTTCTTTCTCTTTTTCACTTGCACAATTTAAAATTCGTAAATAGCTGATAGAATTAGCAAGACTTTTAGGGAAATTATTGTTTAAGAAGTCATAACCCTATTGTATAGCAACCAATTCAATCATAAATTTTTTAATTTTGTCACTTCAATCCTAAACATTTTGAGGATTTTCCAATTTAGTTCCAAGCCTTTGATTGGAAATCGCTATGACGGCTATGCTATATAGGATAGTCGGTATCCACGTAATTGATTGGAAAAACTACATTGGTAAATTATCAATAGGTTTGCTATTAAATTGATAAAATTGAAAATTTTATGTCTGAATTTACATCCATATAACATGTTCAGTATTTTTTGGACAATTTTTCCGACTTTTAGGTCATGACTAATTTGAGTTCTGTAACCGGACATCAACTTAATATTCTAAAATAATATTAAAACAATAGCAACACCTTGTAAACTAGGATTAAATGGTGGAGAGTGATTTTGATGGTGCGGCGGAGAGAGAAAGTGAAGTTAAAACTCAAAAATGCCGGATTTAAAAGCCTTTAGGCCATATTAAAAAATAATCATGGTTAGCCTGGCTTAACAAGCTGCCTCCTTATCCCCTGCTTTTACATGATACTTCCATAAATATATTTTGTAGTATAATGTGGATATTTCTTCGCTTGATTTAAATGACTCATGTGCTAATATAGGAGTTAAAGATTAGTCTCCAATATTCTACGCAATTTATCACTAAATGAAATGTCAAAATTTAGGTGTTAACGGCCACAAATTTCAATTCGGTCAAAAGTATTTGCATAAGCAAAGGCAATGATCCATCATTGATCTTCTCGGGAAAGAGGTATGGAGATATCTTTCTACTAAATATTGACTATGAAGCTACTCACTATTTATTCTCTGTGAAAGAAAAACAAGGGATGTTGCACAGAAAACTTGGTCAAATCAACTTAAAGCAAATCTCTAAGCTAGCATAAAAGGAACTGGAAAAAGTCCTTCCAAGAATGAGGGGTGTGAAAAAAATGAGATCTACAGCATATGCTCACTCGATAAGTAAGTTAAAAATTCTTTCATATCCATAAACACTATTGTTATCAACCGAGTATTGCAGTTACTTCATATGGACTTCTTCGAACCTACAAAAAAAATTAGTCTCAGAGGAAGCAAATATTATCTAGTGATTGTAGATGATTATTTCATATTCATCTGGGTAATATTTGTGGCTCACAAAGATGAGACATACAAATTCTTTTGGTACTGTACCTGCATTTGCCGCGAAGAAGTTGCCAAGAAGAACCCACCCAATACATGGAATAGGTTATGGAAAGTTTACGTCGAATCTCTCGTTATGTCATCCGGCAATGGACCAGAATAAAAAAAAAAACAGACAACAGTAAAATGCGTTGCCCAGTTTCTTTTAATATATTTTGCTATGATCGTCGTGAGTGCTTGTGCTTTCTAAAACTGAAACATCGTCACTGCTAATCATTTGGGAAGACCCCGAGCTGGCTAATGGGAAGCTCTTAACATGGACCCGTTGACCCTGCGGAGACTCAGAGAAATCTACGTTGGGATGCCTTTCCACGGCAACCAGAAATTAATTAACATGCAAAGGCATCGTGGGCAACTTTATGGAGTGGATTGTTTATGTGCTTGCTTTTTATAGTGGGGGTCGGTTTGTGCCCTTATTGCGTTTGTAGGTGAAAGGTGAATGTGTGGGCGAATGGATGGGAGGCACGTGGAAGCTGAATTTCACTTTGTATGCCTGAACAAGAGATAATGCACGCATCCGATAATATTTGTAAGAAGTTTATAGCACTTGCACTCTCGCGCCAGAGTCGTCATGATTCATTCATGCAAAATTAATAAAAGGGGCGGCTAAAGAAGGTGCTAACTAACATGCTCTTTAACTCTTCCTGCCTCGTACTTTCCCTTATTATCTTAATTAAGGGTGCGTTTGTTTCGCGGAAATCGTATCATTTTTGGAAAATATTTTTCAGGAAATCATTTTCCATGAAAATGATTAGTTTTCTTGTGTTTGATGATATGTGATTGAAAATGTTTTTAGGCGTTTGTATGACATTTGGAAACTGATTGAATAACATTTGACCTAATAAAGAGGAAGGGACCTAAAGACCTGATAAAGAGGAAAGTGTTTTCCCTTCCCACGCACGTAATTCATTTTCCTAAAATAATACATAATATTTATGTTTGGAAAGTATTTTCCATCGACCAAAGTGTTTTTGGAAAAACAAACAGCGGAAAGTCCGGAAAACACTTTTCGGGAAACTATTTTCATTGAAACAAACGCACCCTAAATGTGATTTTGAAGTGGATAAGGATTGGATACCCTTGTAATGAGATGAGATGGGATTCCTATGACGAGCATATTCGACTTCAGCAATGGTACGGTCTCTTTTGTGCACTTCTGTTGGACTCCGAATGTGGAATAAGTGGTTGAGTTTTCTTTTTGTTTATTTTTTCGCTTGCACAATCTAAAATTTATAAACAGCCTATAAAAATAGTAAAAATTTTAGGGAAATAATTATTTAAAATGTCATAAATCTATTATATGCAACCAATTTAATAATAAACCTCTTAATTTTGTCAATTTACTTATAAACATTTTAACGATTTACCAATTTAGTCCTAAATCTTAATATTGATTGCCAATATATCTTTCCGGCTAATTTTGATTAGAAATCGTTGACGTAACGGCCCTCGTCGGCCATGCCATGTAGAATGGCCGGTGTTCACGTCAATAATTTTTAACTAAAATCAATTAGAAAAATTACATTGGAAATTGGTAAAATCAAAAATTTCATGACTAAATTGACAATTGTACAATAGATTTATAACTTTTTAAATAATTTTTCCACCTTTTAGATCATGACTAATTCAAGATATATAACCAAGCATCAACTCAATCTCCTAAAATAGCATTATATAGCATTATAAACAATAGCAACGCCTTGAAAACGTTTTCCAAATTTTCCAACGTATTTCATAGTAAATGAACTAATTGAGAAAAATATTTTCTAAATTAAGAGAATATTTTCCACTTTTTAAGTAGGGGAAAATATTTTCATCACTCACTCTCTTATTTCACACCCCTACTAACACCTATTTCTTTCTTTTCTACTTCACTAAAAATTCAGATTTTTTTATTCTTTCTCCTTTTCTTTTTTCTCTTTTTTCTCTTTCTTTCCTTCTTTCTGAGTCGGTTGTCAGCCATAGTGGCAGCCGGCACTGGCCATAGGTGAGCTCGAGGCTCATCAATCTAGCGAGGGCCAAGGCCTCAAGCTCAACTGACCGGTAAATGCGAACCTCTGACTTGCCGATTTGATGAGGGCCAAGGCCTCAAGCTTGCCGCTTACCAGAGACTTGCCTGATTGGCAAGCACAAGCCTTTGGCTCACCGATATGACAAGCCGAGAGCTCAAGCTCGCCTTGGATTTAAAAGGATAAAATACTCTCTGATAACCGTCCCGTTACATGGTCCATTCAGGGGCCGTAAAGACCCTCATCTGAAGAACTTGGCCCACTAATATTTGTCCTAAAATCAGTCACGCTAAAATTCTCTCATTCCCTACTGATATTATTAGTTAGCTGCTGTTTCCACCCTACTTATTGCTAAAACCATCCATTTATAAATAGTTCATCAAAATACCTTTCAAATAAAAATTCAAGTTTTTAACTATTATCTCTTTATTTGCACTATCCCTCCTTCATTAAGATGATGATGTTTGAGTTTTCCTTTGAAATTAGAGTAAAGATAATGCACCCATCTGCTAATTTTCAAAAGCACGGCAATTAAGTCGTTCATGGTCCATTCGTGCACTTTAGAATAGAAAAGGGGAAAAGAGCTCCATTATGATCAGCCAAAGAAAGTGCTATGCATTCGTGGAAAACAACTTCCAAAAAAATATTTTTTGGATTTTTCAATGTTCGGTTTATGAAAAATAAATTAGTCAAGGAAAACATTTTCCGCTAATGGAGCGGAAAAAACTCCAATAAAAGTGGGGAATGCAGAAAATTTTTTTTCCATCTACTTTATTTAACTCTAGGCCAAGCACTTTTTTTCACCGTATCCCTTTTTCTTTTTTTCTTTCTTTTTTAATTACAAAATTAGAATTTTTTAATTTTTTCTAGTTTTTTTCCATTTTTCTCCTTTTCTTTTTCTTTTGCTTCTTCCTCAACTTATCACTGACTATGGTGGCGGCTAGTGACTGGTCATAGACGAGCTGAAGCCTCATCACCAGTGAGCTAGAATCTCGCCACAAGTCAGCGAGGTCAAGCTCGTCGTTGACTCATGATCCCAAATCGTGGCATGCTCGCTATCAACTCACAGGCTTGAGACCTCACTAGATCTGGTGTTGACTCGTGAGCTCAAGGCCTTACTAGTCGCGGCAAGCTCAAGGCCTCGCCAAATCTGGCGAGTGAGCTCACTAGTGACTCACAAGCAAACGAGTTCGCGAGCTTGAGGCTTGCTATGGCCAGTCACTGGGTGTTGCCACATCGACAACTGTTTGAAGAAGGAGGAGAAAAATAAATAAATAAAAAAGATATCAAAAATTAAAAAATTAAAAAATATTAATTTTTATATTTTCTCTTCTTCTTTTTTCTCCTCCCTCCTCTTCCTCCTTTGGCTCCGGTGACTGGCCAAAGAGGAGTGCTGGCCGGTCGCCGGACTGAGGCAGCCAAGCAAGCTCCCGTCGAATCTGGCGAGGGCTCACCTCACCAATCGCGGATCCGTCGCCAGCTCGAGACGTCGAGAATGGCTCCGCCTGTGCGCTTCAATTGCGAAAGGGTTGCGCTGGCTCATCTCTGCGTTGCTATCGTTTTAACGGGTTCCTTCATTTTCCTCTGTGCTGGTGCTAGCTCGGAGTGTCGGATTCGGAGCAAGCATTCTCTGGGTGCTGCGAGGAGAAGATTGCTGGAGGTTCGACAAGTGGAGGGCGGCGATGATGAAATCATTGCACCTAAGAATAAAGCCAAGCCCACCGCGCTCGCCAAATCCAGTCTCTCCACCAAAAACCAGACCAAGCTGATGAAACCCAAATCGGACCTCTCCCCCAAGAACCAAACCAAGCTTCTCAAACCCACAAATTCGACCAAAAAAGCATCGCCGATATCCACCATTCTTGATAAATCCAAGCTCAAGAAGTTCGACTCCCGATGCCGGCAAGTTCGCTGATCCACTAGCAACGCAAGCCCTTGCCAGATCCAATGCCCCGCCGGTAGCTCATCCTCGCCCAGTGATGGCAAGGCAAGCTCGCCTGGCCGCCTCAATCTGGTGATCGGCCAGCCCTACCCTCTGGTCGGGTCGCCTGAGCCAAAGGAGGGAGGGGAGGAGGAAAAAAGAAAAAGAGAGAAAGGAAAAAGAAAAAGAAAAAGAAAACATAAAAAATTGATAAAATAATTTGAAAAATAAAATATTATTAGAATTTTATCGTTGGCGCCACTGGCAATCAAGTCAGCATCGCCGACCAAATTTGATCCAATGGACTGAACTGACATAATTATAAAAGGCTTAAGACTCAATTGATTAAAAATAAATTTAAAAATTTTTTTTGATAATTTTTTCATTAATAAGACATCATGATTATTTGTCAATTGATATGAAATGTCCCAACTCTTTTGTCATGTTATGCAATCATCCCTGCTTACGTACGTCCTCACCTTTAAAAAGAGAAAAAAAAATATTGACGGAGTGGACCAAAGCACATGGTAGAGAGCCATTATAACAAGGGGAGGGCCACCTACTGGAATTCAGATTTCTTGGCAAGTCGTGAAAGATTTGTAGCGATAACATCAGTCCTGAGTTCGTTCAGTTCTTCTCATTAAGGTACGGCGCAAGCACCTCCTTCGACTCTTTCACCTATATTACATCTCGCTAAATTTTTACTTTCAATTATCTTAATTTCGCGCTTGCATCATATGATTTTTCCGATATGTCGTGATAAAAAGAAAATAACTGTTTCTTTTCTAATAAGGTACCATCTTTTTCAAAAATTACAACCCTTTTTTTTTTAATGATGGTTTGAAAAATGTCTGCAGACTCATCGCTTGCGTTAAACGACAGAGGGGTTTTCCTGATGGAGAGCAATGACTATTGTCCACCAAATTGTCCAGATTTCCGGTACTTCCCTCCTCCATCGGCATGGGATGTTCCGGATTCTGTATCTTTGGAAAGCGATGACCCTTCGTCCGGAGCCTCTTTGAGGTGGATCATCATCAGCATAGTCATCGTTGTCATCGTCGTAGCCATCGGCATTATTATAAAAACTCGCTGTGGTCGTACCAAAGCAGCTATCGAAGCCGCCGCCAAAGGTGCCTGGGCCGCTGCCAGAGACGCCGAGGGGCCGCGCCGGGGACGCGCCCGAGGCGCCGAGGACGTCGCCCGAGGCGCTCGGGATGCCGCCCGAGGCGCTGAGGACGTCGCCCAAGGCGCCCGAGACGCCGCCCGAGGCGCCCGGGACGCCGCCTGGGTCGCCGCTCGGGACGCCGCCTGGATCGTCGACTATATCACCGCTAGAGACCCCCGGGCCGCCCTCGGAGGCCCTCGGGCCGCCCTCGGAGGTCCCCAGGCCGCCCTCGAAGGCACCTAGACCGCTACTGGAGAAGCCGAACGCAATACTCTACGATAGTGAGAAATTTACCTTGGGTGGTAATTGAATGATGCACAATGACAAATGGTCTCCTCTATTGTATGACATTTCGGATTTGATGCAATAGATAATTTTTGTTGTTGGAGTAAATAATGTTTCTATTGGAGGGTTTATTGAATTCCGTAATTTTAAGTTGCACATGGTAACCATTCTATTTCTATTTTTAGAACAGATTTATATTCCAAATATGTTTTTGGAATAGAAATCCTTTTAGTAAAATAATTTCATTTTTCTATGATGAATCAATAAAAAATTCATGCACGAATAGATGACGAATCAACATGGGTTTATTCAAACACGCAACTGCATCGATTACTTATGAGCATGATGGAAATAGAAAACAAACAGAAAGGCCAATAGGAGGCTAACCACTCAAAGAAAGGCAGGGCAACGACACATAAAAGGATTGATAGTTTAAACCTTCTTGTGGACACAAATAATGATTAGCAGCGTACTCAATGGCTACCGAAAGCACGCTTAATCGATTCCTCGAGAGGAATCTTTACTTTAGGAAGGTTAGTGACTTGACATATGTTATGGGTCAATGATTACGGGGATTGGAGGTGGATCCCCCAAAAACCGCACGTTGGCGGCTGCTCCGGTCTCCCCTCCCTTATAAGTCGTCTAGCTGTAGTTGGCTGCCGTGACTTTTGCTCTTGTGGTACGTCGTTTGGTTGCTTCCCGTATTAATTTGGGGTTGCGACTGAATTCAGATCTTGTTGGATGTGACCCGTGAAATCTTCTGATGGACCCAGAAAATTTTTGCCTCCAATGTCCATCAACGTGGCTGTTCACGCCTCAGACTCCCAATTTAGGGGTGGATATAATTTCAAAGTAGAACCGAGAACATAACAACTAGTCCCACCAGTTCCAAAATCTAAAGTATGTAGGGTAGGTAGGTTTTAGATTCCAAAAATTAGAGAATTTATCCTAACATGTAAGTTTCAGGTGGAACCTGATTTTTTATTCTATGTTATTTGCAAGATCCTGTGATGTTTCATGGTATCCAATAATAAGTGTATAATTTGAAACCATAGTATAAGCTTCCATTTTCCGCTATATTAATACTTGAGATTTTTACTTTTTTTTGTTTCGTATTTTTCAAGTGTCTAAATATGAGTTGTGATTAATGGATCTTAGCAAATGATAATCATTATAGGTGATGATAAATCACTGTAATTATTCAATTAAAGTACATGTAAAATCTTGGTAGATTATGAAACTTGTTACAGGACAAGTTTTAGATTCATGGATATGCAAGGTAGATTCTAAATTCGAAAAATTGAAAAACCTGTTATGACATATAAGTTCCACGTTGCAAGTAAAATCTAGAACTGCACACTCTTATCTCGATCAACTCAAAAGCACATCCACTTTCAGCTTGGATTTTCTAAAATTCACTATGTAATTGTTTCGATTGATGAGAATTCTTTTTGTGGGACATTCTTACTTTTCTAGGTGTAAATTAATTCTGGGTAGACTTTAATTTACAAAGACAGGGATCTATGGTCTCTAATCTCTTTAGTGAGATGGGGATCTGAAATTATCCTAATCACTTTTGCCTTTTCTCTCCTTTACGGAACGGTGCTTTAAATTTCTATTTCCTTGCAACAAGCAAAAGTTGTACCACGTACCACCCTCTTGCTGTGTCCCCCAAAATGACCCCGGTGACGTGGGTTAGCCTCAGCACCGCTTGGTCATGCGCCGATGTCATTGATGTCCATCTACCTCGCGCCCAATTCTTAGCGAATATCCTCAACTTTGCTTGCTGTCCTCGACCTAGAGTGCAGCTTCAGGCCCACTAAAGAGAGCAGTTTCGCATGCAGTCCAAAGGAATAGAAGAAATTTTTGCATGCAATGGGCCGTAGGTCAGCCACGTGAGCATGATTATCAAGAATCTCACAAATTAAAAAAAAGAAGTAAAAATACCATCAAAAATCTCAAATTAGGATCATTATGATACCGATACCCTAAAATCTGAAATTACAAAAAAAATCCCAAAATTGTATTTATGCGATACATATAACTTTCATCTTAGTTTGTTAAAATATTTAAATAACAAATCATGCATTCATCTAATAGTTTAAGTTTTTAAAATAATTGGTGGTCCCACCAAAATCTATCATGGTATCAAAGGTAGTTACCCCTTACGCGAAGGCGCGTGGAAAAAAAAAAATTCCACGTTCCAAGTGAATGTGTAGTGTCCTAAATGCTCTTTAGTTTTCCTCCACTTATCAGTTTAAGCCCTTGAGTTGAACTTTCCAACATAGTATCAAAGTTGAAGGTCCTAAATTTGAATTTTATCGGGCTTCATTTACCTCTCTAATTAAATTTTCATGCTTAGTACTAAGCAAAAGATCAGACTAAGCGTGAGAGGAATTGTTAGAATATTTAAATAATAAATCATATATTCATTTAATAACTTAAGTTTTTAGAATAGTTAACAGTGATCCTACCAAAATTTAACATGCTTCCACCCAAAACCACCATTAAAAATTTGCGTGGATTTAACATAATATTATTAATGTTTTTCTAGAAAAGGTGGCACTGATGTTGCACCACAGGAACACCACATCAGAAAAAAAAATTAAAAAGAAAATGGAGGATTGAAAAAACCAACCAAAAGAAAAAAAATTGAAAATTCGAACTAGAGGACCGAGAGATTGCTGACGGTCAAGGGTGTTTAAGGGGCAACACCACCATTCTAACTTCGCCGGTGAGAGCTGTCGGCCCCTTTGGGCCATTGGTGAGGGTCAGCCAACGCTTGCATGGATACCCTTGACACTTGTTGTCTATGGTTAAAGCAAAGCAGATGAATATGTTGGCACAGGAACAGGGGAGAGCAATATGTGCTGATGTTGAACAGAAAAACCGGTTTCTTACATTCGAACATGCTTTCAATTTGTGAAGAACGTAATATTTCTCTTTAGAAAGAGTAGATACAACTACATAGCGAGTGCATGTAGCATTACATTCGTTATAATGCCCTCAGACGCCACACCCCCAGAAGTCTCCCATCCGTTGCCCTTGCCAATCCCGCCGCCCCCCTCGCCCGTTCCATTGCCGACCCACCCCCTCTTCGGTCAAAGGTAACCCCGATGATACTCGTCTCCTCCTCTTTGTTATTTGTTTTCTGTATCTCTGCAACTTGTTTCTCTGTTCTCTATTCTCCATAGCCGTCAAGCTCAAGGACAGCGAATTTTGGTCATATAATCTTCTCGATCTATGTGATCAAAAAGAGTCTCTTTTCTGATAAAGTACCACCCTCTTTTGGAAGAATTACTTCTTTTCTAGCGTGAATTGATGCTTCAAAACATGTGTGTGAACCTGTCGCCTGGATTGAACTGAGTGTTTTCTTGATGGTGAACAATAACTGCCCACAAAATTGTCCCGGCTGCCCGTACTCCCCCACCCCCCTTCTCTCATTTGTCCCAAATTCGGCATCGTCCAGCGACAACAACAATTCGTGGTGGGATTCTCCGGGATCGGTCATCGTCCACATGGTAGTGGTCGTTGTAATCCGGGGTGTCCTTTTCCACAATTGTCGTGGTCCTGAGGACACGGGGCACTTTGTCGATAAAACCGCGAATCCCCTTTGGTACGGACAAAGTAAGCTTGCCGTTGTCAAAGGGATTTCCTCCGAAGGACAATAATGTGAAAGCTTATGTGCATGTTTTTGTGTGAAACTTGAATGATATATAATGACAGATCGTCTACTCTAGTGTCCAGCATTGGAGATTTGATGCAATAAATAGTTGCGTTGAAGGGAAAAAAAAACTGTGACGAAGGCTTTTTTAAATTGCGGCAGTTTTACGATCCATAAAAAAGAAAAAAAAATGTTCGGATTATAACGAATTATAACTATTTGCATTTCTTTTCGTTACTCCTATACAAAATGTTGCGATATGCAAAATTTTTATAATTTTACAATCAAGTGACGACTCATTTTTGCCTTCTTCGACTGTCATCGAGAGATTGGATTAATTCTTGAAGATTCTTAGAAGCACCCCTTGTAACAGACTAGCAAAAAAATAAAAATAACTTGTGTTGGACAATGACATCAATTGTTTGTCATAAGAACAGGCTAGCTCGATGGTTCATTAACCTGTGACCCGAGCCTAGGTGCCGGGCCATCAGGCACAGGCACTAGGACCTTGGGCCTGGCCTCGATGGATTTGTGTGCCGAGATCACGGGCCCAACCTCTATGGAGCCAAGCCCAGGTGCTAGAGACCCGTTCTTGAATGTTGGTGACCAAGGAACCGGCATTTGGTTCCCGTGTCCGAGCATAGAGTTTCTAGTTCAACTTATAATTTCTAGTGATATTTTATAAAATGATTTCGGTTTGTAAGAAAGGAAATCATTTTCCTCAATTTAAGCATAAATTTTCCATTGACTACAAAAACATTTTCTGTAGAATTATTTTCCTAAGTGATCCACCTAAACAGATGTTACTCTTCGTAAAAAAATCTGGAGGGCAGTGAAACCGTCTAGATCGGCCACCAAATTCCTACAACCGTGCGCAGCCTTCACAATAAACATCGATTTTCGAACATCATCTTAGAAGCAATGGAGAATAAAAAGACAGGTTCCAATCCAAGCTGACGGCAAAGTATAGTGCATGGGCCTGAAAGATCACTCATCTGAATAACCTGGGCCCACTTATACGGTCTTGGAATCGGTGTTTTCTTCTCTTTTTAGAGTTCACATAAATTTTGCAAGAGATGAGAATCACTTATTTCCCTATAACTATAGAAAAATGATTGGATGACAATTTTTAATCCATCATGATAATAACAACTTATTATTGACCACAAAAATCAAATAATAAATAATTATAAATTGTGGTGGGATCCACTCTTTCAAGAATTTGTGACTTATAACTAACTATTACTCTCATGATATTTCAAAGACTATTACGTTAACAAAGTCAATAAATATAATTGTACACATTTATTCCCCATAGAAAGCTTTTCCTATAGGAAGTACACACGAAGAAGAAAAGGTACATCAATTTGTCACTTTGGATAAAAGTGATGATGGGCATTACACTCTTTTTTTATTCTTTGGGGTAATGTAAATGATTGATTTTTTACAATATATCAAGATGAAAACAAATCAAATTCTTTTATTTTTGGCTATACCTATATCAAACATCGGCCGACATCAAGTAATCAAGAAATTTTAGAAAGACTAGTAACTTCCTTTTTATTTTTTATGCGCATTACTTGCTTTGCCCAGTTGTTCCACGGCATTTTATGTAATCAACCACTTTATATTCACCAAACCAATAAACATGACAAACAAACAACGTGCACATTGCAACTTTTAAATTTGCCTTAAGCTTATGAGGAGGGAATAAGAAAAACTCATTCGGCTTCCTGTCCTAGACCTAGAGTGTAGCTTCTGGCCCACTTAAAAGCGCACAACTCAGGAAGCATTGAAGACAACATTTGCTTCATAGTAAGAAAGCCATTTCTTTTAATTAACAGACAACAATAAAATGCATTTCCCCATTTCTTTAAATTGATTTGCTATGATCATCATGCGAGCATGTGCTTTCCAGAACTATGGCCAATGTGATTCTCTCAACATGGACTCTCTGACCCCGCGGAGAGAACTCTGAGTTGGGATGCCTTTCCCAGAAACATCCAAAGGCGTAATTTCATTGAGCGGCTCTAATGCGTTTGTAGGTGAAAGGTAAATGTGTGTGGCGAATTTGACTTTCTATGCCTTCGAAGTTAGAGCAAACTAATGCACGCATGTGCTAATACTTATTAGTATATAGCAATTGCACTCTTTTCACTAGCCTCTCTATCATTATGATCGGCTAAAGAAAGTGCTAAGTAACATGCTCTCTTCTCTTTTGAACAAGTGAAAAAAAAGCATGCTCTTGACTCTTCTTTCATAGGTGAAAGGTCAATATATGGGCGAATGGACGGGAGGCACGTGGGAGCTGAATTTAACGTTATATGGCTCAGCAAGAGATAATGCACGCATCCGCTAATATTTTTGAGTTTAAAGCACTTGCACTCTTTCATTAGAGTCGTTATGAATGATTCATGCACGTTTTAAAAAGGGGCGGCTAAAGAAGTTGCTAACAAACATGTTTTTAACTCTTCTTTCCTCGTACTTTCCCTTATTATCTTAATTAAATGGGATTTTTGAAGTGGATAAGGATTGGGATACTCTCGTAATAAGGTGAGATGGGATTCCAATGATGAATATATTCGACTTCAGCAATGGTACGGGATCTTTTGCGCACTTCTATTGGTCTCCGAATGTGGAATAAGTGGTTGAGTTTCCTTTTTTCTTTTTTTCCTTTCGCTTGCACAATCTAAAATTTGTAAATAGTTGATAAAAGTAATAAGACTTTTAAGGAAATAATTATCTAAAAAGTCATAAGATCATTGTATAACAGTCAATTCAGTTATAGACTTTTTAATTTTGTCAAATTAGTCATAAACGTTTTAACAACTTATCAATTTAGTCCTAAATCTTTGGACTAATTGCCAATATATCTTTCAACTGATTTCAGTCGGAAATTGCCGACATAACAGCCATCGCTAGCTATATCATATAGGACTAAATTGAGTGAAAAAACTATAGGACTAAATTTAAAAAATTGATAAGTTTATAATTGAGTTGACAATCGTATAATAGGTTTAGTACTTTTTAGATAATTATTCCGACTTTTAAATTGTGACTAATTCAAGATCTCTAATCGGACATCAACTTAATCTCCTAAAATAGCATTAAAAACAATGGCAACACCTTGTAAACTTAAATTAGGGTTGATTGGTTCCCGGTTCGATTCAACCCCAAAGATTTGGGACCAAAAGCGATTAGCGGTGACCATTGAATAAGTTTCTTCAGCTTGAGTTGGGTTAAAAGCACGGAATGTATTTGCACCATCACCATCTTCAAATAAAGTATTTTCTACGGTAGCACCATGAATAGCGCATAGGAGAGCAGCGCCCAATACACCGGCAACTCCCATCATATGAAATGGGTTCAATGTCCAATTATGAAACCCTTGGAAAAAAAGGATGAAGCGAAATTTGGGAAGCGGGAACTGGACCGTCAAGCCATCGGTCCCGATCTGGTCTAGGCCGGTCCAACGAAACCACCGATTTGATTTGGTTCCAGGAATCGGACCAGGGGGACCGGTTCCCAAAATTGGGAAGCGAGAACCGAATTGGGCCATCAGTTCCGGTCCGAGCCGATCCAACGAAACCTGGAGTGGTTCAATTGCAAAGCCATCCCAATAGAACTAATCACATGTATGCTTACGTGCAAAAAGTTAAATTCCACTTGTGTGAGCTTGACTTGGGTTTTATAGACAATCTCTCTTAGGCTTTATGAGTATTTGGTCGATTTGGGACTCTTGGAGTGCCTTTTCTCTTGCAAGTGAGGGGAGCGATAGAGGGAAAGAGAGAGGGGGAGCGAGTGTGAGGAATGAGAGAGTAACTCTTGAAACTTTAGTCCCACATTGGGTGGAAGAAGAAACTACTAAGTAAGCTTCCTCTTTAAGTAGCAAGGAACAATAAGACTTTTATTGATCACAAAAGGCCACAAAAGTCTTCAATGGAGACTTTTTAGTCTACTGTAACTCGTGTTAAAAAATTAATAAGTCAATTTTTAAAAAGCTTGGAAAAATAAAAAACATAATTTTAAAAGTTAGGTCTGATATGGTCCGGTTTTTCCTTGGAATCGGAAATCGGACCGAAAATCACCGGTTCCATAATATGGAACTGGGGATCGGACTGACCCCTCTGGGAACCAAGTCCGGTCCGGTCCAGTCCCGGGTTGGGCAGTCCATCATGCTCAGCTTTAGATTAAATGATGACTAGAGGGATCAGGTCCGGTCCGGTCCGGTCCGGTCCGGTCTGGGCAGTCCATCATGCTCAGCCTTAGATTAAATGATGACTAGAGGGATCAGGTCCGGTCCGGTCCGGTCCGGTCCGGTCTGGGCAGTCCATCATGCTCAGCCTTAGATTAAATGATGGCAGAGATGAGTTGATGGCACGGCAGAGAGAGACAGAGAAATCAAAACTCAAAGCTGCTGGATTTAAAAGCCTTTAGGCCATATTCAGAAATATCATGGTTAACCTGGCTTAACAAGCAGCCTCCTTGTCCCCTGATTTTACAAGATACTTCCATAAATGTATTTCGTTGAATAATTGTCGATATTCCCTTGCTTGGTTTACACTGTGAAAATGCGGCGACACCTTTGGCAAAAACATTTCATTCTAACGGTGGACCGATAATTCTGGTGGTGATTAAAATAAATGTTAACCCTTCATCGAAAGTCTGGAGGGCAGGGGGTGTTGCCGCCTAGATACACCAAATTTCAGCAACCGTGCACTGTTTTACGCGATAAGCATTGATTTTCAAGGATTATCTCGGAAGCAATGGGGAACAGAAATGAAAAAGGGTTCCAATCCAAGCTGACAACAAACTAAGTGCATGGGCTCATGGACCAAACAAGAAAGAGAAAAACAGGCCTATGGGCTTTTGTAAATTAAAAAGGAAAAAAAAAACATGTTTGTGGAGTAAAAGCCCGTTTCAAAGCAAGCCCCAAAGGCAGCAGAAACAAGGGGACCGCTGTCTTGGTTTTAAAAGGGTGAAATGCTTTCTCTTAGAACCATTTCATTACATGGTCCATCCATGGGCCTTCAAGACCCTCATCTGAGTAACTCGGCCCACTTATATTATCCCAGAACCAGTCTTCCTATGGTTCTCTCAGTCCCTTTTATTATAATTTTTTCGGTCGAAAGTCCCTCCGATATAATCATGTACTTGCTATTTCCATCCTAATTATTGTTAAAATCAATTCATTTTAAATAGTTCACCAAAATGCCTTCAAATTAAAATTCAACTTTTTAATTATTATCTCTTTATTTGCTCGTGGTAGGATGTCACTCTCCCTCCTTCTAAGATGGTATTTTTGTATGCCTTTGAAGTTAGAGTAAAGACAATGCAAGCATCTGTTGATATTTAAAAGGGGAAAACTGCCTCTCCATTATTATGATGGGCTAAAGAAAAGTGCTAAATAATATGCTCTATACTCTTCTTTCCTTCAATTGACTCTTGTTATTTTTAATTAAGTGGGTTTTTGAATTGGAATTGGAATAGGATACTTTCATAACAAGAAGAAGAGATGGGATTCTAATCTTGAGTATATTCGACTTCAGTAAAAGTATAGTATTTTTTCCGCACTTATATTGAGCTATATGGATAAGTGGTTTCATTTTTTCCCCCTCGTATGATTTTAAATTTGACAAATTCGGCAAAAAAGATTCAATACTCTCAAGATTTTTAGGTCATGGCTAATTCAAGATCTCTAACCGTACATCAACTTATCTCCCGAAATGGCAATGATAACAAGGGAAAAAAGTTATCAAAAACTCTAATTATGTCTACTGTGACACATTTACCTAAAAAAAATTTGTGACACAAAAGACCTTAAACTTATAACATGTTACACATTTACCTTAAATTCTTTTTGCGACATAAAAAATCCAAACTTATATCCGTATGAGATATTTACCCCAAATTATTTTTTTATGATATCAAAAACCCCAAAGTTGTACTTATGCGACTTATTTACCCCAAATTATGAGATAAACGTGTTGCATAAGTATAAGTTTAGGGTTTAGGTTTTTTGACGTTTAAAAAAAGCTTGGAGTAAATATGTCATATTGATACAAATTTGGGGTAACTATGCTACATAGGTTAAGTTTAGGGATTTTTGTATTGCAAAAAAAAAAATTGAGCTAAATATGTTACAATGAGCATAATTTAAGTTTTTTGCTTCTTTTTTTTTCCTAATAACAATGGTGATGCTTTGTAAACAAGGATTAGTGATGGCTGAGAATTTGGATGGTATTGCGGAGAGCGAAACCGAAGTCAAGGCGCTGGATAGCCTTTAGGCCATTTTCCGAAATTTCATGGTTAGCCTAGATTGGCAAACAGTTGCGACTTGTAAAAGCTATAAGGATGGTGGTTTACTCAAGGAACCTCCCTTACTCTCTACTTTAACAAAATACTTTTTTCTAAGCAATATGTATTATATATTTCACGGAATGATTGTTGACATTCCCTCGCTAGATTTATGTAAGGCCCGTGTTAATATTGTATTACCGACAACAAAAATACAGAACATGAATGTCCCATGCCAATGGAGGAGGGAAGTACTGGAAACCTAGATAGTTTGATTGACGGTAGTCATTGCTCTCCATCGGGAAAAACCCTCTGTCGTTCAATGCAAGTGGTGAGACCACGGACACTTTTTGAAGCATCATTCAAACAAAAAAAAAATATCGCAATTTTTGAAAAAGATAGTATCTTATTAGAAAAGAAACGCTCTTTTTTTTTTCTTTTATCATGATATATGATGCAAGCGTGAGATCAACATAAATTGAAAATGAAATTTAGTGAGATCTAATATTAATTGAAGAGTCGAAGAAGGTGCTTGAACTGTACCTTTGACAAGAAGAGCTGAGCAAACTAGGGACTGATGTTATCGCTACGATCTTACATTTTTTTTTTTTTGGTCATGAAAATACTTCATTGATTGATCGTCATCCAGAGGAAGAAGTACATTCATTACGAAAGTCTAAGCATAAAAGTGAAAATAGCAGGTGTGGTGGCATCGACACCCAATTAAGGGGAAGGTTTCCGACCCGGTGGGCTTTGGCCACCCAATCCGCGGCTCTGTTAGTACCCCTTGGTTCGAAAATCAATTGGATCTGTGGGAGATGACCCAATAGCTGGCGGCAATCCTGAACCAGACTTTGCAAGGCCCACGATACTTCTGTTCGGCCCATCACCATATCCACCACCGACAGGTTGTCACTGGAAAGTTGCACGTGCTGTGGGTCTTCTTTCAGTCGAAGACTTCCCCGAAGACTTCCCCAGTTCGAAGTGGAGTTCATAGCTTCTGTCCACCATTCCAAAACCGTACGAACCGCTAGGGTTTCAGCCATCTCAGCCGATTGGGCTTGGATTTACATGACTAGCCAGAAAATGTCAATTTCAATAGGTGGTCCTCTCGTTATAATAGCTCTCAAGACATGACAATACAACGTGCTTTGGTCCCCTCTGTCAATTTATTTTTAATTTATTTTTTATCAATCGAGTCTTAAATCTTTTGTAATTATGCTAATTCAAGCCATCTAGCCAAATTTAGCCGTCTGACGCTGAAGTGCTGTCAGGCGGCGCCAACAAATAATTTTTTAATAATATTTTATTTTTTAAAATTATTTTATTAATTTTTATATTTTCTCTTCTTCTTTTTCTCCTCCCTCCTCTTCCTCCTTTGGCTCCAGCGACTGGCCAAAGAGGAGTGCTGGCCGGTCGCCGGACTGAGGCGGCCAAGCAAGCTCCCGTCGAATCTGGCGAGGGCTCACCTCACCAATCGCGGATCCGTCGCCAGCTCAAGACGTCGAGAATGGCTCCGCCTGTGCGCTTCAATTGCGGAAGGGTTGCGCTGGCTCATCTCTGCGTTGCTATCGTTTTAATGGGTTCCTTCATTTTCCTCTGTGCTGGTGCTAGCTCGGAGTGTCGGATTCGGAGCAAGCATTCTCTGGGTGCTGCGAGGAGAAGATTGCTGGAGGTTCGACAAGTGGAGGGCGGCGATGATGAAATCATTGCACCTAAGAATAAAGCCAAGCCACCCGCGCTCGCCAAATCCAGTCTCTCCACCAAAAACCAGACCAAGCTGATGAAACCCCAATCGGACCTCTCCCCCAAGAACCAAACCAAGCTTCTCAAACCCACAAATTCGACCAAAAAAGCATCGCCGATATCCACCATTCTTGATAAATCCGAGCTGAAGAAGTTCAACTCCCGATGACGACGGCGATCTCGCTGATCCACTAGCAACGCAAGCCCTTGCCAGATCTGGTGCCTTGCCGGTAGGTCGTCCTCGCCCAGCGATGGCGAGGCGAGCTCGCCCAGCCACCTCAGTCTGGTGATCGGCCAGCCCTCCCCTCTGGTCGGTCGCCGGAGCCACAGGAGGGAGGGGAGGAGGAAAAAGAAAAAGAAAAAAAGGAAAAGAAAAAAGTATAAAAAATTGATAAAATAATTTGAAATATAAATTATTATTAAAATTTTATTGCTGATGCCACTGACAGGCCACGTCAAGATCACCCGTCAAATTTGATTGAATGGGACCGAACCGACATAATTATAAAAGGTTTAAAACTCACCGACCAAAAAAATAAATTTAAAATTAAATAGATATAATTATAATAAATTTATAATTTTTTTGATAATTTATTCATTAATAAGACATCATGATCATTTGTCAAGAGATATGAAATGTCCCCCAACTCTTTTGTCATGTTTTGCAATTATCCCTTCTTACGTACATCCTAATAAAGAGAAACAATTATTGATGGAGGGGACCAATGCACACTGTAGAGAGCCATTATAACAAGGGGAGGGCCACCTATTGGAGTTCAGATTTCTTGGCAAGTCGTGAAAGATTTGTAGCGATAATGTCAGTCCTGAGTTTGTTCAGTTCTTCTCATTAAGGTACGGTGCAAGCACCCTTCGACTCTTCAACCTATATTACATCTCGCTAAATTTTACTTTCAATTATCTCAATTTCGCGCTCACATCATATGATCTTCCCAATCTATCATGATAAAAAGAAATAAGTGTTTCTTTTCTAATAAGGTACCATCTTTTTCAAAAATTACAACCCTTCTTGTTTTAATGATGGTTTGGAAAATGTCCGCAGACTCATCGCTTGCGTTAAACGACAGAGGGGTTTTCCTGATGGAGAGCAATGACTATTGTCCACCAAATTGTCCAGATTTCCAGTACTTCCCTCCTCCATCGGCATGGGACGTTCCAGTTTCTGTATCTTTGGAAAGCGATGACCCTTCGTGCCCAGCCGCTTTGAGGTGGATCATCATCAGCATAGTCATCGTTGTCATCATCGTAGCCATCGGCATTATTATAAAAACTCGTTGTGGTCCTACCAAAGCAGCCATCGAAGCCGCCGCCGAAGACGCCAGGGCCGCCGCCGGAGACGCCAGGGCCGCCGCCGGAGACGCCAAGGCCGCCGCCAGAGACGTTAGGGCCGCCGCCGGAGCCGTCACGGCCGCCGCCGGAGCCATCACGGCCGCCACCGAACACACCAAGGCCGTCGCCAAAGTAATCGAAAACATACTATATGGTCCTCCCTAGGGTGGTAATTGAATGATGCACAATGACAGATGGTCTCCTCTATTGTATGACATTTCAGATTTGAAGCAATAGATAATTTTTGTTGTTGGAGTAAATAATGTTTCTATTGGAGGGTTTATTGAATTCCGTAGTTTTAGGCTGCGCATGGTAACCATTCTATTTTTAGAACAGATTTATATTCCAAACCTATTTTTGGAATAGAAATCCTTTGAGTAAAATAATTTCATTTTTCTATTTCTGGAACAGATTTCTATTCCAGAAATAGGTTTGGAATAAATCAAAAACCAAAAATTTTTACTTTTTTTATTTTTGAAATAGAAATTAGAAATTATTTCTCTCTTTCTTATTTCTCACCCGAATGAGTTTCTTGCCGTCCACCACTCACCACCGCCCCCACCTGCTGGCCACTGCCGCCGGTTGCTGGTCGTCAGCAGCCGTTACCGCTGGTCGTTGACCACGGCTGCCGCCACCGCCATCGATCGTAGGCCGCCATCCCTCCCATAGATTCACACGGAAATTGATGGATTACCAAGCGGTTCCTCTTGCGAGGAGGCATCTAAACTTAGCACGAGCTCTTTCAAGCCCTATCAATCACAATTTCATTTTTCTATTATGTTTACACCTAGCGTGCAGGACAATCCACGTCCATGTCAATGCTGGCCAATTAATTTTAGCCAGATAGACTAAAGGGGCACAAATGCAAAAATATTTAAGACTTAATTAACCAAAAAAATTCATAATTAAATTAGCATGATTATAATAAGTTTATAACTTTTTTGGTAATTTTTCCCGATCAAAACCCACCTACCAATGATTGGGGATGGAAGAGAGCCATTATGATGAGAGGCCACCAAGTAAAAATCCGCACTTCTTTGCTGGTTGCGTAAGAATTACTCCAATAACACCACCCACCGGTTTGCTCAGTTCTTCTTGATAAGGTACCTGCAAGCACCACCTCCTTCGCCTCTTCGGTTTATCCTATGTCCTGCTTCATTCCATTTTCGATCATCTCGTTTTCGCACTCGGGTCTTATAATCTTCTCAATTTATGTGATCAAAAAAAGTGTTTCTTTTCTAATAAAGTAGCCCCCTCTTTTCGAAGAAGAACTTCTTTTCTTGTGTGAATTGATGCTTCAAAATATGTTTGTAAGCTCACCGCTTTGCATTGAACTACAGAGAGTTTCTTGATGGAGAACAATAGCTGTCCACGAAATTGTCCAGGTTGCCCGTGCTTCCCCGCTTCATTTGTCCCGAATTCGGTATCGTCTGATGATGAGAACATTTCGTGGTGGGATACTCCGGCATGGGTCATCATCGGCATCGTTGTCGTCGTTTTCGTCCTCTTCGGTTTCCTTTTCTACGATCATCATGGTTCTGAGGACACAGCAAGCATACTCTCAGTAGAGCCAGATATCTCCCTTGAATTCGGAGGTTTAACGATTTCGTTGCCATTTAAGATCTCCAAAGGACAATAATCTGCAAGCTTGTGGGCATGTTTCTGTACAAACTCGAATGATGTATAGTGACAGATTGTCTATTCTAGTATCCAACATAGGAGATTTGTTTTAATAAATAATTGTGTTGGAGGGAAAAAAAATCTGTGATGAAGGGTTTATTATGTTTCAATAGTTTTATGGTCTATCAAGAAATAGATCTTCGGATTTGTCGCAACCTTTTTAGTGGTGAATCATTAAAAGAAAACTAATGAATCACTAAGAGATATTTAGAGTATACTCTCATAATGGCATATTTATCGCAACTTTAAGATTTTGATTTAATTAATTAAACATGCAATTTAATTCATTCAGCAATTGCCACCATGAAATAGGCTATGTTAAAAATGTCGAGACAGGCTTTTAGAGTTTGGTTAAACTCTCATGTCGAATATAAGGCTTTAGGACCCCAGTTTTTGATACATAAAATCCTCATGAAAGCGAGTGTAGAGCATGCCATCAGGATAAGGTGCTATCTTACTATTCTAAGATTTATAATTCATAACAAAAACTTGAAGAGAAAAGGAGAAAATTAGCTTTGCATGATCTAAGCATACAAACACACGATTGCTTAAGGCTAGTCGGCCTCTACACTATCATCATACGAAAATAATTAAGATAGGTTGAACAAACATAAATCTTACATGTGGAGGAGCAAAATTTCGTGATTCAATGATACGCCAAAACTCTTGCGATCATCATTGAAGCTAGAGGTAGGGGAACCTATACATGAACAAAGCGTAGGAGCATTGAATCCCAAAAACATATTTATTAAACTCTTCGATTTAGATTAAAAGATGATAGCACCCAAATCTAGAACTAAATCGAGAGAGTTCAAACTCTCAAATTGATAACTAAACCAGGAAAAGAGAACTCTCAAATATAAATTGAGAGAGAAAAAAAGGCAAGAAAAGAACAATAAAACGCAAACAAGAAAAAAAGGAAGAGGAAGGTGAGATTAGCTCAAACCCTTCCTCATGACTGGAGGTTGAAGAAAACAGTGAAGAGAAAAGGAATAGAGGAGATGAAAGACTTGTCAACTCCCATCACAACATGACTTATCAACGTGAAATTTGTCACAATGTTATTTAATCAACGTGACATCTATCACGATGTAACTCTTGACTCATTCCAAACACTGATATTACACGTTATTATTACACTTTCTACAAAGGAAATGAGCATCCTGTCTTCGTTACCTTTTTTGAGAGGCGTATGGCAGCTTCTGGTCCCACCCTCTTCCTCTTTCTTCTATACTTTTTTTCTAGGTTGTAAAAATTCAGATGGAATAATCTCGAATGTCGATTCTTGTTGTTACTTTTTTAGAAGAGTCTGACTTAATGGGACATCACTATATCCTAAAAAAAATATCACGTGGATCGACTGTAATATTACCAAGAGATGAATTTGTTCCTAACATGACAGGGCCAATTGTCCACATTCATCGTTGATGAGGAGTCTCCAAGACTTAATGATAATCCACGAGCAAAGGTCTTCAGAAGTGGTTCACCCTATGGGTCTTGTGATGATGATTGATTTAGATTGTCTTCCATTACTATGGGCGGCTAAAGAAAGTGTTGAGTTGAATTGACTCTTACTATCTTCATCAAATAGGATTTTGAATTGAATGAGGATTGGGATGCCCTTGTAATAAGAAGAGATGGGAATCCAATGTTGGGTATATTTGAGTTCAGCAAATGTTTGGTATTTTTTGTGCACTTCTATTGGACTCTGACTTCTTTTGTTTGGTTGGTGACTCTAAGTTGAATCAGTGATTCAGTTTTCTTTTTTTCTTTTTTGTTGGCTTGCATAATTTAAAATTTGTAAATAACTTATTAAAGTAGCAAGACTTTTTGGGAAATAATTACCTAAAAAGTCATAAACCTACTATATGACAACCAATTCAATCATAAATTTTAATTTTTGTTAATTTAGTCATAAACATTTTAACGATTTATCAAGTTAATCATAAACCTTTATCCTTTAGGCTAATTTTGGTCAGGAAATGCTGAAGTAACAACCATCGTCGGCTGTGCCACATAGGACAACTGGTGTCTACGATAATCTGTGTCTATGTCAACGATTTTCAGTCAAAATTTATTGGAATAACTATATTAACCAATCATCAAAAGGTTTATGATTAAATTGGCAAAACTGAAAAATTTATAATTGAATTAATAGCCGTATAATAAGTTTATGACTTTTTGGATAATTTTTTCTGACTTTTAGATCACGACTAATTGAAGATCTCTAATCGGACATCAACTTAATCACCTAAAATAGCATTAAAGCATTGGCAACGTGTTGCAAACTAGGATTAAATGATGGCGTAGAAACTTTGATGGTACGGCATAGAGCGAAAGTGAAGTCAAAACTCGAAGCTGCTGGATTTAAAAGCCTTTAGGCCATAATCAGAAATATCACGGTCGGCCTGGCTTAACAAGTAGCCTTCTTATCCCCTGCTTTTACAAGACACTTCCATTTATATGTATGCTGTAGAATAATTGTCAATATTTTCTCGCTTGGTTTAAACGACGCGCGTGCTAATAGTAAGATTTGTGTCGCTAGTTTTATCGATAAAACGGAAAACTCATTATACTGTGAAAATGCATCTTTGGCGATAACATTTTTTTCCAATGGTGGACCGAGAATTTAGATGGAGAAAAAAAATGAAACGTTAATCCAAAAGTCAAGGTGATTAAAATAGATGTTAACCCTTCATTGAAATTCCGGAGGGCAGGGTGTGCCGCCGCCTAGATACACCAAATTCCGACAACGATGTGCAGTATTAGGCGATGAACATTGATTTTCAAGGTTTATCTTAGAAGCAATGGGGAACAAAAAGAAAAAGGGTTCCAATCCAAGCTGACGACGAGCTAAGTGCATGGGCTCATGGACCAAACCGGAAAAAGAAAAACAGGTCCATGGGCTTTTTTGTAAAATAAAATAAAATAATGTTTGTGGACTAAAAGCCCGTTTCAAAGCAAGCCCAAAAGGCGGCAGAGACAAGGGGACTAACATCTTGGGTTTAAAAGGGTGAAATACTTTGTCTGATAACCATTCCATCACACGGTCCATCCGTGGGCCCTAAAGACCCTCAACTGAATAACTCGGCCCACTTATTATATTGCACTAGAATCAGTCTTGCTATAATTCTTCCATTCCCTGTTGCATAATTAGGTAGACGTTATTTCCAGTCCATTTATTGCCAAAAGGATCCGTCTTTATACATAGTTCACTAAATGCCCTTCAAATTAATTTAACTTTTTATCTATTATCTCGTTATTTGCTCATGATAGGATCTCATTCTCCCTTCTTCATTAAGATAATGTTTGTGCTGCAACTTGGAGTGTTTTTTTTTTTTTTTTTTGGGTCGACAGCTAAGAGATGCTTAAGAAAAAAAATTCATTCATTTCATTGTCTCTTAAAACAATTATCAGTTTCTCTTGATACCTTAAAACCTCAAAAGAACTTACCCCATCTCTACCCTCATGCCAAGCCCCCCACAGAAGACCACTACTATTTCTCGACTTTCGCACGCACGCTATCGCCATTGCGCATCACTCTTGATTACTCGCCTCTACCGTCACAGCACAATCATCCTCTTCTCCCTCGATCTACTCTACTGCGTCTGCATCTGTAGCTCCATCGTCACATCGCCACCTTAGCCCTCCACCACTGCTCCTCTTTGCCTCCGTTCTAACCCTGACTCAAGAGCTCATTAAGAGGACATAAATGGATAAAGGAGTGCGAGGAAATAAATGGATAAAGGAGTGCTTTAGCAAAAACAAAAAAAACAAAAAAAGAAGTGTCTTAATCAAAATAGAGATGGAATTAGCACCATCCTTTTATTTAACTCAATAGATGAATGTTTTTGTTGGCGAGATAAACTTGCCAAGTCATGACAAGATTGAGAATCAGAATCCAATATGTAACAATTGTATTTACCATAAAAATCATAAGCTATATTTAGCAACTATGATGTACTCTCCTTTATTCAAGGAGAATGAATCTCCTCCAAGAAGCTAAGAAAATATGGGGATTTCTAATGTGGATGTAAGCTTTCAAGAAAATTTTTTTGGTCGAGTGAACAACGTAAAACCTTTATTCATCTTTCCTTCGCTTTGCCTTTTTCATCTTCGCATTAATGCACTATAGTTTAGCCAAAATGGTAGTTAAAATACCACCGCCCTTAAAAAAAAACTTAAATTTTTAGTTTGAAGGGTATTGTGGTCAACTACTTACAAAGTTGTGGTTTACTAATAAATGGAGTGGAAATAGCGACTTCTATAATTATACCCATCTTTGCATATGTAAAGCTTCCGCTGCATGAAACATACCCCAATAAATAAAAAGATACATTAATTTGTCACTTGTGGACACAGATAATAATAAGCACTCTCCTCTCTGTTTTTTTTTTTTTTTTTTTTTCCCTTCTGTAGGTGGAGCGCAAAAGATTGATTTCTTACAAGACATCAAGAAGAAAACGACTTTGAATGGTAGCTTGTACCCATTACCTAATATCGAACATCGGCCGACCCCGGGTAAGCTCGAAACTTTACAAAGAGCGGTCTCTTATTTTGTTTTGTTTATGACCATTACTTTCTTGATCCCATGTTTTGTCCGTTCTGTAGGCGATATTCTTATGTGCTCAACCACTTTATATTCGCCAAACCACCGCAAAAAACAAATAAAAGCAACATGTGCAATTTCCCTTCTTGATAATTGCCTCAAAGCTTTTGAGGAAGGAGATGGGAAAAAAACCCAGTTGGAGTGTAGTTTGAGGACCACTTAACAGCGCATGACTCGGAAAGCATTCATAGAAGACGACATTGACTTCGTAGTGAGAGATCAGTTTCGCTTTCGGTCCAAAGGAACAGGAATCTTTTGTTGTGCAATTGGTCGTAGGTCAACGACGTCGGCTCGATTACCGAGAATCTTTACATAAAAAAAGACAGCACGTGCTTCCAGTTAAGCATTTGGCTATTGGTTTTCAGTTTTGCATTTGTTACGAAGGAGGACCTGATAAGAGTGTTCTGTTTTGAAGTTACTGCATTATTATTTTGAAGTTACAATGACCGCCAGTGGCATCAGCAATAAAATCTGGCGAGGGCTCACCTCACCAATCGCGGATCCGTCGCCAGCTCAAGACGTCGAGAATGGCTCCGCCTGTGCTCTTCAATTGCGGAAGGGTTGCGCTGGCTCATCTCTGCGTTGCTATCGTTTTCATGGTTCCTTCATTTTCCTCTGTGCTGGTGCTAGCTCGGGGTGTCGGATTCGGAGCAAGCATTCTCTGGGTGCTGCGAGGAGAAGATTGCTGGAGGTTCGACAAATGGAGGGCGGCGACGATGAAATCATTGCACCTAAGAATAAAGCCAAGCCGACCGCGCTCGCCAAATCCAGTCTCTCCACCAAAAAGCAGACCAAGCTGATGAAACCCAAATCGGACCTCTCCCCCAAGAACCAAACCAAGCTTCTCAAACCCACAAATTCGACCAAAAAAGCATCGCCGATATCCACCATTCTTGATAAATCCAAGCTCAAGAAGTTCAACTCCCGATGCCGGCGAGTTCGCTGATCCACTAGCAACGTAAGCCCTTGCCAAATCCAATGCCCCGCCGGTAGCTCGTCCTCGCCCAGTGATGGCAAGGCGAGCTCGCCCGGCTGCCTCAATCTGGTGATCGGCCAGCCCTCCCCTCTGGTCGGGTTGCTGGAGCCAAAGGAGGGAGGGGAGGAGGAAAAAAAAAAAAAAAAAAAGGAAAAAGAAAAAGAAAAGAAAAAAAAATAAAAAATTGATAAAATAATTTGAAAAATAAAATTTTATTAAAATTTTATCGCTAGCGCCACCGACGATCAAGTCCGCATCGCCGGTCAAATTTGATCAAGATGGATTGAACTGACATAATTATAAAAGACTTAGGACTCAATTGATTAAAAAATAAATTTAAAACTAAATTGACATATTTATAATAAATTTATAATTTTTTTTGATAATTTTTTCATTAATAAGACATCATGATTATTTGTCAATTGATATGAAATGTCCCCAACTCTTTCGTCATGTTTTGCAATCATCCCTGCTTACGTATGTCCTCACCTTTGATGGAGTGGACCAAAGCACACTGTAGAGAGCCATTATAAAAGGGGAGGGCCACCTACTGGAATTCAGATTTCTTGGCAAGTCGTGAAAGATTTGTAGCGATAACATCATTCCTGAGTTCGTTTAGTTCTTCTCATTAAGGTACGGTGCAAGCACCTCCTTCGACTCTTCCACCTATATTACTTCTCGCTAAATTTTTGCTTTCAATTATCTTAATTTCGCGCTCGCATCATATGTTCTTTTCAAGTTGTCGTGATAAAAAGAAAAGAACCGTTCCTTTTCTAATAAGGTACCATCTTTTTTCAAAAATTACTACCCTATTTTTTTTAATGATGGTTTGAAAAATGTCCGCAGACTCATCGCTTGCGTTAAACGACAGAGAGGTTTTCCTGATGGAGAGCAATGACTGCTGTCCACCAAATTTTCCAGATTTCCAGTACTTCCCTCCTCCATCGGCATGGGACGTTCCGGATTCTATATCTTTGGAAAGCGATGACCCTTCGTCCGGAGCCGCTTTGAGGTGGATCATCATCAGCATAGTCATCGTTGTCATCGTCGTAGCCATCGGCATTATTATAAAAACTCGCTGTGGTCGTACCAAAGTAGCCATCAAAGTCGCCACCGAAGGTGCTCGGACCGCCGCCGAAGGCGCTCGGACCGCCGCAGAAGGCTCCCGGACCGCCGCCGAAGGCGCCCGGGCCACCGCCGGACGTGCCGAGGCCGCCGCCGAAGGCGCCCGGTCACCGCCGGACGCGCTGAGGCCACCATCGGACAAGCCCGGGATGCCGCCCGGGATGCCGCCAATGCCACCCGAGACATCGCCAATGCCGCCGCCCGGATCGCCGCCTGGATCCCCTCTAGAGGCCTTTGGATTTGGTTCACCCCCAGAGGCCCCCAGATCGCCCTCGAAGGCCCCCAGGCCGCCCTCGAAGGCCCCTAGACCACCGAAGGCGCCTAGACCGCTGCTGGAGAAGCCGAACGCAATACTCTACGGTAGTGAGAAATTTACCTTGGGTGGTAATTGAATGATGCACAATGACAGATGGTCTCCTCTATTGTATGACATTTCAGATTTGACACAATAGATAATTTTTGTTGTTGGAGTAAATAATGTTTCTATTGGGGGGTTTATTGAATTCCGTAATTTTAGGCTGCAGATGGTAACCATTCTATTTCTATTTCTAAAACAGATTTATATTCCAAACTTGTTTTTGGAATACAAATCCGTTTAGTAAAATAATTTCATTTTTCTATGATGAATCAATAAAAAATTCATGCACGAATACGATGATGAATTGACGTGAGTTTATTCAAACACGCAACTGCATCGATTACTAATAAGTATGATGGAAATAGAAAACAAACAAAAATGCCAATAGGAGGCTAAGCACTCAAAGAAAGGCAGGGCAACGACACATAAAAGGATTGATAGTTTAAACCTTCTTGCGGACACAAATAATGATTAGCAGCGTACTCAATGGCTACCGAAAGCACGCTTAATCGATTCGTTGAGAGGAATCTTTACTTTAGGAAGGTTAGTGACTTGACGTATGTTATGGGTCGATGATTACGGGGATTGGAGGTGGATCCCCCAAAAACCGCACGTTGGCGGCTGCTCCGGTCTCCCTTCCCTTATAAGTCGTCTAGCTGTAGTTGGCTGCCGTGACTTTTGCTCTTGTGGTACGTCGTTTGGTTGCTTCCCGTATTAATTTGGGGTTGCGACTGAATTCAGATCTCGTTGGACATGACCCGTGAAATCTTCTGATGGACCCAGAAAATTTTTGCCTCCAATGTCCATCATCGTGGCTGTTCACGCCTCAGACTCCCAATTTAGGGGTGGGTATAATTTCAAAGTAGAACTGAGAACATAACAACTAGTCCCACCAGTTCCAAAATCTAAAGTATGTTGGGTAGGTAGGTTTTAGATTCTAAAAATTGGAGAATTTATCCTAACATGTAAGTTTCAGGTGGAACCTGATTTTTTATTATATGTATTTGCAAGATCCTATGACGTTTCATGGTATCCAATAATAAGTGCATAATCTGAAACTATAGTATGAGCTTCCATTTTCCGCTATATTAATATTTGAGATTTTTACTTTATTGATGTTTCGTATTTTTCAGGTGTCTAAATATGAGTTGTGATTAATGGATATTAGCAAATGATAATAATTATAGGTGATGATAATTCACTGTAATTATTCAATTAAATTACATGTAAAATCTTGGTAGACTATAAAACATGTTACAGGACAAGTTTTAGATTCATGGATATGCAGGGTAGATTCTAAATTCGAAAAATTGAAAACCCCGTTTTGACATATAAGTTCCACGTTGCAAGTAAAATTTGGAACTACACACTCCTATCTTGATCGACTCGAAAGCACATCCACTTTAAGCTTGGATTTTCTAAATCACTATGTAATTGTTTCGATTGATGAGAATTCTTTTTGTGGGACATTCTTACTTTTCTAGGTGTAAATTAATTCTGGGTAGGCTTTAATTTACAAAGATAGGGATCTATGGTCTCTAATCTCTTTAGTGAGATGGGGATCTGAAATTATCCTAATCACTTTTGCCTTTTCTCTCCTTAACGGAACGGTGCTTTAAATTTCTATTTCCTTGCAACAAGCAAAAGTTGTACCACGTACCACCCTCTTGCTGTGTCCCCCAAAATGACCCCGGTGACGTAACGCCTCAGCACCGCTTGGTCATGCGCCGATGTCATTGATGTCCATCTACCTCGCGCCCAATTCTTAGCGAATATCCTCAACTTTGCTTGCTGTCCTCGACCTAGAGTGCAGCTTCAGGCCCACTAAAGAGAGCAGTTTCGCGTGCAGTCCAAAGGAATAGAAGAAATTTGTGCATGCAATGGGCCGTAGGTCAGCCACGCGAGCATGATTATCAAGAATCTCACAAATTAAAAAAAGTAAAAATACCATAAAAAATCTCAAATTAGGATCATTATGATACCAATACCCTAAAATTTTAAATTATAAAAAAATCCCAAAATTTTATCTATGTGACACATATAACTTTCATTGTAATTTGTTAGAATATTTAAACAATAAATCATGTATTCATCTAATAGTTTAAGTTTTTAGAATAGTTGGTGGTCCCACCAAAATCTATCATAGTATCAAAGGCAGTTACCCCTTACACGAAGGCGTGTGGAAAAAAAAAAAATTCCACATTCCAAGTGAATGTCCTAAATGCTCTTTAGTTTTCCTTCACCTGTTAGTTTAAGCTTTTAAGTTGGACTTTCTAACATAGTATCAAAGTTGGAGGTCTTGAATTCGAATTTTACCCGACTTCATTTACCTCCCTAATTAAATTTTCACGCTTAGTACTAAGCAAAAGACCAGACTAAGCGTGAGAGGGATTGTTAGAATATTTAAATAATAAATCACATCTTTATCTAATAATTTAAGTTTTTAGAATAGTTAACAGTGATCCCACCAAAATCTAACATGCTTCCACCCAAAACCACCATTAAAATTTTGCGTGGATTTAACGTAATATTATTAATATTTTTCAAGAAAAGGTGGCACTGATGTGGCATCATGGGAACACCACATCAGAAAAAAAAATTAAAAAGAAAATGGAGGATTGAAAAAACCAACCAAAAGAAAAAAAAAATTGAAAATTCGAACTAGAGGACCGAGAGATTGCTGACGGTCAAGGGTGTTTAAGGGGCAACACCACCATTCTAACTTCGCCGGTGAGAGCTGTCGGCCCCTTTGGGCCATTGGTGAGGGTCAGCCAACGCTTGCATGGATACCCTTGACACTTGTTGTCTATGGTTAAAGCAAAGCAGATGAAAAAGTTGGCACAGGAACAGGGGAGAGCAATATGTGCTGATGTTGAACAGAAAAACCGGTTTCTTACATTCGAACATGCTTTCAATTTGTGAAGAACGTAATATTTCTCTTTAGAAAGAGTAGATACAACTACATAGCGAGTGCGTGTAGCATTACATTCGTTATAATGCCCTCAGACGCCACACCCCCAGAACTCTCCCATCCGTTGCCCTTGCCAATCCCGCCGCCCCCCTCGCGCGTTCCATTGCGACCCACCCCCTTTTCGGTCAAAGGCAACCCCGATGATACTCGTCTCTTCCTCTTTGTTATTTGTTTTCTGTATCTCTGCAACTTGTTTCTCTGTTCTCTATTCTCCATAGCCGTCAAGCTCAAGGACAGCGAATTTTGGTCATATAATGTTCTCGATCTATGTGATAAAAAGAGTCTTTTCTGATAAAGTACCACCCTCTTTTGGAAGAATTATTTCTTTTCTAGCGTGAATTGATGCCAATAACTGCCCACAAAATTGTCACGGCTGCCAGTACTACCCCCCGGCCCCCGGGCCCGCGCTCTCTCATTTGTCCCAAATTCGGCATCGTCCAGCGACAACAACATTTCGTGGTGAGATTGTCCGGGATTGGTCATCGTCCACATGGTAGTGGTCGTTGTTGGGGAAATCGTCTTTGAACTTGGGTAGAACAATAAAAGTCAATGTGTATTCGAATCAATAGAGAATCACATCGGACTTTGGGCGTGATATCACTTTCTTTAAGCGATTTATTTGCCCCACAAAAGTTCTTGGCCACCGGCAAATTTCCTCCGTGATACAACAAAGCCTTCAAACGGAATACTGGGGATAAAGAATTTAAAGATATCTCCGTGCCTCTAGGAAACATTGGAAACAATTGGGCTAGTTTTGAAAGAGGACTTGAAAAATAATAATTGTGATCCCTTTTTATGATTTTTTAAAACTGACATATATATATAGAAACATATGCGACTCTTCGTGAAATGTTGCAAAAAATTAACAAAGATATCCCTTCAAAAGAAGTTATATCCGTACAGACACAACCTTTCAAGAATTAAGAAGTTATATTTGAATAGGTACGAATTCTAAGATAACCGTTGGAAGAAGAAATAAAATTCGAAATAAATAAATAATAAATAACCATAACTTCTTCATTTAACAACAGACTTTTTTAATATGACATTATGGTTAATTTTTATAAAAATAAATCCGAATTTTTTCAATAAATAAAAATGAATAATCATTGGTTAGTGCCAAATCTCGTCCACGTGCGCACTCACATCTTTTCGATGTGGGACAAGGCACCTCTTAGTATGTTTTACAAACAAACTACCAACAATCCCCCACTTTTGTTTGTAAAACAAAATATAAATAAAACTTAAAAAAAAATACAGCCAACATTTCCATGAGATTAATATACATACATAAAGGTCTCTTTCGAGTTAAACCTTTACTTAGTGCAAGTATCTCAAAACCCTATCAAAGTGACAAATAGCTCGGCTTTAAATTTGTACTTTTAAACGATAGAATCGGACATACCGCACATATATTAACCTCTTGTTTCAGCGAGAAGTTCTATATTACTCCGCACTATTATGGCCATGTGCTTGATCCTGTTTCATGAGTTCTCTAGAAAGTAACCCCTGACTTTCGTAAGAAGCGGCACCACTTCTAAGCTCATATAGGTGAAGTATTTATTATGTGTTTCTGTTATTAACACATTACAAAATTGTACAATACTTCATTAAGAATTCAATTCAACCTACAAAACGTAATGCACAATACCGACTTCTCATATCGTGGCTACGTCGGTATTAAACAATCACATTCAGTAACTTGTTCTTACCCATTAAACCTTGTAACTAGTGATGTTCTAGAAAAGGTTGGGTTACCATTACTGGTGATTTTATTTAAAGGGTTTCAGCCCCTGTTTCTCGTGAGGTCATCTTTACCACATCTCTTGGTAAAGTCTTTGTACAAGGATTGGCCAAATTCTTAGTTGACCTCATGTAAACAATTGTTATGGTACCATCTTTAAACAATTGTCTCACATACTCATGCCTTAGGCTAATATGTCTAGACTTATCATTATAAGTGCCATTATAAGCTCTTTGCCAAAATAGCTTGACTGTCACAATGTATAGAAATATGAGGCATAGAACTTGGACATAATTTGTTTTCCAACAACAAATTCATAATCTATTCAGCCTCTTTCTCAATTGCTTTTAAAGCAATTATTCAAATCCAATAGTTAAGTGAGTTATATACATTTGTTTCTTGCTCATCCAAGAAACAACACATTTATCAAATGTGAAAATTCACCTAGTGGTGAATTGTTTATCACTCACAATTGTAATCCAATTAATATCGGTGTATCCTCATAATACAACCGAATAATTATTATAAAACAATCCCAAATTTTAGTTCTCTAAAATAACCAAAATTTAGGTAATATCTTTCCAATGTTCTATACTTGGATCACAAATAGATGTACTCAATTTACACATAGAATAAGTAATATCGGGTCAATACAGTGCATCGCATACATTTCCTATAGCACTCACACTAAAGACCTTCTACCATGAATCAAATGGATTATTTATTTCTTTGAAGCCTAAGATATTGAAATTTATTCAACATCTTTTCCACATAATCAATTTGGCTCAAAGAATAACCCCCACTATGTTTTCAACTTGAATACCCAAGAAAGTATCTACTTCACCCAAATATTTCATTTTTAAAACTAGAAGTCAGATACTTCTTAGTCTTATTAACTCCAATAATATTGATTCCAAAATAAGCATATCATCAACGTATAAGCACGTTAAAACAACATATCCTTTAGTGAATTTAGAATAAATATACTTATCTGCTTGTGTCTTCTCCTCAACGAGCTGATATAATTGGTCATTGTTAGGCAAGAAGTAGAACCCAATTGTCGCCTCCTTCAGGTGCAACAATTTCACCTCCAAGCCTCTTCCCTCTCATCAACTCCATGCTTCTCTGCATATCGGCCTCGTTGGGCCCCAACACTGAAATTGGTTTCGTATCAACGTTGTGGGCGGCCCTCTTGGCGGCAAAGAATTGGTCATAAAAGCCAATACCAAAGATCTCAACAAAACCAAGCCCCCCGCAACATTATACTTGTTCAAATCGATTAATTAGGATCCTCTTGAATACTTCTTTCCACTCCTGGCTACGAAGGGTGATTTTGCAAAGCAGAGACTCCGACTTTGCCCGATCCTCCATGTAGGGGAGCATTAAAGGGCAGATATCCGCTGATTATCGTTCCCACACTGTTCCAACGACCGTCGCGTTGTAGGTCTCTCCCCTCCCGTCTACTCTGTACAAACCGACCACTCTGAGCCCTTGCTCCACCAAGTCCGTAGAGCGGCACCAATGAAACTGAACTAAAACGGACAAGGCACTGAAGGGGCTTGTCGGAGGTCACCGAGTCCATCGACAGACCTGCAAGACAATGAAAGCTCGTTGGTGCAGACCTGAAAACAGGGAACGGCGTGGGTTGAGATTCAGCAGCGATGGCGTGGGTATGGCAAAGCGTCGCGGCTGTTCATTGTGAAGCAGTTGTGGCTGGGATCTGATGCTGGAATCACGAATGCAATTCAGGCACGGGGCGTCTCCAAATAATTCCGAGGACAACTTCGAGATGAAGAGATGAATCCATCACTCTGAACGGTTCTTTGTGATAATCAAATTGAACAACCAGCCATGATGGGCGTGAATACAAACTTCCAGTTGCTAGGATCAACCCCAAAGTCCAAAACTACCCCCGAAACATCAAGTGTTGTGTGTCGCTCAACCAAGTAAATGCAAAGCGGGCAATCTTCATTTCAAGGTTGACACAAGACGGATCTTCTTCTCTCGAGTGCTTGTCCCCTTCTTGTAAAGACCATAGGCATCGACGTTGAACGCTGAGCCTCCTATCGCTCTGGACCGAAGGGTCGATAAATCTCCTCACGATCAATTGCTTCGCGTTGAAGATGGTGTTGGTGGGATTGATCGCAGCCTGGTTCTTGAAGGCGGTGCCGATCGGCCTCTCTCATTTCCGGCCATGGATTCCTTCTCTTTGACTCCGACTCCATTATTGCAAAATAAATCCTTAAAATTGTTGGGGAAATCGTCTTTGAACTTGGGTAGAACAATAAAGTCAATGTGTATTCGAATCAATAGAGTAATCACATCGGACTTTGGGCGCGATATCACTTTCTTTAAGCGATTTATTTGCCCCACAAATTCTTAAATTGGCCACCGGCAAATTTCCTCCGCGATACAACAAAGTTTCAAACGGAATACTAGATAAAGAATTTAAGATATCTCAGGGTTTTCTTAAAACAATTGGAAACATTGGCTAGCGGTTTTGAAAGAGGACTTGAAAAATAATAATTGTGATCCCTTTTTATGATTTTTCAAAACTGACATATATATATATAGAAACATAGGCAACTCTTCGTGAAATGTTGCAAAAAATTAACAAAGATATCCCTTCAAAAGAAGTTATATCCGTACAGACACAACCTTTCAAGAATTAAGAAGTTATATTTGAATATGTACTAATTCTAAGATAACCGTTGGAAGAAGAAATAAAATTCGAAATAAATAAATAATAAATAACCATAATTTCTTCATTTAACAAAGAGTTTTTTTCAATACGACATTATGGTTAATTTTTATAAAAATAAATCCGAATTTTTTCAATAAATAAAAATGAATAATCATTGGTTAGTGCCAAATCTCGTCCACGTGCGCACTCACATCTTTTCGATGAGGGACAAGGCACCTCTCAGTATGTTTTACAAACAAACTACCAACAGTCGTTGTAATCCGGGGTGTCCTTTTCTACAATTGTCGTGGTCCTGAGGACACGGGGCACTTTGTTGATAAAACCGCGAATCGCCTTTGGTACGGACAAAGTAAGCTTGCCGTTGTCAAAGGGATTTCCTCCGAAGGACAATAATGTGAAAGCTTATGTGCATGTTTTTGTGTGAAACTTGAATGATATATAATGACAGATCGTCTACTCTAGTGTCCAGCATTGGAGATTTGATGCAATAAATAGTTGCGTTGAAGGGAAAAAAACTGTGACGAAGGCTTTTTTAAATTGCGGCAGTTTTACAATCCATAAAAAAAATGTTCGGATTATAATGAATTATAACAATTTGCATTTCTTATCGTTACTCCTATACAAAATGTTGCGATAAGCAAAATTTTTATAATTTTACAATCAAGTGACGAGACTCATTTTTGCCTTCTTCGACTGTCATCGAGAGATTGGAATTAGTTCTTGAAGATTCTTAGAAGCACCCCTTGTAACAGACTAGCAAAAAAATAAAAATAACTTGTGTTGGACAATGACATCAATTGTTTGTCATAAGAATAGGCTAGCTCGATGGTTCATTAACCTGTGACCTGAGCCCAGGTGCCGGGCCATCAGGCACAGGCACTAGGACCTTGGGCCTGGCCTCGATGGATTTGTGTCTTGGCCGAGATCACGCCCAACCTCTATGGAGCCAAGCCAGTGCTAAAGACCCGTTCTTGAATGTCGGTGACCAAGGAACCGGCATTTGGTTCCCGTGTCTGAGCATAGAGTTTCTAGTTCAACTTATAATTTCTAGTGATATTTTATAAGATGATTTCTGGTTTGTAAGAAAGGAAATCATTTTCCTCAATTTAAGCATAAATTTTCCATTGACTACAAAAAAAAATTTTGTAGAATTATTTTCCTAAGTGATCCACCTAAACAGATGTTACTCTTCGTAAAAAAATCTGGAGGGCAGTGAAACCGTCTAGATCGGCCACCAAATTCCTACAACCGTGTGCAGCCTTCACAATAAACATCGATTTTCGAACATCATCTTAATAACCTGGGCCCACTTATATGGTCTTGGAATCGGTGTTTTCTTCTCTTTTTAGAGTTCACATTAAATTTTGCAAGAGATGAGAATCACTTATTTCCCTATAAATATAGAGAAATGATTGGATGACAATTTTTAATCCATCGTGATAATAACAACTTATTATTGACCATAAAAATTAAATAATAAATAATTATAAATTATGATGGGATCCACTCTTTCAAGAATTTGTGACTCATAACTAACTGTTACTCTCATGATATTTCAAAGACTGTTACGTTAACAAAGTCAATAAATATAATTGTACACATTTATTCCCCATAGAAAGCTTTTCCTATAGGAAGTACACACGAAGAAGAAAAGGTACATCAATTTGTCGCTTTGGATAAAAGCGATGATGGGCATTACACTCTTTTTTATTCTTTGGGGGGAATGGAAAGGATTGATTTTTTACAATACATCGAGATGAAAACAAATCGAATAGCTTTTATTTTGGCTATACCTATATTGAACATCGGCCGACATCGAGTAAACAAGAGATTTTAGAAAGACTAGTACCTTCCTTTTTTTTCTTTTTTATGTGCATTACTTGCTTTGCCTAGTTGTTCTGCGACATTTTATGTAATCAACCACTTTATATTCGCCAAACCAATAAACATGACAAACAAACAACGTGCGCATTGCAACTTTTAAATTTGCCTTAAGCTTATGAGGAGGGAATAAGAAAAACTATTCTGCTTCCTGTCCTAGACCGAGAGTGTAGCTTCTGGCCCACTTAAAAGCGCACAACTCAGGAAGCATTGAAGACAACATTTGCTTCATAGTAAGAAAGCCATTTCTTTAAATTAACAGACAACAATAAAATGCATTTCCCCATTTCTTTAAATTGATTTGCTATGATCATCATGCGAGCATGTGCTTTCCAGAACTATGGCCAATGTGATTCTCTCAACATGGACTCTCTGACCCCGCGGAGAGAACTTTGAGTTGGGATGCCTTTCCCAGAAACATCCAAAGGCGTAATTTCATTGAGCGGCTCTAATGCGTTTGTAGGTGAAAGGTGAATGTGTGTGGCGAATTTGACTTTCTATGCCTTCGAAGTTAGAGCAAACTAATGCATGCATGTGCTAATACTTATTAGTATATATCACTTGCACTCTTTTCACTAGCCTCTCCATCATTATGATCGGCTAAAGAAAGTGCTAAGGAACATGCTCTCCTCTTTTGAACAAGTGAAAAAAAAAGCATGCTCTTGACTCTTCTTTCATAGGTGAAAGGTAAATGTATGGGCGAATGGACGGGAGGCACGTGGGAGCTGAATTTAACTTTGTATGGCTCAGCAAGAGATAATGCACGCATCCGCTAATAATTTTGAGTTTAAAGCACTCGCACTCTTTCATTAGAGTCGTCATGAATGATTCATGCACGTTTTAAAAGGGGTGGCTAAAGAAGTTGCTAACAAACATGTTTTTAACTCTTCTTTCCTCGTACTTTCTCTTATTATCTTAATTAAATGGGATTTTTGAAGTGGATAAGGATTGGGATACTCTCCTAATAAGGTGAGATGGGATTCCAATGATGAGTATATTCGACTTCAGCAATGGTACGGGATCTTTTGCGCACTTCTATTGGTCTCCGAATGTGGAATAAGTGGTTGAGTTTTCTTTTTCTTTTTTTCCTTTCACATGCACAATTTAAAATTCGTAAATAGCTGATAAAAGTAATAAGACTTTTAAGGATATAATTATCTAAAAAGTTATAAGCTCATTGTATAATAGTCAATTCAGTCATAGACTTTTTAATTTTGTCAAGTTAATTATAAACGTTTTAACAACTTATGAATTTAGTCATAAATCTTTAGACTAATTGCCAATATATCCTTTCGGCTGATTTTAGTTAGAAATCACCGACATAATGGCCATCGCCAGCTGTACCATATAGGACTAAATTTATAAAATTGATAAGTTTATAACTGAGTTGACAATCGTATAATAGGTTTAGTACTTTTTAGATAATTATTCCGACTTTTGAATTATGACTAATTCAAGATCTCTAATCAGACATCAACTTAATCTCCTAAAATAGCATTAAAAACAATGGCAACACCTTGTAAACTAGGATTAAATCAGGGTTGATCGGTTCCCAGTTTGATTCGGTTCCAAGGTGGAACTAGGAATCAGACTAGGTAGGAATCGAACTAGGAGTACCGGTTCCCAAAATTGGGAAGCAGGAACCGGACCGGACCATCGGTCCCAATCCAATCTAGGCCGGTCCAATGAAACCACCAATTCGATTCAGTTCCAAGGTGGAACGGAACCAAGAATCGGACCGGTTCCCAAAATTGGGAAGCGAGAACCAGACTGGGCCGTCGGTTCCGATCCAATCTGGGTCGGTCCAACGAAACCTAGAGTGGTTCAATTGCAAAGCCATCCCAATAGAACTAATCACATGTATGCTTGCATGCAAAAAATTAGGCTGCGCATGGTAACCATTCTATTTCTGTTTCTGGAATAGAAATCCGTTTGGTAAAAAAAATTTCATTTC
Source organism: Corymbia calophylla (assembly GCA_014182845.1). Classification (NCBI taxonomy): domain Eukaryota; kingdom Viridiplantae; phylum Streptophyta; class Magnoliopsida; order Myrtales; family Myrtaceae; genus Corymbia; species Corymbia calophylla. Next base: position 5,662,501 of record CM024697.1, on the reverse strand, counting down.
TATTTCTGGAACAAATTTCTATTCCGTAAATAGGTTTGGAACGTAAATCGAAACAAAATTTTTTTACTTTTCTATTTCGTAATGTAAATCGAAATTGTTTCTCTCTTTTTATTTCTCACCGAAGAAATTTTTTTTCGTCCGTCACTCACCACCACCACCACCACCCTCCACCCACCGCCACCGCCGGCCGCGCGCCGCCGCCGCCGTCCGCCGCCGCCGCCGCCGTCCGCCGCCGCCGCCCGCCACCCACCGCCGCCGCCACCGTCGCCGCCGACCGATGAGGGACGACGGACGGCGACCGGCGACCGGCGACCGCCCCGTCCGCCGCTCCTCCCATTATCGCCGCCACTTAGAAAAGTAACATTTTTTTGCTCAGAAACTCATCCAGAAATAGAAATAGAAAAATCTATTTCTGTTTAAAATGATTTTGAACAAAAATGTTATCATTCGCACCTTTAAATTCCACTTGTGCGAGCTTGACTTGGGTTTTATAGACAATCTCTCTTAGGCTTTATGAGTATTTGGTCGATTTGGGACTCTTGGAGTGCCTTTTCTCTTGCAAGTGAGGGGAGCGATAGAGAGAAAGAGAGAGGGGGAGCGAGTGTGAGGAATGAGAGAGTAACTCTTGAAACTTTAGTCCCACATTGGGTGGAAGAAGAAACTACTAAGTAAGCTTCCTCTTTAAGTAGCAAGGAACAATGAGACTTTTCATTGGTCACAAAAGGCCATAAAAGTCTTCAATGAAGATTTTTTAGTTTAATTTAATTTATGTGTTAAAAAATAAAGTAGTCTATTTTAAAAAAAATTGGAAAAATAAAAAATATATTTTAAAAAGTTCGGTCTGGTCTAGTTCGGTTTCCCCCGGTTCCATGGATCGAACCAAACCGGCCCGATTTGGGCCGATCTGGTCCAGTCCCGAGTTGGGCAGTCCATCATTCTCAGCCCTAGATTAAATGATGGCAGAGATAAGTTGATGGCACGGCAGAGAGAGAGACAGAAGTCAAAACTCAAAGCTGCCGGATTCAAAAGCCTTAAGGCCATATTCAGAAATATCATGGTTAACCTGGCTTAACAAGCAGCCTCCTTGTCCCCTGATTTTACAAGATACTTCCATATATGTATTTCGTTGAATAATTGTCGATATTCCCTTGCTTGGTTTACACTCTGAAAATGCGGCGACACCTTTGGCAAAAACATTTCATTCTAACGGTGGACCGATAATTCTGGTGGTGATTAAAATAAATGTTAACCCTTCATCGAAAGTCTGGAGGGCAGGGGGTGTCGCCGCCTAGATGCACCAAATTTCAGCAACCGTGCACTGTTTTACGCGATAAGCATTGATTTTCAAGGATTATCTTGGAAGCAATGGGGAACAGAAATGGAAAAGGGTTCCAATCCAAGCTGACAACAAACTAAGTGCATGGGCTCATGGACCAAACAAGAAAGAGAAAAACAGGCCTATGGGCTTTTGTAAATTAAAAGGGCAAAAAACATGTTTGTGGAGTAAAGCCCGTTTCAAAGCAAGCCCCAAAGGCAGCAGAAACAAGGGGACCGCTGTCTTGGTTTTAAAAGGGTGAAATGCTTTCTCTTAGAACCATTTCATTACATGGTCCATCCATGGGCCTTCAAGACCCTCATCTGAGTAACTCGGCCCACTTATATTATCCCAGAACCAGTCTTCCTATGGTTCTCTCAGTCCCTTTTATTATAATTTTTTTCGGTCGAAAGTCCCTCCGATATAATCATGTAGTTGCTATTTCCATCCTAATTATTGTTAAAATCAATTCATTTATAAATAGTTCACCAAAATGCCTTCAAATTAAAATTCAACATTTTAATTATTATCTCTTTATTTGCTCGTGGTAGGATGTCACTCTCCCTCCTTCTAAGATGGTATTTTTGTATGCCTTGGAAGTTAGAGTAAAGACAATGCAAGCATCTGTTGATATTTAAAAGGGGAAAACTGCCTCTCCATTATTATGATGGGCTAAAGAAAAGTGCTAAATAATATGCTCTATACTCTTCTTTCCTTCAATTGACTCTTGTTATTTTTAATTAAGTGGGTTTTGAATTGGAATTGGAATTGGAATAGGATACTTTCATAACAAGAAGAAGAGATGGGATTCTAATCTTGAGTATATTCGACTTCAGTAAAAGTATACTATTTTTTCTGCACTTATATTGAACTATATGGATAAGTTATTTCATTTTTCCCCTCGTACGATTTTAAATTTTATAAATTCGGCAAAAAAATTCAATACTAGCAAGATTTTTAGGTCTTGACTAATTCAAGATCTCTAACCGTACATCAACTTATCTCCTGAAATGGCAATGATAACAAGGGAAAAAAGTTATCAAAAACTCTAATTATGTCCACTGTGACACATTTACCTAAAAAAATTTTGTGACACAAAAGACCTTAAACTTATACCATGTTATACATTTACCTTAAATTCTTTTTGCGACATAAAAAATCCAAACTTATATCCGTATGACATATTTACCCCAAATTATTTTTTTATGATATCAAAAACCCTAAAGTTGTACTCATGGGACTTATTTACCCCAAATTATGAGATAAACGTGTCGCATAAGTACAAGTTTAGGATTTAGGTTTTTTGGTGTTTAGAAAAAGCTTGGAGTAAATATGTCGCATCGATACAAATTTTGGGGTAACTATGTTACATTGGTTAAGTTTAGGGATTTTTGTATTGCAAAAAAAAAATTGAGGTAAATATGTTACAATGAGCATAATTTAAGTTTTTTGCTTTTTTTTTTCCTAATAACAATGGTGATGCTTTGTAAACAAGGATCAGTGATGGCTGAGAATTTGGATGGTATCGCGGAGAGCGAAACCGAAGTCAAGGCGCTGGATAGCCTTTAGGCCACTTTCCGAAATTTCATGGTTAGCCTAGATTGGCAAACAGTTGCGACTTGTAAAAGCTATAAGGATGGTGGTTTATTCAAGGAACCTCCCTTACTCTCTACTTTAACAAATTTTTCTAAGCAATATATATTATATATTTCACGGAATGATTGTTGACATTTCCTCGCTAGATTTATGCAAGGCCCGTGTTAATATTGTATTACCGACAACAAAGATATAGAACCGGAATGTCCCATGCCGATGGAGGAGGGAAGTACTGGAAACCTAGACAATTCGATTGATGGCAGTCATTGCTCTCCGTCGAGAAAAACCCTTTGTCGTTCAATGCAAGTGGTGAGACCACAGACACTTTTTGAAGCATCATTCAAACAAAAAAAAGATCGCAATTTTTGAAAAAGATAGTATCTCATTAGAAAAGAAACACTCTTTTTTTTTTCTTTTATCATGATATATGATGCAAGCGTGAGATCAACATAAATTGAAAATGAAATTTAGTGAGATCTAATATTAATTGAAGAGTCGAAGGAGGTGCTTGAACTGTACCTTTGACAAGAAGAGCTAAGCAAACTAGGGACTGATGTTATCGCTACGATCTTACATTTTTTTTTTTTTGGTCATGAAAATACTTCATTGATTGATCGTCATCCAGAGGAAGAAGTACATTCATTACGAAAGTCTAAGCATAAAAGTGAAAATAGCGGGTGTGGTGGCATCGACACCCAATTAAGGGGAAGGTTTCCGCCCGACGGGCCACCCAATCCGCGCCTGTTAGTACCCCTTGGTTCGAAAATCAATTGGATCTGTAGGAGATGACCCAATAGCTGGCGACAATCCTGAACCAAACTTTGCAAGGCCCACGATACTTCTATTCGGCCCATCACCATATCCACCACCGACAGGTTGTCGCTGGAAAGTTGCACATGCTGTGGGTCTTCTTTCAGTCGAAGACTTCCCCGAAGACTTCCCCAGTTCGAAGTGGAGTTCATAGCTTCTGTCCACCATTCCAAAATCGTACGAACCACTGGGGTTTTGGCCATTTCAGTCGATTGGGCGTGGATTTACATGACTAGCCTGAAAATGTCAATTTAAATAGGTGGTCAAGACATGACAATACAACGTGCTTTGGTCCGCTCTATCAATTTAATTTTAATTTATTTTTTATCAATCTAGAGTTTAAATCTTTTTGTAATTACATTATAATTCAATTTAATTTTATCTCAATCGAGTCTTAAAATTTAGTCGGCTGACGCTGAAGTGCTGTCAAGCGACGCCAACAATAATTTTTTAATAATATTTTATTTTTAAAATTATTTTATTAATTTTTATATTTTCTCTTCTTCTTTTTCTCCTCCCTCCTCTTCCTCCTTTGGCTCCGGCGACTGGCCAAAGAGGAGTGCTGGCCGGTCACCGGACTGAGGCGGCCAAGCAAGCTCCCGTCGAATCTGGCGAGGGCTCACCTCACCAATCGTGGATCCGTCGCCAGCTCGAGATGTCGAGAATGGCTCCGCCTGTGCTCTTCAATTGCGGAAGGGTTGCGCTGGCTCTTCTCTGCGTTGCTATCGTTTTAATGGGTTCCTTCATTTTCCTCTGTGCTGGTGCTAGCTCGGAGTGTCGGATTCGGAGCAAGCATTCTCTGGGTGCTGCGAGGAGAAGATTGCTGGAGGTTCGACAAGTGGAGGGCGGCGATGATGAAATCATTGCACCTAAGAATAAAGCCAAGCCAACCGCGCTCGCCAAATCCAGTCTCTCCACCAAAAACCAGACCAAGCTGATGAAACCCAAATCGGGCCTCTCCCCCAAGAACCAAACCAAGCTTCTCAAACCCACAAATTCGACCAAAAAAGCATCGCCGATATCCACCATTCTTGATAAATCCAAGCTCAAGAAGTTCGACTCCCGATGCCGGCTAGTTCGTTGATCCACTAGCAACGCAAGCCCTTGCCAGATCCAATGCCCCGCCGGTAGCTCGTCCTCGCCCAGTGATGGCAAGGCGAGCTCGCCCGGCCGCGTCAATCTTTTGATCGGCCAGCCCTCCCCTCTGGTCGGGTCGCCGGAGCCAAAGGAGGGAGGGGAGGAGGAAAAAAAAAAAAAGAGAGAAAGGAAAAAAGAAAAAGAAAAGAAAATATAAAAAATTGATAAAATAATTTGAAAAATAAAATATTATTAAAATTTTATCGCTAGCGCCACCTACGGTCAAGTCCGCATCGTCTGGTCAATTTGATCGATGACTAAACCGACATAATTATAAAAGACTTGTGACTTAATTGATTAAAAAATAAATTTAAAATTAAATTGACATATTTATAATAAATTTATAATTTTTTTTGATAATTTTTTCATTAATAAGACATCATGATTATTTGTCAATTGATATGAAATGTCCCCAACTCTTTTGTCATGTTTTGCGATCATCCCTGCTTACGTACGTCCTCACCTTTAAAAAGAGAAAAAAAACATATTGACGGACTGGACCAAAGCACACGGTAGAGAGCCATTATAATCCCTGCTTATGTATGTCCTCACGTTTAAAAAGAGAAAAAAAACATATTGACGGACTGGACCAAAGCACACGGTAGAGAGCCATTATAACAAGGGGAGGGCCACCTACTGGAATTCAGATTTCTTGGCAAGTCGTGAAAGATTTGTAGCGATAACATCAGTCCTGAGTTCGTTCAGTTCTTCTCATTGAGGTACGGCGCAAGCACCTCCTTCGACTCTTTCACCTATATTACATCTCGCTAAATTTTTACTTTCAATTATTTTAATTTCGCGCTCGCATCATATGATCTTTCCGATCTGTCATGATAAAAAGAAAAGAACTGTCTCTTTTCTAATAAGGTACCATCTTTTTCAAAAATTACAACCCTATTTTTTTTAATGATGGTTTGAAAAATGTCCGCAGACTCATCGCTTGCGTTAAACGACAGAGGGGTTTTCCTGATGGAGAGCAATAACTGCTGTCCACCAAATTTTCCAGACTTCCAGTACTTCCCTCCTCCATCGGCATGGGACGTTCTGGATTCTGTATCTTTGGAAAGCGATGACCCTTCGTCCGGAGCCACTTTGAGGTGGATCATCATCAGCATAGTCATCGTTGTCATCGTCATAGCCATCGGCATTATTATAAAAGCTCGCTGTGGTCGTACCAAAGCAGTCATCGTAGCCGCCGCCAGAGGTGCCCAGACCGCCGCCGAAGGTGCCCGGACCGCCGCCGAACGCGCCCAGACCGCCGCCGAAGGCGCCCGGACCTTCGCCGAACGCGCCCTAATCGCCGCCGAAGGCGCCCAGCTCTTTGCCGAAGGCGGCTGAAGTTGCCTGGTCCGCCACCTGAGAAGCCGAATGCAATACTCTACGGTAGTGAGAAATTTACCTTGGGTGGTAATTGAATAATGCACAATGACAGATGGTCTCCTCTATTGTATGACATTTCAGATTTGATGCAATAGATAATTTTTGTTGTTGGAGTAAATAATGTTTCTATTGGAGGGTTTATTGAATTCCGTAATTTTAGACTGCACATGGTAACAATTCTATTTCTATTTCTAGAACAGATTTATATTTCAAACCTGTTTTTGGAATAGAAATCCGTTTAGTAAAATAATTTCATTTTTCTACGATGAATCAATAAAAAATTCATGCACGAATACGATGACGAATCAACGTGGGTTTATTCAAACACGCAACTGCATTGATTACTAATAAGTATGATGGAAATAGAAAACAAACAAAAAGGCCAATAGGAGGCTAACCACTCAAAGAAAGGCAGGGCAACAACACATAAAAGGATTGATAGTTTCAACCTTCTTGCGGACACAAATAATGATTAGCAGCGTACTCAATGGCTACCGAAAGCACGCTTAATCGATTCGTCGAGAGGAATCTTTACTTTAGGAAGGTTAGTGACTCGACGTATGTTATGGGTTGATGATTACGGGGATTGGAGGTGGATCCCCCAAAAACCGCACGTTGGCGGCTGCTCCGGTCTCCCCTCCCTCATAAGACGTCTAGCTGTAGTTGGCTGCCGTGACTTTTGCTCTTGTGGTACGTGTTTAATGGGTGAAGATAATTTCTCTGCTATACATTCCACTGCATAGTTTATCGGTGGGCTTGAATGACCCTCATCTCAATAACTTGGGCCCACTTATATCATCGTAGAATTAGTTTTTTCTAAGAGAAATTGTCTAAAAATCCTAAATATTTTACACTTTTGTCAATTCAATCCTAAACTTTTCAATTTTTGCTAATTGAGTTTTAAATATTTTCACCTTCGCCAATTGAGTTCGTACAACCAAAATTTTGACCAAAATTCGCCGATGTCAATTTCAACCATCCTGGCACACAGTCAAGACCGATATGAATAATTTATAATAATATTTTATTTTTTTGTGAATTATTTATTTATTTATTTATTATTTCCTTTTTTCTTTTCTTTTCTTTTCTTTTTAATTCCTTCATTTCTTTTTCTTCCTCCAACCAATAGCTAGGCCTTGGCAAGGTCCACCTTGCCAGCTTATGGTGAAGCTTGCCCCTACCAGCCACTAGTGAGGCTTGACCTTGCTATCGTTGGGAGAGGTCGAGCCTCACTGTGCTTGGGTGAGGCTCAAACCTCGCAACCTCGCTAGGGACAAGTGAGGTTTGCCCGATGTCCGCAAGGTCAACCTCACCGACCCTTGCCGTAGGTCAATTGTTAGCTATTGTTGAGGCCTACAACCGGCTAGAGGAGAAAGAGAATGGAAGAAAAAAATTAAAGAAAAGAAAAATAGAATAAAAAAAATTGTTTAAAAATTTTCATGTCAACGTCGATTCACACATGGATAACTAGATTCAAGTCGAAAGAACTTCGATAAAAATTGGTTGGATATATTCAATTGATAAAATGTGAAAAAGTTTAGAATTAAATTGATAAAATTGAAAATTTTGAGGTTGAATTGGAAAATGTGCAAAAGATTTATAACTTTTTGGACAATGCTCCCCTTTTTCTTCTTCTCTTCTTAGAATTTATGTCCAAAGAAGCACTTGCTACAGTTCTTTCTCTTTCCTTTTTCTTTTTTTTTTTCAGTTCTCTCGTTCTTTTGTGCAGCTTTCACTACAAAGGTGCTCTTTTGTTTTTTGGCTATACTTATATTGAACATCGGCCGACCTCTATTAAACTTTAGAAAAAAGATGTCTCTTGTTTTGCTTTGTTTATGACCATTAATTTTTTAAAATTTTCCTTAAAGCTTATAAAAAAGGGTAAAAAAAAAAGAAGACTCAATTTTGCTTCCTGTCCTCGACCTGAAGAGTAGCTTCGTGCCCACCTAGCGGTGAAGGAAACCAAAGTAGTGGAGACTGAGATTTGCCTTGCAGTAAGAGAGCATGTTCGCATGCACCCCAAAGGAGTAAGAATCTTTTGCATCCAACGGGTCGTAGGTCACAAACTAGAGCTTTATTGTAAAAGAATCTCACTAACTAAAAAGAAAAGAATAGAAAAAAGTACGCCACTGTAAATGTTAAATTATACTTGGTGTAATACTAATATCCTAAACTTTCTTTATGTCACAGAAAAATATCGAACTTGTAAATCTATAATATATATACCTTTAGTCACGGTTTTGTGCAAAACCTCCATTAAAAATCCGATGTGGATCAAAAGTGGCATTATTAATATGTTCCGAGGAAAAGTGGCACCGATGTAGTGCCACGCAAACACCACACGAGAAAAAGATTAAAAGGAAAATGGAGAACTAAAGAGGCCAATAAAAAAAAAAATCAAACCTTAGGGAAGAAAGAGACATATAACTTATATTCCAAGGCGTTTAAGGAGTGCCCCGGCCATTCTGACTTTGCTACCATGAGCCGTCAACCCTAGTGGGGCCATCTGCAAGGGGTGGCCAACGCTCCCTTGGATACCCTTAGCACGCAATTGCAAATACATTGTCCAGATCAAGCAACGCCATTTAATTATACGTCTTAAATCCATGTATATTTCCTATTTCAGTTCCATATATAATATATTTATCACATTAGTATAAGTTCGGAGATTTTTATAACATAAAAAAAATGGAGGTATTCGTGTCACACGATGGACAAAATAAAGTTCAGGACATTTACGTCATTAACAATGATTTAGGGTTTGCGAATTTTTGTGAAATTAGACCTTATTTGTTGTATCCTCAAAGGACGTCATTAACATGACGTCATGATTATTTGTCACGTGATGTGAAATTTCCCCCACTCTTTTGTCCGGTTTTCCAATCATCCCTTCTTGCAGACATCATAACTTTATGAAAAAAATAAAAAATTATCGACAGAGGGGACCAAAGCACACTGTAGAGAGAGCCATTATAACGAGAGAAGAGCCACCTACTGGAATTCACATTTCTTGGCAAGTCGTGAAAGATTTGTAGCGATAAAATCAGTCCTTGGTTTGCTCGGTTCTTCTTATTAAGGTACAATTCAAGCACCCTCTTCGACTCTTCAACTTATTATATACATCTCACTAAATTCTATTTTCAATTATCTCAATCTCGTGCTCGTATCGTATAATCTTTCCGATCTACTAAGATAAAAAAAAAATTGTTTCCTTTCTGATAAAGAACCATCTTGTTAAAAAATTACCACCCTTTTTTTTTCTTTTTGGCATGAATGATGCTTTGAAAAAGTGTTTGCAGGCTCACCACTTGAGTTAAACTACAAGAGGGTTTTTCCGGATCGGGCGCAATGACTATTGTCCACAAAATTGTCCGGGTTTCCAGTATTTCCCTCCTCCGGTGGCCGGGGATGTTCAAGTTTCTGTATCTTTGGAGAGCAAGATCGCTGTGTGCCGGGAGGCTTCGATCACCGTCAGCATAGTTATCGTTGTCGTCGTTGTAGCCGTTGTAGCCGTTGGCGTTATTATAAAAACTCGCCATGGTCCTAGAGCCAAAACCGCCACTTTGCCAAAATCGACATGGAAGATTAAGATTCCAAAAATAGAGTTAGTGCTAGAGTTGAAGCCACCACTGTCACCATCGAAGCCGCTATCAAAGCTGCCGCCATCATCATCATCACCATTGAAGCCGCCGTCGTCATCATCATTGCCATCGAAGCTGCCATCGTCGTCGTCATCACCGCTGAAGCCGCCGCTGCTGTTGCCGCCATGTCCACCACTGCCATGCTGTCCATGTCATCCATGTTGTCATCAAATAATAGAATTACCATGGATGGGAATTGAATGATGCACAATGATTGATGTTCTACTCTATTGTACAAAATTTCAGATTCGATGCAATAAATAATTTTTGTTGTTGGAGGAAATAATGTTTCTGTTGGAGGGTTTATTGAATTCCGTAGTTTTATAATCCATCGAGAAATCCCGCATCATAATAAATTATGCCTCTCCGAATTTTCTCATAACTCCTATAAGAAGGCTGTGATACACAAAATCTTGAAGGTTTTACAGTCAACGGACGACATTTATTTTTTTCTCTATACAACGGTCATAAAGGGATTCGGTAGCCGTTCTTAAGGGGTATACGTAACACCCCTTCTCAAAAAATGACTAGAAAATTAATTAGAAAAAAAAGAAGAAGCCCAAAGCAGCTTTACATCTCCACCATGTGCAGGAAAACGACAGCAATAGTTGTGGTCACCTCCGAGGGCAAGTTAGAGCCGCGCGGAAATTGATGGATTACCAAGCGGTCCCTCTCACCAAGGGGCATTTAAACTTAGCACGAACCCTTCCAAACCTTGTCGACTATCGATCACAATTTAATTTTTCAATTATGCCTACACATAGCACGTAGGACAATCAAATTTCCTATCAATGCCGATCAATCAATTTTGATTGGATAGACTGAATTGATAAATATATAAAAAAAATTTAAGATTTAATTGGTAAAAAAAAAGTTTATAATGAATTAGTACATTTACAATAAAATTATAACTTTTTCGATACTTTTTCCAGATTAAAAGCCGCCCACCAATAAGTGGGGACGGAAGAGAGCCATTATAATGAAAGGCCACCAAGTGGAAATCCTCACTTCTTTACTGCGTAACACTACCCACCAGTTTGCTCAGTTCTTCTTGATAAGGTACACGCAAGCACCACCTACTTCATTACGTTTTCAATCATCTCATTCTCGCACTCAAGTCTTATAATCTTCTCGATTTACGTGATCAAAAAAAGTGTTTCTTGTCTAGTAAAGTAGCACCCTCTTTTTGAAGAAGAAACTTCTTTTCTTGTGTGAATCGATGCTTCAAAATATGTTCGTAAACTTACCGCTTTGCATTGAACTACAAAGAATTTCTTCATGGAGAACAATAGCTGTCCACCAAATTGTCCGAGTTGCCCGTGCTTCCCCCCTTCATGGGTCCCAAATTCGGTATCATCCGACGACAACAACATTTCATGGTGGGATACTCCAGCATGGGTCATCGCCGGCCTAGTAGTAGTCATCGCCGTAATATGTGGTTTCCTTTTCTACAATGGTCGTGGTTCTAAAGACACATAGGGCACTCCCCAAGTAACACTGAAACCCAACATTGATCTGGCAGGGCTGATAGAGTTCTTCTCCAAAGGACAATAATCTGCAAGCTTTTGGGCATGTTTCTGTGCGAAACTCGAATGATGTATGGTGATAGATCATCTATTCTAGTATCCAACATAGGAGATCTGTTTTAATAAATAATTGTGTTGGAGGGAAAAAAAATTTGTGATGAAGGGTTTATTATGTTTCAGTAGTTTTATGGTCTATCAAGAAATAGATCTTTGGATTTGTCGCAACCTTTTCAGTGGTGAATCATTGAAAGAAAACTAATGAATCACTAAGAGATATTTAGAGTACACTCTCGTAATGGCATATTCATTGCAACTTTAAGATTTTGATTTAATTAATTAACACACAATTTAATTCATTCAGCAGTTGCCACCATGAAATGGGCTATGTTAAAAATGTTGAGACAAACTTTTAGAGTCTGGCTAAACTCTCATTTCGAATATAAGGCTTTCTGACCGCATTTTTTGATACATAAAATTCTCATGAAAGCAAGTGTAGAGTATACCATTGGGATAAGGTGCTATCTTACTATTCTAAAATTTATAATACATGACAGAAACTTGAAGTGAAAGGGAGAAAACTAGCTTTGCATGGTCTAAGCATACAAACACATAATTGCTTAAGGCTAGTCGGCCTCTACACTATCGTCGTACGAAAATAATCAAGATAGGTTGAACAAACATAAATCTTACATGTGGAGGAGCAAATTTTCGTGATTCAACGAGACGACAAAACTCTTGCGATCATTATTAAAGCTAGAGATAGGGGAACCTATACATGAACAAAGCATAAGAACATTGAATTCTCAAAAACATATTTATTAAACTCCTTTATTTAGATTAAAAGATGATAGCACCCAAATTTAAAACTAAATCGAGAGAGTTCAAACTCTCGAATTGATAACTAAATCAAGAAAAGAGAATTCTCAAATCTAAATAGAGAGAGAAAAAAAGACAAGAAATGAACAATAAAACACAAATAAGAAGAAAAAAGGAAGGCGAAGGTGAGACTAGCTCAAACTTGGAGGTTGAAGAAAACGATGAAAAGAAAAAGGAAGAAAAGAGAGAAAAGACGTTTCAACTGCCATCACAACATGACTTATCAACATGACATTTGTCACAATGTAATTCATCTATGTGACATCTATCATGACGTAACTCTTGACTTGTTCCAAACGCTAATATGACATATTATTACACATTTTATAAAGGAAATGAGCATCCTGTCTTCGTTGTCTTTTTTGAGAGGCGTATGGCAGCTTCTTGGTCCCACCCTCTTCCTCTTTCTTCTATCACAACATGACATTTCAACTCCCATCACAACATGACTTATCAACATGACATTTGTCACAATATAATTCATCAACGTGACATCTATCATGACGTAACTCTTGACTTGTTCTAAACACTAATATGACACGTTATTATTAAACTTTTTATAAAGGAAATGAGCATCCTGTCTTCATTGTCTTTTTTGAGAGGCGTATGGCAGCTTCTTGGTCCCACCCTCTTCTTCTTTCTTCTAATCCTTTTTTTTCTGAGGTTGTAAAAATTTATGGAAGGATCTCGAATGTTGGTTCTTGTTGTTAATTTTTTAGAAGAGGCTAACTTAATGGGACATCACTTTATTCTAAAGGAATATTTCGTGGATCGACAGTAATAAAACCAAGAGATGAATTTGTTCCTGACATGACAGGGGCAGGGGCAATTGTCCACAATCATCGTTGACGAGGAGTCTCCAAGACTTAATATAATCCACAAGCAAAGGTCTTCAAAAGTGATCCACCCCATGGTTCTTCTAATGATGATGATTGATTTAGATTGTCTTCCATTACCATGGGCGGCTAACGAAAGTGTTGAGTAGCATGTTTTCCCCTCTTCTTTCCTCTTGAATTGACTATTATTATTTTAATCAAATAGGATTTTGAATTGGATGATTATTAGGTTGCTCTTGTAATAAGAAAAGACAGGATTTTGGGTATATTCGAGTTCAGCAAATGTCTGGTATTTTTTGTGCACTTCTATTGGACCCCGACTTCTTTCTTTTGGTCGGTGACTCTTGAGTTGAATCAGTAATTTAGTTTTGTTTTTTTTTTGGCTAGCACAATTTAAAATTAGTAAATAGTTTATTAAAGTAGCAAGACTTTTTGGGAAATAATTACCTAAAAAGTCATAAACCTACTGTATAGCAACCAATTCAATCATAAAATTTTTAATTTTTCTCAATTTGGTTATAAGCATATGGACAATTTACCAATTGGACTAATTGCTAATATATCTTTCAGGCTAATTTTACTAGGGAATTGCTGAAAAAAGTGTCACATAGAACGACGAATCTATATCCATGTCAGTGATTTTCAGTGAAAATTGATAAGAATAATTATATTGACCAATCATCAAAATATTTATTATTAAATTGGCAAAAGGATTTTTTGGATAATTTTTTCCGACTTTTAGATTGCCACTTATTCAAGATCTCTAATCGGACATCAACTTAGTCACCTAAAATAGCATTAAAAACAATGGCAACGCGTTGTAAATTAGGATTAAATGATGGCATAGAAACTTTGATGGTATGACAGAGAGCGAAAGTGAAGTCAAAAGTCAAAGCTGCTGAATTTAAAAGCCCTTAGGCCATAATCAGAAATATCATGGTTAGCCTGGCTTAACAAGCAACCTCTTTATCCCCTACTTTTACAGGACACTTTCGTATAGCCCTCGCCTAGCCAAATACGGCAAGGGTGCCACGGCTCACCGTTTCGGGTGAGGGCTCGCGTGCCCTCGCTTTCACCGGCGAGGGCATCACAGCCCCCCACCTAGAGCCAATGAGCTTTTGCCGGCCAGATCCCAACCTCCCCCGATGAAAAGTTTAGGGTGTGACCGCAAAAGAAAAAGGTTTAGAACTTTTGGATAATTTTCTCGAGATTTGATGCGATAAATAATTGCGTTGGGGGAAAAAATTATGACAGCTTTTTAAAATTGCGGCATTTCTATGATCCAAAAAAAAAAAAAGATCTTCGGATTATAAGGAGCTATGAATATTTGCTTTTCTTTTCGTCACTCCTATACATGTTGCGATACAAAAAATTATTTTTATAATTTTATGATCAAGTGACGAGATTCATTTTTGTCTTCTTCAACTATTATTGAGAGATTGGAGATTAGTTCTCAAAGATTCTTAGAACCGCCCTTGTAACAGAGTAGCAAGAAATAAGAATAACTTGTGTTGGAAAATGACATCAATTGTTTTTTGTAAGATCCTGCTAGCTTGATAGTTCATTAATCTGTGACCCAGGCCAAGGTGCTAGGGCATCAGGCAATGGGCACAAGAACTAAAACCTCAAGCCTAGCCTCGATGGATTTGTGTGCTGAGATCACGAGCCCAACCTCCATGGACCTAGGCCCAGGTGCTGGAGACCCGCTCTTGAATGTTAGTAACCTAGGAACCAATGCCCAAGCATAGAGTTTCTAGTTCAACTTATAATTTCTAGTAATATTTTATAAAATGATTTCCGATTTGTTAAAAAGGAAATCATTTTCTTGAATTTAAGCATAAATTTTCCGTTGATTAGGAAAATATTTTCTCTAGACTTATTTTCCTAGGTGATCCAAATATCACAAAATGAGGAAAATGTTTTCCTAGAAATAGTTTTTGCGAAATTAATGGAATCTAAAGAAAGGTTACTCTATATAAAAAATATGTAGGGCAGGGGAACCGTCTAGATCAGCCACCAAATTTCGGCAACCATGGGCAGTTTCACAATAAACATCGATTTTCAAAGATCATCTTAAGCTGTCGACACCCGAACTTTTGTTTATTTTTGCCTTAAATGCCCGTTTACTTTGCTTATATAAATACATATTAATTTCTAGAAAAGATAAAAAAATTAAAAATCGAAAAAAAACCGAATGGGCTGGCTTAGCCCAGCCCATCCTCTACTCGCCCTTCTTTTTTTTCTTTTCCCTTTAGCAGCCCATCTTCCCTCTATTTTTCTCTTCAGCCCAGCCCACCTTTTTCTCTCCATTTTATTTTCTTTTTCTTTAGGCCCACCTCCCTTTTATTTCGGCCCGGCCCATCCTCCCTTCGATTCTCTCTTCTCCCACAGATACAGCATACAGGCGACAGGGGAGAGGACGGAAGGGGGGACGAAAAAAGAAAATCGACGACGCCGCTCGGACACGGATCCCCCCCCTCCCATCGCGGAGACGAGCATCGCCGAGGGAGCAGCAGGGAGGAACAAGGAGCTGTGGTTCTGGGTTATTGGGGAGGCTGAACAGAAAAACGGAGGGAGAAATCCGAGAGGATCGAAGGAAGAGAGAGAGCGAAAGCCAGAGAGAGAGATCTGGATCTGGAGACTCAGAGAGAGATCCCAGAACGTTGAAGCGAGAACCACGAGTGAGAAGACCTGTCCGGCGACCACTACGCTGGAGTTTGGGCCGGCGGCGCAACGTTCCCCTTCCTCGACATATCGTTCCAGAGACGAGAAAATGGGAGAAACCAACGCCAAACGGAGAGGAAAGCTGAGGAGCTGAAGCTCGAGCACAGCTTCAATGGCCGCCAACTTTCCTGTCCAGAAGAACACTCTCTACGTAGGTGGATTGGCGGAGGAGGTGAACGAGGCGATCCTGCACGCGGCCTTCATCCCGCACGGCGACATAAAGGATGTGAAGACGCCGCTCGACCAGGCGACGCAGAAGCACCGGTCCCACCGCTGGGCGAACAAAAAAGAAAAACAAAATCATTTTGTGACCAAAAAAAAAAAGAACAAAAAAGAAAAACGGTTCCAATCCAAGCAGACAAGAAATTCAGTGCATGGGCTCATGGACCAAACAAGAAAGAGAAAAATAGGTCTATGGGCTTTATGTAAAATAAAAACGAAAAACATGTTTGTGGAGTAAAGCCCGTTTCAAAAAAAAAGCCCAAAAGGCAGCAGAGCCGAGGGACTAACGTCTTGGGTTTAAAAGGGTGAAACGCTTTCTCTGATAACCAGTCCATTGCATGGCCCATCCGTGGGCCTTCAAGACCCTCATCTGACTAACTCGGCCCACTCATATTATCCCTGAATCAATCTTGCTGTAATTCTCTCAGTCCCTATTGATATAATTAGACTGCTGCTATTTCCACCATAATTATTGTTAAAGAGCCATTCAATTATTTATATTTCACCAAAATGCCTTCAAATTAAAATTCAACTTTTTAATTGTTATCTCTTTATTTGCTCATGGTAGGATGTCACTCTCCCTCCTTCTAAGATGATGTTTTTGTATGCCTCTGAAGTTAGAGTAAAGATAATGCACTCATCTGTTGATATTTAAAAGCATCGCTACTGAAGTCGTCCTGGTCCAATTGTTGCACAATGGAAATGGGGAAAGGAGCCTCTCCACTATGATCGGTGCTAAGTAGCATGCTGTTTACTCTTCTTTCCTTATATTGACTCTTTTTATCTTAATTAAGTGGGATTTTAAATTGGAATTGGAATAAGATACTCTTGCAATAAGAAGAGATGAGATACCAATCTTGAGCATATTCGACTTCAGTAGAAGTATGGTATTTTTCTGCACTTATATTGGACTCGAATTTTGGATGAGTGGTTTCATTTTTTTGTCCCCTCGCATAATTTAAAATTCATAAATTTGGCAGAAGAGGTTCAATAATAACAAGATTTTCAGGTCACAACTAATTCAAGATCTCTAACCGAACATCAACTTATCTCCTAAAATAGCAATAATAATAACAGAACAAGCCACCAAAAGTCTTAAATTACACTCACTTTGTGATATATTCATCATAAATTTTCTTATAGCACAAAAACCCTAAGCTTATAATCGCAAGCACATTTACCCCAAATTATTTTTTATGACACTAAAAAATCCCAAATTTATATTTATATGATATATTCACCCCAAATTTCGAGGTAAATTTGCCGTACGAATACAAGTTCAAAGCTTTTTGTGTTGCAAAAATATATTTTAGGTAAATGTGTTATATCGATGGCGAGTTTGGATAACATATGTCACAATAAATATAATTTAGAATTTTGAGTTTTTTTTTTCCTCTAATAACAATGGCGATGCTTTGTAAACGTTATAAAAGGACTTTGACCCTCGTAGACAGAGATTCATGACGCCCAATCACAAACTTTTTCAACAAGAACAAATAACAAAATCATGCCTAGACGTGCATGTGGCCAGCTCCGTTATGCATAGTCGTCCCTTCTAAGGTCAGACAACAATTTAACGACAAAATAATATCCGATGGGCAAATAATGGAAGCCAAATTATTAAATTCGCATGAGAACAAGGTAGTCAAAATGATTACGGTATAATAACCAGCTCAAATGCGCATACGACAAAAACTCAATCATGGATAGTACTTTATAAAGTAGATAAATATGTATGTCTCCAAAACTACTACAGCCTTATGCAATGTATAATGAATTAGTGTGAGGCAATTATTTAAGAAAAGACCTAAGAAAAGGGGCGATTGATGAGTTACCTGGGAAGAGAGCAGCCGTGAGGTTGCCATCTCCAGAACTGATACTCCTTATCAGGCCTTCCATGAGCTTGGCAAGTCAACTGGGGCTGAATATACGGACACTGCGATTCCTCGTAATGTGGCCGAGTCGACTTGTCCCTCACCCATCTCCCTCTGAATATGTCGCATCCTTCTGCCACCTCCCCGATCGCAAATGGCAACGCCTCATTATGCTCCTTCTCTGTTTAATTCATCCCGTCGGGAGCATAAGAAGAAAAGAAGTCGTAAGTACTTTGTTAAAAAGCTTTCTCGCGAAAAAGCGTAAACTACGTGGGGGACATGTATTGACGTGAAGTAGGAGTAAATCCCATAAACAAGAGCAATATGAGAGAAACAAGTAAGATGAGCGAAAACATGCTGCATTAGTGGACTCATTGGGAAAAAAAAACAACAAATTCGACTCTACATACATGTTAAACCACCGAGTAATCACCAAGTAAAGATGATTTAAACTCTCTCATGCTTAGTCGGGACGGTTTAATGATGGAAAACCTTATGCCTCGAGCGACAAAAACATGCGGCCATCATTGAGATGACACTGAACAAGTATTCTGATCTATAAAAGACTGCTATCTTCCTTTTTTCGCTGGCTACGATAACAGAAGGTATGCCAGATTGAAAAGACGATGGAGAGGTTGAGTTAGGTCAACAGAAGCGTATGAAAACTCACCAGTTCTTGATAGGGGTTGGGCCAGTTGGAGTTGTTGGCCAAACATGCACAAGTTCTCGCCGTAGAGAACCACGACGAACAGAATGAAGGCTAGCGAGATGAAGAGATATGGGGGAAAGAGGAGCTTTTTCTCAGAGAAGAAGAAGGTGAAGATGAAGATGATGCTGTGATCAGTGATTTCATTCTCGTGTTCTCTCTCTCAGTCTCTCAGTCTCTCAGTCTCTCCTCTCTCTCCGACTGACAGAGGTAAGGGGGTGAGTTGTAATAACATGAGACGTGAGTGTTTGGATAAACGAGGCAATAGTATATACTGGCGAATGAGGTGGAGGAAATAAAATTAATAAAATAAGGAATTTTGTATTATGGGTGGTTGGTTTCATTTTCTGTTCCTACTCCAAGAGAGTAATATATAGAATCGATGTGAGAGTTGTCGACCTGAGGAAATTTACTCTTTAAGCTTATAAATTATAAGGCAATTAGGGGAAAAATTACTAAAAACATCCGAAATTTATTATGCGAGATATCATTTTAGTCATAAATTTATTAATTTGATAGATTTAGTCTTAACAATTTTGATCATTTGCCAATATGGTCCTTCCGTCCAAATAAATTGCCAACATAAATGATGTTTTCCAATTTTTTAAAATATTTGTATATATTATATTTTTCTTTTCTTTTCTGTTTTTTTTTTTTTTTATGGTGACCAACGAGGCTCACCAAACTTAAACGAGGCAATCCTCACTTATGGCTAGCAAGGCCTAGCGATCGGCAGAGGGAAATTTAAAAAAAAAAAGGAAAAAATTCAGAAATTTAAAAGAAAAATGCAAAAATCACCTAAGTTAACATGCCACATAAGATGGCTGTGTATTCACCCAATGATTTCCGACAGAAAACGGGATGATTATATTAGCAAACCGTCAAAAGTGTATGACTAAATTGATATAATTGAAATATTTAAGATTGAATTGACCAATATATAATATATTTAGGACTTCAAACAATTTTCCCGGCAATTAAGAGGTAAATATATAGTCTCACACTAGCCTCTTGTCCAGTTGCTAAAACTCAAATATAGATTTGTGATGGTAAATTTCAAGTAGCGTTAGTAAATCTTCAAAATCTATAGTGATTAAAATTGACTGGCTTTTGTTTTCCCGTCAACCATTAGTAGCTTGCTAACAAAATAATGATTTTAACATTCTCAAATCTAGTATCTTGTAGGATATCATTACCAAGTGCTTTTGAAGTGACAATTGGACTCGTGTATTAGTTCCCATCCAACAGTAGATTGCCAAGTTGCCAGCTATACTATTTTGCCAACGAGATATAGAATTTTAATACATCCGCACATCACAAGAAAACTAAGCATAGAACATTACACTTTAACGGTAGCATCAATAATTAGATATCCACCAAACCCTTAATGATATAGTTGCGATGATGTATAAATAATTAGTTTGCAAAATTAGGAGGACTTCATTTATTTTTGTTGGTTACGGCGTCTGGTGTGTCCCGTAATGAGTGGTTGAACGTTCATAATCAGCTCCTGATTATCATATTCGTCGGGGAGGGCTGTCCACATGTGTTAAGACATGTTGCAATTATAAGATTAGTAGCGTGGCCATTTTATTGAACAATCCCACGGGGCTGCCAATAGAAAGGACAGCTTGTAATTAGAGACCATAATTTTATTCTAACTTATTCCTGTCCTCCCTACTGCTATTATTATTATTAAATCGATTTGCGATGGTTATGGCTTTTGAATCTTGTCTCTTAAACTATCATGGCGTGCCCTGTGTTTTTCCTTTTATTGATTAAAGTAGTAGCTTCGGTACGTGCGTATGTTCACGACTTGGACATTTTAACTTTTATTTAATGCCATCAAATCCTCTATCGATATGGGTTCCATCCCTCTGGATTTTATTTGTTCATTTGAGTCCTCCAATGTTCTTGATTTGTGCAATTGAGAGCTTTCTTTTCCCACATTTATAATGTCACGCGTTAATTAATTCGACAGCTTAGTAAGAGCGATTGGTCAAAGAATTTGATTGCACACATGGAGAGAGTTAGGATTTGATTGCACCAAATATAATCTAGAGGACCAAATCGCACGAATTAAGAAGTTCAGAACTAGAGTGACCAAAATGCACAAATGCTGAAATTTGGAGGACTAAAATCGTACTTAACCCCTTTTTATATATTGGATGCTTTAGTAACGAGAATACTAAAAAGTTATCAACCTATCAAAAATAAAAAGAAAAACAAGTAACCATACGCATGCTTTTCCGATAGTGACCATGATCAATCAGGTTCTCAACCTTCTACAATGTAGTATGTGGTTTTGCCCATCTTCTCAAATGTAGTTATATGAAACAAACGCCTCTTTTGATCGATTCTTATTTTTCTTTAACTAACGCACTTTTTTTGGCAAATAATTAACGCACTTTGACTTCTTAAGAAATCGTAATTTCTGAAATTTTCAAATATTGCAGAGTATACTCACATATATATATATATATATTTCGTGATTTTTTTTAAATTTGAATACTTTTGGCAGGAAAGTCACACAAAAATAAAATTGCTTATTTTTAGACGTTATTAAACAAAGACGCCGAGGTTTATGGTTTCAAGGATACAATATGGTACTTCATCTCGTTTGTGTCCATGTTGGAAGTTATATATTATAACATCTGGAAGAAGACCACCATCGATCCATCATGTTGGAGAAAATTTGATTGATAATGTCCCCTTGAAGATGATCCTTTGGTAGATGTTGGCCAGAAGCTAATATGACAGCAGCATTTGTCATCTCTCAGGGGCTTTACTGAGACAACTGTTTTTGTTCTTTCTGTTTTCAACCGACCAAGAGGATGGAGAAGGCAATTTAACTATGAATAACTACAGAAATATGCAGCTTAACGGATGAGCATGACCGGTGGAGGCAAGCAGTAGTGGAAACAAGTCAAATCATAGCGCAGCTGCGAAAATATATATATCTTAGTTGGGATGCTAGATTTGACCCAAAAATCAAAAGCTTAATCCATTGAGCCAACTATCAAGTATAGTTGCATATCTTCTTTGAAAGAGAAGTTATTGATGATTTTTATAGAGCAAAGTTTCACAATTTATCCTTTTTCAGCCAATTTTGATTCCTATTAACAGATGGACAGAATATAAAGAGTTCAAGCAATCTAACTCTAGGAATGAGTATCCAGCATCATGAATATGCAGTGACCTGCCTGCCATGTGAAAAACAAACACTCATTCATACTCATTAGCAGCGGATGCCACTTTGGAGCACTCAATGTCATGCATAAGTAGGCGTTTGTGTGTGCGTGTGCGCGTGTGCGCGTGAGACAGAAACAGATGGACAGAATCGTCAGTCACCAATGCCTCGTCTACTAGTCCAATATGCTACACTCAAGCAACACCACCCAATGACACTTCAACTTTGTCTTTCAATCCCTCTTCAACAGACAACAAGAAGACAGGAGAATTTTTGTACAAGGTATAGGTATAAATGTTCAGAGGTCATTAACCAAGAAAATGTACCTCAGCTGACTCTTAGAATCCTAGACAAGTGGAACTAGTGAAAGCTAGTCCCTAAATTTTCCATAGTTTATTGAGAAGTAAGATTGGAATATAACGAAGAACATCACACCTGAAAAGAACATTGTGTCAGCAACGAATTTTCCATCTTCTGCATACGTACTTGACATCATCTGAAAGCAATTTCTTCCATACAGTAATCAAATTCTCAAGGAAGCTCTTACTGGAACCATAACAGCAGCAACCACTCTGTTTGTTTGAGGGGCACATTGTTCGTGAAGCACATGAGATGTGATAATTTGTGGAATCCCAAGCTAGTTTGATCCACACAGTGTTCATAATTTTCCCTTTAAATGTTGAAGAGCCCAAACAAGCTCCTGAGTCCAGTCTCCAGCTGACCTGTTCAAATTTCATAAAACCAGAATCCTTTCCCAGATCGATTTCGAAAATGAGCATTAGAAGAACTCATGTTCTCTTGCTTCAGCTTCTGGCTTGCACAACAGACATTTCTCATCAACAGAGCACCACTTCCTCATTCTATCTCTAGTTTGCTGCCTATCATGAATAACCAGCCCAACAATAAAAGCATGCTTAGGCACGTTTGATGGAAGCCCGATGAGTCTGGGCCCTGGACCTTACTCCTTTGAGGCTTAAGCAGTTTCCAAGCTTCCAGTTGAGTAAACTTCCCATGATAGAGAACTTCTAGTTTTTAAATCTTTTTTCTTATCTATGGTAGGTTTAAGTTATGAAATTATAGTTCTTTCTACAATATGCTAACCTCTCTGGTTTTTCTTCTGTGTATAAATCCTTTTGCTGACATTATTTTCCATAACAACTTCCAGTCTGAACAAATGAAAATTAAGTGAAGTAATCATGCTGTCCAGCCAACTAGCGCACCAGCCATATATCTAGGACATACTGCATTTCTCTTCGAAAGTTCTTTCTTGTTTTGATCAATACATCTGTCCCCTAGTTTAGTTTCGGTCCCTATGTTTTGAATATTGTCATTGTTATGGAATTTTGATCTTTTTTGGATGCTTCGCCTAATGAGACAGTGGACAAGGTTGCTGGTTGACAGGGCTATGTAGTGTTTTGGTGGTCTCTGTTCATGTGGTTGTGGTCAACATGGAAGGCTGTAATCCTTTGAAAAAAGAAAGCGATGACAATAATGTCAGAATGTGCAACACAAGTAGAACTGGGAAGAGAGCAGCATATATAGCATGACCCTGGTTGTCCCTTCTCTAGTCAGATGAAGTTGTTTTGTTGGTGTTGCTTCATGTTACGGAAGGAAAGCGCCAAGTCCTGACTGAAGGAAAGAATCGTGTCCCAACTCTTTCCTCTCGCCATAACGATTGCTGCAAAGAATTCCCAGAAAAGAATTTCATGGTTAAATTACTTACTCACCATGTCATCATATTATCATATACGTTTCAGCTCCTGAAGTATAGCAGGGGTTTGATTGAATCGCAGAATTGAAAGATCCCTCTATTGCCAAGGAAGGTGGCCCATAACACCGTATGATTTTATATCACACCAGTTTCAATGGCAGCCTTTTACGAACATTCTTAGATTTTTGTGAGAGGGGGGATGAAGGAAATTTTTTTTTTTTTTTGAGTATTTTCTACTCTCATTTTTGCTCACCTAGACTTCCCAAACAAAGCCTTAAACATGCCTGGACACTGCTATAGCTTTTGTTTATTAACTTCATCTTGTGAGATCATCTTGAAGATATTAAATGTCACGACCCATGATGTGACCAAGGCTGAATTATAGGTGCATATAAGCTCATTTTTGCATTGAGCCGAAGCAGTCGTCTGGCACTGAAATATTTGGCATGTGGGTACCGGCAGAAAATGAAACGACGAAGCAAGCTTTGCGAACTTTCGCGGAAACTGTCCTCCTCCGATCGAAAGATTCCGAAGAAGTTGAGGCCGTGACTGATGGAAAACAAGAAAATTGGAGATGTGAACGCAAAATATGGGGGGAGAAGCAGAGACGGATTGGCACCGTGCGTTTTAATTCGAACGGAAAGGGACAGAGCCACAGTACCTCGCGCGGCGTGCGAATCGTGAAGCGAAGTCAAGTCGGGTCCCCCCCACGCAAACGCCTTTTTAAGTCAATCCTTAACCAAGTCAAGAGACTGCCGTGACAGCAACGGACGGCAAGAGCATTTAAAGACGGACAAGGACACCGCCCTCCCATGTTCCCTCTTCGATTCTTGCTCCACTTCATCGGCACCGTCGTCCGAAGAATCAAGTTCTTCGCTTTCTCTCTCATCATGTCGGAAAGCCTCAAGAACCGCGAAGCACAAGAAGAGCCGCAGTCCACGGCACAGGACCCTGATCCGTTCAACCCGGTCTTGCCAGCGACCCCATATCCTACCCGATCAAGACCCTTGAAGAGCTCGAATCTCGCTCCTACTTCGAATCTTTTCACTACCCTTTTAATATCGCCTCTGTTTCTCTCCAGACAGAGCATGGGGGTTTGCCCGACAGGCCAAGGATCCTGGTTTGCCATGATATGCAAGGTGGGTATGTGGATGATAAGTGGGTACAAGGCGGGGACAACCCGGACGCTTATGCAATATGGCATTGGTACCTCATGGATGTCTTCGTCTACTTCTCTCATAATCTTGTCACGCTGCCTCCTCCTTGTTGGACTAATGCTGCCCACAGACATGGCGTTCGGGTAATAATACTTCGTTTAATTGCTGATGTTGAGAACATGGTTTCGATTTTCCCTTTTGATGGATTAGCCTTTCTTTCTGCCGGGGGGGTCCCGAAAAGTTTATGCTTTGCGTTGCTTTTGCGGGATGGGATTGTGATGAGGTTGAAAAGAGCTGCCTGTTTCAGTGTCTGGTAAGTTTGGGTAAATGAATGATTGCGATTTGCAAAGAGTTGCCTTGTTGTATGAGTGAAAAACCCAATCTAGCTAACTTCTACTGTTCAGTTTTTCATTCTGTGTCCAGTGAGAATTGGAAAGACTCTGCCCCTCCTCAGTCTTCTGCTTTTATATCTAGGCTCTTCCATTGATGAATCCCGTGGCACTTGGCATGAGGAGGTTTTGGCAAATGATGATTGTGCTATATTAACTATTGCCACACTCACAAAAATCTATTCAAAACTTATACTTATGTGATGTAGATTTTCCTTTTCTTGCCTTGACATAGCTGGTTGGGGGTAAAGAAGTACGTAAGTGGGAAACCTGCTCATGGTGCTTTGATAAGTGTATATACTTTCTTACGGTCTGTGTTGAGTAAGGTGATGGTAATTTCACTTATACTTTACAAATTCTATCAATGGCATTAGGTCTTGGGAACATTCATTACAGAATGGAAAGAGGGACAACTCACTTGCAACAAGCTGCTTTCAACAAAGGAATCTGCTTGGATGTATGCTGAGCGTTTGGCAGAACTTGCGGTTGCATTGGGGTTTGATGGATGGCTGGTATGTTGCCCATAAAATAAATATGTCTCAGACCAAATACATCTTTCTTTGCCAGTTTTTGTACATTAGTCTCATATAGGAAAGGTTGGATGATAGTGCTATGGCATTCAGCAAATCTATATGGTTAATGCATGTAATTTTGATAGAATCATGAAATCTCACTTTGGGAGCACAAAATCTCGGCTTTAATCTGCACTGAGTGTGTGTGGAGTTTCATGTTTGAGGAGATCAGAGCAGATTTACTAACATTAGTAGATATTCTGCCAGGGATTCTGCTATGCAGACAGGACTTTTCTGTAGATTTTTTTCAGGGAACTATGCCTTTTAAGAGATATCATATCATGTCAACAAGAAAGCGAGGGATAATTGAGTGTCATTATACCTTCTAACTTATGGTAGAGGACCAATAATGGCCTTTCCTTTACGAAGCTGACTCAGTAATCCTTTGTTTACAGATCAACATGGAGGTCAACTTGAAATTAGAACAAATCCCCAATATGCTAGAATTTGTTGGCCATTTGACCCAGACAATGCACTCCAAAGTGCCTGGATCTTTAATTATTTGGTCGGTCTTTGAAATCCCTTTTTGCCTTCCCTTATACTCCTTTTTCTAAATATAAACAAGAATATTTATTTTTTTTATGCAGGTATGACAGTGTAACCATCAATGGCCATCTTAGTTGGCAAGATCAACTGAACAACTACAATAAACCTTTCTTTGATCTTTGCGATGGCATTTTTGTAAATTACACATGGCAGGTACACCTCATTCCTTTCTTTTAACTATGAACTATGCATTGGTTTTGTCTTGACTTTAGTTGTATAGAAATTCTCATATGCATTATGCAGGAAAACTATCCAAGGCTTTCAGCTGCTGTTGCGGGTGATAGGAAGTATGATGTTTACATGGGCATTGATGTATTTGGAAGGAACACTTACGGCGGTGGACAGTGGAAGGTATGTAAGATATTAATCTCTCCATATACATTGCTTTTTCCTCCCTGTGCCATTGCTTTTCGATGCTTACTGTTTTCTACTTTATAAGGCAGAACATTTTCTGTCAGATTCTATTACCACTTTTAGGGTTTTAAGCTTTAAACATAGTTGATCTCCTCTGAAAATCATAAGTTTCCCTTTAATCTGATTTTTCATCTGATCATGGAGAACGAGCTAGTCTGTGTAGCAGAAACGAGCTATAAATTTTTAAGGCCTCCTGGCCACTTGTTTTTTCTAAAAGGATGAATTAACATATCAAGCAGTTCAAAAGGGCCAAAGGAGATTGAGTAGCTATTAGAGAAAAACTCTGGACCATATTAAGTACGTAATCTTTGAACAGCAGAAATCGACAAGCATTGTCATGGTATTCAAATGGAATTCATGATGCTGATGAAGCCTTCTATAGCATCTCCCGCTTCCTATTTAGACCCCTACTGCATTCTCACTGCTAACTCATGCATACGGCAAATTAAAAATGTTTATGGTGTTCAGCTTAGAAAAGTTGAACTCATAGTTGTGGAATGCCAGGGACCTTAGTCTTGTTGAATCCGTGTTGATTCTTCTAGTCTTTGATTCTTCAGTTACCTCATGGGCATTTTCTTGTCTTTTATGAGCGCTACCTCTAGATCCTTCGAAATACCAGATGCATTCTAAATAGTGTAGCAATGGTATTAGCTTGTCATTCAAAAAAGGTTAGATTGTATTCTTATTTATAGAGTATAATTTGAGGTATTAAATTTAAGTTTTTGGATATGATCTCTTTGCATGTGTTGTAACCGTCGGCTGTGGAAGCATTCTACTACTTAGGACTTGTTTGCTTATATAGGCAAATGTTGCACTAGATGTGCTGAAGAAGGACAAGGTTTCAGCTGCTATATTTGCTCCAGGATGGGTCTATGAGACTAAGCAGCCACCTAACTTTGAGACTGCTCAAAATCAGTATGCTTTCTTCTTCATAATTTCCTTCTAAGCCCATATAAATTTGTATCGAGCTCAAAGTGCATCAGTTTGTCAATTACAGCTTTAGATGCTAAGTTCTCTCCCAGTTCATATGGGTAAATGTTGCTACATCATAGACTGGAAGCTTCTACTCATAGGTTGAACTTTTCATGATATGAATAGCAACGCACAAGATCTACAAATTATACAACAAGTTTCATTGTCTTTTCTTTCCTTTTCCTTGTCACACTTTGCAATTGGCAGTTGGTGGAGTCTTGTTGAGAACTCATGGGGAGTACTGCAAAGATATCCAAAATCACTACCATTTCACTCCAATTTTGACCAGGTTCTGACTACATTTGACTCATTTCTAGTCTATACATATGCTTGTTGCTACTACACAAATCTCGTTCTGCAATGTCAACTAGAACTCTATGTGGAATCTAGTAATAATTTTCCCATGTTAACAATTGATTTGTACAAAAAGGCACTTTTTTTCCTGCTCTTTCTTCAACTTCGGACCATTATAAGTCATTTGATTATAATGGGTTCTAGAAAAGATGCTGTGTGATTTTGCTTTCCTTCTAGTATAATCAAAGTTAAGGCATACCCGATGATACAAAATACTAGCATGCAGCAGGATCCTGGGCTTTATAGCTGATTTATTTTTGTGAAAAAGTTTCCTCTACTTTTAAATGATGCAGGGCCGTGGCTATCATTATTCTGTTGATGGCAATCAGGTATCTGAGGCATCTTGGTGTAACATATCTTGCCAAAGTTTTCAGGTACTCCTATGATTTCAGGAGAAGTTTTAAAGTATATGAATTTTCTTTCATGTGAAACTAAAAATAGCTCTGTTCTTATCTGATGGAGAACAGTGAGATCTTAGATTACTTTAACTTCTAAGTGCTTTAATTGGTATGCTAATCAGCTATTAATTGGGACTATAAGTGATGTCAAGATTGGATTAAGGCAGCAATAAGCAATACAGTCGAGACCGTAACGTCACAAGGATGACAATATTCAAAAAGCTGACATATCTAGATCCTGAAATTCTTTCTGAATTCAACTACCCTTGTTAATCATAGGACCATGTTTAAAAGGTCGGTTTAGTTCAATTGTCCTTTTTATGGCATAGTGGAATCAGTATAACATGGTGCTGTGGCCACTAGGCTAAAATGCCTAAACCAGTTACATCACATGAAAAGCAGCAAGAAAACCTCCATTACGCAGTTGCATCAGAGGTCCACAGAAGTTTGGTCAAAGCTTGATGGCCTGATGAAAATTTTAGGACATGGGAATCACCACTGACGTCTCAGTCTCACTGTCTGGCTGAAAAAGTGCAAGTTCCAGTTGACTCCTTTAGAATTGGCATGTCCACCAGTATGCTGATGCTTGATACAAGCTCTCAACATTGACTCATGCATCTGTCTTAATGGCTTGACTAATGCACGCCAGAGCAATCTTGTATTATTGTCTTGGAGTCGGGAGATGAATTAGAAAATAGCTGTGAAGTTGTTTAATTCAAGTTGCGAGATATGATGTTTTCTACACATCAACATAAGCTCGACCCAAAGAACTCGGTGACAACTGGAAAATTCGGAATTCGTCTATTGCTATGATCTGAGTCTGCACTTGATATTGATTCTACTCTTTCCACTGTAGGCATTGTAAAAATGTGCTTATTGAGTTGAGTCCTTAGGCCACTGTATATACTGAATTAAACTTGTGCTTTCTTTCTTCTCATGTTCATTTTTGTGATTGATATTTGGCAGCCTTTTCTTGAGTTCCGTGGAGATGGTACTGCCAATCCCATTGACTTCAGTGTGAAGTAAGTTCTAATGGTCTTAACAAAAATTTGCCAATAATTTCTGCATGGTTAATCGCTTTGAATGCAAGGGTAGGGCAAATGACAGATGTGCACTTACAGTTAGGTGGTTGTTAACTTAGCAAGTTGCTCTTAGTATTGGAAATCACTAGTTTGCAATGGCAGTTAAGGCTTCATTTATTGATGAAAATTGGTGAATATTGGGCAAGAGGGTCTGGGTATTGGATTGTTATGATGTTCAGGCTGAAATCAAGGATGAGGTCTGGATATGTGAGAATAACTTGAAAATCTGCATAGATGCTAGCTTTGGACATTCAACGTATCTTTCTTCTTTCTCATTATTTTCCTTTTTCTAAACTTAGTCACATCTGTTTCACACATTAATCATTACTTTATCATCCTGAGTCATTAAGCATTATATTGCTTAAAGCAAACATCCAGTAGAATAATATAAGAGGATCATGACCTTGAATGAAGTGATTGGGTGAATACGAAGAGAGCTGATCATTAAAAGAATAATCAAAGATCTTTCTTCTGTTTCCCTTCCTTGCTCATCTGTCAATGTCAGGTCTGGTGTGTTACTATAGCTAGGTTTTCAATATATTATGTATTACGAGGGACATTTAATTGAACAAATTGTGCAAATGTTAAGTTTTAAGGAAGCATCCTTCAGCGGCGGAGGGAATATCACGTTTAAAGGAACTCTCGAAGGCAATGCTCATTTCACGACCAGGCTTTTTGAGGCAGAGCTTCCTTTAGGAAATTCACCAATCTACTTCACCTACTCGGTAAGCCATCCCTCTGATCGAAATTCTAGTGCTCAAAGAAGTTTTGTAGCTTTCATCCTTAAAAGGAGGTCCAGATAACATTGTGATATTGGTAGTGATTGTGACTGAAAGGCAAAAACCACTCGGATCTATTAGCGCCTGAAGCAGCTATGATGATGAGCAAGGTTCTCTTCATGTTACAATCGTTTCTGCTTTCACAGGTAAAATCGGAGGGCAGTTCCCTTGTGGGCCTTTCCCTGGAATTTTCCTCAGAAAAGAATGAGAAGAACACTATACTTCTCGCATCCCATGGAAACGCTTTAGATACAATGAGCCAGTTCGTCAGTAGATTCAGTAAAGTGATTATGCCACATGGGGTTACGAAGCTGGAGAGCTCCCCGGGATGGGTCATACTAGAGAGTAGCATATCGATGGATGGATACACCTTGAAAGGAATCAGTGCATTATGCTACAGGCCATTGAGTGTCACATCTGGATCTGATGACCGATCGGCTGAGTTTTATGCAGATCTTGGTCACATTACTATCAAGGCTCAGGAACAGAGCTTGTTGCTTCCGCCTTCAAGCGCATGGCTAGTCGATGGTCAAGATATCAAGTGGGCCTCTGAGTCTCAGGGTTCGAAGACCGTCAGCCTCAAGATTACGTGGAAATGGAGAGATGGTAATTCTCCATACTTCAGTTATAATGTGTATGCAGAGGAAATAACCAAAATGAAAGGTACAGGCCCGGACCAAGTTGTGTCAGAGAATGCACGGAAATACCTCGGAGCAGCACAAGTGAGATCCTTCTCTGTGTCCGACCATGTTGTGCCGCCGAGTGTCATGAGTCTCAGATTCATCATCCAAGTATGTGGCATCGACGGGGCTTGTCAGAAGCTGGACGAGTCTCCATCTTTTACTCTTGAGTGTTGAGGCTCTTTCCGCTTCTGTCAGACAGCGTATTCATTCTAGATCTCCTCTTTGTTGCGGGAAGGAACGGTTTAATTCGTTACCATCGACCTCAGCCGTCTGATGACTACAAATCGACGGTTTATGATGACGAAGTAATATATGAATTCTACGTCCACGTCAGATGCGCTTTTGAGCGTTATAATGACTCATTTGCGATTAGTTGTATCAAATTGTATGTTCATTACCAATAAGAACAATATAATTAGGATGATCCGCCAAGCTCTCGAAGTATGGATTGATTCCGGCAATGTGAACAATCTATCACAGGGGAGAATGGGAGTGCAATTTCTATTGTTTTCCGACTTTATTTGATCGGGTCGACACAATTTTCACCTTATAATTTAGGAAGTGCTAACCCTTTTCCGCCATATCCAAGGCACAAAAAACATGCTGTCATAATGTTAATGTCAGTTAGAATGCAGTGATTCAAGAAAATCCGTAATTCTAACTAAACTAATAAAGGTTGTCATTGTGCGATTGATTCAGCTCAAGAGCTGGACAAATTAGAGAGACTCCATGGTCCGGAGACATTGAATTGTCTCAATTACTCTCTGTTTTTAGTCTTTCGATTGGACATATGATGTGACTGTTCCCCCAGTTTTTGTCTCATGGTTTAGACTGATTCTATTTCATAATACTTCATCATTCTCAGCTGGCAAATGCTAAGAAAGGAATTTTGATATCACAGACCAAATTAGAGTCGCCGGCAGAAGATGAATTTGAAGGGGGGTGGGGTCTAATGTTTCATATAAAGGACAAGTATATGGTTAATCCATGTACTAAAAACCAACACCAGCCGCAGTCATGGCTATCAGTGTCGACTTCTTCATCTTATTTCTGCTTTGATCAGTTTCATACCATCAAAAAGTAAATGACACAATACCAGAGACAGTAACATTATCATTGTCCTTATGGATGGCCAAAGTTGGATCTAGCTTGTCCTTGTGGACTTTGAATCGTGTCGCCTGCTTGTCGGGGGCTCGTACATGACCCTGTTGTGGCCTCGCGGTGAAGATTCAAAGTAGCCAATGAACAGAGATGGAAGGTGGACTTGCCATCCTACTCAAAATGATGATTTAGGGTTTTTTTTTTACAGTCATTTGTCCCGGTTGGCTTTGAAACTTGATCATGTGACTAATCACATGCCTTAGCACCTTGTAATCGAACTCCTATGTGATATTGCTAGTACCAACACCCTAGAGAGGGGGTTAATAGGTGTAAATGAAATTTTTACACTAAATCAATAATCACAAAATCTGGATGTAATAGATGCAGAATTTAAGAATAAGGATAGTCTAGAAGCAATAGACTTTTGTCATAAGCAATTCAAAATAAAAGGAGTAAGGGAAGAGAAGATTGCAAATAGTATTATAGTAGTTCGGTTTTTGTCAAGCCTACGTCCACTTTCCGACACCGTCGCCCAATAAAGGTGAATTTCACTATGTAATCAAAAATGATTACACGTTCTTGAGTACAAGTACTCAGCGATATGATCTCTCTTAGGGTACGTTTGTTTCAATGAAAATAGTTTTCTGGAAAGTGTTTTCCGGATTTTTCGCTGTTTGTTTTTCCAAAAACAATTTGGTCAATGAAAAATACTTTCCAGTCAACATAAATATCATGTATTGTTTTAGAAAAATGAATTCATGTACATGGGAAGGGGAAAACACTTTCCCTTTTTATGAGGTTTTTAGGTCTTCCCTTTTTATTAGTTCAAATGTTATTCAATCATTTTTCAAATGCGATCCAAACGCCTAAAAACATTTTCAATCACATATTATCAAACACAAGAAAACTAATCATTTTCATAGAAAATGATTTCCTGGAAAATATTTTCCAAAAATGGTATGATTTCCGCGAAACAAACGCACCCTAAGTCACTATTCTTTGCAATTCACTCTAGATCATTCTGTTTTTGCACTTTCTGAGACAATTTGATGAAAGACAGAATCAGACTTTGGAATTTTGTGTTCACTCCTTATCTTCTACTAGCCGTATATCCTCCTTATATACCCTTCGAGCCAAAGCTAGCCGTTGGCCATCACCATGAAGGATTATCTTCCATTTCCTTTCTTGGACAAACTTCATAAAGAAAGATTTCCTAACCGTTGGAGACAAATTGAACTCCATTTGATTATGGTCGCCCATACAAGCAGAATCTAGGTTTCCATAAATGTTTCATCCTTCTTTGGAAATTGTCTCATTAATTGATTTTGCCAATCGATTGATTAGCAAAACCAATATGAGTAAGATAAGTGAAATTTGTAGCCGTTGGGGATCTTGTCCTCGTTCTGGTCCTTGAGGTTCGTTCTGGGTCCTTGACAGAATGAGATCCTGCATTTGTTTATGCCTCCTTTTGTAATGGATAGACTTTGCTGAATATATAAACACATGAGTCTTCTTCCACAATTTGTACTAGAAGCATCACTTGTTTAAAACTATGGAAAGTTTTGTTAGCATCAAAATTAGGAGTTTTTTCAACAATATGAACTTTAGCATAATTTGTAATGTGATTCCTAAATTTTTAATTTATTCGATGCGGCTAATAAACAATGTTGTCCCTAAACTTCTAATTTATTTAATGCAATCCCTAAACTTTTGATACATGTTCAATTTAATCCCTATTGTCATTGATCTTAAGTTAATAGAATGGTAATATTTAACATTTTCATATAATTTATTGAATACATTGAATATGTAGTAAAAGTCCAAGAACCATATTGAACGATTAAAAGCTCGGGGATCACATTATATTAAGCCAAAATTAAAGGATTATTTTCATTATCCCTTAGAATTACTATGATTATTGTGTTATAATACTATCAAATCCTCGAATTAGGACATCACGGTATATGCCAGCGCATGGTTGTGAGTCTACCAGGTAGCCCAAATCCCATACAACGTGCAAGTTCACTTGCAATGTTGATAATGTATGACTGTGACGACATGGAGGAGCAAATATTGACCGTAGGAAAAGGAGTGGTTGAGAGGAATCAACCATTGGAACTTCAAAATTACGTTGTTATATTAGGTAATCATTTTTTTCCAAACGTTTAGCAGGCAGCCATAATAAGGGAATCACTCAATATGATTCAAAAGGTTGTTTAAAAGCTGTATTCATTAAATGAAGTCAAGCAAGATCACGGGCTTCGTTTAAATAAGTTTATAAACACTTTGTTAGGAGAACAAAAGTGAATGTGGACATGAAGATTTATTTAAAAATGACTCGAGAAAAGAAGGAAAAAGGAGGAACGACAAGAAAGGGGATCAAAGAAAATAAAGTGAAGTAGACACATTATACATAAATCAAAAGAAACCAAGATTTCCTTTGGAAGTATTAATTCGACCTCGAGCACTCAAGAGCTAGAGATATAATAAAGAAAAAGAAAAGACATATCCCATGTCAATAAAGAAGCAACATCGAGGTTGATTGCTGAAAAAGGAGAACGCATCCCTTTGTCTTCTTATGCAACTTTCCATATGACGACTTCTCTCTCTTTGTCACCTATTTTCAACTCCTTTGACACTTACTTAACCTCTCCAATCACTCCCTCATAATTCCATGTACAAGAGATGCAATTGGTCATGTCAATATGAGCACGTGAACTTGAAAACAAAGCTCCTGATATTATCTTTGGCATGTCACCATACAACCCTAGCTAACCCCAATACGGGAAACGAAGACTTGAGATTATTAAGATGATTATTCTACCATTGACGATATATTAGACTAACCCAATGACTGAATAAATGATTTGAGATGGTCCAAATGTCCTATTGATCATCTGCCTAGGGTTCTCCAACTCAATAATGGACAACCGGGGTTAGAATAAAAGTAAGGATCGTTTTCGGGGATTTCCATGGGACATGCAACTAGGCACTGATCAGAGGCCGCACTTTTGAGTTACAACACAGGTCAAACATGTGACAGCCCGAGCGACGGTGCGCGAGGAGGAGGGATGGCGGTGCGTCCGCGTCTCGGTCCTCGGATGTGCGTAAGGGAGCCCAAGCGACGGTGCGCGAGGAGGAGGGATGGCGGTGCGTCCGCGCCTCGGTCCTCGGACGTGCGCAAGGGAGGAGGGTCACATGTCTCGTCCCACATCGCTTAGGGGGGAGTCTTGGGCTAGTATATAAGGTGGGATCCCTCTTCCCCTAAGTAACGCGTTTCACACATGCTTCGTTGTCTTTGAGAACAAAGCCTTGAGGGAAAAGACCGTGGCTGGGATGGCGATGCGTTCGCGCCAGGGCGGGTGACCAAAGAGGACAATATTGGGCTGGGCTGAGGGATGGCAGTGCGGCTACGCCTCTACCCCAAACAACGCGTTTTAAAGCCGTGCGGGCCTTGGCCCAAAGCGGACAATATTATTCAGCAAGCCCTAGGTCCTTACAAATGGTATCAAAGCCGACTCCCGACCGCGTGTGGGGCCACAGCGAGGACGCTGTGCTCGAAGGGGGGGAGAATGTGACAGCCCGAGCGACGGTGCGCGAGGAGGAGGGATGGCGGTGCGTCCGCGTCTCGGTCCTCGGACGTGCGCAAGGGAGCCCAAGCGACGGTGCGCGAGGAGGAGGGATGGCGGTGCGTTCGCGCCTCGGTCCTCGGACGTGCGCAAGGGAGGAGGGTCACATGTCTCGTCCCACATCGCTTAGGGGGGGAGTCCTGGGCTAGTATATAAGGCTGGGATCCCTCTTCCCTGAGTAACGCGTTTCACACATGCTTCCGTTGTGCTGAGAACAAAGCCTTGAGGGAAAAGACCGTGGCTGGGATGGTGATGCGTTCGCGCCAGGGCGGGTGACCAAAGAGGACAATATTGGGCTGGGCTGAGGGATGGCAGTGCGGCTGCGCCTCTACCCCAGACAACGCGTTTTAAAGCCGTGCGGGCCTTGGCCCAAAGCGGACAATATTATTCAGCGAGCCCCAGGTCCTTACAAAACATCTTTTACTGTCCGTGCAATACTTTTTTGGTTTTTTAACCATAGTTGCACATCATATCGGTTGAACGTCCTATTTTCGATTTCTCCGCTCTGACTTTTCTCTCACGCGTTAATATTTTAAAGTAGCATGGTTATTACCTTCATAATTTTTTTTGACATGCCGACATTTTAACCTTATGTGTTTCACCAACATCTAATTAAATGGATAGTGGATGCTGCACTTTGTCTTGATTCAAACCGAGTATTTCGTTGCTCACCACCTGTGCCCTCGTTGTCAAATCACTCGAGGACCACCATCTCTCTTTTAAAACCTCTTATGATCTCATCCTCTGTGTTTTTCCTGTTCTTTGGAAGACTAATGACATTGTTTGCGTTTGAAATCCCAGGATTCTTCGACTGCTCTCTAATCTCTCGCCATTGTGCTCAGTTTGCTGAATATGATAATGCAACTCCAATATCTTGATTTGTCCAGATGTTTGGATGGTCAAAATTCAAAAAGCGTATGTACATAATGCTGATAGATACGTCCATGATAACATGACAGTTTCCAATAGAGAAGATCGAAAGTTG
This sequence comes from Corymbia calophylla, assembly GCA_014182845.1. Classification (NCBI taxonomy): domain Eukaryota; kingdom Viridiplantae; phylum Streptophyta; class Magnoliopsida; order Myrtales; family Myrtaceae; genus Corymbia; species Corymbia calophylla. The sequence continues at coordinate 5,625,896 of CM024697.1, read as the reverse complement.
CTTTGCGCAGAGTCATGCACAATATATATATATATAACCCATCCAACAAGAACGTTCTACCGTTCTTTTTCTAAAAGCAACGGCTTTTTTATACATGATAGTAAATGTCTAAAAGAGTTTATTAGTATTAAAAATCGTTAATAAAAAAACAGTTAGCAATCATCTGATTTTTTATCGGTAACTTATCCATTTTCTCTTATTAAGTTGACACTTAATTTTGAGTTAGCAAATCTCATTTGAAATTATTGCCCTGCCTTATCAAGAGTGCATCTCTCAAAATATGTAAACGTGGAATTGCTTGATTATTTAAAATACAAGTCTCTATTATCTTTGACCAAAAAAGGCTTCTCTTATCATTTACTAATCAGCTCTCATTTGCATTTCTTACCGACGAATTAAACTTACTAACTATTATGCGAAATTATCAAACTTTACATGTGTGACTTTCAAATTTTTATCTCCAGTCTAATTACTAACAAATTTTGGGTGACCGACTTTCGTTTGAACTATTTACCATAGGTCTGAATATAGCAATCAAGAGGGGGCAATTGGTTGACACATATCCAAGAGTGATTTTTCAAATTCTTTTTTGCGCAGGTACAGATTTTAAAACTTTTACAAGTTGTAGTATTGAATCTTCTGCACAACTGTGTAAGTGCAACAGCGAAAGCAACAATCTTAAGCAAGTAAATAGAAGAGATACGTATAACACTTATCGAGATAAGATTTATAGTGGTTCGGCCTTCCATCCACTTATTCCGCTTGTTTAGCTCTTGCAGTCCAATCAGACTTTATCTACTAGCACCAACAAGTATGACGAACTGCTTTCCGGCAAGAACCTGTTTCTCCTGCAATTCAACTTCTGCAATACTAGTTCCTTCGCTGTAGCCCCCACAGCAGAATTAACCATTTCTCTCTGCCGATGCTCCCACAACGATGCAAGAGTCCTCGCACCCTCCATTGGCCCCACAGCGGATTTGCAAATCCCTTTGTCTACCACGCTAGGCAAAATCACGATTCAATGTGTTTGCTGAACAAGCAGCTTCTGCAAACTGCTATGATAACTCTTGCATTTCTCTCGCTCTCTTCCAAGTGTATACAAAAGAATAACGAGTATTCAAAGAAGTTTTAGAAATAAACATTCAAATAATATTTGCAAGTTTGAGCTCTTGAGAACGAATTTGTATTCGCATATATGTATATGCAGTGAAGCTTGAATCGATATTCATTAATTGTTTTAATAATTAAATGATAAACCATACCTTCACCTAATGGCTTAAAATTTTAAAATAGTTGGTTTTGGTCGTACAAAATCTTATATGATATCAAAATTGGAAGATTCGAGTTCAAATCTTTTCAGATCTTATTTACCTTCCGATTAAATTTCCATACTTAGCACTAAGCAAAAGACCAAATTAAGTATGAGGGGGTGTTAGAATATTTAAGTAATAAACCACGCTTTTATTTAACAATTTAAGTTTTTAGAATAGTTGACAGTGATCTCACAAAATCTCATAACATTAATCCCGAATTGCCTTCAATAATACCACAAAATCAGCTATCAAAAGTTTCTTCCAATCTATTTAGGCGACCCGGCTGCAGAGAACCTTCAACATATGGCTACGTAACTTACGATCTTTGATCAACAATCTACTCGGTAAATAATGGAATATCTTCGCCAAAGTTGGACCTGGTATGATAAATGATATATGGGAACTCTCGGCATATGATCTTCTGCAACAGTAATGTAAAACAGGTACGAAAGGAGCTTAAACAGGAATTTACTGACATTTGTTTGGGATGATGGTAGAAACATGGATGGCTCTCCTATGTTGACTTACAAAATGCTTCCACACTAGACAAAAAAGCTAATCTGGAATCTTTGAGTCAGTCTATCTAATCTCTTCTTCTTGTAATTTTCTCTGACCTCCTAAAACTATTCTGCTTAGGTACCGACGCGGAGTAGCATCGGGCGACGGACTATGGAAAAAGCTCATCACAACGAATTTCAAATTAAAAAATATGAATTTTGTTTCTTTGTTTGTACCACATGAACTGAGCACTTTCCTCCACTGCCTCCCACGTGAATAAAGTATTATAGCGAGAAGATGTCGGGATCTGCATGTTGACTTGTGACATAGAAAAATGTCTCTGCCTTTTCCTAGAAAGTTCCATATAATTCAAATGATTTGCATATCTTATTTACTATGAAGCTAGAAAATCAAGCTAGTAAAAACTTCTAGCTTGCTTAAGAATCGTTAATAAAGAGGAACGAGAGATTACTTTTCCCGATATAAAAGTGTCATCAATTTTTCAAATATTTAGTGACCACGTCTTAAAACAGATTCTTACCAAAAAAACGTCTTAAAACAGATGACACATCAATCCAAAATATTCATTTTTCACTACCAAATACAAGTACAAAGCTATGTTTGTTTGCACAGTTACATGTTGGTATCCGAGTTCACACCTTGAACGGTGGGTTTAGTGACACATAATCTAGTTAACACTTTAGTAGTTTTCGAGAGGACATTCTTTCTTTTTCTTTCTTTTTCTCTAGACTATGAGTTTTTCGTTTGACAATGTCAAAACCCTACTTTTCTCGGGACCCCACCTAAGGATTTTTGTGTTTACTTAGCTCGCATCTGCGGAGATAAAGGAGGGAGAGCGAGGTAGGGGCCGTCTTCCAGTCTATCAAGAATTGACAGTTCGAGTCCTGAATACATCATCTCTTTTGCCATCTTTACTCCCGGGGAGGATTCATGGATGTAGGGGCCTTTCTCGCCTCTGCGTACTTCGAAGCTTTGCTCGAGTGGTGGAGACATGGCGCACCATTTTCTCTGTCTCTCCGGAAATCGACAGTTCAAGTCCTCGAGTACATCCTCTCTTGCCATTTATATTTATGGAGAACGATTGATGTAGGGGCCTTTCCTAATTTGCTCGAATGGGGAGGTCGCACCATCTCCCTTTCTTTGCTCAACTTTTTGGGTCGCGGAGTGGAGGACTTCCATTATCAGATAGAATAGCACCACCAATGTCTCCTCATGGATAATCTACGCATTTTCCTTTCCTCTTTGTGGTTGCACATTCTTTAGCTGAGCCTCTTCTTAATAGCAATTATGAATTTCGTAATCATCTTTGTCCAGGACTGATTGCACGTGATGAGAAATGATTGTCTTGGCTGCAAGATTAGATTCGGGGATCCTAATTCAAAAAGTTCTAAACTTATTAGACAACGACAGATTCAATTTTTAATCTTTTAATTATACCAATTTAGTTATAAATCTTTTGACGATTTACTAATATAATCTTTTTAGCCAATTTTGATCAAAAATCGCTTATATGGACATATGATGTTCTACATTGCACAACCAGCATTAACGTGAATAATTTTTGAAAAAAATTTCTGAATTTTTCATTTTTTCCCCTTCTTTCCCTTTTCTTTTCCTTTCACTTACGACTAGTGACTCACCATAGGTGACAACTAATGAGGGCAACACTCACCCTTGCTAGATTTGGGCGAGGGGAGGCCAATTTGAGGGCTCCCCCACCAGATCGAGCGAGGGCAACTTCATCCCGACAAGGCCAACCCTCTCCCACCATTGTTTATGGCCATCTCCAGCCATTGCTGAGACCGGCCATCGGCAAAAAGGAAAGGCAAAAAAAGAAAAAAATTATAAAACTTATTTACATTAAGGCTTGTTGCATCACGTAGAATAGTTAACACTAACCTGACTGTCTCATCAACGATTTTCAACCAAAGCTAACCATAAAGGCTACATTGGCAAATTTGCAAAAACTTTAGTAATATACTGGCATAATTGAAAAGTTTAAAACTAAATTGGTTGTAATAAATTTAAGACTCTTTGGACAACTTTTCCATTGGATTAGTGAGGTTAAGTCTTGTAACTCTGTGAATTGTAACCCATTAGGAAGTTATTTTTGCATAAAGGCCCCCACTATTTGTGCAAACACCCTATTTGATCCTTTGGAAATCAAAACTTCTATGGTAGTTTGCACTCATAAATTATATTTCGCATCCTGAAATTTCAGCTAACTTCTCTCCAGTCTCCAAGCACCAAGAACTTCTTCTATGCAATGCGTCGACAGCGTGTTACCAAATATATTTGGACTGTTCAGTTTACATGGGTTCACTAAGATCTGCTCTGAAATAATAATTTCATAAATAAATTTTCCCAACCACCGCCAGCATAGACTAAGATTTGCTCTGAAACCACCACCAAACTATTTGCCACTATTCACACGCTGAATTGTATATACACATATAGACAGGCCGTACAAACACTATGGTTATTTAATCGTTTACTTGTATAACTTGACTTCGGAAATTTGTTTTATACTTTTAGCAAAGGTACACCGCTCGTATAAAATACTTTATATAAGCAACCATGACATTGGAAACTCTCACCTGTTAATGGAATAAACGCACCTACACACGTATCGACGAGGAAACATCGCAGTTTTGTTTTTTGCACGGTCGGTGTACCATTTGGAATTATCCATGTGTTTATGTTAGTATGCTATACTAAAACTAGTTACTGAGATGCTCATTTTAGGATCTGTACAATTGCTTGCCTGCTTTCTTCTCACATGCTATCGTTGACGCACTTTGCCTTTGATTGTACTTGTTTCATGAACGACAAAGTAAATGAAAGTTGCGTTTCTGAACTTTCCCCTCTTCTTCAGGGTATCTTAATTAAATTTGTCGACATCGAGTGAAAGTGAGTGGAATGTGAAAAGGACAGCTGCACCGTTTTATATCAGCTGTGGATCTTGGCTGGTGATTCATGCGCATGAACAGTTAACGACAGACTCGCTAGTGAGAAGATCAAGTAAAGAAGTACTTCTTCATATTATATCTCGACATCATATGATGCTAAGAGACCACGTCATGCCCGAGAATGCTCTCTCTCTTGAGAGAGTGATCGTGGGTTACATTGCCTGAAGAGGCCGGGGACAGGTTCAGGAAGTGGGTGAGGTTGTTCGGTAGGAGGAACGAGGAGGAGGACGACTTGTCGTCATCAGGGACGTCCATCATGCCCGGGAGCTGCGTCACCGAAGAGTCTTGCTGCATCTGGATGCACAGGATCTCCGCTTGAGCCATCGCGAGCTGCATCTGCAGCTGGGACACCTGGTTCTGCAGGTAGGAGATGGCGCCCACGCATCCGTAGACCGGGTCTCGGACCCTCGCGCTCGCTTCGTACACCAGGCTGCTCACCGCGTCGGCCCTCTGATGAACCGGAAGCTCCTGCTTTTTTTTTTTTTTAAGTATGGCGGATCAAGATGCAAATCTTCGTTAGATAAACATTCGCAAGAATTGATCCGAGATTAGTCAAGGTTCGAAGTCATGTCAATCGGTCAACCATGCTTATTTTCCATCACTGGCCCATTAACAAAAAGGAGTATGTCGATGGCTGCATGTTGTCAAGCGTTAGTTACAGAAAGGAGACTTTCGACCCTGACAAATTTTGAGGCTTTTTTGTAGTCTACTGTTCCTGACAGCAGCACATGTCCCTAGATGTCTATGGCAAACACTATTTTGCAGTTGCATAATTGTTCGTCATCATGATAGTCATGGCAAAAGCTAGTAACACATGTTCCTACAGAGCTGAAGTGCAACAAGGCGAGAGACAGAGAGAGAGAGAGAGAGAGAGAGACCTGCAACATCTTGCTAATGTTGCTAGCACCAAAGACCTTGTGAACGATGGCGAACTTGTGGGGGTCGTCGGAAGGGAAGTAAGGAGCGAAGATACAGTCCTTGGCGCACCGGCGCCTCAGCAGCTTGCAGGACGCGCACGGCGAGTGCCCACCCATTTTCTCTCTCTCTCTCTCTCTCTCTCTCTCTCTCTCCTATGGTAGATAGACAGACGGACAGATGTTTGAGAGTTGTTGCTTCTGAAGAGGGAAGGCAGCGAGCCAGTCGAGTGGAGATCTGCCTCTTTGCTTAGAAGTTGACACGCAGAGTCTTTGTTAATTCGGGAAGAAGCTAGAGGAAGAGCAGCATACATTTATAGAAAAATGCCGAAGGCCAAAAAGATTGCATGTGGGAGAGCCTAAACTTTCCACCGGTGCTCTTGAAAATGATGGGAGTGAATGGCATTATGGTGCATATGATGACATCATTATCATATTTTATGCACGAAGTGAGGTCGGACTCGAGAGTACCATAATAATAATGCATAACATTTTAAAAATCTTCTTGAAACTACCGGACGATTCACAAGAAATTACCCAATTCGGTATAATTATTTCTAGCGAGTATAAATTAACTTTCGTATCTTCTTGATTTAGCGTGCTCTTGCTCTCTCTTTCATGTGATTTTAAATGTCGAAAAACAAGATAAATTTACTATTTCCTGGTGGATTGACGAGGTAAAAACAGTCTTGAAAAAGAAAAAGAAGAAAAAGGAAATTGGTTTCTTGGAAGGATTGCAAGAACAGATCTTGGAGGGAAAACATCATAGGCTGGAACGCGGCCGCATGGCTACGCCAAAAGACAAACGCAAGTCGTCGCCTACAAATCATCTTCCTCGGCAGTCAGCACCGGCAAACATCGTCGCAGATAATCTTAATCTATTGGCAAATGATCTGGTCTTGTCTTGTTAGGGAAAGGAAAAGAAGAAGGAGAAAAAATAAAAACTCGAGGAGAAGAATCTAAACTGCAGAAGAAGGGGCTCCCGGCGCAAGCGGGGCCGCCCTCCGGAGGCTACCCCCGACACGTGTCGCCCCTGAACGGCTACCTTTGACTGATGCCTCGGCTAGCGAGCTGTGATTGGTTTGGTCTTTTTTCATTTTTTTTCTTTTTGTTACTCCTTTTTTCTTTTTGTTTTTTTTTGGCTTCCTTTTTGTTTCGTTTTGTCGTCTTTTTTTTTTTGGTTTTGGCTTCTATTTAGTTGCATGGTTTCCACGTCTCTCTTCTCAGTTCTTGCATCGGACATCTTCTACCAGATCAAATGGTGTGTTTATCTAAATAAAAATTACTTTCACGAATTAAATTTCCGAAATTTCATTTGATTTATTAAAAATGATTTGTCGATTAAAAAGCATTTATAGTAAAAATATATATACATACTTAAGATTGGAAAAAACAAATTATCTAACCTATAAAAGAGACAATATTTTCTTAAAAAATGATTTCTGAGAAAATACTTTTCTTTATCAGGGAATTTTCTCTGAATTAAATACACCCAAAATATTAAAAGCTCTAGATCTTTCCTATATGGCAGTACTTGATTAATTTCTGGAAAATGGACACCAAACCCATTAATTAAGATGAGGACTTCCGGAACATTGGATTCCACTAAAAAATGAATTCGTGAGAACGTATATCTAGAACTTTGGCCAGCCATGGATTGAGACAATAGTTCTCTAACGAACAAATAAATACATATTTATATAAATTATACCTTCGGAAACTACAGAATACACTAAACCGAGCCTAGGGTTGAGAAACAAAACGAAAACGAAGAATGTTACAAAAGAAATCTAAGGGGCGACATAGCAATGCTTAAACACAAGCTTCCTAACGAGCTCTTAAAATTCCCACAACTCGCTCCTAATCGAAATTTACATTACACGGGCTTTCGACGTATTTTTGTGAATATGCCGGATTTTCCATCCCTTTCCTTACCTTGGGCTAAATAGTACGCACTTATGGATTTTCAATTAGATAATGACATTCGCTTTTTCTTTTTCTTTTTTTTAGCTTGGCTAGCTTTTACAATTCAGGAGATGTAGCTCGTGCTGTTGTCAAAGTGTTTGTCAAAGATTGGATGCCGGTATCGCACAAGTTGTATGATTAGTCGGTGATTATGACCATAGTGCGAGTGGATGGGACTTGATATGCATGTAGGGTTCTGAATCTTGCTCTGATGTTATTTATGTCGGGCTTGGACTTGGACTTCGATTCAAATCACACCGTAAAAGACGCGGTTTTGGATGATTGAAAATCCAAACCACAAATCTCTTATCCAAATCGAAAGCAAACACAAATTCTAACAATTTGATTCGGATTTCTTGAAATTCGAACCATTGACATCCCTAAGTATAAGTCCCGGGCGAGTGATGCAAAAGATTTAATCTTTAATCAGCAACTTAATTAAGGTAATGCCTTTATGACCGAATTTAGAAAAAAAGAAAAAGAAAAAAAGATCTAGAATAATGTCTTGATAGATGCCAAGAAAGAAAACCTTTAAAGCATTAACTAGACCTGACAGGAAATTATGTTTCGAGGGCATTGGAAATATAGTATTCGAAACAATGAAATTGTCAAACTCACCTCTTTGTTGTTCTTCTTTTTTATCAAAATTCCTCTTTTTTTTTTGGTACTGACGATTGCATCTTACAAAACCCCAAGACCTAGCTGCAAACCCTTGGCATTTATTGTCCTTCACATGATTCAAAGCTTATCTTGCAGTCTTCCAAAGTGAGACAGAACCTTGGGACTTGGGAGTGTGTCCATCAGAATCAACATAACTATATAATAGCTCTCTAAACCCATTTTCAACCAAACCAAACCAATTCGACGAATATCGAAATCGTTACATATTTCGAATGATTTAGGCGATACCATAACTTCTCGATAATCGGCAGACATAATTTAAGGTATTACGCTACAACTACAACCAAATTTTGTATCGGCACCGTAAATGTGAACCGAGCAATTAGCTTCGTTAAATTCTCCATCTGCAAGTGAGAACGAATCGATTCAACAGGCCACTCTCGACAACAAGCGTTTCTCTTGCGGAATGCCATTACGAATCGTGCGCGCCATGGGTTTGTGTTTTTCGGGTCCATTGCTTGAAAGGGACCAATTCGGCCCAATAGATGGTCCAAGGCCTTGTTGAAATGGGCCGGTACTGATACTGATGCTGATGCTGATCCGGGCCCATTTTAGTTTTAACGAACGAAAGGGTGGATAGGCTGATTTCCTTTTTTTTTTAGTACGTATTATTCTATACTCAAAATGGAGATTACAATAAGGTGCGAGGAGGGAATAAGCATTGGACTCCTTACCCTTCTTTGGTAGGTGAATCATGTTTGATGCGCTTCTCTAGCATACAAACATGTCTCATGTCACATTATAACATTTCCGACAATTGCCTTATATATAAACTCACGATTGGATTAGGTGGGAACGGGTCTTGATTTTTCATGGACAGTTCTTGTGCCCAAAAAGAAAGGCAGTTCTTTATTTTTTTTTTTTTTCATGTGTTGCGACATTTTATGTTCTAGGCATGCTCAATGTGGCCGAACATCTCGGCTATAATGTATGTTTTGATTTCTTTACTATTTGAACGAGCGTACAATGCGATTTCATTTTCGAGTTTTGACGTCTTTACCTTTTAAGCTTTAATTTGCCATGCCCCGAACCGTTTCGAAACATAACAAATAATCACATCTAAGATTTGTATATCTACGCATATAAGTGATTCTTACATTTTTGAAAAAATCTAAGCGATTTATTTTGGTATTCAAATGAAAATTTGCTCCATCCATTAAAAAAAATCGAATAAAATGAAAACGCAAAAAAAAAAAAAGCGAAAAAAAAGGCACAACGGCCTAATCATCTTGATCCGATTTAGATATGGGCCCAAAGAATGCGGATATTTGAACTAGATCCCATCAGAACCACCCGCTCGCCACGAGCTCGCCACGCGCCCATCTCCACCACGCCATCCCGTCCGTCCACGTCCCCATCCATCCGACGGCCCAAAATCCCTCCTCTCTCCCTACATCTCTATCCTCTCGTTCTCACCACGAATCCAGAGTCATTCCTCCTCTCGAAGCACCTGAAGCTCTCCATTCCTCTGCTCTCTCTCTCTCCTTGGAAAGCTCCCAACTTTTGCAGTCTCCATCGTCGATTCTCGCCCCCTTCCGATTCCTCGACCATGCTGCTCCGCGCCGCACCTGCTTTCTCTCTCCTCGCCCCTCGCGGAGACAACCTCTCTCCGCCGCTGTCTTCCTCCTCCTCCTCTCCTGCCGCGGCGAACCCGGCGGCGCTTCGGTTCTCGAGCGGCGGAAATGGAGGCTCCCTGGTGGTCTGCGCCAGCAAAGAGTCGAACAGCCGGCCGCTCACCGGCGTCGTGTTCCAGCCCTTCGAGGAGGTGAAGAAGGAACTCGATCTCGTGCCCACCGTGCCTCAGGCCTCGCTCGCGCGCCACAAGTTCGTGGACGAGTGCGAGGCTGCCATTAACGAACAGATCAAGTATGTTTCTTTTCGTATATGAATTTGTGTTGGGTTAATTGGCTTTCGTTCCTGGTGGGTTCTTATCTCTGACGCCCGTCTTTCATGTGTCATTTCAGTGTGGAATACAACGTCTCGTACGTTTACCATGCCATGTATGCCTACTTTGATCGGGATAACGTTGCGCTCAAGGGACTTGCCAAGTAAATCTTTTTCCCCCTCCAATGATTTAAGCATCTAATTTGGAATTTGTCTGCATGGATTCCTTCTGATTCATGGTGTGATGTTATCCTTGATTAGATTTTTCAAGGAGTCGAGCGAGGAGGAGAGAGAGCATGCTGAGAAGCTGATGGAATATCAGGTATTGAAAGTTTTTAGCTTTAGACGCTTCTTTACTTGGTTATGTGGTTTGGATAATGTGGACTTTATGATTGTATGGAATAACATTAGAAAGATGATGACTTTTTGGGTTGCTTTTAATGGTCTAATCGTATAGAACAAGCGAGGTGGAAAGGTAAAGCTGCAATCCATGCTGATGCCCCTTTCCGAGTTTGATCATGTGGAGAAGGGCGATGCACTTCATGGTGAGTTTGATGGCCCTCTTCCATTTTTAATGATGGTTGATGATCATCTTGTTTTATAGATTTTCTTGTGATAGTTCGACTTCTTATGTGTATGGATTTGATATCATTTTCTCTTGGATTTGCTTGCAATGAAATTTTTTGTTGATATAGCTTGTGTGATACTTTTTGGGAATTGGGCCGTTCTTTTTACAAGTTTTCACGCAAGTCACAATAAATTTGAAAAATGGAAGTGGCATTGCACGGCTCAAGATTCCACTCCTACACAAATACCCTTTACTTGACAGCATTTATACAATTTGACTTTCTTACCCTCTGAAATGGAGGGCTACTGATGTTTGAGAATCTTTTAACTTCTTTGCCGAATTCATGTAATTTTCACTGAGAATGTTTATAGCTGGAAAGCGGCAAATTACGATATATGCCTAAACATGCCTTGATATGTCTCTGTTCTGAGAAACATACAATGCGGCGAAAAAGGCTACACATTGATGTAATGCTTATTTTTCCCATGGCAAAGTCTTTTTATCAAGTGTCTTTGGTGTCCTTGCTTATCACCTTTAGTTTGCTTTTGGTGCAAATTGATTGCCATGTGTACCTGACTAAATTCATTCTTTTGATTCAGCAATGGAGCTCACATTGTCTCTTGAGAAGCTCACTAATGAAAAGCTTCTGAATTTACACGGTGTACGACCCTTGATTTAGTTGGCATTGTATCAGCTCATAAACCCATGATGACTCTTGCTTTCAATTGGCTAATCAAAATTTCACCTTCATGGGTATTTTCCTTTTACAAACAGGTGGCTGAGCGTAACCACGATGTGCAATTGACAGATTTTGTTGAAAGTGAATTCTTGGCTGAGCAGGTGAGAACACTTTTCCAAATTCCCTCCACATCTAAGTTCTGAACGTGTATGTTATTTCAGACAGTATATGACTAATTTTGCCCCATCTTATGTTTCTGGAAGGTGGAAGCCATAAAAAAGATCTCAGAATACGTTGCTCAACTTAGAAGAGTGGGCAAAGGACATGGTACAATCTCAGACACTGCTTTTTATTTCTCATCAAGTCATTTCGTTTCTTATCTTCTCCTGTCCTAGTTTCACTGATGTTCTCCAAAATTGGGAATTTTCAGGAGTTTGGCACTTCGACCAGATGCTCCTACGTGAGGAAGAAGCAGTGGCATGATGAGGTTGCGTTCTGGATGTGGCCTCAAGAGAAGGGTGATGCATGGTCCTTTCGTAGTCGTCCATCTTCAGTAGACATTTTTGGGTGTTTTATGAATCTTATGATTTCTCAGATAGTTCTCATGTTAAAGATAGACACAGCGCAGCTTTTCTTATAAAACAGTTGATACGAATAAAAGGGTTTTTTGTTGGTTCTCTGAAATTCTCTTGCTCTTCTTCATTGAAGATTTTCAGAGCGGATTCAGTACAAGCCTTAAGACAAGATAACGAATTACAGAGACGTGAGGTTGCGATTTCCCTTTAGAATGGAGAATGCAGAGTGGGTTTTCGGTACAGTTGGTGTTGTTATTAGTAGCTTTTTCAATTCGAGGGACCATGACACATCGGTGGCTAACATTATGCCTGGAATATCATGGTTCAAGAACCTCAACTTGGCTATTCCACGTCTTGTTGGGTATAACTTTATGGGGCCAACATCTTGTCACTGCTCTTCGCCTTGTGGTTGAGGATGTTGATCATGTCATGAGATTTGCGATCATGTGGACGAGAACCTGAAATGTCGCTGTTCGTTACCTTCCGCGTCATGCTTCTTTTGAATTCTTTTCCCGGTACTCTCTATCGAGGCAAACATGCGAGATCGACCCGTTTCCTAAAGCCATAACTCGAGTGGGCCTGTCAATTCTAAAAGCATGGCGGAGCAGCAATTGTCTTATCTGCAGCCGAATAACAGCCGACGGGATTCATAGCACTCTCGTTGTCGCTTTTGGGCATTGCATGAGCTGCTAGGGAAGAGTGATAAGCGTGGCGCTATGATCTCTGGTCCCACGCTTCTACTCCTCAAATAACTATTTTTGCTAGCCAGCTTAACTGGTCTTTGACAATATGAATGGCCCAAGGCCAAAGCAATTTAAGCCTGTCATCTTGGCAAGATAGCCCCTTTTTTACTCGCTTAGTCGACTGTTTGTATACCTGTCTTAAATACTCGGCGAGAACCTCTTCCCCAGCCGAGAGAAACTCCGTGAGACTGCACGGGAGAAGATGGGCCGGCCTTTGAGTGAATAGTCGAACAAGCCAATCGCAAGTCAGTGCGAACGAAGAGTCGCGATAAGCCCAAGAAGTTAAACCAGCTAACGGTCCACTAAAGGCACTGTAAAGAGGACCCCGGGGATCATGGGCCGAGATTGTAGAACAAGAACAATTTTTTATAAGTTATATATTTCTTATAGGCCATCTAAGAAAGAAGCCCGTCTAGCTCAGTTGGTAGAGCGCAAGGCTCTTAACCTTGTGGTCGTGGGTTCGAGCCCCACGGTGGGCGCTGTCTCCTTTTTTTTTTCTTCGTTTTTTCCTCCTCTCTTTTGCATGTTTTAGTCAAGAGTGAAAGGAGTTCGGTTTACACTGGCAAGCCAGAGGCCGGCACGGTGGTAGTGGTGAATATAGAGGTCAAGAGCATTGATGACATGGGGGTCTATGTGTCTCTCCGAACTCTCTGGGTGCCGCGTCGACCCCGCATGGTCCTCACCATCGGCCACGACAAGGGCTGCATCGATCTCAGCAAGTGCCGATCTCGAGGTTAGCTTTTCTGGCCGAGACTACACCTTACGTGTTTTTCTCATTCGTGGTAATCTACCTTCATAGGTATGGAAGCCTGATGGGACCGCTTCCAGCCCAGGACGATGGACCCGGAGATGGCAGCAGCACAGTCGGATGAGCAGGGAGGCAGGGGGATAGAGGACCATTTTTGGAGGAGCGATTTTGGGACGGGCCAGGGCGTGATGTAAGTGACCGTGATCTTTGAGTGTAGAACTCGGCAAGCCATCGATAGCACGTTCCACTTCTGGACATAAATCCTATGTGTTTAACTAGTCGAATGAATTACATTTTGCGCATCCTTACTTAAGGTGTCGAAATTCTAATGTACATACAAACCCGGACCACATTACATAATTTAACTTATGCTGGAGGCACACATCATCTTCATCTCCGAAACCTACGGATGACACGACAGCGTGGGACAACGGAGTATGGTCACGACAAGCACGCGCGAGAGAACCACGAATTATCTCCGACGAGCTTGCCGTCGGCGGCTTCCGCCTTCCGGTTGTAGCAGAAGAATTCGTCTCTGTAGCTGTAGCTCTGCTTCGTCTCGGCCTTGCCCGACAGGACGTTGTGATCCTTCACCTCCATCCAGCCCCTCGAGTCCTGCACGTTGCGTTCCAAGCTCGACGTATCCCCGTCGGACCACTTCTCCGTCAGCGCGTGCGAGACGTTGGTCACGAGCACGTACGTGCCCTTCTTAGACCCCGGGAGAGTCGAGGTGATCACGTGAAGCGGGTAGTTCCTCTTGATGAAGGAGCGGGCGAGCGGGACGCGGGCTTCGTTCATGATCCTGATTTCTCTCTTCGCCTTCATCTTCTGCTTAACGAGCTTGTAGGTTCCGTTGCCGGCGAAGGTGATCCAGTTCTTGACTTTGTACCCGGTCGACACCATCATGGTGAAGTTCCCGGCGCTCGACTTCACCCACCCGACGAGCCGCTCCTTCCTCTTCGCCTTCACCTTGAACGATCCGTCGAGCTCTCGGAACTGCGAGTCGCGCTCCACATTGTGCACGGGAGGGCCGTACGCCGCGGACTTGGCTTGAACCCTTTTCGAGCCGTGGTCGAGCCACAGGTGCAGGTTCGCATTGACGAGCCAATACGAAATCCCATTGGCGACCCCGATCGCGATTCGTGCGGCTCGCAATCCAAAAGATTCCCGAGGAATGGCGTCAGCTCGATGTCGTAAGAAGGAAGGATGAACGCGCCGATGGCGACGATGGGCTCCCAGAACAGGGGATTGATGCCGCCGGTGAACACGACCGGGAACGGCACCTCCGAGCCGACCAGATTCCCGTCGATCATCACCAGGACCTCCCTGTAAGCTCCGTTGCCGCGCCTCGTGGTCAGGTTGTTCTCCCTGATGTACGAATCCGGAGGGTTGGAGTACCAGAACTCGTCGTTCCCGTGGAACGACACGCACAGCTCGAGCACCGCGCGGACCGTGTTCGCCGGGATGGTGATCTTCTTCGAACGCAAGTCCGACGCCCTCTCGATCCAATACCAAGAGCCTCTATCGCCGTCGTCCGACACGGGGTATATCAGATCGGCCGGCGGCGGATTGTGATCCCATGTCGCCGCACCGAGAGTAGCAGAATTGACGCCATCTCGAGGTGCGACTCCACTTTTTCCACCCAATTCCTCCAATCCGAGCCCTAATTTCATGCTCAATCCTTGATCGGAGAGCCGATTCATCGGAATCGGAACCGAAGGTCTACCGCCAACCATCTCGGAAGAGTAGAACAAGAGAGTGACGTTGACGTGGTAGATGCCGGTGAATTCGTCGTTGATGATGTTCTCGAGCATCATGGAGATCTCGATGTCGGAGCGGGAGAGGAGAGAGGAGTACCTGGTGACGTCCTTGCGGACCTTCCAGAAGACGCCGTCGTCGTCGGGCTCGGCGGTGCTGGTGCGGAGGAGCTCGACGCCGCCGAGCCAGAGGGCGGCGATGCGGTCATACTGGTCGCCGCGGGAGGAGGCGGAGAGCTCGAGGGCGACGGAGGACCAGGGGGGAGAGGGGCAGAAGGAGGAGGGCGGGGGCGGGGAGTAGGGGGCGGAGAAGGGAGGGGAGCCGATGGTGTTGGCGAAGGAGTGGGTGACGATGCGGTGGGAGCAGGCAGGCGGGAGGAGGTGTAGGGGAGGGGGCGGGTGAGCTCGATGTACTGCTGGGGCGAGTGGGAGGCGGAGCGGGAGCGGGCGGAGGGGGAGGGCCCCTTGTGGAAGCGGTCGGGGAATGATGCTGCGGCGGCGGCGAGGAGGAGGAGGAGGAGGAGGGCGGCGGCGGCGGCGGTTGGCGGCTGCATTGTAGGAGGGCTTTACTTCTCTTTGCGGGAGCAACGTTGTTGCTTAGGAAATAGGATGACAAAGGAAGGTGACTCCGTACGGACGGACAGGCTTCGATGGGAAGTATGGCGTTTACCTTTTTGGGGGGGCCTTGACTCCGGAATGCTTCGATTCTCCTTACTTTGTATTAGTTTCGCTTTTTTCCGTTTTGGTTGCGAGCTGGAAACTCTTCTTTCCTATCAACATCTCGAATCAAAGATAAGATCACTCCCACTCTCTTATTCCGTTTTGCTCTTTTTCCCCAATTACAAGTAACATGTCACGTCTGCCTAGGCGCACCGGGTTCGTAGATGTTGATATGTAGTCCAGGTTAATAATGTAAATGGAATTCTTTTTGAATAGAAATAATATGCGCAATGCGTTTAGGTTATGTTTCCCAATGGATTTTTAATAAATTTTGAGCTTAGCAAATCCGACCAAAAAAAAAGAAAAAAAAAATTTGGAGCATTTGGTGAAGAGGTTGGGGACTGATGGAGACCTCGCGTGGCTAAGAAAACTTCGAACTCATTAGCTGGGAATTTGCATGGGAGGTCAGGGATGCCGTCCAAGGGTGGAGCGATGCCGACCAAGGCTTGACGTAGTCAGATTTGAGTTCGAGATGGAGAGATCTCAAGATATAAAAACTAAGGAATGAGAAGGCGACGATGTGCAAGGTAGATGGAGGGGGCGGTGAGGCTGTCCTCACCGGGATTGCCAAAGTTGCCTAGGTTGCTCCAGGCCGCACAACCCTCGGCGTCATCTCCCCTGAGTTGTGCGATCCTCGAATGCCTTGCTTGGGCTCAAGGTGAACAAAGCCTTCCATGTGGAGAATGTCGAGATGCAAAACAAACAAGACATTGTACAGAGGAGATGATGGAAACATAGATCCCTTACCTAGGCTCACAACTTTCCCCAATTGACGTGGAGACAATGAAGTTTTCACGTAGACACGAGACACAGAGGGAACAAATATGTGTTTTTTTTTTACCCAATTTTAAGCTACTTTGCAAAAATACACTTTAGCGAAACAACATTCACTTCGAGCAAATACACTTTGACTCAAAAAACGTTGGCGAAATGGCTTTCCATCCCCACAAATTGGGGACCGCAATTGAATCAAAGGCAAGTTGTATGAGGTTTTTAACGGCCAATGTTTCCTTAATATTAGAAAAGAGAAAAGAAAAGATCTTACCATTTTGTTCCCTCCATATACTTTTAGCATACTTTAGTTGCTTCTATACATTGTAACTTTTCTCTGTCGCATTACGACATCGTTTACCAAAATGATCAATGCTTCTTTTCGCAAGAGCTATTCCTTTGCTACTTCATTGATGTAGAAGCAGCAGTACAAGCAATTTCTGAAGAAACGGCCCCTCTCCTCAAAAGCAGCTCCTCCATCTCTTGGCATCCCATGGTTCTTGCTATATAGAGCGGCGTCGTCCCGCTCTCGCTCGTCGCATTCACGTTCGCACCCTCGTCGATCAGTGCCTCCGCCGTCTCGACGCTGCCGCACTCCGCCGCCAAATGCAAGGGGGTGTGGCCTTCGTTGTCCCGGCACTCGAAGTCCGACCCGAAATCGAGGAGCACGACCACGGCTTCCTTGTGGCCTTTGATGGCCGCCGCATGGAGCGGAGCGAGCCCGTATTGATCACGGTAATTTGTGACTGCGCCGCTGCGCAATAGCGACAATAGTCCCGCTATGTCTCCACGTCTCGCCGCCATTAACACCGCTTCTCCCTGCTTTTGAATTTCTTGTTTCTGAAAGGACTAGACGAGATAAGATGAAATCAGAAGATATAGTAGGAATATAAGGTAATCAATTAGATCGAACGGCTCAGAGGCCACGATCGTCTTGTGAGATCATGAGATTTCTACCCGTTGTCCCTTATCAGGAACCAATTGAATGGCTGAACGGCCACGATCATCTTTGATTGTTTTCCCGTGCTGACTCAGCAGCTCCAACGGCCCATGATCCTCCTCGCCCCAAGGACTTCTCCCGTTCCCCACCCGATCATTAGACTCCACGAGCGAGTCAACTTTAAGCCCCGCTTCCACGAGCAGATTGACCATCCTCGCCGAGTCCTCCGACGCCGCCGCGGCGCGGAGTAACGACACCGCATCCTCGAGCGGCAACTCGGCGGCGATCCCCTTCTGCCGCTTGATCAAGCCCCTCACGGCGTCGACGTCCCCGCGCTCCACGGCATGACGGAGAAGCAACCGGCCCCCGAAGGCGACCTTGAGCTTCACGTCCCGGGTCGGCCGAGACGACAGCCAGGAGCCGACCGAGTCGGGGGCGGATCCGGGGTCGACCTCGGCGGCCCTGATGAGGAAGCGGTCGGCGGGCGAGCGAGGGAAGGAGGAGGGGAGGTGGGCCTGGGGCTTGAGGACGATCTGGAGGGCGAGGGAGGAGGAGGGAGGGAGGAGGCCGCTGGGCGGGTTGACGAGGAACTTGTGAGGGGACGAGGTCTGGACCTTGAAGGCGACGGGGGAGGCGGCGGAGAGGGACGTGAGGAGGACGGTGGCGCGGCACTTGCGGCGGAGGGCGAAGTCGATGACGACCTCGTGGGCCGACACGTCGACCAATTTCTCTTCCAACATCGGCGTCGCACGGAAGAATGGGAAAGGAACCTCGGCGATTTGGCGGAGGGCGGAATGGCGAGAAAGCGAAACTCAGGCGATACGAAAGTCGAGCGGATGATGGCGGGGGATACGACAATGCGGAGGGACGGCACGTGAAATTCTCCTGTCTCGCTGTTTGGGGGGAAGTGCGAGGCGACTCTCGAAATGGCGATTTTTTTTTTAAAAAAATTCTTTTTATTTGTGATTTTATTTTATTTTTCGATAGGTGCGATGCGATGTCGTTTTTTGATTGGCGCGAATGGATTTCCAAGGGATGAAACTCCATCGTCTTCGGATGACGTGGGACTGGGGAAGATGGATAGGACCGCCGAGGGAATTTTTCGTTGGCAAGGAGGGGAACCTGTAAAAAGCGTTTGAGCATGATGGGGTAAACGATGTGGTGAAGTGTCCATATCGGTGTCGGTGTCGATGTTCTTGGAAAACTCGAGTTGATGGCGTGTAGTATCCTAAATTTTTTTATAACCGTACTTTATTGACTGTTTATGACTATTCTATTTGAACACGTCTCTTCGTTTTTCACCGAGCATTTTGATTCACATGCTCATGCTAATGATTTTACCCCTAAAATGATATCATCCATGATATCTCTTGATAAGCTTGAATGAGTATAACTAGTCAAATAATGCTTCTCCTTCATGCATCTACTCGAAATATCTACTTTGGAATCACTCAAATATTCCATTTGCAACATTCTAATTTGGCCACATCGCCTCTATTATTCAACACAAGCTTTCACCTCAGCATCATCATTTCTTTCTAACCCTGGTTAAAATATTCTCATCCCTTTTATAACTTGTTAAGTCTTCTAAGTACATCTCCTCTTGATCATCCAAAAACCACAATAAGTATCCAAGTTTTCAGGGACCTTTAGATTAGCGTTTTTTTAGAACATAGTGCAAAAAGAAAGTAAGGTTGTATTTATGTACATTAGGCTTGATGTACATTAGTTGACATTAAATTAGTTATTCATTGGAGAATTGAAGTAAACCTTGATTTTTTATTCAATCGAAGTTTGAATTTTATGAAAATTCAAGTTGTGACGGGTGCATTTTATGGAAAAAGTATCAGAAAAATCATAAATTAATGGATTTTTGTCAATTTAGTCCTAAAATTTTTAATAGTATTAATTAAGTCCTACAATTTTTGACTTTGTGCCAATCAATCTTAAATTTTTTAATGATGCAAATGCAATAATAAACCTTTTGAACTAATGTTAATTTAGTCCTAAAACTTTTGGTGCCAATTTAGTCCTTTCAGCTAATTTTGGCTAAATACTAAATTGGTGTAAAGTCAAAAGATTCAGGACTAAATTGACATTAATTCAAAATGTTCAGGGCTAAATCAGCACCATTAAAATATTTATGACTGAATTGGTATAAAATCAAAAGGTTTATAACTAAATTGGCACAAAATCAAAAGGTTCAAGACTAAATTGGTACTATTAAAAAGTTTAAGATTAAATTGGCACCATTAAAATGTTTATAACTAAATTGGCATAATTACAATAGGTTTATGACTTTTCTAACACTTTTCCCTATATTTTATTATAAAGTTGGTTTAGTGTGCACCTCGTTGGTTCTTAACTAACTAAATTGATCCTAAAGATTAAGTCCAAGCCACATCATAGTCTCGTTGGCTTTTAGCAACTTTTCAATTTTTCCCTTTTTAGCATCTACAATTGGGAAGCTTTTGGTCTTCTGGCTTTTAATATCGCAAATTATACTTGTCTGCGGATTTTTATTCTGAATTGAAATCACACTCGAAAGAGTGCACATGCACAACACATCATTTATGATGATGTCTATATGTATCCATAAACTCTTTTTAAATATAATCACGGCTTTTCAGAAGATTTCACAAACTAAATTTTCACGAGGCTCGTTTATTAAAATTTCACTAATAATGCGTAAATTATTCTATATCATCATTGTTCGTACAGGTTAAAGCATCATATACTAACTTGACTCACGAGGATCGGAACCGGGTCGGATCTCCACGCCCATGTCCCGAACTAAAATAAGCAAAGAAAGTCTGAGAGAGTATATTCTCTGAACAAACGTGGGATTCAGCATCGGAGAGGAGAAAAGAGAGGTCACGAGAAGAGAAGAAGACGCCACGCCCCGCACTCATGAACAGCACACAGCTCGACTCCACATGCGATCGAACTGTAAACTGATCGAAGCCTCCCGATCCGCCTCACGTGCTTTGACCCGGTCGCATCAGGACGCCCCCTTTTCCCCTCTGACAATCCAGCACAGTGATTGTTCTCGGGTGTCGCGAGCACATTTAAAGAAACCTTCCGACAACAGGGAAAATCACTGTCTACCGAACCGGGTCATCGTATGAATTTCATCTGATGGCACGACCTGAATCGGGGTCATGAATTCCCTAAAATTGGGTATTGCTTTGATGTATCATCGGGCCTTTGATTACATTTCTTAAATAAAGTGGAAGTTGTGAGTCGAGTGTTAAAGGCAAGAATCATGTCGAGCAGATCTTGCAACCACTCCAAATCCCACCGATGGAGGGGTTTTGTAAGAATTTTCTTTTAAATTTTTGATTTTTTCGCCTCTATTTTTTAGAGTTCGAAAACAAATTTTTATTTAATGTTCAGCACCATAAAGTAGCATATAATTAATATATCTCTATGGTCAAAAAGCATTCGCCCTTTTGTTGCGTTGCAACCTTCTCTTATATCTATGTATCACTATCAATTGAATCTTCTTTTCATGGGACACCTTAATCTAATGGCAAAAGATGTTCGAATTACGATATTTCACTATATTTAATATTATTAACGTTCTAATCCCTTGTGTCCGTTGCGGTAGGAAAGTTATGGAAAAAACATGCTTTCCCTTTACCAACTACGGATAACGCATGTTTAATGATAAGCCTGATCTAGGACCTATCTCACTTAACTCGTACTGAAACCAACAATCAAAGCACAACCATTGAGCCCTTCAAAAGAAGAAATTTTCTTCCTAGCCTAGAGTTCGCTCCTAGACCACTTAATCGAGCCGTCTTATGGATAAGTCAATGCACTCATTCCTTTCTAAATAATAAATTTCTTTCTTGGCCTAGAGGCCATTCCTAGGCCACTTGATCGAGTCATTTTATGAAGAAAAAATAACATAAATTGTCCATAAAATTTTGATTTGTTCAATATAATCTCTGAATTGTAGTCAAATATATAATGCGGTTCTTAAACTTTTAACTTATTCAATATAATTCATGAATTTTTGGTATATGTTCAATTTAATCTATGAGCTATCTAGAATTGTTCAAATGTTCTAGACTTTTGCAGCATGCACACATTAAATTCTCATGATTCTAAAAAATTGAGTAATAATTTAGATTTCGACAATAAAAGATTTCTTTCTCTTTTGAGTTAACACCATAAAAAATTCCAAATTGATACACCCGTGACAAATTCACATAAAATTAATTTTTTACCATGAAAAATCCAAAATCGGTACATCAGTGACAAATTTATCCAAAACTAATTTTTTGACTACCTAAAACCCTAGGCCGGTACATTTACGGTAAATTTATTCTCTATTAATTTAAGCTAAATTTGATTAATGCATGTGGCAAAAGAATGGTAAAGTTTCAAATTAGTACACCCGTTAATTGTTGCATGTTATCTAACTCAGCAATTTGACATCAAAATTTAACGAAAATTAATAAATGATAAATTCATCATATTGTGTATCGATTTGAGATTTTTGGTAATTTTTACCCTCCTCTTTTTTCAAATCCAAAATAAAACGGACCTCACGGGTTTAGGCAAAGGAACGTTCAAGCCGCCCCAATTCAAACCGGGGACGGTTAACGACCCAAAAAATACGAAATAAAAAAAACCGGGGACGGTTATCCATGGGAAATAACCGGGAAAGGAATCTCTAGGCAACCTTCGATGGGGGAATACTAATTGTTTCCAACCCTGATTAACATTATCATTAAAACCCCTTCCTTCTTTAATAACTTACTTTATCCCCCTCCTAATTCTCACTTGCTTCAATTGCACCCACCCACTCCCTCTTTTTATACTCTCGCCTCCCTTCACTCCTCTTACTCTCTCTCTCTCTCTCTCTCAAGACCCGACCCGACCACCCCCATCCCCCCCCCCTGGCCCCCTCCCTTCTCTCTCTTTTCTCCTCCGCGACGACATTCATTCATGTGGCCGCCGTCGTGGTTGAGCTCGCCCCGTACCCGAAGAATCGCCACCCCGCCCCGATCCCTGAGCTCCCGCAGCTTCTCCTGCTCCTCCTTCAAGGACGTCCCGACCCTCCTTCCGACGAGGAGCTGGCCGGACCCGGATCCGGGTCCGCGCCCCGCAGCCCCTCCATCTTCCACCGGGTCCGGGCCTCCACCTCCGTCCTCCGCGCCTGGGCGGCCCACGCACACCGCGGCGGCGCCGACGCCGACGCCAGGGCCAAGCAGCCCCGCGGCCCCGATCTGAGCGTCGTGCTCTACTTCACCAGCCTCCGCGTCGTCCGCAAGACCTTCGAGGACTGCAGGTAGTGGAGCTGCTGCTTTTCACGTCGCGGACTTGTGGTCGCCAGTGATGAACACGTTAAATTGGGTTGCTAATGTCAAATTCTGTATTTTTTTCTAGCTAAGATTGGAAGCTGTTCGTTTCGATTTTGGCTTTGCTTTTATGAAGTGAATTAGTCCGTGAACTCAGCTTACCAATTTTGGTGCTCTGTTGTCGAAGCACTGAATAATGTGGTTCTTGCTATGTGTTGCAGAGCCGTGCGGTCGATCCTCCGCGGGCTTCGCGTCCGGATCGACGAGCGGGATCTGTCCATGGACGCGTCCTACCTGGACGAGCTGCAGGGGATGTTCGGGCGCAAGATAGTGAGCCTCCCCTGCGTCTTCGTCGGCGGGAGGCTCGTGGGGGGGCTCGAGGAGGTGAGGCAGCTCCACGAGAGCGGCGAGCTCAAGCGGATGATCGCGGGGCTGCCGGCGGCGGCGCCCGTGGCGTGCGACGCCTGCGGGGGGCTGAGGTTCGCGGTGTGCCAGGAGTGCAGCGGGAGCCACAAGATCTACAGCGAGAAGGGCGGGTTCAGGACCTGCCCGGCCTGCAATGCGAACGGCCTCGTCAGGTGCCCCTCCTGCTTGTCCCCGTGCCTGCGAAGCTGCAAGACATCTCGCCATTAAAGTTCACATTTTTATCTTTTTCTGGGCTTGTTTCTTTCTTCTTCTCTGCATCGCTTTCTAACAGCTTTAGTTTTTGTAGAGCTAAGTGCTCCGTGTCCTCCCTTTTACCGGGTAAGAAGGGAAAAGAGCTTAAATTGTAATTATTGAAAGCTTTTTTCGAGACGACGTTTTATAGAAAAAGACTCTTCTGGAGTTTCGGATGAATGGAAGTGACAGTCAAATCAATCGACGTCTGATCTTTTAGGATTCTGGTCTTTTTGTTACAATCATGTGTCGGAAAATGGTAAAGTGCGTTGAGTCAGCTCGGTCGACGGTGACCAAGAAGCAAAGTGCGCGTTCATCAGCTGCCCAAATTGCACTGTCCAAATGATTCAGTTAATCCGAATGGGCGTGGAAAAATACCCGAATGAGATCGAACCAAACTGAAAATTTCAGATTGCGGGATTGGGCCGCCATCCGATTCAGGTAATAAGTCAGTAGCAGTTTTGGTTCGATACGGTATCACTTTCCAAACACATTATACCATCACCAAGAGCACGCATTCGACTCCATCCACGGCGAAACTGGGTTGTCAGTGAGGCCTTCCTCGTGCTCTGGCGCATCATGTTCCGGAGCAAAAGCAAAACCTGCTCAACTGCGCTCGACAACTCTTAACATTAATGCCGAAGAACTACTGGCCCTTCTCCTTCCACTTATTATGCTTTTCGCCGACCCACGCGTTCATCTTCAACGGCTTCAAATCCGCCTCGCGAAACCTAACCTTCGACGGGCTGTCTCTGATCTCACCCCGAGCGGAGCTCTCCAACTCACCAACACCTCCGATGATCTCTCCGGCCACGCCCTTTACAAGACCCCATTTCACATGCTCGACCCTGAGAATGCCTCCACAGCTCCCTCTTTCGCCACCACCTTCATCTTCACCATCCTCAACCGCGTCCCTGGCACCGCCAGGGGGCCACGGCCTCACAGTCGTGATCTCTCCGACCACAGGCATCTCGGCCTCTTCAACGCCAGCAACAACAGTGACTCGTCGAACCACATGTTTGCCATCCGGTTCGACACTGTCCAGTCGCTCGTGCTCATGGGGGACACCGACGACAACCATGTCGGGATTGACGTTCACGGCATGAGGTCCGTCGCGTCGTGGGCCGCCTCTTGCTAGGACAAGGCCACCCGGTCGTTCAGGAATCGAGAGAAGCGACCGAATCCAAGTGCGTGGCTCCTGTCCAAAGCCCCCCACATCTCGCGGGTTATTATCTTAATCGGCCGAGGAACTTTGCCATCGCTCACTACACCTTTCTATTATTTTTCTGCTTGTTGATTATCCATGTTTCCATATTCAATTTGCTTTAGAATTATCTGTTTCTATATATTGTTTCATTTTTCATATTTAAGGAATCTCACTTTAGTGAGATTTGAGAAAATCACACAAGGTAAGACTATCCTATTTTGATTTTTCCGAGGAAACTAGTATCCTTAAAAATATATGAGGTGGAGAAGCCGCCATTTTTATTCCCACGGTGCTATTACCTCCTCTTTTCCCATAATTTTTTGTCGATCTAAGGCAAATTAATTGTAAATGTCATTTTAATTACTTATTTTATGCAAATTTTATGTTTAATTAATTTTCATCTTTTTAATCTCCGCACGGGGATGTAATAGCGATTTAATTTCAAAAAATCTTTTAAGAGAATATTTTTTTCTCATTTCGTTCGGTCACTTCATTATGAATAACTGATAAAAAAGAATTTGATGATGATAAAAATAACTGTACATCTCATACTCTTTGTTATATATTTTTCTTTTCTAATAATGTGGAAATATCCCTATATTTTACGTTCTATAATTCAGACGAAGCAATTTAATGATTTATTCAAATCCAAATATTTATAAATATTTAATTATATGAAATAGTCATCGATACTCGGATTGTTTTAGACTTTTTTTTACTGTTAATCCATACATTTGCTCAATAACATGAAAAAGAAATAAGTTTTCTAAAAATGTCACTTTTCGATAAAGCTAATATTCACATCATTAGAATGTAAAAATAAAATATATTGCTTTACCAACTCGAAAATTATTTTAAATAAGAAAAGAAGTGGTAGTCTTGAGTATGACTCATGGATCCTATATAAAAATTGAAAAAGGGAAAACAGAAAGTGGATAAATTTAGGATCCATAATTTCAAATTTTAATTAAATGATTAAGGGTAATTTTCTTTCATTTTTTACTAAATGGGTGGATTTATCCCGTCCTTTTGGAGAAAAATAAGAATGAAATATTTTTTATTTTATAAATAACTTCCTCCCTTCCAGTCTTTTTATTTAAATATAATCTCTTTATTTTTCTCTTTTCCTCTTTTGACCCCACCTCCCTCGCGCACGTCACCAGAACCTTGGGTTTGCTTGAGGTCAGTCCCCCGAAGGAACAAAAGCCCCACCTACCTCCGCCGCGCCTCCGCCGCATTTCACCTCGAACTCCGCTCTCAAATGGCGAATCCCGACTCCGACACGCCGGACTCCGTCTCTCAAGCCCCTAACGACGCGTATCGTCCCGAACGCCGGATCGAAGAAGATGAAGATGAAGAAGAAGAAAGCGAAGGCGAAGACGAAGTGGACGAATCTGACGACGACGGCGAGTTCGAGCGCCGCACGCCGCCGCCCCTGTCGCAGGAGGACCGATTGCGCGCGTACAGGACCAGGCTCAACAACCTCTCGCAGAAGCTGTCCTCGGAGAGCGTCCCAATCCGGGTGCACGACGTCCTGATCAAGGGCACCACGAAGACTAGGGATTGGGTGATCGAGGCCGAGCTGGAGGACCTGAAGAAGGTGGCGTCGCTGCAGGAGCTACTGCAGGTCGCGAGCATCGCCAATTTCAGGCTCCAGCAGCTGGGGATCTTTCAGTCTGTCAACATCGTGCTCGATTCGGGGCCGAAGGAGTTGCCTGGCACCGCGAACGTGGTCGTCAACGTTGTCGAGGCCACGAACCCGCTCTCTGGTGAAATTGGTTACTATACTAAGCCCGAGGTGATTTTACTTTTCACTTTGGTTTTGGCTTCTCATTTGTCTGTAAATGTGTGCGAATGTTTGGCCGGAGCGGTCAGCTTTTGTGTTCTCTGCCGTAATTATTGGAATTGTGCTTACTGTTGCGAGCTCGGATTTACTTGATTAAAACTTCAAAGTGTGTTAGGACTCCTCATTATCCCTGAGCAATGTTGTTCTGTTTATTGGAGTAGTATTTATCGTTTTCTCGTTGTTGGGAGAGGGAAGGTCATGGAATTCTGGACGTAGGCGGTCAAGTTAGCGACCTTCATGTTAGCATTTTCGCACATTGCTGTGCTGTTGTACTGACGTCGTGGGGAGATTAGGATTGTGTGGATATCTTTTAGCTTTGGTTCTCTCTAAAAGGAGGAGGAGGTTGTTCAACAATTGACACACAGGAACTTCACAATATTTGTGACTATTTTAGTGCACATTGCAATGTTGCAATTTCCGAATTTTTGCTGGTGCCAAACTGGGTTTATCGGGTTACCTTCCAGTTTTGTGTTGCGTATTATGATGAAAATAGTAATGCAGCTTTCTTACTTATGACAGTCTACTTTGTGGATTGCTTTAAGCCATTGCATTCCTCTTAGTTGTGAGTTTGATATAGCGCAAACAAATTTGCTAGTGACTGCCTGAATATACTTTAGAATTTAGCTGACTTAGATGGCCTAATCAGATAAAAAAAAATTTCTGGACAGTTTTCATTATTGAGGTACGTATGGTTGTAATTCTTTGATCCTTTAAGTTTAGGTACGTTACTCCAAAATTACTGGTTTCTCTGGGCTATCCTAAAGTAACTGGCCAAATTATAAAAGTTGAGCAAAATTGCCATTGATGGACAGTTCCCATCGTTAATTCAAGCTGTTCCAGGCTCTCTCTTTCTTTAACTCTAAGCAACAATAAAGCATTCTCCTTCTCTTGAGTAACCACAAGAACCAACACTTCTCTATTCTTTAGTTTTACTCAACTCTTTGAGTGCTAAATTGAACTTCTGATTCAGATTGTTCAAGTAAGTGCAGAATGGCAATTTATGTTGTGTCCAAAATTTTTATCTCGAGGATAATTATCTCAATTGTGTGATTCTCCAGTATATTACAATTGCTCGTCATCATTCATGTGGAATTCATTTCCTGCAAGCACCTATTTGAATGGAAAGACTGATGCTTGTCGCTACTTTGATAACATTAATTCGCTGTGCGGCACGACACGTGCTTTCAACTATGCTTTGATGCTTACTGCTCACTCTTTTTTCCCTTTCCAGCTTATTAGTACAGTGCTGGTTGAATGCTCGAATGAGGAAGAAATACATTGAGTAGATAATTTATATTTTCTCTTGCTTCTTTACCTTGATTTTATTCTTCTCAAGATTCAATAATTTTGACCTGTTGAACTTTTGGCCTGTGGCTCATTCTTGTCTAATGATGCTTTTATAGGCTAGATCTTCAACACTTGAAGGAGTTTTGAAACTCAAAAACTTGCTTGGATATGGTGATCTTTGGGATGGTTCTTTTGCATATGGATGGAATCAAACATCAGAGCTAAGTGCTGGTGTCTATCTGCCTCGAATAAAAAGCTTGTTAGCTCCTTTGAGTGCTCGAGTATTCTTGGTATCCCAGGACTGGTTGAAGTACTCTTCATACAATGAACAATCATTAGGCCTTTCCCTTGGCCTAGTTTCAACGAGAAATCATGACTTGGCTTACAACTTGACATGGCGTACATTGACAGATCCTTCCCAGATGTCGGCTAGATCAATAAGGAGGCAGCTGGGACATGATTTAATCTCTTCCCTAAAATACTCTTTCAGGTTTGACAGGAGAAACTCGCCCATCAGGCCAACACGAGGATATGCTTTTCTTTCTACTAGTCAAATTGGTGGCCTTACACCTGACCCCCGAAGTGCACGTTTTATCCGCCAGGTCAGCATTCTCCTTTCATTTCTCATTTGCAATGGCTCTCAATTTGAGATGCATCAACTAAAGCATTTGATGGTCTATAATCTTCTTGACAAGACTCCATACATGGAATGCGCCTACTTTGTTATACTGCCAAATATTCGAGTTGTGGTCTAGTTACTGTGGTTGACTGCAAATTGTTGTCATTTGTCTGCTAGTGCTGTAGGGCTGAAGAGCCCAAATCATTTCTTAGTGGAAGTCTGGTTGGAGATTTGGGAATAATTATCTGGACCTTCTTATCTGAGTTTGTTGTGTGCTCAATGCAATTGAGCTGCAGCTCAATTTTGGACCTTTTTTACCTCTTGAGAAGTTGAAATGTTGTTTTCTGGAACATCTCCATTCTAGACTAGCTATAATAAGAGGAGAAATGAAATGCAGTATTAAATGCTAAAACCTTAGATTCTGCATTTCAAAGTTAAATATTCTATGAAACTTGGGAAGTTTGGCTCTCAAGTTGATCAATCTCATTATTTGTTGATCTCAGTCTCCATGCTTGATAAGACTTCTTGGCTTCCAGTCAAGAATGCTACCGTGGAGGTGACAAAATTCTGGGGATCTCTCTAGTCTCATATGTTTTAGCAAGACATACAGTAGTAGATGAGGACTCATGTCCATGGAGAGATATTTTTTATGAATCTTTTGAACTACGTTTTGCTTTCCTGTAGAAATTGGGAAAACAGAAAATATGTTGAAAATTATGGAAAGGGTCCTAAATGACTCCACGTGTCAATATTTGTACACTTCAGATAAAGTCTAATTTTCATTGGCACAAAGCAAAGGAAAAACTAAGAAGTAACTAATAAAAGTTATTCCAACCATACCAAGTTCTAACTAGTCCTCATGGTAAACTCAATTTGTGCATAAGTATTCGGTCCCTCATCGATGTGCAAGATCAGCAGCTTCTTGGGAGTTGCTTTTAGGATTTTACTGTTCAGGTCCTTCATTTGTTGTGTCAATTTTTGCATGCAAATCATCAGCACTTGCTATCTGTTCTAACATATTGGAATCTGGTGATGGTAGTGCCTCTGCTATTTCATCTTGGGTTTCTCTAGTTTATGGGATTTTAGGTTTTCAGATCTCGTGAGATCTCCTTAATGTCTTGTTTCGTGGAAGAGATGCAATGACTGTTTACTCTCTTCTTCGCCTATGCAATTATCGTTGGCTAGTTTTCTTTCCTATGAATGGATTAAGGATTTATACTTTTATTCATACGAGGCCTAAAACAAATGCAGGAAGTGAGAAATGCACCAAGTGATATTGATCCTTTGCCAGTTTGCTTTATTTGAGTTAGTGCTATTTGTTACTCATCCGCTCCTCTGGATTTAACCTTGTTACTCGA
Organism: Corymbia calophylla; assembly: GCA_014182845.1. NCBI lineage: Eukaryota > Viridiplantae > Streptophyta > Magnoliopsida > Myrtales > Myrtaceae > Corymbia > Corymbia calophylla. The sequence continues at coordinate 5,595,864 of CM024697.1, read as the reverse complement.
ATAATCAAGGTATTGGATAAAGAATGACTATGTCTTTATTCCCTTATGTAACTTGAAGAACCTTGTTTCTTTTTTTCTTTTAACAGGAGCTCGATCTTCGTTATGCTTTGCCTCTCGGATTTTATCATGCTGCTATCAATGTTGGAATCTCTGGTGGAGTTGTCTTTCCCTGGGGATGTGGATTTCTGCAAAAGCCTTCACCATTGCCAGAAAGATTCTTCATGGGTGGCAATACATCTCCGTTTTACTCTTTAGGAGGTCCTACTTCACTGTTAGGGTTTCGGACTAGGGGAATGGGCCCTACTGAACAAAGAAGGCAAACTGGCAATGATGATCCTGAAAGGGATTATGTTGGTGGTGATCTTGCAGTTACCACTTTTGCTGACCTTTCTTTTGATCTTCCATTCAGTTGGTGCCAAAAGAGTGGAATCTATGGACATCTGTTCGCATGCGCTGGAAACCTAGCCAAGTTGACACAGAATGAGTTTCGGAACTTTTCCTTTCAGAATTTCCTAAAATCCTGCAGAAGCTCTGTTGGAGCTGGAATTGTCGTGCCCACAAGTATCGTGCGAGTGGAGGTCAGTCTGCTCTTTTACTGATACTTAAAGAATAATAGAATGAGAATTCCTATATTATCCATACATTTCTCTTTATTGGTGATCTTGGATTACATATGATTGTCCTTTGGACAGTGTTTAATAGCAAATCTAGAAAAGAAAATGATAGACCAATTTTTTTTTAATCAATATGCTTCAGGATTTTGTTGGTTCTATAAAAATATCAACTTCTGGTGTATTTTAATTTTTTTAGCAGATTTAATTTTCTGAATGGGTCGATTCCTTCCTAGGTCAATATAAGGAGTAACAGTAACATGCTCCCACAGCATTATTCCTAATGAATTTTTGGAGGAAAGCATTTAATACATATCGATCTCATGCATCCGACAGCTGAGTGCTTTGCTAGCAATATTTCTGAAGCTCCTGATAAAAATCCCAAAATGAGGGTGATTTAGCAATACGGCATTAGATCACATCTCAAATTCTCAATTGCACATGCTCATCATTCTAGTTTAGAGTTTGCTCACCGTTTCTTTCCTTTTCTCTTATCTTCTTTTTGCAGGTTAACTACTGCTATGTGTTGAAGCAATATGACTTTGATCGAGGGAAGACTGGGCTACGGGTTAGCTTTTCTTCTACATGATTAAATTTGGACTTCTTTCCTGATGTACGATTGTCTACATAACAGAAAAGAAGCAAAACCCATCATTCAGGTATTTGAACAATTTGCTCCTCTGAAATGGCGCTGTTTTATATGCACTGCAGTTTTTGGCATTGTTCACCATTTTTGTAGTTTCAAAATGAAAGTGAGAAATTGGACCAGCAGTATTCGTGACCTTTGAATGGAGGAAAAATAAGCCAGATACTTCTTGTGCTTTACCAGATGTTGTTCATGTTGAGTGGAAGATCAATTTCAAGCGTCATCCCATTTGACTAACATCTTTGAACGTTTTCCATTTACTGAACTTTCTTCTCAATGTTTCTAATAGCCATTGAGGATTGTGTTTTGTTTTTTCTTGCCTTGCTTGGGGTTGGCAGATGGTTCAACTAATAACCATATCATATGAATTTGTTGAGAACGTATATTAACTCCCTCATTGTTTGCGCCATTTGGAAAGATGACGATGGGGCTATATTAGATTAGCGCTTGAAATGCTATTCTTACTCATATTTTTAAAATTACAAAAGAAATCTCCATATTCCTAGCGTGTGATAAACTGGGCCATCTTAAAAGGAAATCCTATAAATGCATATTGACTGGTAACTGGTCAGTCTTGCGGGCCAAAGAAACATGCTTTGGAGAGGAAGCAAAATATGCTTTTGGGTCATCAGTTTTGAACTCTTCAAGTATCTCTGGAGTAAGATATACTTGCACATTTTTCGCTGTGAATGATGTTATTTAAATGGTGTCCCTTTAATTAACTACCTTTTTCAAAGCCTTTTTGGTACGATTTTGATTCCATCAAACCTGGGATGCTTGGTATGGGAGGAACTTGATCTGGATCACAACTTGATGCGTTTTTCGGTTATCCGTGCTTCTTTGATGCTTTTGCACTGCAAATGCTTGTGGTTGCTTGGTCAACTGTTGTAAGACTTCAAAGGACCATCATCTTGGTCTTTTCTTCAGATTGGACGATTCCGAGGAAATACCAATAATATATTGATGTAAAAATTCAAGTGAACAAAGAAGGTATATCCGAGGGAACTGTTATTTATTCTGTGATGTGAAGCTTTGTGTAAACGTTTGAAAGTGTCCAAGTGATGCAAGGAGAAGTAAGATCAAGAAACATGCATGACTGTGAATGTCGTGATGATGATGATGATGATGATGATGATGATGATGTGGAGATCAATTGGATGCATGTGCTACGGATGGCATGTAACATAGGCTTGGCATGTAGATGCATCATGCATATAGGATAATGATGGTTAGGTGAAGGAAGAAAGAGACAGACATCCTCATTCTCAAGGGGGATTCGGATCCGCATTAATAGGGTTCACGTAATTTCATGCAGCATTAACAATACTTTCCATGACACACTGAGATATTATAAAACACGAAAATTGCACACACAGCAAGAGAAGACAACAAAGAGGCTCTGGTAGGAGTTGACTTTACAGACTGGTTCCTTGATGTGAATCTCTCTCTTTCTTCCCCTCAGTCCACATCTCTTTTTTTAAATGGATTCACAGGCTAGATTGCCCAAAGCCAGTCCATTTTACTCAGAAAAGGTTTCCGCTGTCGATGTGTTGTGGCTCTCTTTTGCATCTGAATTTTTTTTTTCCTGTTGAGTTTCTAAAAGGCATCGATCAACTTGGATCTTAAATTGAGTAGGTTGAAAAGTTGAGCCTCGGGTTGTTCTTGTATCATAATTTAGCCGGTTTCCTTGATAGGCGTCTAGTTTACGGCCTAAAATGCAATTAAATAGGAGACGGACAAATAGGTGCGATTTCCTTTTTAGGGCGAAAAAGAAAAAATATTTCTTCGAAGGAGACTATTACTTGGACGGCCGGGTCCATCTCCCGGGATGCCCGTGGGGGAGGTTGCACTCTCTTTTCATGTTTCACCTGTAACAAACGGTTGGCACATGAATTTGTGAACAGCAGCAGCGACGTCGACACACGTTCGAGGAATTTTCAATGCACGACCACCATCAACTTCTCTTTCTCGAGGTTGGGGGATGCAAAATGCCACCTCGAAAGTTGTTTGCACAGGTCAATTTTGATCATGTGCATGGAGTTCAATCCGATTCGATTGGTCACGATCATCTCCAAGCCTGGTTTTCCCCCATTCCTTTTTCGAACCTCGAGTGGTCCAGCCGGGACGAGGCTTGTGTGTGACCGTGAGGGTGCTTTCATCGTGGCATCTATTGGCAGGCACGGGATCGAGTGAATTATTCATGTGGCCATATCTAACAACTTGACATGGCTCTTTGGTCTAGTTGCCCTCTATGGTCCAAGATATGCGCAGAAAACTGCTTTGTTCACGAACTTCCGAGCTGTCGCAGATGATATGATAAATTGGATATGAAATGGGTGCGAGGAAAAATAATTGCTTTTAACTTGGATAGGACCTATCTAGCTTCTAGCTCCTTCGAATGCGATTGACTGTTGCGAAGTCGAAAATGTCTGTCCAAGAAAAAATTGTTGAATAAGACCATACGAGTAGCTAAATGGACCTTATAAAATCATCAAGAGAGCATGTGCTTGAAGGCAATCCATCGTCCAAAGCTGGAGTTATTACCCCACGACACCATTATTGACACTATTTCATAATGTGAATTTGATTGGTATAATTACCAAAAAATCTTAAATCTATTGTATAGATGTCGGTTAAGTTCTAAAATTTATAATTTAATTGATTTAATCCTAAACCATTAGCGATTTGTCAATATAATCTTCCAATTTATTTTGACTGAATATCACTGATATGGTGTTCTAGTCAACACCAACCATCTTATGTGAAATGGCTGGCGTCGACCAGTGTTGGCATAGATAAATTTTGGAAATTATTTTACAATTTTCTGATTTTTTTCCTATCTTCCTTCGTCGGTCACCAACCACAAGTGAAGGCTAGGATGCCCTCGTTGGCCTTTGGCAATGGTTGGCATTGTTGAAGTTGGAGAGGGCATTGCTACCCTTGTCGACCCTAGTCACCAACGGAGAGAAAAAGCGAAAAAGGGAGAAAAAGGAAAGAAAAAGAAAAAATTCAGAAAAGTTACAAAAAAACAAATTACAAAAATTATTTACGTTAATGCCAACCACGACACATAAGACGAGCGCATGCACATCAAAGATTGCCAAACAAAATTTGCCAAAATTTCTATATTAACAAATCGTCAAAATGTTTAAAATTAAATTTGCTAAATTGAACAGTTTATAATTAAATTAATATTCATATAATAAATTTAAAAAAAATTTCGGTAATTTTCCCGAGTTTGGCTCGATACAATTAATGAGCATCCTAAAAATTCTCACACCGTGACTCTTGCAATGGCTTCAATCAAGGGTTCTTTTTTACATGGGTTTGCGTGCACTGACAAGAGTTTTAAATGGGGTTTCACACATGAGGGGGTTGTTCCATTTTTTGCTTATGTGGTCCAGTTATTTGTAAACCAGCTGTTATCTTGTCCAATGCAAACAGACTCGAGGGAGGGTAGTTTAGCTAGAGCCAAATTAGTTTCTTTAAGACAAGGAAGTCAAACAATCAAATCAGTTGATTTTTGGCCATTCATATATGTACACAAAGACTCACAGTCCTGCATTTATTATATCTAAGATGCATCCTCTGCACTGACCGCAATTATCTGTTTGTCCTAATGTGGGTTCCACTAGATGACAAGGTCGCCATGTTTGCGTCAAATTCCGAAGCCGAATCGAAGACTAATGTCCAGGAAAATGGCATGTTTTTGTGCAATGGGACATGTATTGGAACCAATCGAGTTTTGGTTTTACCTGACCTTGGCAAGTATTTCCACATTCCTCAACAGTGTAATCTCTCTCTCTCAAAGTGAGCAAAAAAGTCATTTGATGACTCTGTTTGAAAATTCGACATGTCTTTACTTAATTTTCTAATGAAGGAAATCCATTATGTCGATGACTCATTACTATCAATTATCGTGGGGATGCATTGCTTGATTCCCGATCGATGACCTCCGATGGCTTGTTTGGCACGTCGGAATGGAAAGGATGAAATTCTCACTTCCGACTTTTCACATTCTAGTTTTAGTATTTGGTACACTTGTTGAAAATGGAACAAGCATCCCAACAGAAATGTCGGTCTACTAGGTAGAATAAATTATACGTTCATTTTCGCGGGACAGGAAATGCATGTTCATCTATACCGTTTTCTTCGACATTATAATTTAAGTTTTTGGATTTGATTTCTTAACATGATATCAGAATCGGTTTTTATCCCAATTTTATTTCAAGAGTGCATCTATTTGTTTTTCAAATTTCACGTACCATTTCTTATTTAGCTTGCACGTACGAGAGGAAGTTAGAATATCCTACATTACTCGATATGGGGTTTATATACTCTTTCTATTCATGTTGCATTTCTCCACTTATTAGCTTAAGCTTTTGAGTTGGATTTTTTAACAAGATAAAAATAGTGCGGAAAAGCAATTTCTGTATATTTCTCTATGACTTTCAATGAAGCTTACATGATAGACTTTTTAAGTTGATTATCTAAGATAAATATTAATTCTGGATATGCACAATTGAAGCAAATAGGTGCACCATCACGAGAGATAAGATAATAAATAGAAATATCCTACACGTCTCTAGCAATTTCCAAGAACAACACTCTTGGCTATTTTCCTTTTCTGATGTTCTTTTCTTCCCTTTTTCACTACGACATTCATCGACACTAGACAAATTGCCATTTTCCCACGTCGAATACGGGGAGGCGGGTCGGTGCAATATTCGGGTGTGTACAATAGGATCCGAAACGACCCGTTTCATTTGCGTACTCTTTCGTTTCTATCGCAACAAGCATAGAGTTTTTAAGTAATGGATCGAATCCCTCTCGACTTGCAAACTTGCCGGTCAGTCAAAGATGGCCTCCTCTCTCTCAGTTCTCGCCTGATCTCAGAAAGAGAGAGAGAGAGAGCACCGCGATGCACGGTTTGTCGGGGCCCCGCCCAGGAGGCTTCCCATTTTACAGCTATCCCATTGATCGCGTCTCTGATCTGACGCACTCGTTTTCTTCTATTTTTTCAAGGTCAAATAGATTCAAGGACGACACCAAAAGAAAAAGAAGCAAAAACAAAAGGGTTTGCATGTTCCTTAAGTTCGATCTCTGACTACGATGCATTGACTGAGTGTGGATGTCTGGTGCGTAACGTCATTAAACAGTTGATTGCGGATTACAGAATCTCGGACCGACAGGGCCTCCCATGCGACGTGACTAAAGGCTACCGCGATCCAGCCAGGACGAAAGCTACTCCTTGCAAACTTTGCCTACATATGATGAAGAAACTCTAGCATTTTCCATGAGACAATGCGCTCAGTTTTCCCTTTATCTGGGCCAGTACCCGACTCGATACGTACTAATCAGGTTGTGATAGTCTAGACTAAGAATTGCTAGCGTATGATTTTGACCGGTCGCTTGTCCGATCAAAGTTGAGCTAATTATCGATAGTAGAGTACTTGTGGGCACCATCATCGAATTAACTTTTGCATGCTGATGGGATTAAGGAAATTCGCGAGGAATTGCTTCTTCACATGTCCTAATTGGCTTCTCTGATGGGGGCTTGATTACATTGGTCAAAATCGAGAAAAATACCTGTCTTGAAATTTGCTCTCCTGCTTTTATGAGCTGTAAACGCCCTCTTGGACTATGAAGTCGTCGGGGTTTGTCGGTACTGAATATTTTGTGTCTTGATTCTTCTCCCTTGAGTTCTCTTATTCAAAATTCTCGACAGTCGTAATCACATCAGAAAGTCACTTGGAGGGATATGTTCAAGAATTGTTAGAAAATAAGCTTGAGATACGGTTTATCCAACTTGGTCTCAGGGATTCAAAGTGAAATAGACATGGAACTGACTATTCTAAGCTAGATAATCAACCCCCATAAGCTCACCACTGAAGTGTATTTGCTATTTGCTTTCCCACTGTGTAGGGAATCGACTTGATTTTTTTTTCTCTAAGTGTGGGTAGTTAACCCCCTTTGGACTCCATCGCCATCGACTCCGACTTTGATTTTCCTTGGGACATCAACATCATGCGACTCTGCTAACAACTCCCTTTGAAGCCGACCATGCTGTAACGCTCAATTCCTCAATCCACATTATGACTATGTATATTATAGATGTGGTGGAGATGATTTTTTTTTTTTGCACGAGAAGGTTGGACGGGGAGAGATTCCATTTAACTACCGCCGCCACCAAATTTGAGATTATTCGTAATGTTGCTGGATGCCACAAGGAGATGGAGAATTGTAATTGGGAAATGAAGATGAGACTTAAACCTAAATATGGTCCCTCGTAAAGAAAGAAAAATCGCAATCAATTGCGAATGCAAATTTGCCTTCTGAGCGATTTGAAATGATGAATTGCCTTAGCCTTTGGATCTCACTTGATTGGATACTCGGTTTGATTTCGCCAAGTTTTACTTTTCATGAGTGAGTTTCGGAAAATTAAACACCTTAATAGCTCGCAATGGCCTCATGATTTACACAATGATCAAGGGTCCGTTCATTTGGTGGAAAATGAATGATTTGAAAAACATTTTTCTAAAGTTAATGACTTGTCTTACCTTAAAAAAAATGAATAAGTGAAATATATTTTCATCGTTCACAAAAATATTTAGATATAAATTGTTATCGATAGTGAAAGTATTTTTTATCAACTAATTATTTTAAATGATTAGTTTAAATCATTCATTTTTCACGAAACGACAAATAAATGGGATCCAAGTATACCGTCACTTTTCAATGTAGGTGCCTCTATTTAACGGCACTTGCGCCACGTGTTTGAAATTCGTGAAATATGCAATACCTCAGAAAGCTCGTTGTACTTTCCTTTTCAGCGGAACATATGGGAACGGTTACCGGGTAAACTCTCAAAAGTGTCACGAGCCGACACTCCCCAACTTGTTAAGAGGGGTTAAACCAGACGGAAGAAGATGAGCGACCCCCAATAGTCAATCGATGCAACGAGCGGCTGCTGACTGTCATCTCACTCCAGAAGTTTTTCACACGTGAAGCCTTCGAAAGGTCCTAGCTAAAAGGGAAGGTGGAGTAATGGACGGGTCGTCGTTTGTACCAGAAAAAAAGAAGGAAGAAAATTGCTGAAGAGAACAAGTTAAATGGCTGCAAACAGTGATGAAGAACTCGTCTTCCTTGCGCATGATGGCAAGTGAGTCTTCTTCACATATGACAAATCCGTGATTCTCGACGAGAATGCGGGCAAAAGCGTAGTAGGACCATGCAAAGATGACCCTCTTTTGGTTAGGCATAATTATCACGAGTTTAGGTCTTCCTAAACACTCCAATAGGCAAATTTTTCTATTTTAAGTCGATGCGTCGACAAAATGAATGACGTGGGGTATGAATCAACTCTTGATGCTAATTCATCCCGATTTTATCGAAAGGGAGCAGCTAGCAAAACGGCACTGTTGTGCTCAAATCCATAACTCTTAGATAATGTAAGATGGGCAATCTGTAAACTGAGAAGGGAAGCGATGGGGTTATTGTTTAAAGGACAACCGGTTTAAAAAATAAGTGGGATTATTCGAAGAAACAATTCTAAGTGAATAATATTGAGACGAGAAGAAATTTATGAACTATTTAAATGCAATTTTTAGAACAGTGGATATTATTCTTCACTCAAAAGAAAAATTGGAGGATATTGCTCCAAAAGAAATTCAAAAATTACGAGCTCAAAAAAGTAGGAAAGTGAATATCTAGTATAAATTTCCTATTAATTTAGGATTTTGTGATTGATGAACATAGACAACCGTGGAGAAAGGTTCATTCACTTCTTTTGATTGCAGAGAAGTAAAAAGTAAATATATATATCGAACTTTAGTTGATATATGCCATTATATATATATTTTTGACATACAATGCATAATTTTTTTTTTGTTCTAATCTTGTATAAATGGGTGGAGCTTGTAGAATGCATTCAATCTTAAAGTCAACATTTCAAGTGTTTTTTTACCTTTAGAATATAATAGATCTTTCTCATGACATTACCATTTCTTTTTTATTAGTGAGAATGTTTTTCTGCTCGTGATTATCTATGTTTCGATATTTAATTTGCTCTGGAATATTTTTGTTTCATTATGTTGTTTTTCATTTCTTCATATTGAGGAATCTCACTTGATGAGGTTTTAGGTTGAGAAGCCACCATTTAGTATCGACTTCTCATGGGGCTGTGGTTTACCTCTATGTTTTCTGTCAAATATACCTCTATTTAAGAGAAAATGAGGATGTTGATTAACATGAAAGAACAAAAAATGAGATAGATTCAAAATACTCAACTGAAAACAAAAATCTCGACATATATGCACTGAAATTGGGCGATTAGTAAAATCTCGAGGAAAAAAAACATAAATTAGGAAAATGCTTTTCTTCTCACCATGAATGAGTTGAGACTAATCAGAAATTATTTAACATGAAAAAGTTCCAAGAGTATTTTTCTGGGAAATCTAAAGAGATAAAAGAAAAGCAATGGTCTATTATTCAAATTTGTTCCAAAACATGAGTCGATTTTAATACGGAAAAAAATGATTACACGAATCTATAGATGCATTGGTACGTACGTCCAAATGCCAATTTATTATATACCTTGCCGAACGTGTGGGGGGTTAGAAATCGCATGCGAAGGTCTTCCATTTTATGCGTTAATAAACAGGAAAAAGAAAAAGAAAACTTCATTGTTGCATGGACTCTTTGGTAGGAAAATGGAGAAACCAAGTTCTTTTTCTCGTGCATGGGTCTCCACCAGTCATTATGCATGGACTCATTCATACATGATAAATGCATCCACAAAACTTTGCACCATGCATGCCAGCCAGACAATAAAAAATGCCATTAATTTAAGCAAATCAGAAAGACCTTGAGTTAAGAGAGAAGAGAGAGAGAGAGAGGTTTATTCTTCCACATGTCAAAGACTAGGGTTCATTTGTCATATATTTTCTCCCCTACCCATTCCTGCAAATTCTCATCTCTCTCTCTCTCTCTCTCTCTCTCTGTTCTAAGAAGGGAATATGTCTTCTTTTCTAGTCTCTCTTGCCTGGGGTAAGAGAGAATGAATAAGACCCCAAGAGTCATCTCTTGAACTCAAACCCAAAAAGCCCCCTTCGAAAAGAGAAGTTAAAGAGATGAGGAGCAGCGAGAGTACTCAGCTCACCATCTCAAACCCATGTAACATGAACAAAAAGGAACGAGATGAAGGTTCTTATGATGATGATGAAGAAGACGAGGAGGAGGGGATGTCCAAAAATGGCCGAAGAAGCTCGAGCAACAGCACGGTTGATGAGAGCGAGAAGAAGGACGGCAGTAAGGTCAAAGCTTGTGGATCTGTGCGCAAATACGTGCGTTCGAAGATGCCTCGGCTTCGATGGACGCCTGATCTCCATCTTTGCTTTATCCATGCTGTTGAAAGACTCGGAGGACATGAGAGTGAGCACTTTTGTAATTTCAGTTTTGCCGTTCCGGTCTATTTTTCTTGGTTATGGAAGAAGAATTGTAATTATTATTTGATTGTTTCAGGAGCGACTCCTAAGTTGGTTCTTCAATTGATGAACGTCAAGGACCTCAGCATCGCCCATGTGAAGAGCCATCTTCAGGTAATTAGTTTCAGCTGGACCTTTTAATTTGTCGTCCTTTTCTCGTCAAAGTACTGGATCAGGCACCATCAATTTTACTGTAATTAAGGTCGTGAGTTCTTATGTTTCTGTGTCTTCAGATGTATAGGAGCAAGAAGATAGACGACCCCAATCAAGGTGATTTCTCAATTTTCATGATTTCCCTAACAAAACATTAGGGTTTGCAATTGTTTATGGTCTGAAGAGATGCATCTATTAAAACCTCTTTTTTGTCCCTTTCTCTCTGACAGCTATAAAGGACCACGGTCTTTTCGTTGATGGTGGCGATCATCACGTTTACAGTCTCAGCCAACTTCCCCTCCTACAAGCGTTCAACCAAAGGCCTTCTTCTCTAAGGTGCTAATTAATTTTGCAAATAATATTTACTCCCTTCAAAAAGTATTTTCTTTTAGGAACAAGAATTTCTCAAGAAAACTTATGTTATGATCAAAGCCTCCTTCTGTTAAACTGTGAAGGTACATGGATGCTTCTTGGAGAGGCACGTACAACCCTAATCACCTCCAAGGTTCACCAGTGTTTGAAAGATTCAAGATTGGACATATTGTAGCTTCTGCAGCAGGTAATAATAGTTGTGGGATCAACAAAAGATTTGGAGCGCCTAATCGTGATTCTGTCCATGTGGGTCATCCATCTTTCGGTGGAGAAGCTGCTACGAACACTATCGCAGCTACTTCTCACCATTATCAAGAAGGTCGCTCCAAATCATCATCAATTCATAAATCTTGGCAAAAGATAAGCCAAGCCCAAGTTGCAACACCCAGCACGACGACAAAGGAACCTGATCTTCTACGGACAGTCGAAGCCATCAGAGGACGTGAACAAGTGACCAGAGCAGGTTTCTTCGACGACGCGTGCGAGTCATCATCCATTCAAGAAGAGAGATCAAGAAGCGTCCCGAAAAGGAAGGGTTCTGACCCGAATGCAGTCGTAGATTTGGACTTGTCTCTGAGAGTGGCGAGACCCAAGAAGGAGTATTGGGAAAATGGCAATAATGAGGTCGACAGCGATTTGTCACTTTCTCTGTCTCCTTCTTCGTCTTCATTGTTCTCGAAGCTCAGCAGATTGAAGGAGGATAACGGTGATGGCGGTAGGGATTTGAAGAAGCAGAATGCGAGTGCCCTAGACCTGACTTTGTAAATGAGACAAATTTCTGAGTGAGATCTTGAGGTACTCGTCTCTAGTATTCTTTATCAGTACTGGAACATCCATAAATAGGACATTGCTTTCATGTACGAACATCACACAAGGTAATCACCGTTTTCATGTCATCTTGTCTTGTCCGTTAGTCTTGCTCGGCTTGAGTTTTATCTCGCTCTTAGTTGTCCGGCGGAGATTAAACAATAAAGCGTTTCTCAAATAAGATTATCATATATACCTCGGGGGTTGCGATGGGTCTTAGAAAGGAGAACCGACCAAGAAAAAAATGAATAAAAAATTCATCACACTGAGCTGAAACTGAAGTACGTCAAACTAAGATCTGATCTCGCCTGCATTTGCTTCTTGAACTGCGTATAGACAGAAGGGTTTTCTATTGTGTTAGTTTCTGCGAATCTGTCAGTGTAAGACGACACCATCTCCCTTCTCCTGGAACCTAAGTTTGTCTTCCTTTCTTTTTCTTTTGTTTTTGCTCTCTTTCTTTGCCATTGAGGAAACAGAAGAAGCAGCAAAATCAAGAAGTGTGAGGGTTTTCTGTCATCATTTCATGGTGTTCAACCAGCATACGCACCGCTGTCTCTCTACCCAAAAGAGAAACTCTGTTTACTGCTTGGGTAGATTAGATAAATTCAATGACAGAAACTGGAAGTGAATCAGGAGAAATCTTATTTGAAATAGCTAGTCTTCTATGAACTTGAGAAACTACTAATTAGCTTAAGAAGCATTTTGAAGAGTTTGCATATATATATTTCATGCAAACATGTCAAAATATTATCAGACTTGATACTTATTCACGACATAGTCCGTGTATGCTACAATAACTCATTTCGAATCGCGTTTTGAATTTGGTGAACTTTAAGTAATAATTGAACATTACCAGAAAAAAGACGGGACTTTTCTTGATCGTCAATTGTTAGAGATTACTAGAAGCTTTCTTTTATTTGTTTAATCTACTGCTGCTAGTTTAAACAAAAGCAACCACTAGTAGAAACTTCTTTTATAAGGATATGATACTTATGCAGATTTTATTTTTAGAACTATTGGCTTGGGTATATTTAAATGAATAGACTAGGTGGGTAATAAAACGACATGACATGATAAAGAAAAGCTTTCAAATAAGTGACTCGTATTCTGACATCTAATAAATACTGATGAAGGCAAAGCTATCACACTTTCACAGTAGAAGCATTAACATAACGATGAAAATTAATTTTAGCTTTCTTATTGTTATTGTACTTTTTATTTATTGCATGGATTGGATAGTCGTTTTGGTCTTTTTTACAAGTGTGGCTTCAACCTAGATAAATCACAAAAATATTTTGTAGACAATAGAGTACTTTATTATTAATCATTTATCATATAACGAGTCATATAGTGTTTAGATTAGTTTTCATGCATCTTAACTGGTCCGCTTTCGTGAACTATCTTATTAGTAGATAGTTGCCTTTCTTTGCACAATGCATGTTTCATATGCATCAAATAGCACTTCTCCAATTGCAATTGTTGGTGATTGAATTGGTTTTTGAACAAAGGTTTTCCTCAGTTTCTAGTTTCTTCATTTACCTTCTCTTTTCCTTTTGCTTGCCGAGGAGAAAATGCTAGGCAAATCTCCAAATGGAAGAGAACATGTTAGGCAGATCTTCCATCAAACCAAATGCATCTTCATCAAGTTTTGCCTTCTTTCTATTGTTTCCACTCAATCTTATCTGAAGAGAATATGTTCTCCCCAATCCTCTGAGTTAATTACCTATGCAAATCTCCTTCGTGCGATCCCCATGTTGCCGCGGTCGATTTGGGAGTCACTAAATTTGTAGTTTAGGGGCCGGATGTTGTCTAATCCAAATCCCACCAACTACGTATAGTTTATGTCCCCAATTAGGGCTACCCTTATAAGCCAAAATGCCTACTGGCTTATGAGACTTGTAGGGTATTTCATGAGCCTCTTGATTATTGGGCTCTCATGTTGATGCTTTTGGACTATAAAAAGAAATTGAATGAAATCCTCTTTGTACATACACAAGGCCAAGTCATTATCTTCGTAGACGTGACAATATCACCTCATTTCACCCAAAACTAAAAGTGTTACCTTGTAATATTTACGTTGAAAATCAATTCACCAAAATACCGTTTCCGTAGTGCTTAAGCATAGAAAAAAAATTCGTTGCCTGCATAATCACTGTTGTTCTCGTGCAACAACAGTGAGCGAGAGAAGGATCTTATACCCCGCCCGCTCAATACCTTCATTAGTGTTTCGACATTTAGGCCGTTGATACATCGGCGGCAAATTCCACAATTACCCTCATTTGTATGGACTAGATTGGGCACCGATCAGAGACACTGATAGGAGTGGACGATCTCATCCCTGTCGGCGGCAGCGGCGGCGACAACGACGTTAAAACCAGTTCTCTCTCCCTCTCTTTCCCCCCTTCGGCTACAGCAAAAAATTTCTGATGCAAGCGATTAGAGTCCTCAAGCCATCATGTTGGGCCTTTGAATCACATCACAATATGGACCCAAATGGGGGAATTGGGCCTGGCCCAGTACCTGCAAAACAAGCTAGAAACCTCTGTTCTATGGGCCAGCTCGGGTGCCTTCTTCTGCACAGGATGCTTCCATCGAGATCGAGCCCCGAATCACGAGCCCACGTTCCAGCGAAAGAGCCCAAAAGAAGAGCCCGAACGCGAAGAAATTTCATGGGCCTCAACGCGACGAAAGGGGGGACGACAAGAAGCGAAAAATCCGACCTTCACTTTGTCGTCACGCCACATGATTCACGAGCCCACTTTGCCATCGTTGACGCGGAACGAGCGTGTGGGGGCCCACCCGTATCGAAACCGGAAGGGATGATGATGTCGTCTCTTCGAGAGTTATCTTGGGTTTTCCTGTGGCCGATTTTCGTGCTCGGAATCGGATTTTCGATTGTCGTATGTACGTAGGCCACGTTTGAAAGCAGGGGTCCGATGGTGATATGATTTTCATGGTTTTTGATTGGGCCGTGGCTGCTGTCGTGGAGTCCATTTGGATGTTAAGATTGAGGGAAAATAATATGAATGTGATTTCTGAATTTTGACTCGATCCCTATTGTCACTCCTAAACTTTTAATTTGAAAATACATTAAACGTCTTTATATAGTTTAGGGATTAAATTGGACATCATTCAATAAATTAAAAGTTTATGGACGACATTGTATAGCTAAAATCTACATACCACATTAAATAAATAAAAAATAATGATTGGTTAAAAATCAGGACAATTTGTGTCATTTTCAACTTTCCCTGAAATGAAATGGGAAAGATGATTCTGCCAATACCCTTTCATTCTCTAATTCTAGATTTTGTAACTTTTATCATTTTTTCTTATTTGCCAAAAAACAACATTTTTTAAAAAATCCGTTTAACTAAGTTTTTGATGTGTTGTCTCGTTAAGCTAAGAATCAACATTCAAAACTTTGTGAGAGTCGTAAGTGGGAAGTTTAGCCCCACTTATGCTTTTTGCAAAGAAAATCGTTTAAAAAATTGTATGTTATGCAACTTGATTCTTTTTTAGGAATACACTTGAATTTCCATATTTTGACTTATGTAGTTTCTGATATTTCAAGAAGCGGAACACACAAAATTTGAGGTTTTTCTATATATGATTCTTGACAGGAATGAATTGTTCTTTAGGGGTGATTGGTTCCTGAGTAGCCTAATGGAACCGATGGAATTCCTATTCTCTCTCGGCTTGAACTTTTGTAGTGTGAAAACATTAACATAACTCTCCTCTAGTGTTAGTTTCATGGCTTAGGCTAATTCCATTACCGTTACAAGAACCAAGCTCCAGGACATAGTTGTTATGCCTTATGTGTCACGATATCCAATCCAAATACAAAATGCTAGGCAAAGAGAATGGACGCTATCATTAGCGCTGCTGAATACAGGATTGGCAATTGCCAAGTGTTTACATAATATTCTTCTATTTGGAGAAATGATTCATCAAAATAATAAACCATTAATATTGACCGTCTCCAAATGTTTGGGAGTTCCTCTATTCAATAATTTTCCTTCTTCTTGTTGTTACACAAGGCATGAGAGGTGAAAGGGAAAGAGAGGTGCAAGACTAAAGAGTTGGGGAATGAGGCTTGAGCTGCGTAAGGGAGATTAGATTTAGATCGATCTGATCCGGTTTGATCGGTCCTCACAATGGAATCTGGAACTGGACTAGCATTCCTCAAATTGGTCCAGGCGGTCCTCTACGCCCACCCGTAGCTGTTTTTTGATCGGATCGAGTGGATGAGTACAGCAGCCGGGTCTCGGTTCAATCTTTTCCTCAGCTGCGCTCATGCACCGCACGGACAAAAAGGCGGCTGCAAGCTGAATATTCCTTCCTTGCCGATGGGTTCGCTTATAAAGATAAATCAACCGTTTCCTCTTTTTTTCCTCTTTTTTCTTTAACTTCTTTTTTGCGCCCATGATAACGAAATTTTGTCATTTTTCCCGCTCAAAAATATACGATTCAATAAAAAAAAATTATAAATAGAAAAAGGAGAAGCACAGAGAGAGAGAGAGAGAGAGGGGGAGGAATGGAAGGGAACTTGAGGACGCGAGATGACAGTTAGCGGCAAATCCCATTCCCTCGGTATATCCTCCTCGCATCTTCCTTTCTCTCTCCTCCTCCCTCAATAACATCGTCAACCCCACACCTCCACTTCCCTCACTGACTCTCTCTCTCTCTCTCTCTCTCTCTCCCACTTTCTCTCTCATGTCCGGCTCAGCTCCGCCATCGCTCGGCCACACCGGCAGCTGCCGCGGCAGCAGCTGCGGCGGCGGCGGCGATGTCCGCTTCTCCTCCTTCGCCCCCAAGACCTCCTCCCTGCCTCCCTCCCTCTCCAGGCCCCACTCCCTCCTCCTCCTCCGCAGGCCGCCCCTCTCCTTCTCCCTCTCCCTCCTCGCCCCCCCGCCGCAGCCGCCGCGCTGCCGCCTCACCCGCGTCTCCACCGCCCCCGTCGAGTACGTGCCCCCCGCCCCGGAGTTCGGCTTCCGCTCCGAAATCGAGCGCCTCCGCGCTCTCCGGTCTCGGCTCGACGGCGCCAGCTCCGTCGCACAGAAGCTCGCCGTGATAAGCACCGATTCTAGAGTCAAGGAGTTCTTCGGTTCTTGGTCCGGCGGTGGTTTGGCCGGGGCTTTGGGCGCCATTCATTTGGACGAGGATGAGATGTTTCTGATCAAGTGCTTGGTCGCCGCCGGGCAGGAGCACGTGCTTGGCGCGGAGCTTGGGGTTCCGGAGGGCGACTATCACGAGTCTGCCAAGACTCCGCTGAAGAGCGCGCTCTATGCTTTGGTGGAGATGATAGAGAGGCTGGATGTGAATGGCGGAGAGAGGGAGATGGGTGTGGGCTCTGAGGACGAGGACGTTCGTGACTTGAAGAAGCTGTTGAGGACTCTAGGAGAGATCGAACAGTTCTATGATTGCATTGGAGGCATTATTGGGTGAGTTCTTCTTCTGTGACCTAATTCTGTTCAATCGTGTCTGTTCTTTCCGCTTAGGAAATAGGATTCTCAGAATATATGCTTGACTTTGGTTTTGACTTGATTGTCTTTTGAGAATTAATTCCAGGGAGTGGCTTTTACTGAAAGAATCGTGAAATGAACTTAAGGCACTAATTGTGATGGTCGATTAGGGGATAGGTTCTTGTAGCTGAAATGTCAATGTTTGACAGATTATGCATATAAATAAAAGAGGAGTTCTTTTAATGCTTTCTGCATTAAGTGATATTGTATTTGTCACTTGATTGCCGGTGATGGAAACTTTTCCTTTTAATTTGAACTGCCTTAATTCCTGAGATGTGCTTTTTAGGATTCAAATGATTCGACGATAACTGTATTTGTATTTTGCACGAACTTTTACCTGCCATAAGTTGACAACATTAGAGAGTATCTCAAGTTGAAATCTTTAATGGGATTTCATGTACAGCGAGAATACCTGCTTTGGAATTTTGGCATGCTGGCTTCCAAGATTTGGTGAAGATTCTTAGGGGCTGTTCTCATGCTTTTTTTGTCGCTCTTTCTTTTACTTATTAATTGACATAGCTTCTGTAGTTATCAGATAATGGCACTTCAGCTCCTTACAGAATCAGTATCAGAAAGGCAGTCTACCAACTGGTTGCCGAATTCAAAGGGATCAATGGAATCTCAGATTTTGGAGATTCACTCTCCTGCTGGACTTGACCTTTCGCAGAATACAGAGTACGCATCTCAAGCAGCTCTCTGGGGTATCGAGGTTCGTCTCCTGAGAATAATAGAGTTTTCTTTGCAGCGTATATATGTGGTGGATGATCTTGAACTGAAGGTCTTATCCCTTTAGGGTTTGCCCAACCTAGGTGAAATCTATCCTCTTGGAGGCTCTGCTGACAGGCTTGGTTTGGTGGATCCTGACACTGGTGAATGTCTTCCAGCTGCCATGCTTCCTTACTGTGGACGCACACTATTGGAAGGCCTTGTGAGAGATCTACAGGTGCATAGCCTGCTTATGATGCAAAGTTTTTTCTGTTGCCTTTTCTTTGCCCTTTTTCTTAGGCATGCTCATCAAGAATGTTAATTAGCAGAAAAATCTTTAAAAAAATGGTATCTTTATCCTATGCACCAACAATGTGCCCATTGGTTCTCTCTTAATTGCTAGGCTAGGGAGTACCTGTACTTCAAGTTGTATGGAAAGCAATGTATTACTCCTATTGCAATTATGACAAGCGCAGCCAAGAACAACCATGAGCACATTACATCCCTCTGCAAGAAACTTGAGTGGTTTGGAAGAGGTCGATCCAGTTTCCAATTTTTTGAACAGGTTTTAATTGGCACTTTCATTTATGTTTATTGCAATTTAATGGAAAAGCCCAGGTTAGTGTCAACATTTGGTGCTTACCTAAAACGTCCAATGTGTTTGGCAGCCTCTTGTACCAGCTGTAAGTGCAGAAGATGGACAGTGGGTCATCACAAAATCATTTGTGCCTGTATGCAAACCCGGTGGTCATGGTGTTATATGGAAACTGGCCTATGACAAAGGCATCTTTGAATGGTTCTACAAACATGGAAGGAAAGGCGCCACTGTTAGACAAGTCAGGTTACCTCTTGTTGGCTTGTTCTGGTTTGTGTTTGTTTCTTTCAGTGGTTGAGAGCCGGAACTTCAGCTGTAGTTATTTTTCTGCAGCAATGTTGTTGCTGCCACAGATTTGACACTCTTGGCATTATCAGGGATTGGGTTACATCATGAGAAGGTTTGTATACGCAATACATGCCATTCTTTCTCAGGGCTTTTAAAGAAACTTCTGAGTGACTCACATTTTATGGCAATAATTTACTTGTGCTCGTCATCAAACTCATTCATGTTCTTTTGAGAAGTCACCTGGCTGCCATGGAATTGTTAATAAAGAGGATGCAATCCTTTTTGGATTCAGAAACCTGCATCCTCCAGGAAAGTTAGTAGTCCTGCTACACATTTTGCTGGTATTACTGAAGACTGCAAATGCAGTGAATCTTGTGCTCTTCCTTTGTTCCTAGTTCCTTCAAACTAGATAAACAAAAGTCATTTTGTATATAGGGTTTCTCTGTGTGAACTGATAAGTTTCTTCATTGAATTAATGATCTCGGCTCTTGCAAGTATGTGGTTTAGTTTCATCCATGCACGTCCATGTGGTGCAATTGATGTCAATTTTCCCTGGAGACTGGAATTCTGAACAACCTAATCATCTTCCAGTATCTCGTTTAGTCACTCATCTCCAATATGCTGAATCAAGTTTAGGAGATTCCTGATTAGAGAGTGGAATCAGACCATGAGTGGTACCCTCTGTAGCTTATTGGTTAATGGTCATGTTAAGGTGAAAATTTTCCAATGTGAAATGAGAGGAGCAGAACATGGGTGAAGATGGCAGTAGTCATGACCTCAAAACCTTGATGAACATTTGCACATTTAGATGGAGATGTGAGAGGTTAAGATTTGTGAAATAGGTTGCTTTTCTTTCCTTTCTATGGTTGTCTATGATGGGTAATAATTGTGTGCAATGATAATTCCTCTCTGCGTTTAGATTTTATGAGCTTCTTCTGTTGACCCCAGAATTTGAAAAGGTCGAACTCTTTTTTCCTTGGCTGAATGATGAGATCTATGTTAAAGTGGAGGATGAAGGAAGGAATCTGACTTGAGCAGCCATCATTTATGAGCTATCCATGCACAGCTTAATGACTTTTTGCGTGTTATGAAGGCATATATGCAGATAAATTCATTCCATATCATAAATGTTGAAGCCTCGCAAAAATTGACATGATAACTATATTTAGCATGTATTTGATTTATTTTTCCTTGTTGATTAGTGGAGTTAGTCAACTAATTGGAGAAAGTGCTCATTCTCTTCTATGATTTCTCTTGAAACAGAAACTAGGGTTTGCTTCGTGTAAGCGCAATGCAGGCGCTACAGAAGGAATCGATGTTCTCATTGAGAGAAAAAATCATGATGGGAAGTGGGCATATGGTATATCATGCATTGAGTATACTGAGTTTGACAAGTTTGGTATAGCTAACGGATCTTCTAATAGGTAAATTTGATATGTGTATCCAAGTTTTCGATCTATCCATTTTCCAGTGGGAATTACTTCTACTATTAATATTCATTTCACTTTTCTTCTCTGTCCTAGTTTGCAGGCAGAATTCCCTGCCAATACAAACATCTTATATGTGGATTTACAATCTGCTGAGCTAGTTGCATCATCTAAAGATAAAAAGAGTTTGCCAGGCATGGTGCTTAATAAAAAAAAGCCAATTGAATATGTGGACGACTTTGGAAACAGGCACAGGCATGTATTCTCGCCTAAATTCCATTCTATATTTGCTTAATTTTACTAGTTGTGATCATTGGTTCCTTTTATGAGGCAATGTTGCTTGAGTGGTATTGTGGGCAATAGGCTCGTAATATTCAGAGAAATTTAGCTGACTAGTAATTATACTTAGTGGTCAATTTTATACAGATTACAGCTACACTGAGCTTGCTCTTGCAATGTGATAGGGCACTTGCTTAATAACAGCTTAGATAGAACATCCGATGGGTTGTGCTGCTTATAGATGCCAGTATTATGATGTGAACAAAACTATTTGGTGCTCTTACTACTTATTGGGATATAAATTTAGTCTTCTGATGCTCTTGATGTGGTGTCTATTTTAGAATTCTGATCGTAATACTAACTGGCAATTCTTTATATGTGACAGTGTTAGTGGTGGAAGGCTGGAATGCACCATGCAGAATATTGCAGATAGCTTCCTTAATACCTATCAATCTCGTCGTTATAAGGGTGTGGAAGGTAGGCCCCTCTAACATCGTTCATACAATGGGTGTTGAAGGGATTTGATATATCCTTCTAGTCCATCTATGACATCTATCTGGATTGATTATTAGATGAACTGGACACCTTTCTTGTCTACAATGAACGGAGGAGGGTCACCTCCTCTGCCAAGAAGAAGCGGAAACCTTCAGACAAGTCTTTACATCAGGTGCTTAATATTTTAAAAACTTGCTTCTTTTTCTTATTTGGAACTGTCCTTGAGTTGCCTATGACCAAAGATTAATAAACACCCAATGTCAACTGTCACATGATACAGAGAGTGAGCTTTCTGGCAGTTTTTTTTTTTTTTTTTCCCTGCTTTTCTTTATATGGACCTAGTGGACACTTTTCATGCACAGTGACCCATTATGTACCCTTGTGCAGACCCCAGATGGTTCACTGTTGGATATAATGCGGAATGCCTATGACATTCTTTCACAATGTAACATTAACCTTCCCGAGGTATGGCACATGGTCTTGCTGCAGATTGGTCATGTCAGATGATACCATATATATCATTTCGTGCATTGTTGGTACATTTGTATTTTCCTTGTTCATCAGTTGCTTGTTTCTAGTTTCTTCCTTTTGCTTAAACAAAACACATCGGTATTTGGTTTTGAAAGTGACGCACAATACATTATTCTTTGGTGCATGTTTGATTAATCCTACTTTCTTTTCTTCGCTGCAGGTAGAAGGGAATGAGAAGTACGTTGATTCTGGGCCACCATTTCTTATTCTTCTGCACCCAGCACTCGGCCCACTTTGGGAGGTCGTACGGCAAAAGGTAAACATTCAATCATATAGTCTGTCATGAGAATTATTTTTTTGGAATGTCAAGTTAGAGGTTATCTGGTACAATCCTAATTGCCTGCTATGACAATCCTAGGACTTTTTGGGGGAACTGCTTTAATTTGCTTCAAACTGCTTTGGTTTTGTTTCTTTCTAAATGAATTTATTAGGGGCTCTGGATTTTATGCCCCGTGATGTTGAAGTAATCTTACTTCCTTTGGCTTCTTTATCACAGTTTTGTGGAGGTTCCATAAGCAAAGGATCTGAGTTAATAGTCGAGGTTGCAGAGTTTTTATGGAGAGATGTTCAGGTGCATCTTGATACTTACAGGAATCGACCTATTTAATGCCTTATTTTCTGATCTAATTGGGTATCTGTATTCCAGCTCAAGGGAAGCCTGATTATTGAGGCTGAAAATGTCATGGGCTCAACTGGAATTGGTGAAAATGGTGATCTGATACTACAATATGGCCACAGGTGAAATATTTTCCCTCTTTTGGTTCCTTTTCTTCTTTTAGAGTTGTTGAAATATAATTTTGAATCTTATTTAATTTTGTAGGTGTGGTAGATGTAAGTTACAGAATGTCAAGGTTTTAAATGAAGGAATTGACTGGAATTTCTCGGGCAATGTATTCTGGAAACATGATGTGCAGCGGTCAGAATCCCTGAAGGTCATACTGCATGGGAATGCAGAATTTGAGGCAACAGATGTCTCTCTTCAGGTTTGCACCAGTTGGACGTCAATTATGGGATTAAGCTAATATTGACACAACTTGGCACAGCTACAAGCCTAGAATATATTCAACCTCAAAACTAGCCGTGTTGCCACACGTTATTTCTCTGTAGGATGTAGTGGGTCAACTCTATTTGTTGTGGCAGGAGAGTGTTATGATGCAGGGCTCCAACTTTATAAGTACATGATTGTCGGCCATTAATTTAGGAAAATTTTGCTAGCCATGCACTTTGTATCTTGTAATTATGCATGATTCGATTTATGATAGTTTTGTTCTCATGGCAGGGAAATCATGTTTTTGAAGTTCCTGATGGCCATAAGATGAAAATTACTCCTGGAACCTCAGGTTTGTAGTGTAAATAACATTCCTTTCATGATATGCTGTCTTCCTCTGGGCTTTGTTATAAAAGTCTCCTCTCGGAATCGAGGGAAAATACAACAATCCTTTAGTGATGTTTGTGGATCAGCATACATTATCACTTTTATCTTCTCAATCCTGTTAGAAGCATGCAAGATCCTCTGCAGCTTATCATCCCCTTCTCTCATAACCCTTGCCAATTACCCTTCAACACCCAAATCCTCACTATCGGCTTGTTTCCTGCTCATATAATTCTTTCTGCAATTTTCCGAGGGTTAAATATTGTTTTAGTCTACTAAGCTAAAGTGGTTGTGTAATATAGTCGTCTAACTTTTCTTTTATTCGTTCAAGTCCTCTAATTTTCTTGATTTGTGCAATTTAGTCCTCTGAGTTTTATTTTGTACATTTTAGTCCTCTTGACTTTCTTGATTTGTGCAATCCAATTATTCAGTCAATTGCTCTTGCTTAACAGTCAGATTGATTCATGACGTGGCATTGTCATTGTGGGCGGCACCAAATAAGCGAAAAACTAGAAACTTTAGTTTGATTATGTTACCAGAAGTAAATGAAGCACTGGATTGCACAAATCAAGAACATTAGAGGACTTGAATGAACAAAATAAAATTAGAGGGTCAAATTGCGCAAATCAATAATGAGAGAGGACTTAATTGCATTAAATAAAAGTTAAAGGACCCAATCATATGTACGCTGAAATTTAGAGGACTGAATTTGTACTTAACCCATTTTCTGATCTTAAGGTGATGCATAAGATGTTCACCTTTTCTTTTATCTACATTTCAGGTTTTTCAGTTCAGCTAGAAACACTTGCGCGGAACATGGTCGATAGTGGAAGCTGGTACTGGAGATACCAGATAAACGGGACACACATTGGATTGGAACATGTAGAATTGTGAAGTGCAGATTTGATTCTCAGACTTTCCCTGATGTGAATCATGGTTCACTGCTGGTCTTCGAGCTTTTCTTGTCCCTGCCTCAGCTCACTTCCTATTGGTTGAACAGAAGTTGAACCTTCTCAAAGTTGGATTATTTTTTTGCACCCACTCATTCATTTAATTTAAATCCTTGTAACCCCATATATAAAAGAGAGAGAATGAGAAAGAGAGAGCCCGTGTAAATTCTCAAGGGCCTACCTTTTTGGAGCTGCTCATGTAACGAGGGTTTGTAACGTTGGACCAGTTTCACCTATCGAATGATCAATGTTGTAACTTGTTTTGTTGGTGTCAGCAATGAGAAATTGTCAGTCAGTCTTTTCCAAGTACAATAATTGTCCTTTCTCATTTTACATGCATTTTGTGTATGATAAGAAGTGGTGACTTATCAATTCTTCTGCAGATGGACCTTGAAATGCCTTTACTTTCAAAGAATGCCTCCGAGACATGAGATTTATACACCTTCTGAGTATTTGATTACACTGAACGAATGGAAATGAACTTCTCTTTTATGTGTTATTCACACATTTACACCCACTTACTCAACTGCTCTGACTTATCCAACAGCATTGCGAGATTGAGAACAGCATCTGTTCAATAATCTGAGTAACGCATCGGCTTTTCTTCGTGCTCTCAAAGATCCATCAGCTGCCAAGCTCCGAAGAGAAGGCATGCTTCTTGGATTCATCAACAATCTCCCGGCAACTTCCTCTCCCCCATCTTTGCACAGACCTAACAGGAGAGTGATAGCATTTTCTTTTCCTTTCAGAGACCCGAATCTTAGCAGATCAACGAGAAGAGGCACAAGTACTTTGCTCTTCCTTATTTCCTCCAAACCTTCATGACACCCCAAGAGCGAAGCGAGCAAAGCAAGCGCATCATCTGTAATCCCTGCCCTATCATCCATCAACAGATCAATCAGCAGGGGAACAGCTCCAGCAGCCATGACACTCGCCTTGTTGATATTATAGATCGCGAGATTGATTAAGGCAGTTGCAGCATCTCTCTTTCCAGTTGAAGTGCCTTCCCTTAATAGCCTGACCAACCCTGCAATCACTCTTGGGTGCGCGCCAATGCTGACCTTGTAGTCGTCGATCATTGAGAGGCTAAAGATTGCTGCTGCTGCATTTTCTCTTGCCTCCATGGTCTTCCCAGACTCGAGGACATCTACGATCTTCTCAACCGCTCCTGCCGCCGTAATCAGGATCTTGTTGTTGTTGAAGATTGAGAGGTTGAGGAGTGCAGTTACTGCATTTTCCTGTATTTTCAGGTCCTGAGAGCTCAGCAGTGTGACGAGGAAAGGAATAGCTCCGGCCTCGGCGATTATCCGGCGGTTGTCCATGCCAGTCTTCGCTAGCAGCCGGAGCTCATATGCTGCTTGCCGCTGTATCTCTAGCGATCCGGTGGCTAGTTTTCCAACCAGAAACTCAGCTGTCATTTTAACAGCATCGACGGCCGCTTTCGCGGCAGAGAGATGATCTATGGTGTTCTCAGATGAGTTTCTCTGGCCGCTGCTACTTCTCTCCAATTCAGACAGAGAAGATGATGGGTGTTCTATGAGAGGGATGTTGTTTTCTTGACACCATTGGTGCACTAGACTCTTCAGTGCATAATTGGGAATGAGGGCCATGTGGATGAGCCTTTGCCCGCTCTTGGGGCATGTATGGTGCCCCGAATTGATCCACTGGGCGATCGAAGCACGGTCATACGTGTGACCAGACGATACTATCACAGGATCCCTCATTAGATCCAGCGATATTGGGCACCGGAACTCGTCGGGGAGATTGGAAACAGTCATCTGTGAGGACGAAGAAAGATCAAAATTCCTTAATGCTGTTGAGGAGTACTGTGCTGAACTTCCTTTGACTTTCTCAGTCTCTTCATTGCGGCTGAAGATCAATGACTTGGCAGGCGAAACAAGAGAGATGAGGTTGTTGATGTTAGAAACCACAATCAGTCCGCCTGTCCCGGCTTGCCTCTGCGCTTCGGCCTCTAGCTTCAATATCTCTTCCTCATAATCCAGTGGATCCCTCAGCCCAATGTCACTCAAAATGTCCTTCACCTTGTTGAAATCGACAAAGCCCTTGTTCTTGCTGTTCTTCTCATTGTTGGAAGCCATCAGTCTCAGGAGATCATCTCTCCTTTGAAACTCTCTGTTGTCGACGATGAGCTCAGCCCGTTTTGCTTGCTTGTGAAGGAGCTCAACCTGCTCTCTGATGTCAGTTGTGATGTGAAGCAAGCTCAGAGGCAAGATATCAAGTGCTCGTCCCATTTCCTTCACCAATACGTAGAACTGTTCCGAGATGTACTCGGTTTGTATCAGGCTCCAGAGGCAGCTACCGTCTTTGCAGCCTTGGATGACAAGCTTCACTCTCTGTATCACAGAGAACAACTCGGTCAGGCACAGTATTGAAGAAGGTGGGAGCTTTGTGTTTGTCTCTTGAATCTCTTCAAACAAGGACGATAGAAGCTTGATCCTCCTGATCATGGTCGATGTGTTCCTGACCTGGACAAAAGGCAACTTTTCCATGGAAGAGACTTCATTGGATATGTGAATAAGTGAGTCCAACAAAGCCCTAGTTGGCAAGAAGCCAGAGAAAGCCATTGGAAGGGGCAAAGGAAGAGGAGGAGAAACATCCATTGGGGGTTGCTCCTGCAACAGGGTTTTATGTCCCCCGTCATCGCTAACATCACGGTGGGTTCTTTTATTGTTCTTTATTTAATTGCTTGAAGAGAATTCCATTCTTCAGGATTAATTTAATTGCAGACGCTCTTGACTGCTTCTGTTTGTACAGTGCACGACTAGAGACAACCGGATCGGTGTTAGGAAGGAGCGAAGACCTTCTGGGTTGCCGCCACTTGGCGAAATGTCCGGCCTCGGTGGGTTAGATACGATCACAGTGAGTTTTCTAACCGAAAAAGTTCGATTTTTTAAGCATTTCTCGAATGTGAATGCGCCTTGTCAAACTCTGGCTTTGGACCTGTGGTGGCTTTCAGAGCTTCCTGGTGAAATGTTTATGAAACCACTCGGAGCGTCGTATTAGGCAACGTTGAGGCTAAGGTGTACCAACTGGAATAGCTGATCTAGTTCTTTTTTTTTTGGTATAAGATAGCTGATCTAGTTCTTGACCTCTGCACCTTGAAATCTTCCAGGTTCGGCATTCATCTCCTAATATATATATGCATATAATTGGCCAAGTAGCGTTTATTATATTGAAGAGCATGAGACATTCGCAAAAAGTCTAAGATGGGATTCGATTATTCTAGAGCTAAAGTCGCCGTTCACGGCGAGAGATGATGGTGCCCTATTTTTTTTATATGGATACGATACGAAGATTGCAGATACAGTAGGAATGCTTTCACCAGCTATATCACCCCCAGAACCCACCTTGCCATGAGTTCTTTCCAATTCCATCTATGGAAATCTGCAGACATAAAAGCAGAAAATGAATATTAAAACAGAAACAGAACACAAAATTAGAATGGTTAGGAGTCGAAAAGACTCTGCAGCAGCCTTTAACGCATCCCACGATCCCTAGCGTTTGTCTCGGGCTCTTATTTTTTCCACCTTGACTCGTATAAATTTCTAGCTGATTCGATCCTTGAATCAAAATGCATACCCCTTTATTTATTTATTTATTATTACGACTATCCATTGCTGCTTAAGGACAATATTTTTGTTAACTAATCCCATGGATTGAGATATAAAAAAGCAGGAATTCATTTGACTCGGCTGTTACAAAATGAAACCGGATCTCGCGGTTGGCCGATGGACAAAATTTCTGAATCAGTCCAAAAACTTCCTTTTCCTCTCTTTTCGCTTTCAATCCTGACGCAAATCTCTTAAGTAGCGCATAAAGGCAAATGCTTAAAGCTTAGATTATGTTAGGACAACCTAAGGAAATGGTTGGATAAGAGAACAAATCTGCGTTTCTCGTGTGATTTATTTTATTGAATACTTTAGGATTAAGTTCGACAGGCCATTGTCATTCATTGCTCTATCGTCTCATCATTGAGGATTGAAAAATAAGGTGGTCGTAAGAATATCCTGCTCGAAAGCTACGCCCCTGCCATGTGCAAGCCGATTGGGAACGATGTGTAAAGTTTGACGAACTGGGGGCACATGCACGAAGTAAAGTGAGGGAGAACTTGGCTACGATACCAAGATAGGAATTTGTGATTGGTTTTGCTAGCGATCCGTTGATAAACCCGAGTTTGTTTTTAACTCACAATGCGCATCTCGTCACCTCCGACCCTGTTGCGTAATTCCCTTATAGGTGTTGAGATAATGCGATGAAGGGTCGATCACGTTCTTGATAAATGCTTCCTTTTCCATATCTCAAGCTGGAGATCAAGATCAAGGAACCATCTGATGAGGGGTCACAGACGCCACGATGGACGACGAATCAGACTTGCTTAGGGGTGATTGGTTCGGTTCGGTCCGGTTCCAAGGTGGAATTGGGAACCGGACGGGAGGACCGGGAACTGGACCGACCACTTAGCCAAAAAAAAAAAAAAAATAAAAATATTATTATTTTAGGGTTTATTGCAATTTTTAAGAATTTTAAAAATATATTTTAAATAGAAAATTATTGGTCAATCGGACCGAAAATCACCTGTTCCATTTTTATGAAACCAGGGAACCAAACCAACCGGCGGTCCGGTCCAATCCGAGTGGTTCTCGGTTCGGGCAATTCAATGTGCTCACCCCTAGACTTGCTCTTCATGCCACTGTTCTCGACCATTGGGCCGTCTGATCAACAATCCTCGATGATGAAGTTGCCCCGAAAACAAAATGCAAATATTTTTGCAGCTGGTGCTAATAATGGTATTATCTTTCCGTTTATTTAAGCAAATTGACAGGGAGTAAGGCTGAGATGGTAATATTCGACTTTCTTTAAACTTGTATATCTGTATTCATTTCACAATACTAACTAAGGGTGGTTGGTTTCAAGATGGATAGGTTCGAGATTTGAAACTTACTCTGTTAAAACCGATTCCCAATTTTTACAACTTACAATTTGCTTTATTTTCCTCAAAACTAACCCAAGACACCTACTCCATTTTTTCAGTCCGATTCTAAGGTCTATTCATATATATGTTTTTCTTTTGTTCTTTTATTTTAGTTTCATTTTTTGCAACAAAATAATATGAGTAATAAAACATTTCAAAGTGAAAGATAAATGAAGGTAAGCAAGCAAAGGCAAGTCAAGAACAAGCGAGGGTTGCGAGGCTCAAAAGATCGAGTGTAAGCCGTAAGCATAAGCTGGCTTGTTGCAACCTTCGCATTTCGTGCTGAGATCCCAAGTCTCCAAGTAAGCCCTCTTGGCCACCTGTGACCTTGGCTTTTTAGAGAATCTCGCTCCTGTGTCGTGGGACTTGTAGCTCGGTAGTCCACTAGGCGGGTTTGTTTCTCCTTCCAGTTTCGAGTGTCTTCTTGGATAGTTATAGCGATCCATAGTCGCAAGATGTACCTTGTGTGCGGGGGGAGGGTGTGGCGGCGGTCCCCTAGACATAGTCCTTTCAGGCAGTGGCCGTTTAGTCCATGGTCCTTTGGATGGTCGATGCAAGGCCAAAAATTGGAACACATTGATTCTGCTTGTTCCCGTCCTTTGCTTCAGGGCCCTGTCCCTTAGTGTGGTCAGTACTCCATACTTTCGAGTTGCAAGAAAGAGAGAATTGTAAGACGTCTGAATGCGGTTGGAGATAACTTAGAAAACGAGAGAGATAAAGAAAAAGATGCCGAGAGAAAAATAAAGATTTTTGGACTTTATGAAATCGATTATAAATTCAATCTAGCTCCTACATGATTCTTCACTCAGTATGAGAAACCACACCGGTTCCCATCGGTTGGAATTGGGAACAGGACCAATTCCAATGGAAACTGAGAATTGGACCAGTTTTCAAGACGGTCCGATCCGATTTTGAAATAGAACCGATCCGATTGCACAACCTTAATAGCTCAATTATTCCTTTCATTTCGGTACAGTACAAAAATGGCCATACAGCAACTTCACACCGAATGACAATTGGCTTACAACAATGATCATACATAGGGCAAATCTATACACTGAGGATTGGCTGGCGACAACCGAATGGGATCAAAAGGATCAACAAAGCGACCACCGTCTAATCACCGACGTTCGAAGTCGACCTGTAAAACTCCCGGAGCTTCTCCCCCATGATCAGCCCCTTCTCCGCCATCTCCTCCACCACCCTCCTCGCTTCCTCCGCCTTCCTCAGCCTCATCAGCTCGCTCCCCAGCACCCCGTAGTTCTCCCTGTCCAGCGCCCTGTCCCTCCCTCCGTACGCCCTCACCAGCTCCCCCGCCTGCTCGCTCCACCCCCTCTTCACCATCCCCTTTATCACGTGCACGTGCGTGCTGTACAGTGGCGGCACCCCCTCCTCCTCCATCCTCCGCAGCAGCCCCACCGCCGCCCCTACCTTCCCCGCCCTGCACGCCCCCAGCACCAGCGCGTCGTACGTCCTCGTGTCCGCCCCCAGCCCCTCTCGCTCCATCTCCTCCATCGCCCGCGCCGCCGATTCCAGGTCGCCCCGGAAGCAGTGCGCCGTCAGGAAGTAGTTGTGCGCCGTCAGGTCCAGGGGCACCCCGCGATCCTTCATCGTGTCCGCCACGCGCCGCGCCTCCTCGAAGTCGCCCCGACGGGTCAGGAGGTTGAGGATCGGGTGGAAGGTCACGGCGTTGAGGCCGACGCCGCCGCCGCTCGCCATCGCCTCGACGGCGCGCAGGGCGTCCTCGGCGCGGCCGAGGCGGCAGAGGCGGGCGATGAGCGCGTCGAAGGCGCTCTTGCGGGGGAAGCCGGGGTCGATGACGGGAGAGGGCGCGGAGGAGGTCGTCGAGGGCGGAGAGGGAGGTCTCGGTCTGGGTGAGGAACCTGAAGGTGTCGCCGGTGTTGAAGCAGCCGTCGCGGACGCGCTTGTTGAGGAGGTTGCGGACCGTCGCGAAGTCGCCGCGGCGGCCGGCCGCGTTGACGAGGTCGTCGTAGTAAGCGCTGGTGGGCTCGTCGCGGATGACAATGGGCGTCGGGTTGGGGTTCGAGGAGGCGCGTGGGCGAGCGGCGGCGGCGGCGGGGCAGACCGGGGATTTCGCGCGACTTTGCGAAGGAAGGTCATTGTGATGCGGTGGTTGAGGCCAGGGTTTAGCGGGCGGAGAAGAAACGGAGCAGAGAAAACTCAAGAGCTGATCTTGTCTGGGCCGAACCTGGGCTTTCATGGGCTTTTCGATTTACGAAGCCCATTTTCTCCAATGCTCTGTATATTCATTAGGTCTATTAGATTGATTTTTTTTTTTCTATTTTTTTTTCGAACAGAAAAAAATACTACTTAGTTTGTGTCCACAAATTAGACAATGGTGTATAGATAAATGATGTATGGATAAATGATGAGTCAATGGACTTAGGCGAGTGTGAGCCGAACGCGCGTAGGAACATTAGGGTCGACAATCGAGTCTGAAGAGAGTCGTGTTTGAGCACGATCAAGCCTATTAGGTTAAATCTTTCAAATCCTTTTGACATGATCAGTCATTTGCATCTTCCTTTTCTTCCGTGACAAAGAGAGATGCCAAATTTTGCTTTTGGAAGCATGGTGTTACACTTTGGGTGGAAAGAGATTATTTCCTCACAAGAAAGGTGCGCATTTGAAAAATTTGTGAATGAAATGGGCAAAGGGGAGAAAGAACGGAATACAATCAAAGAAATGAATCATTAAGACAACATGTATCAAAATATGGGTGGTTACCTAAAAGGAACTTACCTTTAGGATTGAAAATCAACCACTCTAATATGATGTGAAATCTTATAGAATCACTGTTAAGTAATCAAAAAATTTGTTTTTTGTGATCTAA
The DNA here is from genome assembly GCA_014182845.1 of Corymbia calophylla. Lineage (NCBI taxonomy): Eukaryota > Viridiplantae > Streptophyta > Magnoliopsida > Myrtales > Myrtaceae > Corymbia > Corymbia calophylla. The sequence goes on along the minus strand of CM024697.1, from coordinate 5,563,779 downwards.
TATTCAAGTATTCTATCACTCCCATCTCCACCCCAATGCCCCAACCCCTTTCTCCTTATCCTAGAGAAATTCAAATTCAAAATCTCTTACTTTGATATCATGTGAAATTTTATAGGATCACCACTATTTATAGTGATTATTTCAAAAATTTAAATTGCCAAATGAATGCACGACTTAATATTTAAATATTCTAATACATATGAAGCGGATGAATTTGGAAAGTAATGAAATAACCCACAGTTTTCTTGGAAACCAGCCCATGGAATGGACTGACTCACGTGCAACGTTTGACTTTCCCTTTCGAAGGCCATATTTGGTCACTACGTCGAGTTAAAAGAGGTTATTATTTTAAGCTAATCTTAATCAATGTGCAAAGTTTTAAACAAACTTAATAATAAAAGTTTCGATTTTTCAAAGCACGGAGTCCACATATTACATGGAAATCAAGCCCCCACCCGCCTTCCTTAAACCCCAAGAATCGCCTTGACAAATAAGGATACATATCTCTCCTATTTGTATGAATATACATGATGAAAAACATAGAGCATCACCACATGATCCTTGATTTGTCAGATTGTGGTTCACACTCCTTATCAACAAAGGCATCCTAATGAGTGAGCAGGAGTTCGAAAGCCGCCTTAGGCAGGGTTTGGGAGGTGCCCAAGAGCATTTATAGTTTGAATTTGTATTTTAATGGTAGTTTGGTCTTGGGCTCATGAATAGCCTATATAATTGTTTTTCTTGTATCGGAGGATTATAACAAAGAAGTAAGAGATGCTAATTATAGTGAAATCCTCCAGAGATGTAGCCCTGATTAAATGATGAAACAAGATAAATTTTTTACAGCAATTCCTTTCTCTTTCTTGTATTTATTCTCTATTTCATTATGTTTGTGTGCTGAATCCTTACATAGTTAGTCTATACACTAATCATCAAAGTGATAATGCTAATCACAGGGCACAATGGTAGTGAATTTTGGGAGGATATTGGATGTACACAACTGAACATTTTTATCTTCTAAAAGCTTATTCAAATGATCTTTATCTTTTGCCAATAAAGCGAGAGATAGTCAAACTAAAATCTACCGCCAGAGTTTTTTGCTTTCGTGAAAAGACGCGATGGGTGTTTCTGGAAACCAATGAGGAAGAAACCCTAGAAAGGAGAACGAGCGGGCGTGCATGTCTATCGAGAAAAAAGGAAGGGAAAGTTTTATTTGATTTGGCGATCTTATCGCCATCCTCTGCCTTTTTTCTGATGGCTTTAGATGCTTTCAAGAAATGCATCAACTTTTTTAGCATCTGGAGGACCTACTTTGACCTAAAATTCCCTTATCCCTTCTCTTTTCCTCTTGTGAACCAACAAGTATGGCACGCAAAAGGCAAGACTGTTTCCATATTCCTCGTTCCTGAAATTATCACTCCACAAGTCATTTGAGACGTGTCAAATGCAGCCCGGATTCTGTTGTTCTGTACAAAAAGAATATGAACTTTTCCCATACCGGTAAATTTCAATAGTTGTAGCTAGCTGTTAAAAACTGTTGGTAGAAAATATGATTAGTGACTTCTTTTCAGGTTACCATTTGTAATTTACAAACACGTTGATGAAATTGCCAACTTTGGTGATAGTAACTTATGATTAGGTAACTCACTGACATTTCAAACTTACCAACATTTATATGTAATTATAAACCTAAGTTAGAGTAGTTTATCTACTCTTTTAGAAATTATTAACCTTAATTAGAGCAAGTTACCAGCTTTACTCTAATTGGGTTGCCAAATATCGTTGGAGTAGCAAATTTTTTTTTTTTTAGTTACCAACCTTTCTTATTTTTCACAAACTTTTATTTACTTTTTGAGTGATTTATCAACTTTTTTCCGATCAAGTTATCAACTAGTTATTGATAATCAATTCTCATTTGAGTTGTTTCCTTTTGATACTTTCTCGTAAATCAAGTGGCTGGGAACCATTTTTTTACCCAAGGTGTTTTAGACTTACCAATTCGTTCATAAATTTACCAACATAAATAAAAAAGTCCTTATTTCACGGAACAATGGAATCGTCCTAAGTTTAGATATCAAGAGACACCAATTGTACCGAATCATGTTCTGGACACTTTACTTTTTAGATACGATATATTAAATGCTTATCATTTGAAGTGCATCTTTTTGAGCAAGTACGTATAGGAATACAAATTATTCAACCATAGTTCCATTTACAAATTAAACCACACTTCAACTCCAAGCAAGAGGGAAAAAAAGCACAGGAAAAAGGAAAAATAAATCTGTAATAGGTAGAATTCAAGGAAATCTTTCAGCATATCATGTTCTTCAGCAAATCATGCCATTATTATTGTATACATATAAGGATGAAATACCAAAGACTAGGGAAATTATAGTTCTCTTAGATCCAATATGTCGGTCGACAATTTCAATGATAAGCTCTTAACTACTTAATGTTACAATCACTCGTACGTTCACGGCTATAAAAGAAGCCCAATGTCTCCACAACGATGTGAAAACAGGTTGGAATATTGTCTCAACTCAATTGAAAATGACACTTCTCTCTCTCTCTAGAATGCAGAACATCCGAAAAGAAAATTAATGGGACGGTGATACGGCCGTCGGTAGGAATAGACAAGGGCATCTTTTGGTTAAATACAGATTGGTCACTTCAATGTCTGATGTAACAATTTGCATTCGAGAGTCGTTGGTTCCCCTAGCTCCCTACCTCAATGACAACCGCAATATTCCCTTGGAGAGGAAGCATTTTGTGGATCGCATCCAGTTAGGTCCCTTTTCCACGAATTTACTTTCTTAACATTAAACTAATCAGTTAAATCTAAGTGACAATCGGATTGCAATGAGACCTAAACAGCATCTTCTACTCCTATAAGCACGATCTATTGGCTAACCCCGTGATCAAATTTCTAAGAATCGCTCTTGAGTGTGAAAGCTTTCCAACCCATTTCACATGTAATCGGCTTGTACCCTCTTAAAAGACTTGATTTACTAACTCGAAAGTCATCGAATGCATCAAGTCAATTCACCTTCTTCAGTTTGAAATAAATGGTTTCGATTCTTATCGATTTTTCTTTTGTCTTTTCCTTAACTCGACCGACCTGACTTGATTCGACTCGACCTAGAAAATATGCCCCCTCCATCTTCGTACATTGTTATTGGGTTGATTGCTATGGGAACATCAATATTTCAACACCCGTAGGGCCACGTAAAAGTCGTAAGACCTATTGAGACGACGAGAGGGGAGCCTGCCTCTTCTTTGGAGTCACATGCGTACCCAATCAATGCACATCCATTCAATTTCGAATAGCCAACTCTTGTCGTTGGCCTTGTCGCCAGAATTTCGATATACCTCCAAATATTTTTCAATATAGATAGGGTCCACGAGGAGGACACAGTAGTAGCTAAGATGGTTTTTTCCCCCGCTCATTGAGGAAGCATTTATATATAATATACCCCAAGATTTGCTTTGTTCTTTTTTTCCTCATAGAACCTATCGAATTGTACCATACGCGTAAAAATATATATATGAAAAACATTAGATTCGGACCATAACTCAGTGCGTGTGGAAGAATATGTTGGTTTGAATCATGTTTCATATATTCTGTTCTACTCAAATCTACACAAAGCTTTGATACTAAAGCGATGAAAAGACGGCGTTTCAAGTTGATTGATTTGAAAGAGATATTCATTGTGTAAATTTTCTTTTAAGATAAGTAAAAAAATTCACACGATGTGTACGAAGAACAAATAAAAATTAGCATTAGATGAGGAATAAAAGAAAGGAATGACAAGGTGATGTTACTTCTCTTGCATTTATTTCCACAAGAAATTTTGAGCCGCTTTGATAAGACAGCTTTGCTTACTTCCTCCGACGAGGGAAGACCGAGACTAACACTATCTATGCAAAGGGTCGCGATTGAAAAATTGGCTTAATTCCTGATCCACTAAAAGTTTTTTAAAAAAAAATCCTCGTACTGTAGCATCCGTGATTCAAGTTAACATAATCATATAGGAAATCTATAGAATCTAATGCAGACCATACAAGGCCTAGATATTGCAGTTAAATTGCACCATGTTTGATACCAAGGCAGGTTTGTTTGATTGTTCATAAAAAAAATCAAAGATGGGTTCTATAGATTAGTTAAACGCTTGTCTTGTACAGAGCCGAGATGATTTAATGGTGACCCTATTGAGCAACAAAAAACAGGTAGGTTCATTTAACATTCAATGTAGTTGATAAAGTCAATACAATAAAATGTAAGATCCATCCTCTTTTGTCGGATTAAGGTTTGCACTAATTAATTGGAGTTGAGACTTGATATATTAAGATTATTCTAAATGAATCTTCCATTCATTATTTACATATTTTTGGGTCTTTAATTAATTGCAAAACGAAAAATTTTCGAAATTAGATAGTGAAAAATGAAAAACATTATATATATTCGTGTATGAAACTTTGAAAATTATTGGTAAATGTATAGAAAAGTGGTCTTTTATTTCAAGCCATACATGGCCAGCAACCATCACCAATCAACGTCAAGGAAAATGAAGGGAACAACCAGCGACTTTTTGCATCAAATTGGACGGTATCATATCAACACAGAATGCAATTTCATACATCATGTGCTCGTAGTCCATATCTACAAGAATAAAGTGGAACTCGATGAACCCTAGCTGATCACCTTTTCCATGCGGTCAGCAATACGACGATGTGGTGGACACAGCATCACCGTGCTGCCGGTTCCCAACTCCAGGCATCCCCTAATTAGCATAATAAATTAATCGAATTTGCAAAATATCTCAATTCGATATAAAGGCAAAAGGGACGTACGAGGACATACGAGAAAAACTCTTCTACTCTAATATATAATTTAAAGCATTGTTTTATCGAACTTTTTTAAACTGTAATTGGTTCTATCTATCATACGATCCACAAAATCAGATCGTATAGATCTTTCTTTTTATAAGATATGCGACATTCCTCGTGGACAGAGGAGCTTAAAGCATATATGAACAGGAATGTAAAGCGGACCTTTGAAAGAGAGGTTAATCTTTCTATGCTCTATAGGGTCTCGAGCTCATGGAGCCAAGGGGTTTCAATGCTTTATTATGTGAGCCAAGGCATATCTGATAGCTCGGGGTATATCTTGGTTTGCTCAATTTTTTTGGCATCTCAAGGCATTTGCTTTTTCCATATATTGAGTGCAACTGACGATCCCTTTTGGGAGGAGAAAGAGTGTCCTTATTTAATAAATATATTGTTAAAAGATATAAAGTACAAATCATGAAGTCTTGATGATAAAGCTTTCAATGTAACCGTTTTCTTGTTTGATCTAAAAATAAAATGAAAATCAAGTGAATGTGTATGTTCGATATAAACCCTTTTATGATATTGAAGTTTTTCTTTCAACTATTCGTTCACCTAGGTATATTTGCTCATAACATTTGGACTATCAAAGAAAGATGCATGACGAGATAAAAATATCTATACTAAATTTCATTCTACATCGTAATAATATAACAACAATAATATGTTGTTATCATTATTGGATGCTCTGATACGTGTGGAAGCTAGTTAAAGTGACTAATTCTCGAATGCATATGTCATTCATTTAACAGCAATAGTGATGTAAAGTGGATGCTCGAATACGTGCAAAAATCAGTTAAGTGACTAATTCTCGAATGCATATGTCATTCATTTAACGGCAACAGTGACGTAAAGTGGATGCTTTGATACGTGCAAAAATCAGTTGATTGACTAATTCTCGAATGCATATGTCATTCATTCAACGGCAATAGTGATGTAAAGTGGATAATTCTTGAATGCGTGTGTCATTTATTCAACGGCAACAGTAATGTAAAGTGGATGCTCTGATACATGCGGAAGTTAGTTAAGTAACTAATTCTCGAATGCGTGTGTCATTTATTCAACGGCAACAGTGATGTAAAGTTTTTCTGTGTAATTGATATTCCGAATAAATATATTATAGAAGGTAAAGTGCATTATTTTGTGCTGGCTTTGGCTTAAATATTTGAGGGTTGCAGGGCTATTTAAAAGATTATATCCTCCCCATCCCATGAAAAAGACTATGGAGGATACGATATGAAATGAAATTTTGTTGTAGCAACCCAATGGTTACTAAGAACGCGGAATTTCAAGAAAAGCAAACTAGGCAAAGCACAGCTTATCCTAAGATATCACATTTGCTTTTATTAATCCGACCTACTCTATCTAATCACTCTATTAAGTATCTAGCTTATGCTAATAGGCCCCATTGGCCCCCAACAGACAGGAGTGTGTCTCACCACGACTTGTTGCTTGATGCTGTCCTCGTTTTTTTTAAGTCGTGAAAAAACTTGCCAAAATATTTTGATGAAACCCTTTTATCGAGTGACCATTATGGATTTCTATATCTTATGTTTGGCCAACCAAATAAAAGAAAATTCCTATATTTGGATTAGCAATATCAAATTTCTATCTGCATATACAATGACAAGCTAAAATAGAATATACCTGATTTTCAAATTTCGATGATCATCACGATCTACTTTTTCTATATATACGTGGCTCCATGACCCTGATTACCGGGGAAGATGATTTCCCTACTGGCGGGCACCTCCCCCCCGGATTTCCACGTGTCCTTTACTGTTCCATATTTATCTGTCCTCTTTTTGCTCTTGCCAAATTATTTTTTCTTCTTATAATAAGGTCTTAAGGCATTGTTGGGTCCACGGAATGTCCGTTGGAGGGGACAAATGAAATGCAAGGGCTAATTTTATTGGAATTTTTGACGTCGTCCCCACCCCGAAAGGCCGTCATCATCTCCTTTCATTACAGCAAGGTTTCCATCGGTACTATTCTGGCGATTGATCATGCGTGTCTGCACTGAAAAGCAAAGGCCCTAGATCCGGAAATCAATAAGGTCGGCACTGATCGTTTGGAGATGCTGCAGACACGAGTTGGACAGGTCCCAGCATCCACGTCCATCCACTCCCGTTGCGAAATTTACTATTACACACGATGGTTTTGCCGGCAAGAGATATCAATGTTGGAACAGACCACTTAAAGAATTATTTCGCATGTAATATTCTAAACACCAAAAAGGATTTGCTTTCTTAACTTTATATAAATAATCTTAGACGACCATTCTGAAAGAGAAAATATATACGCGTTGTATTTTTTTTGAACGATGTAATAATTAAATATAATAATGTGAAAGAGACAAAAGGGGGGATTTTTAATATATTTCGAAATATCATAATAAAGAGTGGATCGGCCATTTTATAGGCTTTATGAGAGACTATTGAGGGATACAGAAAATCAACATATTTATATTGATTATCACTAATATAAGAAAATATTCTAGAAAATTATCCTAATTATTTCTAAGAGGAACGAGGGGGCTGCACCTAAACATAGCCGAGTGTCCGAGATACAATGTATTCCGCAGTAAGAAATAAATCGAGTCCAAGCACTTTAAATATTCCCTTGCGTGACCTAGTGCTTTGTCGAGAAAAGAGGGGGTGATAGGCATAGCCATCACTCGGCCGAAGAGACAGACAAAGCAAATCCAAGCTGTCTCCATTTGTTTTCTTATTTTCGGTTTTTCCCATAAAGTGATGCCCGCAGAATCCTGGCATAAATCTTGCACAGTGAGAGAGAGATAGAAAGAGGGAGAAGACAACCTTATGTTTTGTAAAGAATAATGTAGAATAACCCAACTACAAATTACATATTACACAAGCCAAGAGCATAGAGCAAACCCTCCAGAGAAAACCGTCCCCTGCAAACATATATAGCTCCCCTCCTCCTCTCTTCCATTTCTAGCCACTGCCCCCGTTCGGTATGGAAAGTCACGTCGCCGTCAAGGACGCCGTTTTGATCTCCCCGTCCGAGCCCACTCCTTCCAAGATCCTCGCCCTCTCGGCCCTCGACTCGCAGCTCTTCCTCGGCTTCACCATCGAGTACCTCCTCCTCTACAAGCCCCGACCCGGGTCGGATCGCGGCCACGTGACGGCCCGCTTGAAGGCGGCGCTCGCCCGAGCCCTGGTCCCGTACTATCCGTTCGCCGGCAGGGTCAGGGCCAGGCCGGACGGCTCGAGGCTCGAGGTGGTGTGTCGGGCGCAGGGCGCGCTTTTCGTCGAGGCCGTGGCCGACCACATCGTGATGGGTGACTTCGAGCGGCCCCCAAAGCACGTGACGGAGTGGCGGGGCCTGCTGTCCCTCCACTTGGCCGACGTGCTCAAGGAGGCCCCGCCGCTCGTTGTCCAGCTAACGTGGCTCAGGGACGGCGCCGCGGCGCTGGCCGTCGGCATCAAGCACTGCCTGTGCGACGGCATCGGGAGCGCCGATTTCCTCAACTCGTTTGCCGAGTTGGCCAGACCCGGAGGAGGACTCGCCCTCAAGCTCAAGGCCAAGTCCAGGGCTAAGGCGGTTTGGGATCGCCACCTCATGGACCCGCCAATGCCGCGGCGTGTCCCTTGCGGCGGCGTGCACAGCTCCGGAGCGCAAACCCACCCCGAGTTCAACCGAGTTCCGGACCTCTGCAGCTTCACATCTCGCTTCGCTAACGAAAGCCTCGTCCCGACCTCAATCACCTTCAACGGGGCCTCTGTCGACGAGCTCAAGAGGATTGCCTCGTCCGCGGGTCGACTCGGCGACTCGGCATTCACGTCGTTCGAAGTCGTCACGGCTCATATATGGAGAAGCTGGGCAAGATCGCTGAACCTGCCTCCCAATCAGACGCTAAAGCTTCTCTTCAGCGTCAACGTTCGAAACCGAGTCAAGCCGAGCCTTCCAAGTGGATACTACGGCAACGCGTTCGTTCTCGCGTGCTCGCAGGCCACCGCCAAAGACGTCACCGAGAAGGGTCTTGGGTTCGCGACGGCGCTCGTGAAGAGAGCGAAAGACAGAGTCGACGACGAGTACGTGAGGACGGTGGTGGAGACGGTGAGCGAGTCGAGGGCGTGTCCTGACTCAGTGGGGGTCCTCATCGTTTCGCAGTGGTCGAGGCTCGGACTGGATAGGGTTGACTTCGGGATGGGAAGACCCGTCGGCGTGGGGCCCGTCAGCTGCGACCGGTACTGCTTGCTCCTCCCGGTGCACGACAGGAGCGACGCCGTGAAGGCGATGGTGGCGCTCCCCGCGAGCGCCGTCGAGAGATATGAGTCCTTGGTCAAGAGCCCACGCACGTGAACGCACCGTCCGTCCCGGCCCGGCCAGTTGACTTTTCAAACATTAGGCTAACACAAGTTACATCTTTCTAGATCTTACAAGAAAATTGTCGGCACGGAAAACTCCTCCGACTTGAACAGTTTTTTATGGGTTGAATGTCGATCCTCTATTTCAGAACCTTTCAATCAATTTGTCTATAGACACGCATATGGCGATTAAGGCCATTTCTATATAATCTATATGTTATGTGAGTTTGGTATTCTTTGTTACACTGATTATTGCTATACACAGTCCAGCGGAATCAACTACCTAATAGAGTGGTCCGGTTACGGTAGGTAGAACATACGAAATAACGTGCGACCTCGTCGAGCATGATCAAACGGGCATTACATAAATCTCGAAATGCTATTGATCCGAAGTGGTGGGACTGCTGGATCCATGCTGAGTGATATTGATTCTACGGTGTCGCCCTGGTGGAAGGTGACACGGGAAATTCCTGCCCTTCGATTTGGATCCAAAAGGGACAAGCTCTTTTGCTCTTTCAATCTTTTGGAGGAATGTGGTGGGTCGCCCTCCAATGACAACGCCCTCTTTTAGTCCTTTACCAATCCCTTTTTTATCGAGAGACGTGGAATCCACCGAGCCAGATTAATCTCCGATGGATCGATGGTCGGGAAGCATATCCGAGAATCGAACATTTGAGAGATGTAGACGCCTTAGAAATTCGGTGTATGCACGGTCCGTAAAATGGTCAGCAGTTATCCAACGTCAAGCATCAGAGATGCGACATTGCTTAGGGGATACAACTTTGCTTTCTGCAACATGCCGTGTCATCGATCCACTGGAGGAAAAGGGCATCTTAGACATTGGAGCGTTGATTCTGCATCATGATCATCTAACGATTGTTTATTTAACAAGGTCAAAGCATGTCGATTGGAGGAGAGTGGTTGCATTGTTTGGCGATGATGGTCGTGGCGGACCATTCATGCACATTGCCAGAAAAGCCCAGCCTTGACATGTCTTGTGTATTAACAAATCCATTATTGTATTCAACAAAGAGAGAGAGAGTTCTGATTATGAGGAATGGCTGTTCGTGCATCTCCTTGTCTCAATGCCCTAATCTCTAACTAGATCGAGATTCTGATTCACAAAAGTTGACCACGACTCTCCCCCATCCGAGAAAGAAACTACGCAAATATCAACGGCCATTAGTTGTCTGAAGAGTTTGACTCCGAGTTGGACCAGGGCCTTGGGCCTTTGAGAACTTATTTTGCGTGGATTCAAGCCCATGTCCGTTTAGAGTCGTGCATAATTCTTAGGTTAAAGTTCCCATCAAATAATGTTGCACCAGTGGGAATTACTTACCGGTTCAAATCATTAAGGTTTAGAATTTTTTCTACACTAAATCTGCCACGATCATACTGTAACGATAGAATAAAAGAGACGTATTCACACTTACCCAAACGGTAAGGCAAAGGAACATCTTCCACATCAAATGACATTGAAGTAATCTCATAATCTTGGAGATGGAGATCGAGTGGCACGACAATTGAGATTTCATACCTCAAGTCAAGAAACTCGATATCTCAAAGTTGAATTTCTACTCAGCAATTCATTTCGAGCCCTTTGGTCAAGCAAGCAATAGGGTCATGGTTAGACTCACCAACGGCAATTTGGGTCGGTCCACAATCAAAGGAAAAACATGAGTACAAGACGTAAGAAGAACAACAATAATTTTATTCGCTTTGGGCCATAATGCATCTGTCCCCACGTACATAATAAGAGATTGTTTCATGATATTCAGCCTACTGCCTTGAAGTTTTGAGATCGTGGTTTTGTGATCACGGGATTGTCTTTTTCTTCTTTACAAGAATATGAAATGAAATATAATACTAAATCGAGTAGTTTTTTTTTTTTTTGGTCTATAAATCGAGTACTATTTCACACACATACATTTAACCTAAGTTATATTAAAAAAAAATGGTAGAGGAAGTTAATCTAGTTTAATGATATGGGAGATGTGGCTCCCCTCTAACCTTACACGTCTCCTCTCAACTAGTTTTTGTATAGCAAATTACAAAGAGGAGGACAAATGAAAAAAAGAGAAGCTTACATAAACAACAAGATCTCTCTCCTCAACTTGTTGGTCACTCCCCTCTGCCTCTATCTATCTTTCTCTCTCTTCTCTAAAGTTGCTGCAGTGGTCCGATTTTGCTGCATGCAGGAGAAGTTTGCGAGTTCCGAGGAGCAGGCTGCTCGTCCTTAGCTTTTCGTCCCCACACTGTAAAGGGTCATCATGTGCAAGGACCAACAGATAGTACAATAATATAGCAAGTTATACCCCATCTGGGGGAATTCAATTTTGGGTTAATATTACTAAAATTTTAAACTAGTATACAAATAATAAATTTAACTTCAATTAATTTTTAATCTATCGAAAGTTTTAAAATGGTACACTTGTGATAATTTTTTCCTAAACTAACCTTTTGACTATCAAAAATCCCAAATTAATATATTTGTGACAAATTTACATTTCATTAATTTCCGTTAAATTAGATAAATACAATGAAAAACTATAAATTAGTACACCTATGATATACAGAGGTTAAAACCCCAAACTAATACACTTGTCAAATGTCACGTGTCATCTAACTCAATAATTTAAACGCTAAAATTTAATGAAAAACAACATAAGGTAAACTTATTACAAATGAGTGATCATAGAGACCTCTAGAATATCGAAAATTCTGATCCACAGGATCTCATAAGGGCAAGTGGTATTAACCCTTTAATTTTTCCATCATATATTTACTTGAAGTTGAGAAACACATTAATTATTAGATACTTTGAGAGGATCCTCTACTTGGCATGGCACTCTCCTTAACGACTCGAACAATCTCAATAATTGATAATAATCCCTTTTTTGTCACAATTTATGTACATAACAATGTTTTTCAAGTAATGTTTGACCATTGCGAATAAGTATAGCACATTCAACACGGGAAAATTATGCAAAAAATCATAAACTTATCAATTCTAAACTTTTTAGTTTTGTCAATTGAGTTCTAAGCCTCCTCACTTTTTGCCATTCTGTAATTTTGACTGAACTTTACTGATATGGATATCACTCATCTTATGTGGTAGGGATGTCACTGACATTAACAGTTTTTAATAATATTTTGAAATTTTTTTGAATTTTTTATTCATTTTCCTTGATTGTGGCATGGCCAGCCACAAGCGAGGGGACCCTCATAGGTGAATTCCTTTGTAGTTGGCACAAAAAATAAAAATAAAATAAAATAATTATTATTAAAAATTATCTACGTTAATGCATACCGTTTTATAGTGCTGATCGTATTATGTAAGATAGCCGACGTCCACGTTAGTAAATTCCGGCCAAAATTGACCGGATAAACTCAATCGGCTAATTTTACCCGTTCAACACAGTTATCGGCAAGTTGGATAATTTTCCCAGTTGAACACAGTCATCGGCAAGTTGGATAGACCTCCTTCTCTGTCTCGGGCCGCTGTTTGCGCTTTTGTGTGAGGACGAGAGATCCTTTGGATCCTCGAAAGGCCAACAGTTGCAAACACCGCCGAAACAGAGGAAAGAGACGTCGTTGGGCTTCGCCGCCGTTTGTGTGTTGGCGAGATAATTCAGTTGGACATTATCGTTTAATGATCTTGCGATAACTTCGACCATGTACGATGGACTTGCAACAACTTCTTTTAAGCTTTTCGGACTTTCATGGAAAAATTGTTCAAAAAATTCTAAAATTATTATACTTTTATTAATTAAATTGTAAAATTTTTAATTATATCAATTAAGTTCTTATGTCTTGCCAATTAAAATCATCCAGTTAATTTAGGCCGGAAATCACTGATGTGGACTTTGGCCGTCTTTAGTGACACGGCCACCAGTGTTAATGTTGATAATTTTAAAATAATAATTTAACAATTTTTTTTAATTTTTAATTTCTTTGTTTTTTTAACAACTCTAACTGGCGGAATTATTGGCCGACCATTGCCAGCCATAGACTAGGACCGACGACCCTCGCCTGGGCTAGGTGAGGGCGTCGTGGCCCTCCCTAAGATCCAAGCAAGGGCCTATGGTTGGCAAGGGTGTCGCGGCCCTTGCTTGGATCTTGGCAAGGACATGGAGGCATTTGCCCATGGTTGGGGAGGACAATGATGCCCTCACGTAGCCCAAGCGATGGTCACTGGTCCTCACCCATGACTGTCCGTGACCTTGGAGAGTTTGTAGAAACAAACAAACAAAGGAAAGGAAAGGCAATGAAAAATAATAATTTTTTTTGTAAAATATCAAAATATTATTAAAAATTGTTAATATTAGCATTGGGTGTGGTTGTATAACATAGGAAAATCACATCAATGTCAGTGATTTTCGATCAAAATTGACCAAATGAATTTAATTGGCAAAACATGAAAAAGTTTAGAATTTAATTTGCATAATTAAAATGTTTAAAACTGAATTAGCAAAAGTGTAATAAATTTAAACAATTTTCCTGACTTTCATATGATACCTATGAGTGTTTATGCACATGTATGATCCTGCAAAGGACAAATGATAGGTTTGTTTTTTGCTAAGTGAATAGAGATAGTACGAGGGACACACGGTAGAGGCCTAATGATTTTGCCTAGGGAGATCATTAAGGGAGATTGACGTGGGAGTAGGGGTGAGTGAATATAGGTTCTTTACAGGTTCTGTCTGGAACTTGGAACCTACCCTTGAGTACATATTTCTTATTTTTTAGAATCTGGAACTTATCATTTCACATATTTCAGGGTCGATTTGAAGGTTTAACAAGTTTTTTTTCTTTTCATCTTTAGTTAAACAAAAAGAAAATAAACGCAATAATAAAAATAAATAAGGATTTCATTATCAATTGCTTAAGAATGAATGTTCATATGCACTTGTCTAATAATATTAAGGAAATTTTACAATTTTCAATGCACCAATTGCTCTTGTGATACATAAAATCATTATCTTCAAAGAAGCAATTACGTTAACATAACTACATCAAAGAAGCAATTGGACCTCCCATTAGTCTCATAGTCTACAAAATAAAATTTCCAATCATAAAATAGAATTTTAAATTAGTGGTTTCAGATTATACATACATCATTAAATACTATAAAATACCTCAGGATTGCGTGAAGATATAGACTAATAAAAACACAAAAACTTATTATAGATTCTAGATTCTAAGTTATAGATTCCAAGTTTTAGATTTCAGGTTTTACCAAACTAAAACCTAAAACCTATCCATTGAAATATGTTCTCCAAATTTTGAAAACTAAAACCTACCTTACATATTTTGGAATCTAAAACCTACAAGTTTCCACTAATGTAATTCTTAAATTTTAGGTTCTACTATGGAACCATACTCACCTTACTTAGGATGTGGTAATCTCCAAAGTTGCGATTTAATTGTCTTAGAGTTTTAAATAATTTATTTCCTTTTATCTTTAAGTTTAACCTAACAAGCTATAAACCAATTAGGATTATGTCGATCATTCCACCTTTGCATCACGTAGCCGACACGGGTCTTCTTTCCATAATGCTCTCAAACGTGAACCTCAACAGATATATTTTAATTGATCTATGTATAGCTCATAATCTCTTAACAAGTATGTGTTTAAGGCAATGATTTTCCCTTTCCATAGGGTGGGTTGTGTCTCAAGATGTTCTTTACCAAGATAAAAAGGAACATAAATGGTAGGAATTCCAAATACGACAACTACATGAACCGGAGAATCCGAACCCTTATGATGTTTGGATTTGAATGCATGAAGAAGAAGATAAGCATGAATGCCATACATTTGCGATAATTTTTTCGGTCTTCAATGCATTCAATGCATTCCCAATGAAGGAAAAATAGAAAACTTTATCCGGCCCAATTGCGGCGCCCGCCAAAAAGATGATTCCTGACTCCTTCCACCCTTGACCAGCGCCCGAAGACGCGTCCGACTATGTATATCCTCTCGCTTGAGATTATATTCCCTCGCATCGTATCCTATACACATGCGACGCACTCGAGATTTCCCTCTATTTTATCAATTTTCTTACTAATCACTCAGATTTCCTGGCCGATAAGGCTTGTAGTTTCCCCCAAAGTGAGTTTCTCCATCGTATGTACCTATCGTGTGAATTTTTATAATTCGAAATATCCATTCACTTATTTATTAATTAATTAATTAAGATAATGTCTTGTCAATTGGCAATAAAATCTTACAATGAATTTATAGTTGTGTGAGCAATCACATATAAATGAAATGCTATAATGTTAAGGAAATCAGTTTGTTGACTCGATATATTTGTCTATTCTAAATTGAAAAGAATTCTTTTAAAATCTTACAAGAATGGCCTCCATCAGAGGATCCTTGTGTTGTGTAAGCTTTAGCAGAGAATTTGTGTATATTACATGTGAAGGGATAGTGTTCTTGATTGATTTAAGTCGGTTTGGGGTATACAACAAAGGGAAATAAATAAATAAACAAAGATTGGGGATGCACAAAAAATTGCTCCTTCGAATTAGTTTGACTTTTCGTTCGATCTTTTGGGTATTATCGCTCCAAATAGTGGCTGAAACCCTCCTCTGCCTCGGGAAGACGCAATGCGAAGTTATCATTGAATGCCCTATTTATTGGATTAGAAATTATTTTTTCTTCTTGAAAGACGAACAAAATTTTAAAAGGGATTTTTCGATGATAACAGCCTGTGTACTCTTTTTATTTATTTTTCTATTTTTTGTTATGAACTCTTTTTTATTTTACTTGTTATAATTTAAAAAACTGATTCAACTATAAAAGTCAATTGTGATGGAGGTGGGTTGTGTTCAAAAAAAAAAAAAAAAAAAAAAAAGGTACCCGGGTCATTTACATCAAATTTCTCTATATATATGAAATACTCTGGTCGAGTATTATTCTATGCAAAAATAAGAGACCTACGACACTTCTATGGGGACGTAAATGAAAATTACAAGTCCCAGGTGTATTGTATCAATATCAATTAAGTAACTTTTTAATTAGACTATTTTAGTTCTAAACACTCACATTTTGTCAATTGAGTTCATCTGGCTAATTTAAATCGGAAATTGCTAATGTAGACAATGTCCATCCTAGATGGCATGGTTAGTGTTGACTTGAACTTTTTTTTATAATTTATTAAATACTTTTTTGTTTCTTATTCTTTCATGGCTTGATTTGGTTGTTGACAAGGCTGGCCTTGCCTAAGTGAGGGTGAGCGCCAGCGAGGTCGTCCTTGCCAAATTTAGTGAGCCTAACCCAATGGCCTCACTAATGCTTATCCTTGCCTAGGCAAGGCCCAGGCCACAATGAGGCACCCAATTGAGTCTCACTCAAGCGAGGCCAACCCTTGCCACCCATGGTTTGTGTCGTCCGCCTACCTAGGCCATGGAAGAAAAAAGAAAGCAAAAAATTATAAATTTTATTAAAAAAAAGTATACATTAACACCAGCCAAGTTACATAGAACGACTAGTATTCAAGTCAATAATTTCTGGCATAAATTGGCTGGATGAACTCAGTTGATAAAACTTGAAAATGTTTATGATTCAATTGATTCAATTAAAAGGTTTAAGATTCAATTGGTATTAACGCAATAAGTTCATAACTTTCGGATACTTTTTCCCAAGAATGAAGGGTAGCTACAAGAAAGTTTTGAGTGAACTTCTTCCAAATAGTCTTGTAATTAATGGGTTAGAAACATCAACATCACCTATATTTATCATCAGTAAAATTTGTACGTGTTAATGTTCATATTCCTAAACCGTCAGAAAATTCATTAGAGGAAGTTTCTCCAACCAAGGATGAAGGGAAAAGCCACAAAAGATTAGTTTTGAATACAGCCAGTGTAAATTTTTCATCCAATATGAATTCACTGGATAGTTGTTAATTTTCCAAGCTATAAGAGCATATCACTGACGATGGAGGTGGGGGTATTAACAAATGAATCTTGAAATGCATTATTCATATGGAGCATTTGAAATGCATTTAGTTATCATGAATTGTAACGGGAATATAAAGATTCAAATTGTGGTCATTGTTAGAATCAATGGCATTTGTTAAGCGTACTTAAACAGGAAAAGGTGACGATTTCCAAAGCAAGCTCGACGAAGGGAATGCTGATTTCCAAGCTTTGATGACACTTTCCACTAAATATAAGTCGCATAATTAGAAACTATGCATATCTATTCATAATGTAATTAATTCAGCTTGAGCAAACTAGGTTTGCCTATTTGGAGATCAGCCATCAATGCGAGACCTTCAGCATTCATTTGCATACTAATGAAAGTTCATCCCAACCAAGCATGTATATACCTAAGTTTATATATATTATTCATAACATTGTAAATGTTACAATTAACTCTAACAGGCAACTCACATCCGCATTAATTTGAAAAACAAATTTTCTATCCATCATTTCACTGGTTAATCTCGAAGAAACATATCTAAACAACCAAAGCTCAAATAGCGAAAACGACATGAAACCCAAAACATGATATGAAACCAGCAGGACAAGGCAGAATTTAATTGAACTAAAGGAAAAAAAAACTCAAGGAGAGATCTGCAGCATTACTACAGTGATGTAAAAGGCACAACAAAAAATCCAAAGAATGAAGACTAGAGAAATTTTTTCTACATAAATTCTGGAAAGATCAACAACAGAGGGAGAACCTCAAATGACATCTTCCTCAACACGGGTTTATTCCCACAAAAAAAAAGAAGAAGCTTACTCCCAGTACCTTCGACTGATCTAAATTCAAATAGCACTCACTTCTTCAGTACAAATTATAATCTAGAGAAAATGTGGAATCTCCTTACCTGATCAAGACTCCCAAGTGCTTAAAACTAACAGATCTTGAAATCTCCGAAAAGCCTCTCTACCATAACCTACTTAAAATGGGTAGATCCCAAGAATACATAGAAGATCAAACTAAAACATGCAGAGGCAACTCATTGCAGATCATCCTCCTCCTTTTCTCCTTTCTCTGTTCTTAAATTCATAACGCGAGTCTCGATCCCCTTCGTCCTTTGCTGCTATATGGCCGGAGAGTTTCCGCCGCTCGGTGCAAATGCACTCAAACCCGCGAAAGCGAGCCGCTGCCGACCTTGAAAGCACCAGCATGCAATCATCTTTGATGAACTCCAAAGGAGCACTTCAGCGTGTTCGTGCACTGATTAATATATATATCATGCATCTACTATAATCAGATCACAGCACTATCTCCTCAAAAATCAAACCAGGAAGGGTCTCCGTAATCCCAAATCCCATGATGAATGAAATCATCCTCGATCCCCAGCGGCCACATCGCTGGGGAACCCTGCCCCACCTCGGCAACGGTCGTCTCTGGAGGCACCAGTGGGGCCGCCTCCGTCTCTGAGGCCAAGGAAAGGCTCGCGCCCACCGACCCCACAAGCGCGTTGATGTCATCATAGCTGTAATTCAAGTGACCAAGCTGATGATGTTGCTGCTGATGAAGACGATCTTGATCTTCTTGGAGATGTTGTTCTTGGTGTCCATAGTTAGGGTTTCCATCCGAGGCGGTGGTCGTCGCCATGGTGGGGACATTCTCGCTCCCGTCAGGCCGCGTACACAGATATTGCTCTTGAGGATGCTGTGCGACCTGAGGATGAAAACTGTGGCTCGGAATCTGAAGATTCTGTAGTACGATGTTGCTCGGGCACTGTACGGACGGGACACCGACGCTGTTGCTATTAATTGCACCGTTAGGGACGTATACTCCGTACGGGACCGAACAGAACGGCGCAGGGGAAGAAGAAGAAGAAGAAGAAGAATATGGAGGAAAGTTGAACGCGTAGCCCGAGGGACGTGGAAGCAGAGGACGGAGATTCTGGGTGGACGAGGAGGAGGAGGCTGAGGAGGACGAAGAGCCGCGAGAGGAGGTGGTCGAGGAGCAGGAGGAGGAAGGCTGGAGGTTGAGCTGAGCCCTAGAGCCGTAGAGGATGAGGGCGGCGCGGTCGTAAGCGCGGGCAGCGTCCTCGGCGGTGGCGAAGGTGCCGAGCCACTTGCGGGTCCTCTTCCGGGGCTCCCGGATCTCGGCGACCCACTTGCCCCAGCTCCGCTGCCGCACCCCCCTGTAACGAAACTTATTGTTGTCGGGGCCTCCTTTGCCCTTGCACTTCCTGGCGCTGCTGTTGCTGGTGGTGCTAGAGGAGGAGTTGTCGCTGGTGGTGGTGGAGATGGTAGTGGGGGGGTTTTCTTGGGTTGTGGTGGTGGTGGTGGTTGGGGAGTGAGCGATGTTGTCCATTATTAACTGATCCTGCTATATTTAAGAGAGAGAGAGAGAGAGAGAGAGAGAGAGAGACCACCTCGGAGAGTGTTGGAGGGGTGTGGTGGAGGGAGGAGTCTGATGGGGTTGGGTTTGAATGTCACCTCTGCTAATGGTGGACTAGGGCGGTGAATCCATCTATATATACTGTGGACCAGCAAACACATGCACCAGCGACGCAGAGAGATTGCTGCGCTGTTAAGGAACAGACCTATCAACAGATCTAAGCAAGGTAAAAAGGTATTCTTACTCTCTCTTTTTTCCCTTTATTTTTAGGGGCTATTGAATTTACTTCACACGCTCTTTTTCTTTTTCTCTGCAGACTGTTGGATGGTTTTTGTTGGTTTGCTTCCCGGAGAATTCCTAGAGAAGTGAAAAAACCCTGCCAGGTTCTCACCCTAGCTCTGTCCGATACAACAACCATTGTCTTTTCAGATTCCGAATCATCAGTGTTTACAAACAGCAGATTCATATCTATATATAATATATATTATATCTTATCTTAGCATAATCCTCATTAGAGATTAGAACCTCGAAGACAAAAAGACCGAGACAGGATTTCCTCAGAGACTATTACAAAAAGACCGAGTCAGCATATCTGACTGCAGAGAAATATATAGATTCCAAGGGGCCTTATCGACTGCCGGGGGGCTTGTGTTTGTTGAAGACCCGATGAGCCATTTACACATGTATATGCATATACTTCTTTTCTTAAGCCATTTACATAGAATTACTTCAGTGTGAAGATAGAAGATCCTCATAACTGAGGAATCCTCAGCCTGCCAGAAGCGGCTGCGAACTCGCTAGGGTTCAGTAAACAAACGGAACTTTGTCGAGATTTTAATCACATGAGCTTCCTCGTTGGCGGAGCCAAAAAAAGAGAAACATATCCTCGCTTTTAGAAGCTGGAAATATCACTGATAGGTGACTTCAATTCCCAGCATTTGAATGTTAAATTATGAGCCAACCGACCTAAGTTTTGAAATGGGTTAAGGACAATTAATATAATTGGCACCGAGCAGAGAAACAAGTTATATTTTGCGATATAAATAGAGTAGGTCACGTGTTTGAGTTTTCAAGTCCCTCAATGACCCCAGCTCTCTCCGTTATCTATTTAGCATATTCAAGGCTTGATCAAATGTATCTTGCATTGTAAAGGAACATGTAGGAGTCATCACTAATTAGTTAGTTGCGTAGGAGATGGATTACTAATTATGCATTAATCAACCATTTTAAAATTTCTAATCGGCTTTAGTAACTATAGTAGGTTATGCCCTTTTAGTCTTAGCTAGAAAGGTGAGAAAAGGTCTACACATCATGTTATAAAACAAGCTTAGTTTATCTCTATTCACGTTTGTAATGGTTCTGAACACTAGAATAAGTGCTCAAACTAGACCATTGTATCAATTTTAGTACGACAAATTCATAATGAAGAAATTTCTATGTTAGAGAATTTTTCTTTTTTTTTTTTTGTAATAAAAGGGACAAAGTCCAAAAGTTATACAATAACACGTCTAACGAAACTAGATCCAATCTAATCTCCTATCAATAAAAGAATCAAATCTCTAGATGGCCTATCCAAGATTAAGGCGTTATTCGCATCACAAGAGCAAATGACCCAATTTGCTAACCAGTCACCACATGAATTTCCTTCCCTAAAATTATGCAGAATTCTAATATGCTGGAAATATATTAAAAGTTTCTGCTACACCTCAAGACCTCAACTGTACTATTCATGATTTTGCTTGCAATAATCAATGGAACCTTGCAAACCTTGTAGGTATTCTATCTCCTTGTTTTTTATGCGGATTCACTCAATGCTTCCACCTTCTGATTGTGGTGGAGAGGATTTGCTAATTTGGGGCAGTAATAGTAATGGTTTCTTCATGGTTAAAGAAGCTTATGAATTCATTGCATCGACACAACAAATGATGTCTAATCAATTGTGGAGTTTACTATGGAAATGGGATGGACCACAAAGAATCAAAAGCTTCTTATGATTGGTCTCTCACTAGTGTTTACTTGCTAACGATGATAGATTTTGACATAAGATCACAGCAAATTTTTGTTGTGTAATGTGCTCGCACTCTCTGGAGACTATTTTACATGTATTCAAAGATTGTAAACAAGCAAAGACGGTATGGCAAAAGATTCTACCTGCAAAGTTTTAAGGGTGAGTTCTTTACCCAAGAGCTACAATGATGATTGATGACATATCTATCTAATTCATCAACTAGGATTCAAGATATTTGCTCCCTTATTTTTGATGTTGCTTGTTGGCATTTCTGGAATTGGAGGACTAAGCGATTAATTGATAAGGATTTTGGTCTTACCAAAGAACCTTTATGCTTGATTCTAAATTATATTAAGGACATTATATAAGTTCGTCTAACAAAACATAGATTGTCTCATCGGAGAGAAAGAAGAAATAAGCTTGTGAGTTGGACTACCTTTCCAACTGGGTGGGTCAAGCTTAACACAAATAGGGCCTCTAAAGGCAACCCATGCCCCGCTTCAATAGATGGGCTTTTGCATAATGAATCAAATAACTGGCTCATTGGATTTGCTCAAACTATGGGAGTATGCTCTTCACTCAAAATAGAATTGTGGGGTATCCTTTTGGGTATTAAAATGGCAATTTCTTTGGGTATCCCCAAACTTATTGTGGAAATGAACTCACAAGCTACTATTTCACTGCTCCAAAAATCAACTCATATTTTTAACTTTGGTAACATACTTATTTCTCATATTCAGAATTTTTCATTTTTTTAAATAAGAAAAAGGAGTATGCATATGTAAAAGGAAAAAAAAAAAAAAGAGTTAAGTTGTGAGCAGCGCTGTCAATATTTGGGCCACTTATCAAACTTTAAAGTACATCTTATCTGATCTATGAAATTAGCTTCCTAAATTATGAATCCAAAGTTTATGTAAATAAGATGTATATTCTTGGCGTAAAAAGTTATCAAAGCTAAAAGAGGATCACCAAAAAACATAACATCGCATTCACCTTTTTCTTAGAAAATAAGATAACGATTTATATCTATGAGCAAACATGTTTTAATGTCCTGAAAATGTTGCTATATAATTGCTCTAAAACCAATAATGTTGATTGAAAGTCCTTTACACGTAATACCCATTATTAAAGAGCATATACAGGTGCATCCAGCTGATTAACTGGTCGAAAGCTTTGAAGTAGAAAAATCCTCCGGATAGAAGTAATTAAGGTGACTTAACTTTTTCTTATTCATCAAACACATGCTCGTTAAAGTGAAGACAGAATCACGATTCGATCGACAAGTATTGGAAGTAAACTAGTTGTAATGTAGCTTCTGAATTAGTGCTTCCTGGAGTTAAGGTACGTACAAAATCTTGTTGGGATAAAATGGACGAGTTATCGAAAACTTGGTATTCAGGGATTCCCGTATAATAGATATATTTAAAATCAAATCGCTCTTATTAAATATGCTTAATGCGCATGCCGTTGGATTAGCCAAAATGAGAGGAAAAATAATAATAATTGATTATCAATGACCGAGACAACTGGTCATGGTACACTACATGTAGTTAGACCCAAAATCGTGGATGATGTCCTTAGTTTAAGTTCAATAAGGAAAGCAAAAAGAGTCGAAGAATGAAATCATATGTTTTTTTTATTTTTTGTCAGAAAAATGATATATAGTTTGAGTTGGAGAAGCGAGGGCAGATATTAGGTTGCTCATATTGAATTATACATGGCCCATTGCAATTGAAAGTCTTTCACGTTTCATATTGGACTAGTAGCTGGCAATATATTGCACCATCTATTTTAGGGAGTATTTTATTAGAGCTCTTCTTAAATGAAGTATTAGTATATAAAATTGAGAAAGGAATGATATTTGGCGAATTTTCATGATACACGAGTGATAAAACCCTGATTTTGGCACAATAAAAACAGGGACATATATAGAAATCATTTTAGTCAGATTTGTTTTAAGATTAAAGTTTCTTTTACTAATAGTTTTAAATGTTATATAATGAATTCAAGTTTTTATGTTTTTTTGGCGCAAGGTGCTTTGTAATAAGCTATTAAAACGCACATTATTCTTGTCTTTTATTCACGAGGTAAGGGGATATACATTGGGCATATGTTCAGTTTTTTTGACCTTCTGAACTAAAAATTTCTAACCTTTGATAAATGGAAAGGAAAAAAAGAAGTTCAAAACCCCCACCTGTTTAAATAATAATCTACAAATCAGAATTAGCAAGCTAATGATCTATTTTTTATTGAAAATTTACTTTTTTGTACGTTTGGAAGCACTTAGGTGACTTGAATGACACAAATGAATATAAGATAAGCCGATACAACTTTGCTAATGCGTTCCCATATTTATCAGTACACGGATTTCTTGTTATGCGTTGGGAAACTAATAATATATGCATATGTAGTAAAAGTCAAAGTATATAAACATGATTAACGCGAATCAAAATTCATCAATCTTTTGTTAAAATTGAGCTGTATTTTCTCATGCATAGTGCACTGCAATGGGCAATACGAATGAAATTTTCGGACAATTGCATAAAAATGATGGAAAAGGACACGAAAAGAACTGAAATATTGTCATATTGCGGTAAAAACAGTCGAAGTAGAAATATTTACAAACTGCCTCTCCATAGATTCCCCTCCTTTAGTCAGTTGACTCTCGGTGGGCTCCACCCACGTGGCCCACTATTGTTTTGGGCTGAGTCAAGGCCCAGAGAGGCAGATTGTCAGGGCCCATAGATTAATGTATACTATTGGCCCCAAGACATCTAGCCAACACGTCCCCAAATTAATTCATGAAATCCCAGCAGGATGCATGACCATGAATGACGAGGTAGTCCCGCATTGGTGCATGGCATGTTCGTTCATGATATATACACTTCTTTATCCGATGGCTTAAAGTTTTATGATAATTGATAGGATACTCGATTTCAATATGATATCAATGATTTTTAAATATTCATCATAATAGAATATCGATTTGCCAAACTGTAGATTTGGCATGGGTTAGGGAATAAATAAGATTTTGACCCAAGTTTATCATCCAGGCCAAACATCACTACCCTCCTGAAGAAATTAAACTCAATCGATAAGGTTCGAATTCTCTATACACCAAGCCCACGTTCGAATCTCGTTGCCAACAGTGCCCTTTAATCCACTTTAGCCCTCTATAAATTCATTACACAACCTGTTAAGCTTATGGTATGCCCGGACTTTGGTGTAGATAATCTCTCCTCCTCCTAAACTTTTTCATACAAAGAAACAAAAGCTTATGATAATCGAAGTGATATTGAGAATTATCCTTCTTTTCATTCTACTAAAAACCGCATCTTCAAGATTAGATCAAACAGATTTAAAAGTGAATGTATGAATCCCACTACTTGTGAGCAAGTTTGTATTAACAAAAGGGAAAAGGCCAACAAAAACTCCAAACTTTTTTCTGACACAAAAAACCCTAAATTTGTACTCTTATGAAATATTTATCCCAAACTTTTTTCTGTAACATAAAAAACTCTAAATTTTGCCAACTATAACACATTACCCCCAAACTCTTTGGCCAAAAGACATTTTCGTTTTGTACTTTTCTTTTTTTCTTTTTCTTTTCTTCTACTCTTTTCTCCTTTTTTCTTCTTCTCTCTTCCCTCCACGGGCCATGGTAGAGGGAAGCTAGATTTAGGTGAGGGCCGCCCTCGTCGACATCGGGTGAGGATTGCCCTTGCCTAAGTCCGGCTTCCCTTCGCCATGGTTGGTGGAGGGAAGAGAAAAGAAGAAAAAAGACAAAAAGACAAAAATTTAAAATACAAAAGACAAAAATGCCCTTTCCAACTAGATAGTTTGAGGTAAATGTGTCAAAAAAAGCTTAGAATAAATGTGTCAAAGTTGGCAAAATTTGAAATTTTTTGTGTCACGGAAAAAAGTAAAAGTTTAGATTAAATGTTTCACACAAGTATAAGTTTAGAATTTTTTATGTCACAAAAATATTTTTTGGGATAAATTTGTCACACAAAGTAAAATTTGGAATTTTTTTGTGACTTTTTCCCTAACAAAAAATGGTCAATACTCGATTAGGTTTATCCAGTTCTCGATAATAAAAAGAATAGTGAATTTGGGGTCTAGAATATTGGGACACGGGGCGTTGATCAATGTAGTGGCCACGATCGACAATTGCTAGTCCATCAAATTCATTGAATTAATGAAGTAAGGAAACAAGCTTTTAATGTGATTGTCCATACCTATCCCATCTCGAAATAAAAAGAATCTAGATACAGGTCTGGAACTGCATGCAATTTTGCCTAACTCATCTTTTTTATGAGTTTTTTTTAATGAGTCTGTTTTTATGTTATTTCATATTGTACAATTCCAATTATCTGTGGGATTATTTTCTCACAATAGATAATGAAAAGAATTATAGAATGGATTCCTATCTATACCTAGATTGAGGATAAATGGAAATTTTATAGATAAGACCTTTTCAATTGTAGTGAATATCTAATTACGAATAATTTCGACAACTTCAGGAGAACATAGTAAAATAAGAAATTGAAAGATTTCGTTGAAATTGTTCGTCTTCTTGTCAGACATTTGAGGCGAGTTCATTATGCCGTAGGACCAAATTAAAAAACAACAAAATAACTGAAGTTGTTTCATTTCATTTACACAAACATGTGAGAGCAAGAAGTCGAGTGCTCTAGGCCACTTTGTTTGTTGATCGTAAAATTTTCAGGATTGTTGATCATTTTAAAATTTAAGCTATTAAATGAATTGCAATTAGATATTTAAACAATCTCCCTCACACGTAGGCTGAACTCGTCGGAGCTAACTTGCTAAAATACCATGTTAAATTTTTGCAAGAACCTATCAGCAAAAGTTTTTGCTATGTCCGACAGCGTGAAACAATTATGTTCCTAAACTTTGTGCTTATCAATGGTCGATTGACCTTGTTGAGATGCATAACCATTTCATCGAGAACATGACCAAAAAAAGTCATAAACATATTGGAATTTTACCAATTCAGTTATAAACTTTTTTTTTGTTGCCAATTTAGTATTAAAACATTTTGCAATTGTGTCGTTTAGTCCATCTCACCAAACTTGGCTGGTCAATGACCAATGCGGCGACAATTTTTTAATAATATTTTATTTTATTTGAATTATTTTATTAATTTTATATCTTTTCTTTTCTTCTTTTATTTTTTTTCTCTCTCTCTCCTCCTTCCTTGTCCCTCCTTCTTCCTTTGACTCTAGTGATAGACCAAAGGGGAGGGCCGGTCGGTTGCCAGACTGAGGCGGCTAGGCGAGCTCGCCTCGCTGTCGCTAAGCAAGGGCGAGGTCACCCAACCATTGGTGGGGCAAGCCCTTGCCAGATCTGGCGAGGGCTCACCTCGCTATCGCAAATCTAGCAAGGGCTCACCCGCCCACTGCGAGGCGAGCGCCCACCCAATCTAGTGAGGGCTCACCACGCCAGTGGTTGGGCGAGCTCGCCTTCACCAAGGACAAGGTCTTACAAGCATTGAGGGCGACGATTGAGCCGTTTCAGGGACGGCAAGAGCAAAGACGAAAAGGAAGACCGAGGTTTTTAGAGGCGGTCTTCACAAGTTTCGTTGAAGGAAGGAGTTGCAAAGCTCCGACGAAGCTTGTAGAGCGAGATTAGGGTTTTGCAAGCCAGAGAAAGGTGGTCTGGTGAGGCTAGCCCTCGACAAATTTGCGATAGCGAGGCGAGCTTGCCTAGCTGCCTTAGTCCGGTGACTAGTTGACCCTCCCCTTGGCCGGTTGTCAGAGCCAAAGGAAGAAGGAGGGAGGAGGAAAGAGGAGAAAGATAAAAGAAGAAGAAGAAGAAAAGATAAGATAAAAAAATTAATTTAAAATTCGAAAAAAATAAAATACTATTAAAAAATTATCGTTGGCTCCAATTGCCGGTCACGTTAGCGCCAGCTGGCCAAATTTGGCCGACTGAACTGAATTAGCATAATTGCAAAAATTTTAGGGCTAAATTGGCCAAAAAAATAAGTTTAGAACTGAATCGACACAATTATAATAGATTTATGACTTTTTTGATAATTTTTCCCCACTACATCAAGCTTCGTCTCTCTTTCTCTCTATAGTTCAAGTATGGGCCGTGGCCTGGTTGGGTGCCGGAATTACAATTAGCACCAACAACCCAAAAAAAAAATTATATAAATAAACGCTTCACTTACCTTCGTGTACAAATGTGGCAGATGGGACCCTAGAATTCAATAATTAAACACCAAAGGAGACGACCAAGCGGCCCTTCCACTTTTTAGGCACATCGCACCAAAGATAAAAATCTTCCTACGGAAAGCTTCTATTTAGTTCTGAAGATGGTAGGTAGATCAAGCTTTTGCTCCTTTATAAACACGGGAAAACACACCATCACTTTCGCATAATTAATGCCTCGATCGGTTTTATGATGTTGTGGCCACTGTGTAAGTTCCCTCTTGCAACTTTAGTTTTGGTCCGGCGGCGCGAGCAACTCCGGCTATATTATAATTGGAGGAGGGTCATATGATAAGGTCATATTATAACGTTGTAGATCAATGTTGATATTATGACCCTACTTTATACCATTATTGTCATCGACAATTCAATACTACATTGCAGCCTTTCTATTACAAAATTATTCCCTGACACGACTAATCTTGAAAATGCATCGGGTTCAATTCAACCTCTAGTCAAGGTGAAATCAATTAGGCAGGTGAAATCAATTAGGCAAGACTCGGTAAATTCACAGAGAAAATATTGGGTAGGAGTGGGATTCCGGTGAGTCAAAATCCGGGTGACATGTGTAGCCCGGGGCCCACCATGGTGGAAGCCTTCTCCTCCCTCACTCTCGCCTCTCTCTTTCCTCTCTTCTTTTTTCATTTATTTTCTCTACTTCTTCCCTTTCACTCCAACGCAAACGACAAGAGACGTTCGTCCCCTTCCACCACCACCACCCCACCATCGTCTCTGTAGTCCACTTCGCCATCGTGTCAGTCCATTGTTGTTGAGCTCGAACTTGGTCGACGAACTTGGACCTCAGGTTTTGGATCTAAGGTCACGCGAGCCCTAGATTTGTGATCTAGAGCTTAGCTTGACCTCGAATCTAAGTTGATTTGAGGCCGACCAGGGTTGGCTTAAGCAACGAATGATGCAAACGTTGAGGCAGCAACATGGTTCGTTACGCGGTGTAAGGCCTTGACCTCCTGACCGACACGTTTGAAATTTGGCTTGCTTACATGGTGGGTCCAGGCTACGCATGTCGCCCGGTGAGTTCTACCCAATTATTTTTTCAAATTCAAGGGCCGAGATGCGTCTTTTGCATGGTATTAAAAATCCTAATTTTGGATTGCATACGGCAAGTGGTCTTAGCGAGTGGCCCTCCAAAAATATCGGCAAAGCCCTTGAAAGCTCGTCCAACTAACAAAGCTCTTGCAACTATAACTACTTGTGCTAGTTCTCTGCCGCCACTCTTCTTTTGTCTTCGTTCACTCCCGCCACCCTCCCGGCATGCCGCCGCCGCCGCCGCCGCCGCCCTCGTGCTAGCGCCCGTCTCTGCCGCCACCATGACGTCTCAGGACTCGCAGCAGTTCCACTGGCGGTACACGGAGCTCGACGACCGCAACTTTGAAGTCCAAGGCCACACCCTCTACTACGTCGTCGTGCTGTTTGCCGCCGTCCTCCTCGTCGCCCTCCTCTTCCTCTACGCGCGCTGGGCCTGCCGCTACCACAGCCTGCCTCCCGAGACTGCGCATGGCACGGCGAACGCGACCCTGCCTCGGCCCCAGCCGGGCCTCGACCCCTCCGCCATCGGCAGGCTGCCCATCGTGCTGCACGGCGGCGCGCCGCCGGAGGCCGAGGAAGCCGGCGAGTGCAGCATATGCCTAGGGGCGTTCGAAGACGGCGAGAAGGTGAAGGTGCTGCCGCCGTGTGGACACCGGTACCACTGCGCCTGCGTGGACCAGTGGCTCGTGGCGCAGCCGGTTTGCCCGCTGTGCCGGGCGCCTCTCCGGGTCGACTCGGCCGGCCCGTGGGTCTGAGCGAGGGGAACGAGTCGAGAAAAGCGGGGAAAATATCTTCGCGTCTCGACCTTCCCTCCACTAGCGTCTCTTTCCTTGTGCATGAATCCTCTTTGCTTGACTTTTGTTTGCAGGTGGCTTTTTTCTACCTTTTTTTTACTTTAGGTGGGTGTTGTTTTGTGTAGAGAATTTGGGGTTTTTTTTGTACCTTTTTTAACTTCTTGCCAAGCATTGATTTTTTTTTTTGGTTTTTTTTTTTTACTTTTTTACCACTTGCCAAATTATTTAATCTTTGTGTCGATTTCTTTCTCTTTGAAAATGACTTGTCGGTTCGAAGCCACTGGAAATGATTTGAGATATTTAGATAAATATATTATATTATATTACTAAGATGTTTTGCGTATCTCTCTCGCTTTTCCTCATCTTCTTTTGCGGTCTCGAACGGAATCATTGATGATGTCCCACGAGATGGCGACAGGCATGTGGGAAGGAAGGCAATTATTTTGGTCAATTTATGCAGCCCACCCAATGAATTAAAATTTGGGCGAACGGGCGTGATTTTATGACTGATGAGCCATTTCCTTTTTTGGGGACTCTCGCAATTGCTTCGGACGTTCCAACTTTACTCGGTCATCGTTGAAAAGTAGAGATCTAAAATCGTAAATAGTTGATATACGTCGCGGTTAAAAGTGTTGGACCCCCGATTAGAACGGTGTTGATTGCAAAACTTTCTCAAATATGTTAAGTTATCCAAACTTTCACTTGCTTTTTCTTTTTTTCTTTTTTTAAGAATTTCGAAAGGGTAAAAAAATCGTCTCAATCCCAAAGAGGGGCTGAATACCCGACTAAGTGATACTAGACACCTAGCTATATGGATCCCAAGCCATGTAATAACGGGTCGCTCAACTCTTGCCGTTCAAATTCGATTTGCTCGTCTAGTTCAACTAGTGTTCGAGTGTTCGGGCCTCATATTGAATGCTCAGAATTTCTAGCTGTTTAAAATGTGTCTAATGGGTAATTAAGCGTGTTTTTCTATAAGTTGGGTTGCTTATTCTCTTACGAAGGCAAAGAACACTGCCTATACTTGCTGAAAACTCTTGTATTCACTTTGCAATCGAAAACCCTTGAAAGATTAACCTTACGTGAGATGCACCCTATTTGTAAAGGAGACTTTTCTCCATCTGGGTACAACTCCCAAACAATTTGCGGGAGTGGAGCGAGCACGGTTTTGGAGGGGAACCACTATAAATCAGCCAAGCATTTCTCTATTCCTACTCTTTTATTCATATGCTTACGCATTTGATAATCTACCCAACTCATATATGTGCATAAACATTTGATATTGTGATGCATATTCTATATATTTGGGAAAACAAAACGCTCGACATATTACACTACTTTACATTGTTTTAGAAAAGATTTACATGCTCAATATTGTATCGTTGACCTGATGAATAATTTGATTTACAAAATTAACTGCAAACACACATGCTATATGTCTAACAATTATGCGTAAGTATTTCTTTACACCATAAGTTGGCCCAATAATAACCCAAAATTCAATAAAACAATGTAAAAAGTTACTTCACATGATTAATTCACCTATAATACTCTCCTATAAAAAGTTGTCATCACTTTAAGCAGTCGTTAAGTTACAATACATGGAAAGTCATCTATCACTTTGTTGGGCCAGGCCCAAAGAAGCTTCAGATTACACCTAGAAGCCCATTAGCTCCCAAGATGGTAATCACATATTACATGTTGGGCCAGGCCCAAGTTGGACTTTCTGCAATATCGATCCACCATGAACTAGGGTTTCTCTCCGTTGTATATAAAGGCGAGTTCCACCCCCAGTCTGAGTCTCCCTTCCCCAAAACCCCACCCCGAAGTCTCACCCTGCCGTCAGATCGGAGCTAAGGTTCCGAGGGCGAGGCAACCGGAGCGATCGTTCACTCGTCACCATGAGAGCCAAGGTAAGCTCAATTTCGGAATTTGACATGGCGATGATTACTTGGTCGGTGTCGATCGCGTCATTTGTTAATCTTGTTTTTGATTGTTTTGTGGGGTTTGATGGTGGTGTGACAGTGGAAGAAGAAGCGTATGAGGAGGTTGAAGAGGAAGCGCAGAAAGATGAGGCAGAGATCGAAGTAGACATCTTCGTCAAGGCGGGTCTTATCTCTAGTTGTGTTTTTCCTTTAAAGCATGTTCTTTTTCGGGAACCGGTACTCGTAGAAGATTAGGCTTCTCGTTTTGTACTGTTCCGGGTCTTGTTCTTTGTTGGATCGGAACATCTTGATGAATCTAGTTCGTAATCTTTGGCACTTTGAAACGGCTTATTAGTTGAATCTTGATATGCTTGAGTAATTATATTTGCTGACGGAGACCAACGGGTGACTTATAGTCTCTGGTTTCCTTTCTTCCTCGGATTGTGCGTCGCTTTTCGTGCGCTCGGTTGCGACGAAGTTGAGGTCTTTGTCCTGCAATTTACTGGGTGATATCTGAAAGTGAGGTCTTTCTGGTGATGTTGGTATGAAGGTTGAGATCCTATATATCTCTTCAGGGCATACGGTTCACATTTAGTGAGCGATGACATAGGTTTCTGCATCGGTTTTCTGGGGTTGATACGGTTCATATAATTACGAAAGAAAGACGATGTAGAAACTGGAATTGATCTCAAGTTGGTTTTGATTTGTCAGAAATTTTCTATGAGCACTACTGGAGCCGATAAGGTATGCGACTCAATCAAATTAAGTCGTCCACAATCCATTAGAAATTTTGGTTATCGCTTGTGTTTCATTAAAGTTTGTCTTAAGGTATTGTTCTATGTCCCATCAAAATCAACACCCTGTCTTCTGTTCTTGTTATGTTTCTGTCATCTACGGAAATGGCAGTCCTCCATTCCATTTTTCATTTTAATCCTCAGTGATTGATGAGAATAGGACACAATTGTTTACCCTTGTGGTTGTAGTTTAACTGTGGCATGCCAGGACGAGTTTTTTCACTTAAAATATGTTTTGCTGATCAAATTTGGGCATGTGGTCGGGCCAGTTCGATGCAAGAACCAGTTGGAATCAGAGCCTGCGCTGTCTGGTCCCAAGCCAGTTTCGGGTGAATTGGTTTGCTTCTCATTTCTAAGAAACCTGAGCCAGCCTAAGACCAGGCAGTTTTCTAGTATTGCGCTTCAATGTACGAACCTCCGCTTGTCAAGGTTAACTTTAAAAATGGAAAGGCTAACTTTAAAAATCTTTCCATGATCCCTTTCAACCTTCATTACATAAGGACTTGCCCGCTCTCATTCTCTCTTAATAACTGTTACCGTATAGTTTTTGTTTTGATTTTGCTTACAGGATGATTTGTTTTTTGGAATTATCTCTTTAGAGTAGAATGGAAATGGGGATTCTTGTAATTTTGCAACATGAAGGAGTCCAAGAACTGAAATTGGCCTTGAACCTGGTTCCGGAACCAGCCTGTTCAGAAGAAGCTGGTTCTGTTCTCAGTTGACTTTTCGTGGATGGTTTTACGCAATTCCAGCCTTCCAGGTTTTAGTCTTTGGAACTGATCCAACCGACCGATGCTCATCCTTTTTTAAAGCATCATTAGGCTAACGCTTAGAGATGGTACCTGGTTTTCTTGTTCGTGTTCCATCATACCTTACAAGTTGTACAAAATCTATTCAGACATCAAAGGCAATGTACTCACAGTTGCGGCATTGTCTGTTTCTCTAGGACTATGGATACTATTTGCGTCACACTTCGCCAGTTTTATGGACCGCTTCACGATGCTCGAACACCAATAGCTCAGTTCCTAAGGGTCACCATGCTCACATCGAAGAAGATCAGTGTGCAAAATGTCGGCATATGTACATAGAAATTGTTGCCTTCGACCTTCACTTGATGAAGATAACTACAGGGCCCGCCTCCTCTGTTCTTTTGCATATGGAAGAAAGAAAATGCATTAGAAGCACTGAACTCTCAAAATGTATTATTCTGTCTATGTTATTTCCTAAGTTAACCAAAGCAAACCTAGAGGAAATGACCCGAAGCACTAGAGAGCCGATGGCTAAGGAAATCAGAAATGATGACTTCACGGGTCTTTTACGGTCGATGAAGCTTCCGGCTTGTGGATTCCCGGTGGATCTCCTTGTTGCGTGCACATTGTGTCGATGTACTTCCTAACCTCCTCCGCGATCATGCGCTTCATGATCATCACCAAGCAACTATCGTCCATCGCTGCTGCTGCCGCCGCCGCCACGCCCTTTGCATCCCCATTTCGATTCAACCCTGGTTCTTGATCTCCATCGTCGTGATCCGGTGCTGCCTTCTTGCCTTCCGGTGCAGCTATGGCACCCTCCCCCGGCGGAGAGAGTGTGAGCGAAGTCCTCAGCCCCTTTGGCCTCACGTCCCCGTCGCGACTATTCTCATCCGGCAGATCCCGCAGGCATTGCCTCTTGATCTCCAAGTCGGTCTCGGACTCGGCCACAGCGTCGCAGCCAGGATGCTTCCCGGAATTGGACTCGGACGACACGGACGACCGCTCATCCGAGCGTTTCCTGCGCAGGGTCGAGTTCCAGTGGTTCTTTATCGCATTGTCGGTCCGGCCGGGCAGGAGGCGGGCGATGGTGGCCCACTTGTTGCCATGGACCTTATGGGCCTCGAGGATGGTGGCATCCTCCAGCGGGGTGAAGGGGCGGTGCTGCACGGCCGGGCAGAGCTGGTTGCACCAGCGGAGGCGGCAGGACTTCCCGGACCGGCCGGGGATGCCGGTGCTGATGAGGGACCAGTTGCGGGGGCCGTGCTGCTCGACGAGCTTCATCAG
Source organism: Corymbia calophylla (assembly GCA_014182845.1). Lineage (NCBI taxonomy): Eukaryota > Viridiplantae > Streptophyta > Magnoliopsida > Myrtales > Myrtaceae > Corymbia > Corymbia calophylla. Next base: position 5,529,400 of record CM024697.1, on the reverse strand, counting down.
GGTGGCGTCCTCCTGGGGGCTCCACGAGCCCTTCACCCGGTCGACGCCGTCGACGGTGGTGACTCTCATGGCTGCTGCCGGAGAAGGGAGGAGGACAAAGGGTGAAGTGTGTGGATGGTGTTTGGGTTAGGGGGGGAGGATGGAGGATGGGATTTAAGGAAAAGGGTTGTTAACCGCCGAGGGAAAGGAGGGGTTGTTGGGGGCAAAGAACCGTGAAACCGCCGAACCTTTGACATAACCACTTCATGAGTCGCAACAAGAAAAGCGTTTGTTTCTGTTTCTGTTTCTTTTGCCCCCCCCTCCCCAAATTGATTGCATCATCGTCTTCTCCTTCTTCCCCTCTTCTTCTTTGCATATGTGAAGAGAGAGAGAGAGAGAGAGAGAGAGAGAGAGAGAGATGGGAGTTGGGATTTGGTGAGAGATTATGGGGGATGGGGAGAGGAGGAGTTATTAAACTTCCTCCAAAATTTTCAACTGATTCCCACTTTAGTAACGGCTTCTCCTAGGATCGCTTAAAGCTAATCCCACCGCTGCTGCTGCTGCTAATGTAAAGGGCAATTACGCATCGCACGTTCCATGTCTCTTCAGTTAGGTTTTGGTCTACATCAATTTATCATCCAATAATCTTCGTTCGTCTAATCCTGCTACATTCAATGAATTTGCCACATTTGTTTTTGGCTTCATAATTACGCATGCATCAAGGTAGGTTTACCTAATCAGTTTGATAGCTCAGATATTGATATTATTACTGTTATCTACTCTATGAAATAATAACCACGTGCCCTTCTTTTAAATAAACGCTTCTTATATTTGTCGGTAATTCCGTGTGTACGCTTGTCGTGTGCCTAAAGTGCTGGTAAATAAGTCAAAGGAGTGCACCAATTCAGTTCAGAAACCGATTTTCAACAAATTAATCTTTCATCCCCATCAAATTTTAGTCAATTTCAATTTGGTGTTCGCAGCATTGCCCCCTAGATTTACATAGCATCATAGGGTCGGAGGACATCCCCCGTTTCCCTTTCCGGACCAAAGCGGGCTATTTGTATTTTAGGCTTAGGCCCGACTTTTAGTATTCTAAAGCGTTACACTTTCTTCTTCATATCAATAGGGTGTCGGGAACTCCTGCATAATACCAAACAAATAAAACAGAACAATCCTCGTCGGATATGTACATAGCAAGATTTGCCGCAGTTTACACAGGAACTTATGCTGTCGCGGAGATAGGGAAAAATATTTAAAAAAACGCGTCCAAATTGATTCCTCGATATTAGCGAAAAAGGGACGACCAAGTTACGATTTCAAAAACTTTTTTCTTGATTGATGGGATGTTGAATATATTCTAAGGTGGCCAATCTTATCTTCGCTTTACCTTTAATTGCAATTTTGGCGGCTCATGTCACAGTAAAATAGATATGGTCAAGATCTGCTTCTTCTTTTTTTCTTTTTCTTTTTTGGCCTTTCTTCCGTCCCTTTTTTTTTTTCTTTAAGGAGGAAAAAAAAAATCAACTTCCTACAAATTATTAATTAGATAAGATCCCAAATTCACATGCGAATATGTATATGTACACAACAGAAGATGAATCCCAACAAAGTCTGGCATTAGATCGTATTACCGTAGCAGCATGTTTATCATGGCAATGGATTCTGACAAGGCAAGAAAAACCTCTGCCTCTTGCTTCGGATGCGGCAGTTCGAGGCGGCCATCGAAGAACAGGCGATCCTGTTCACCACCACTTTCAGCGACTGCTTGAGCGAGCTCAAGCACGCTCCCCGATCCCCGTCGCCGGCGGCGGCGCTGCACAGGACAAGGACGCTCTTGATCCGGCCGCCCACGGAGGCCACGTCGGCCTTGACCGTGGTCAGCTTCAGGCCCTTGATGACCCGGGTCAGCTCCGACAGCAGCTCGGGCCGGTCGTCGCAGCAGATGGAGACCCGGATGAGGACGCCGCCACCGCCGCCGTCGCCGCCCTTGTTGGGTTTGGGGTCTTCGCAGTCGATGGTCACTTCGTCGATCTCGGACGGGAGGATGGTGAGGGACTTGCTGATTTCGGAGGCCTTTCGCTTCAGGTCCTTGACGTGGTCGATCACGCTGGCTAGCAGAGCTGCTTTGTCCATCTGCACACGGGATCAAACAATGTAATGCAAATAAAATGATTTAAAACACAGCTCCTTTCGAAATAAGAGAGATCACAAGAAAGTGATTCCTGGCAAAGTTCGCTACTTTGATAGTTGGTCGATCTGTCACGGATTGAACCAGCAAAACGGCCCGAAGTTATGGACGAAAACACGATTCAAGATTCCACTTGATTTGATTCACTGTAATGAAGATGGGTCTAAATAGGCTCGAGCTAGGCTAAAGAAAGTTGTTGACTTTGAGTAGTGGGGTTGGCTTTTAGATTGGGTACTAGCCATAGCGAACTGACTTTGCAAGTTCAGCGACAATGAAATGAGCAGAGACGAAAATAGTAAAGAGTAGAAATTCGACTTTAGAATGTTATGTGCGGATTCAAGAAAGTCTTGTGTAAGAAGCCTGCTTTATGATATCTTTCTTCAATCATTATGAAACAAACACAACTGCATTAAGCATCGATCATTGATGGGCAATATGTATTATGAACTAGACGAATCAAATGACAACGATGAACCAGACGAAAATTACACAGACAACGCATCTTGCTTTCTGATCTCTTGCATCAATTCAGTGTTTGTGTGCGTGTGTGAGGGAGAGGGAGAGAGAGAGAGAGAGAGAGAGAGAGAGAGGAGGGGGAGGGAGGGAGGGAGGGATGAAACCTTCTCAGACTTGGGAATGAGCTTCCTCAAAGTGGCAAGCTGTGCATTGATTCTGTCTCTGCGCCTTTTCTCGGCTTGGCTGTGACTCTTGGAAACACTTGCGCTCGCGCTCGCACTTGCGCTCATCGCTCTGTCGTCTGCCACGACTCCTCCGACGGGGATCAACCATGGAAAATTTTCATCGCATACTTGAATCGGGTTAAACACGGCAGCTTGAGATGGCATCGGATACGAATCCCTGTTCAATTGTTCATCAGAATGAACCCAATCTGCTTCTCCTGACCAATCAGGTAACCAATTCATGTTCTCCATAACAAAGCCACAATCTTTCTCTGACAAATTAGCTCAAAATTCCTAGCTTTATATCTCCTTCATCCGTATGAAGAACCACTGTTCTTGAGCTAATAATGCTGTGCCACTGGAACATGTACTAAGATTGTGATTGGTGTGATGTGTTGGTGAAGAGAAACTCTACGAATATGGTCAAGAAGATGGCTAATCAGCCATATCTGCCCGTCACTTCAGCATGAATTTTCTGGTGGACTTTGGCAATCAACAAGGAGGCTCTCCGGAAATCTTAGTGTAAGAGAAGAGATATTGTCCTGGAGCCGCATCGTAAATGGCCACGTTCACACTCGAAAGTGGACAAAAGCTAGTAACAGTAGAAGAGATATCGATATGGCCCATTTGGAAAAAAGCACATCTAATTTGATGCATCTGGGAATAATAGGTTTACCTAAACCAAAGCCCCTAAAAAGTGAGAATCACAGAGATTTCCCCGACAGCAATTGACCTTGAAACATTAATAAACAATTGAAGAATCAATCAAACCATTTTTGCTGAATCATATCAGTTATCGACAGCATGGAGAAGATTGAACTTTTGCGCTTTAGTTCCTTTTGGGTGAATTATTTGCAGGTCACGTAACTTCAGGCCTTGCTCAACTGTGCAAATTAATGGGCTTCGAGAGGTGAAAATAGGACGATAAAACTCGATGCCCTTTTTTTCGTTTTTGTTCTTTAGTGCTCTCTAATGCTGCATGTGATCTTTTCATTTTCATTTCGGTTCTTTTGTGCTCTCCACAACTCATAAACCTCTACATATGTATTTTGAGGGGGCTATTACATCTTGCTGTCATAGCCAAAACAGAATTGAGTTTCTAAATTACCTCAAAATGATATCTTTTTTCTCAAACTTCTCATTTTATTGTTGGCCAGTACTATTGTTCGGCCAGGTGGACCCTTCAGCTTTGGCCGCAATTCTATTTCAGTCTAATCTAAATTGTACAACTTCAAGCACTGGTGGAGAGTAGTTCGGCCACAACAATCTGCAAAAGATCATTAGTCAAAGAGGGGCACATTTTCCATGTGCCTCATTCCTTTCTCTCTCAATAATTGCAAAGCCTCAGGTAGGATTGTCTCGGTATTTTCAGCAGCACACCCTTCTTTTCCTTTTCTTTTTCTTGTACAGACATCTTTACCACTTCATATTGCCTTCATGAACCACGAGGATATTTACTGATCGAGAATCATTAAATCACGTTGATCGATCTTACGAGACTCGTCTGGTTAAGCGAGAAAAGGTTTTGCCCCTTCGTGACCCACCCAATGCAAATCTTTTAGTCCCTTTCTTCAGCTCATTGTCCACTACTATCATGTAATGCAGGGGTCAAGATTGTCCTTCGCAACAAAACAAACAGGGCCTCAATAATAACACCAAGTCAGTTCCCGGGTAGGGCCATGACAGTACACGCAAATACATTGTAGATCACCATAAAGAGTGACTTTTAACAATTGACATGACCTCATATCAAAACCCCCACTCAACCCTGAAAATTTTCCCGATCTCTTTCATGATTTGTGGTGACCATATTTTCTCTCTTCTCTTGCCTTTTTCTCATTCTTGTGAATCCCACTTGTCAGGGAGTCCCTCAGTGCAGCTTTCCTTTTGGGTCCCAATTTGATCAAAGAGATGGTTGGCTCTGGCTCATCCGGCATAAGATAGACAGGGTTTCTGAAGGAGCCAATTGCTGGGTCACCATGATAGTCTCATGAATCAGGGTCTGTTCAAGAATCGTTTCTTTCTTGATGATTTCAACAGGAACATGTTCTTGATGAGCATTTAAATGGTTCATGGTACATTACAGCTGGGAAAGACTTTTTTTTTTTTTGGTCGGTGGGCAAGATCGGTTTTGTGGCTAGAATTATTAGAATTTGTACGAGAACCAGTGAGATATCAATGCCCGGAAATGTTGCCAACCACACATAAACAAACAGCAAGAGACATGAGTTACACCATGCAAGAGGTATCTTTTGAGGGGGAAACAATTGTTTTTTCGTTTATGTGAAAAGTCAGTGGGGTTGGTACACCTCAAAAAAGCTAAAGCCAGAGAACAGGACAGTCGATAAATCAATCAAAATTCATCCCCCAAATTTTCCGAATAAGTTTTCGCTTAATATAGCATACCTGAACTCTTCAATCTCAAATCAGCAGACAATCTACTCTTCATAGCCGGAGCAACAGCTCATAGACTTGAAGACAACATCTGATTTAGTCAAGTGTATGCTAAGCATCCAAGTATTCATGGAAAAGCAACTACATATAACGTTCTTCCAACGATCCATATGGCATTGTTTTTCATGTTATCTAATTCCACTAGGGCAAAAATTTGAAATCGAACCAGATCATTAGGGGCTTCATCATCATCTTATCAGAGCCTCTCTAGCGCATGCCCCACTGTCTACTTGAGCTATTTCAGATTGTAATGCCTGCTCTAATTCAAATATATACATGCCAAAAACCCACTTCGATTCAGCATCCCAAAGCATTCAACATATTGCCACTTAGAAGGACGACAAAGCCTGTCACATCTCGATTTCCACAAAGACAGAGCAGCTAAAGGTATTGTCAATGCAACAGGTGCTGAGCTCATCCTCAGAAGAGATCATTGTTGATATACCACAACAAAGAGCCAGAAAAAGAATAGACAAGGAGCACATTCAAACTATTTGAAGGATGTAATTAAGTTTGCTCTATTCATCTAAGTTCAAGTTGGTAATTTAAATGCATTAATCTATATAGCAGAAGCTGCATGAGGTTGAACCAAACAATATTTTCTAATCCATAAGTAGGAATGCTCGATCCACGGAAGAGCATTTCAAGTGCCTACAACTGGGATGGTTCTCCACTTCCATGTGCTCACAAATCCAAAATCCTATTTTCCGCCACCTTAGTACTCATTAAAATGGATGGCACCGACTTTCCACACAAGGTAAGTCGTTGCAAACATCACTGTGCTGATAAACACAAATGAGAAGGCAACAACAAACAAATCAACACCACCTGGAAACTGGAATGTTAAGCCCTCCTTTGGCATTCCACGCTTGCTGTCGTCAAACATGTTAGTAGGGGCTTCTGGAAGCCCAGATCTCCTCTTCCCACGATCACTCTCTTTTAGAGCATCCAATACTTTCCTACCCATTTCTGATTTAGATGTCTTTGCTTCTGAGTCTCGGCTCAGAACTCGGGCCGCCCTTAGTCTCTCTCGCGCGGTTAAGGGCGATCTTTTTGGCGGAGACTGCGACTTGGCATTCAATGACTGATCCTGGTTTGGATTTGAATTAGGGACTGGTCCATTGGAAGTTCCAGATGTAATGTCCCTGGAGCTCTCAACACCAATTTCAGAAACTGATTTTTCAGCATCGCCAGAATTCCTAACTGCAGAGTCTATGGAAAATTGGTCACTCTCCGCAACTGAAAGATGCAATTCCCGACGTGCTCTGCCTAAGCGAGGCGTACTCAAATGGGAGAGAAAGCTGTTTCGCTTGAATTCAAAACCTTTCAGACAAGATGTAGACACCTGCCGGCTCCTTAACTGCACATTTTGAGAAACTTCCATCATATTGAAGAGCTCTGGGGAAAGACAAAAGGCGAAATTTGCAGGAATCACATAATCTATACACATAAGTAGCTAAAATGTTTCAGTGCAAGTACAACTGTTTCACGTCACTACTTCAGGAAGCCCCTATGGAAGTCCACTATAGCCTGCTAAAGCTATGAAATGTCTATCATTAAAGCTCCTCAAGAACCAAAAAGTGTTAATGGCAAAAACTTAACCATTAGCTGTAAAGTAGGTTGGGGGGAAGGGGTAGAAGTTTATTAGAGAGCATAAACTTCTGAAAGAAAGTATGACTCCTCTAAGCTTCAAGTGAAACATATAATCTTATGTAAATGTCCAAGATAGAGATCTACAGGCAGTAATTCAATATTTGTATGATGACCAAGTTTCATTTGAATAAATTTTTATATGGTTCCAAGGATTTACAAAAGGAGAATTACTATTTTTGCAGGATCCAAAGTACATCAATCATTAAGTCCAGTTACAGTTATAAGCATCTTCTCCATTAAAGCACAGGCAGGACAGACCATTGACTCCCGTAAGTTGAGCACTATCTTGTCACCTGATAACTCTGTTTCCAGATCATTACTCTCTGATGTGCCTGCTATTTCTTGTAAGGACATAATGGTATTGATCCAAGCATATCTCTTATTATCTATTTCGATCTTGACCAGCATAATGTTTCAAATGCTGCAGTTCAACTCCCAGACAGGTGACTATAACAATTCCCAACACTTCAAACCCTCAACTTAGTTAAATAGGAACTCAAGTGCAAAGATCATCTTGATTCAATTGCAGCAAAATAATTTGAAACAATCAATGAGCGCAGTCATTCTTTCATCAAGCAAAATAATTTGAGCGATGCAAATGTGCTAAATTAACAACAGTTAGGCATCTCTGCGTGTCTGCTGATGCTATTGGACTGAAGCCCTTAAACATCGAGCACTCAACACCACATGTTTAAAGAATTTTTAAGCAATAATTCACCTTCTTAAAATGCTACGCATAACTATCATAAAAAAAAACACTGGCAAACCTGCTGCCTAACATAAATAAAACAAACTTGCTGCCTAACATAAGGATATATTATAATTCCATTCCGTTTTGAGAAATTTATAACGAGGAGATTTAGTTCATCAACGAAAAGATTCATCCTTTGGTTCCCAGGTTGTCAATATATTACAAAGCTCTGGTAGGTCTTGCTCCCCCCCGAATAAGTTAAGCCCGAATTCAAAGGTCCAGCATAAAAGCACAGCAAAATCACGGCGAAAGAGAAGCAGACACATTAAACATGTATTTTTACCGAAACTTGAATATGGAAATAAGAGGAGCGAAACAAACACACTCACATCAAGACAAACTACAGTGCAGGAGTTAATAAACGAAAGAAGTGGTAAAAAGTCCTGCCTTTTAACTCGCTAAAGCAAAGAATCAAGAAGTCAGCTAAATGGGTTTTCCAAGAAAATGAAGACGAGCTCATCTGAGCAGAAATTTGATGTAAAGAAGCAAACGAGCGGTTGGTTCTTTCTTACCTTGGGTCCGAAACCCAAGACTGAGTTCAAGGAAACAGCCATGGTTGTGGTTGTTCTACGGTCCAACCATGAGACGCAGAGAGAAGCTGCGCTTGAGGTGGCGTTTGTGGTAGCAGTGGAGCGTTGTCGTCTCCAAGGACTGGATGATCCACAGGGAGTAAAGGAGACGACAGCTTTGAGATATCGCCCCAGACACCGCGCGTCGTGGACACCTCGGCCTCCTCCTTTTCTTTTATTTTTCTTTTTTCTCCGAGAAGAAATTAGGATCATAATTCTTTTTGGAAATATTCCAAAAAATGGTCCGAAATATCAAAATTTTCTCAAATAAAAGCCCGAAATAAATCTTATTTTAAATAAGAATTTCTCAAATAAAGGCCTGAAGTGGATGTATCAAATAATGACCTGAAGTGATTATATATGTTTTAAATAAAAATTTGACTTTCCGACGATAAAAGGAATTTTAATCATTTATCATTTTCCTTTTTCTTCTTTTTTTCCCCTTTTTATGGTTGTCCTTCCTCTTCGCCGATGGCCACCCATAGAAGGCTGAGCCAGAGTCGCCCTCACCAAATCCAGCCAGGGGCGGCTTCGCTTGAGGAGGCTACCCCATGCATCCAATCATGAGGCCCCCCTCACTAGATCTGGCGAAGCTCGTCAAGCCCTCGCTGGCCCCTAGTGAGGGGGGCCTCACTCGCAACCGACAAGGGCTTGCAGGCCCTCGCTAGCAACCAGCGAGAGTCATCGGGCCCTCACTGAGCCCTAGCGAGTGGGGCCTCGCCCACGGTCGGCAAGGGCTTGCAGGCCCTCGTTGGCCTCGCGGTTGGCCGAGAGGGGCAACCTCCCCAAGTGAAGCCGCCCGTCACCTATGGCCGACGAGGGTGGCGATCACCCAGCCGTCTGTGGGCATTGCCAGTGGTCGGCCAGTCACCAGCGAAGAGGAAGAAGAAGAACTAGAAAAAAGAGAAGAAAGAGGAAAGAAAAAAGAAGACGATTCGGACAAAAATACCCTTGACTGGTTGGAAAATTTAGCCAACCGGCGAGATCTTTATTTGAAATAATTATGGCCACTTTTAGGCCCTCATTTGAAACAACCAAGGCTATTTCAGGCCCTTATATAAGAAAATGAGAAGATTTGTGGCATTTTTTTGGAATTTTTCCTTCTTTTTCTGAATCTCAATCAAAAGAGTTTTACTTTCTTTTTTTACTAAGAGAAATGTTATTATGCGATGTCAATTTCAATTTCACAATTTTTACAGGTGATCTTTTAGATCGTAACGTGTGTTTGTGTCACTTGATAAATGATCGGTCATGATCTTAAGCTTAACTATTACAATATCATATATTATGGCCAAAAATAATTCATTTTATTTGAATAATGATATCGTAACACAGATACATATTATCTTATAAATGAAATGAAATATGTGAATATAAATAAGTCAAATGAAAACTTTAGTATAGGAAAAGCACAGACATGCCAATTTCTAAACTATCAGTAATGAATATTTTATTCAAAATAACCCATCTAGGCAATTATTGCCACACAATGTAAGAAGCCTTAAATCTCAATATCTCTCCATTTTTTTTATGATGACTCAAGGAACCCCCGCACGGCCGGCAGCTGGAGGGTAAACCTTCGGGTGACACGTAAGCGGGAGGACCCACCACCCCGGTGTCACACTTAAGAATCCTAACGACAGCGCGGGGATTCGAACTCCTCCCCTTCCATTTTCTTAATTGTTAGTAATTCCAACTTGATGAGTACTCAGGATGGCCACGCTTAATTTGAGTCAAGCTCGATTATATTGTCGAGTCGAGCTTGCCACTGCTCATCTCGATAAGCTCGCAATGGTGATCGTGTTTTAATTATTCTTTTACAAAATATGTAATAATTATAAAAGAAAAAATTGCTCGTAGTATACTCCAACGTGCTCGAGTCCGAGTTATGAACATCTAATATAGGAGGCGAATAAAGCTCAACAGATTATCGACTCGACTCCACTCATACCCTCCTGTGTTCTTGCCTCCTAGCTAGGGTGGAGGCAACAAAACAGGAGACAATAGATATCTGAAAAAGAGAGATTGGGAAGCTGAGGGAAAATTGTAAAGGTTCATAGCATTCAAGAGCCCGCCAGCCCAGCTAATTTTATAGCCCAAAATTTTAATGAGAATGTTAGAATGCTAAAGCAGCAAAGTAATTTTGATGAAACGCAACTGATTCCAGATTCATACTCAAGAGGGGAAAAATAAACACACAAATGCATACGCAATCACTCGCTTCCACAAAGCCAAAAAGACAGATTCCGGATCACTTTGATTGAACCGCACCAGAGCGGACGAGGTAATGACATTTTTCAAGTGAACCGATCAAAGAATTTCACCCAAAAGTACGCCCCAGAACATAGAATTCATGTGATTCTCTCGGTCGTGGATACACAATGCAACGAAATTAGTTTTTATAATACAAGAAACCCCTCGGCTGGGCCTCTACAATAGCCCAAAAGAATGCTGTCTTCTAGTTCTATCCCCTTCCCCAAAAAAAAATTATCAACAGCTAATAATAGACACACCTTTTGAAAATAAAAGCAATTATTTCAAAGAAAACTCGAGACCCTTTCTGCAAAAATGAAATAGCAAATATACCCTCAGCCACACGTCAATAAAGAACCCAAACTGCTATCCTGCTCTTAATTTCTGGAAAATCTGCAACGTTTCTCACAAACTCAATAACTGCCCATGGGTGGCATGCCAAAAGGTGGCATTGGAGGCATTCCCATTCCACCCATGTGTGGAGGTGGAGCAAAGCCTCCCCCCATCCCTGGTCCTCCCATACCGGGCATCGGCGGTGCAGGCAGAGCAAGAGGCAGCAATTGAGCATACATATTCTGCAGAAAACAAAAGAATATATGAATAGGTAACAGAAACAAATGCAAGTATGACATTGTTTGAGAAAGGAGGTGAGTACGGCTAATGTTATCATGGTGATATCGGCAAAGAGTCGTGGAAAACATTTGAGTGAGAAAAATTCAGCTATACAACAAACTATAAGGACTTCAGCACAGATTACCTGCTGTGCGATCACATCCTTCTCTTCCTTCTCTTTTGCCTTAACCTCCTTTTGAGCTTCCATCTTGTCTTTTATTAGCTCATCAACTTTGCCTGTGTATTCACGGATAAACTGGGGAAAAAAATGAACCAAGGTCAAAAACGATCAAAGACAAAAATGGTCAATCATTCTTGGTTTGAGCCTAATGAGCAATCAAATTAACAGAAAAGCACAACATCTATACCTCCACAAATGGTTTGAAAAGTATATTTAATTTCAGAATAGTGACTAAATTACACTTGGAACAATATTCTAGTGAGCAGGAGATAGCAAATTATTCAATAAGCATTAGTAGTTACAGAGCGGAAGTAATTACCTGGAGGATATATGGGAAGGCAAAGTCAATCATATTGTTCATCCAAGCTAGCTCAAGAGCAATATCTGCTCGAATCAAATCATAGCACACAAATAGGCAAGATGCAAAGCATTCTTTCTTCCCCTGCAAAAACACGTAATGGCAAAGGATTAGAACATTAAACAACAAAAGTATGAGAAGTTGCATGAATTGGGATTTAAAAGAAAAGGCAACAGCCGGAACTACTGTGAAAAGCCAACAGTTACATTCAATTTATTGAAATCTAAACTCTAGCCATTTAACAAAACCAGCTGAACTCCACCAAAAGCATTGTGTCACAGGCAACCATAAGTGTAAAACTTTTCTGTATCCAAAGAACTGTGATGTTCTTATCTGCAACATAGTTTGGCTAGAACATCACCAATCACTCATAGCGTACCTTTTCAATGAAATAAACAAGCAGCTCTTCAGCAAGTTCACGTTCACCAGACTGAGAAGCTGTCTCCATTGCATCTTTGTAAAGATTGTCTTTCTTGGACAGTGCAATTGACTGCTTCCATCGGCCAGCCTTCTTGTAAATATAAGCAGCAACTCTTCTCATTTCAAGAAGTTCATGCTTCTCAATCTGCTTACATGCAACAGCCCAATGAGATTAAGTTTGCGTCAAGAAATAAAAGAAACAACGTAAAGCAACTGCTTCTCACCTTCTGAGCCAAGCCTATCATATCAAAGTTATCATGCAAATCAATAGATTCACGGAGTCGATCATAGTCTTCCTCTTCCACATAAATCTCATTCAAAGCCTCATTCACAGCAGACACATTATTGCTTTGAACTGCAACCATGTACGGCTTCACAAGACGCAGGTGACCAGCCTGAAATTCACAATTTTGCAGATCCTCACAAAGTCAATATTAGAAGAAAGAAAATTTGAAATGTCATAAAGCAACATTGTAGAATAAGCTAAAACCTTTCGCATGATGTCAACAACACGTGTATGGTCCACTCGCAGTGCTAGCACATTTAGAACATCATTTATCTGATCTGGATGTTCTTGCAAGTAGAAGTGCACAGCCTTATAGTAGAGCTCAACATTAGCAACTTTGACGACAACATCTTTAAATTGCATGTGATCCCATGCTTCTGGGGAGTGGTTCATTATGGTAGTTGCAGCATTATCAAACTCATCATATAGAATGTACAAATAGGTAAGCTCCTTCCAATGTTGTTGCTCATCACAAGCTCTGATGAGCTTTGGAATGTTGAGACGTGTTGAGAAGAGCTTGATGTGCTCCATAAGCTTCTCAGGACGGTATCTAGCATAAAGAACTCCCAATTCAGTGAAAATGCCCATATGTGCACGTTCCAGCCCCAAACCACTCTCCATGAGTGAAATAAGCTCATTAAAGCATCCTCTGTTCTGATAGTATTCACTGACTTCTTCCAGGTCATCCACCTATAATTTTCAGAAGAGTGAGATCAAGAGTTGCTAAAGAAAGGTCTTGTTGCTCAATACCTAAGAAATCTAAATAACACCTATGCATAGGAAAAAAAGAAAATCTACTTCTCAAAGGAATTACCAAGTCCACGTATAACTTTATCAAAAGGTCAACTGGCTAAAGCTATATATAAATGTTAAAACAGGAGTCTGTCCACCAGAAATCTTCAAAACAAAGTGACATAAACACCCACGCCTCACCTGGACAATGATGTTCAGACCACATATTTGAGCTAAGCGGAACTCCTCAGCATCAACACAAGCAAAACAAACTTCCTTCCACGTCTTCGCACTGTTAGCTTTTCGTGCTGCATCAACAGCACCTTGGAATTGTTTCAACTTCACCAGTGTGCATGCCAACTTGGCCCAGTTCGAGATAAAGGCAAATATGATCTTAGCGGCCTCATATAAAGCTTCATCAAACAGGCGGTCACCAACATTTTGCAGATTGGCCACATTAGGCATGAGAATAAATTCTTCAATTTCACCCAATCTATCAATCTTTGCATACGCATAAATAAGTTCACTGTCCACTTTTGGCTCTTTTGCCTTCTGCCTAACCATTAGAAGGTATTTCACCAAGTCATGGTAGACATTTGCATTCTCAGCAGCTTGAATAACATCCAAAAATTGAGTCGCATCATCTGCCCGAATAAACGACTCAATTGCATCACTCACCAGACCCTCCCTCAACTGAGCCTTAGCTACCTGGCTCCAGACAGCATCTTCTTCAACCCTGAATGCAAACTCCACAGCTCGCTCGATGCTTCTAATATTATCCAATAAGACATTAACAGCCTGAACATTCATGTTGAACTTTTTGAATATTGCAAAGGCTTCCTCATAGAGTTGGGCTTCCACAGCAACTTCTCCCACAGCAGGCCCATCAAAGTTATCAAGTCTATTGACATAATCCATAACTCTTGATGGGTCCGCCTTAATAGCAGTAAGAATAAGCAGGTTCTGCAGGTTAAAGTTCCCACTGAATGCAGAGTTCTGCAGAACAATTTTCTCCAAGAGCTCAATCAGTTCATGTGGAAGATCAGCTGTCATGAAGGCTTTAACAGCGGCAGACACTTGCTCTGGACTTTTGCTTTCAGGCAATGCTGTAGATACAACCTGATCAATCAGCTGTCTCCTATATTCATTCTCAGGGTTTAGAACCTTCTCCCACAGATCACCATCCATTCTCTCAACAACATACCTGTCATTCAACACAAAAATATGTAAACAAACTTCAACCATCCAGAGAACTCATTTCAAGCCAAAGTTCCATTAATTGAAGAAACCACAGACCTGGCTTGTAACTTGAATAAAGAGTTCTTGTTAGTTACATTGATAAGCTCCTCATCACATTGACCTCTCCGGTAAGCTACAACTGCTAGAGTGGGATCGCGTTTTTCACAGTATTTACCCACGACACGGGAATCATAGTATGGGTTGGTGGTGAGGAAGTGTTCTGGATTGTTGTTGCTGTCTATAATTATTTTACCCAGGGCATTATGAACGTGTACATCTTGGCTTCCCTCACTCACAAGATGCTCCAGGAATTGAGTAAGTAACCGCAGACGATTCCTGATGATACAACATAGTGAGGAATTTACTAGGCAGAGAATAAGAACAAAGTAAAAAAATTAAGTATAACCTTTTTTCACATTCCTCCACCAGGGGCTCCACTGGAAGCAGAGAACGAACAGACAGAATTAAGCCTTTGATAAAATCTTCTGGACACTCATCATCTAGCAACTGTCCCACTACTAGGGGAGTGTTCCCAGGGTTCACCTGAAAGAGATGAACTTCTCCCATTAGTTAATTTAACAAAAAAGCACCTACTAGATAAAACAGTTTCTACTTCCAATGCTCATAATACCATACCTTCTGGACATAACCTTCAATATAACGGAGCATGTTGTTGGTATAAAGGTAGTGAGTGAGATCAGGCACAAACCCAAATCGATCACAGACATTGATAAGGGGTCGTGCATCTGGAAGCTTGGCCTCCATTAAGAAGTTCTTTGTCTTTTCTGGGTCATAGAAGTTTGATTCTCTGGTTACTCGCTCAACCTCTTTAATTTGACCGGTTTTAGCAGCAGCCTCAATATACTTGAAATGAATGTCAGGATCCTCACTGTAAATTCAAAGGATTAATTACCAAATCATTCTTCCCAAAATAACACAATCTAACAAAGTAAAAGCAAGATCTGTCAAGCAGATCACAAAACAAACAAACAAACAGAAAATTGTAATGGCCAAGCGTATTACCTGGAGCTCAAGTACGAACCCAGGAAAAAGTACAGTCCTTCGTAAGACTTGAATTGCTCAAAAATCTTTATGCAGGGCTCAACGCCCAGCTGCTCACAGTATTCTTTGGCAACCTATAAAGCTGCATGTTAGCACATAGTTGCATCAAGCAAAAGATGAAAGAGGAGACTACAACTCACCTGTACTATTATCTGAAGGTTGCCTCGGAGATTAACCAGTAAAAGGTCCTTCATGCACTCTAAAGCCCATTCCCGTGAGAGGGTGCCAAAAAACTCCACCAGCGACTGCAAAATATGTAAAAAGATCAGTAGCGGTTACAGATACATAACATCTCATAAGATAGCAGCAGAGACATGGCTATTCATGATTACCTGTGGCTCAATGGCATGAGTATTCACGATTACACGTTTGATATCTGGGAGTTCTGAGTAGTGCTGCAAGAAAAATTGGCATGGTTGTGCTCTAGATCAATGTGCTCTATGATGTAGGTTTAAGAGTTACAACATAAGGTTTGAAAGAGACATTACTTGCAATGCTCGAACATAAAGACCAGCCTTTTCACAAAGCTGGGCAATCCGAGGACGGTCATAGTGGCTAAACATTCCGTTGGCCAGGATTGCATCAGCAACATTAGGGAAAGTTACCAGATTGATTTCAAGGACCTATATAGATCGAAGATAATGTTCACAAACCGCCACGACGTAAAAATATAAACGCAAGCTAATCATAAGAGGACATTGTTTAAGTACCTTTGTTTGAAGAAAGGCATGCTCTGGAAGATTTGGCTTCAAAACATCTAACAGAAAGGCTGTTGCCTCACGGATCAAATTTCTCTGCATAACCAAGGAACCAGAAATTTTCAACCACATAAGAAATCCAATCTTGGTTAACTACAAAAAGTTGCATCATCAAGATACTCTGTTAATGCAAATTCACAGATGCTGGTAAAATAATAGCTGATAGCAACAAATGATAACCGTTTTCTGCAACAATGAGATGGAGCAAATATAGTTCTAGAACTCCAAGATTGATAGCTTTGAGTTTAATTATAGTCCTCAAACTTGCCTTCATTCTAGCAAGAAAAATTATATCTACTGCTCATTTAAGAAGACGCATCATCATTCTTCACCATTATTTGACTGATTTCAGCGTGCCATTACAACTGAAAATTTTTATAATAGCTGATAGCAACAAATGATAACCGTTTTCTGCAACAATGAGATGGAGCAAATATAGTTCTAGAACAAGATTGATAGCTTTGAGTTTAATTATAGTCCTCAAACTTGCCTTCATTCTAGCAAGAAAAATTATATCTACTGCTCATTTAAGAAGACGCATCATCATTCTTCACCATTATTTGACTGATTTCAGCGTGCCATTACAACTGAAAATTTTTATAATAGCTGATAGCAACAAATGATAACCGTTTTCTGCAACAATGAGATGGAGCAAATATAGTTCTAGAACTCCAAGATTGATAGCTTTGAGTTTAATTATAGTCCTCAAACTTGCCTTCATTCTAGCAAGAAAAATTATATCTACTGCTCATTTAAGAAGACGCATCATCATTCTTCACCATTATTTGACTGATTTCAGCGTGCCATTACAACTGAAAAATTTTAAGGGGCCATAAAGATGATACATGATGGAAAAGTACAAATTGAAAAATAAGAATGATTCGAGCACCTAAAAGATAATGGCTACTGCATGACACTGATATTTATTCAGAACACAGAGGGCTGTTAGGTTGTTGAACAAACAAACCTGAAGAAAGAGATCTGTAATTGTATTGTAGTCAACTGGACATCCTCCCTCCATTTGAGACATCATCAAAGCAAAATTCAAGGCGCCCTAGAATGAAAATACAGCAAATCAGCCAGCTCTGGTAAAAGATTTGTAGGAAAACCAATAGAAATATGCATAAATTGTCAAAAAAAAAGTCATTGCATGAGCGTAAAAAAAGAGGAAAGAGAATTCTGGGGAATGCCCTCAAGTTCTTTACCTGTGCATCTGCTCGAAGGATTGTTTGCAAGAGAAACAAATAATCAGGGTTATACCCAACCTGCGGAGAGAGAAGAAATTACGTCAACAGTAATAGTAGCATCAGCAGCAGTACTACTGATAACAGCTGCAGGTGCAACAATAAGGAATAGAGTGAATATGCTATTTTATGTTGGATCTGTCTTTACCTGCTTTGAGTATATCAGTATTTTGTCAAACTCTCTCCGCTCAGCAAAAGCTGCAACAACTTTAGGAGTTGCTCTGGCCTTGATGTATATTTTCAACGCAAGATCATTATCCACAGTCTGCAGTTGTGGAAAGAACCATCAAACATGCGTGCATAGTTTACCAATTCATTCTGAAAGTTTCAAAAAATTAAAAAAAGAAGTGTTTCATCCAATTTAAAACCGTAACACCCATAACGTAAAACCAAAATGATGGACAATATCAGCTAATCTAGAAATCAAACCTTCACAAGGTCTCCAAGTTCTTCACTGCACTCTAGCTTGTCCTCTGCAAGCCAATTCTCCAATAGGTTCTTCTTGTTTTGGTTCACAACAAGCCGCGATAGTTCCAATGATTCAAAGGCATTAAGTTTTCCTCTAGTAAGAAGTGTGCCAAAGTACTGCAACAGAGGTGGTGTCTGCCCAGCTTGCACAGGGACGCTCTACATACGGAGGAGAGACGGTTCGAAGCAAAACCACAATAAGTATAGAATCAACTCATTAGCTCCTTCCTTCAACTAATAAAAGCAAAAGTTTCCAAATTTAAGCAATAAATATGTAAGTTCTTGGACACTTTTTCCCTTAATACATAATTCTTTTACTCCAAGAGAGCATAAGAAACTCTTTTGTCACTGATTGAGATAGCTTTTGGTGTACTCACGCAACAAAATTTTGTTTACTGCTAAGTTCAAAATAAAGGTGACAAAAGCAGAAAACAACAAAAATAATCCTTGTGGCTAAGCTTTTGACAAGTTGCACTAGCTAAATAAGGAATAACTAATAATAACAGTCAAAACCCATGAGGAAGATAGAACCTAATGGCAACTAAAAAAATTAATACCTGAAACTTGGCGACTGTATCGGGGGTGCGTAAAATCCCTTGTGGAGACTCAGCAGCAAGCTCAGCAGCTTCTTTGTACTTTGTCTGGGCAAAAAGTTCTTGGAACCTTTGGACAACCTACATTATCAAAAATGGCAGATTAATTCATTAACCATGAGTAATGTTGTCAAAATTGCTAGTCTAAGATCTGTGCAGGCCTCATGATTAAGCATCAAGCCAATCCTCAAAATGCAACATTCTATTAAATTACTCAAAAATAGATCAGACAAACTACCCATATGAGACTAACTTCAGAAACATTATATCAGCTAATTAGCAACATCAGTATATCACGACCCGTTGAAGGGAAGGGACCAAGGAAGAGTTCAAACCAGTGGAACAAAAGGATGCTTGTAACTGCTAGCCACCATCTTAAAGTGTTCAAGCAAAAAGAAAAAAAAAAGACCACCACCACCATCTTGAGGCTCGGTCTTTTCTTTGTTTCACATATATGGATTCATCGAACAGTGGGCGAGCTGTTTCAATATTGCAGTAATACCCACAGTTTTTAGGGCAGCAGGTAGACCAGTAGCTTCAAAGGCAATTTATTATGCAATTTCATAAATATTTCTGACGAGCACCTTTAAAACGATCCTCTGTGTAACTTCCAGATTCTAACAATTGAATGACCATCACATCTTTCATGCAATGGTGAATGACCTTGACAACCACGTGCATGACAAATATTAATTCTGAGCAATAACGAGCCACCATAGCAAGGCAAAACTGGCCTTAGACTATGTTTTGTTGAGATAAAAAGATTGTCATTAATTTTAAAACCATAACTAGGCTCAAGCTACCAAAAATCAGCTAATTCATCCTTGCATGATCAAAGCATTTCATGCAATTGAAGAGCAGCAACATGCTCAAATTTATGGATGGTATACACATACAAGCTGTATGTCGACCATTCACGGAAGAAGCAATGTAAAGAGAGGTTGTTTCACAAAATTGAGTGCAGCAACATCCTAAAATTTATGGATTGTGTACACATACAAGCTGCATGTAGACCTCTCACGGAAGAAGCACATAAAGAGAGGTTATTTCGAAAAGATCGGTGACCAAACATTCATAAGATCCATCACTCAATTTATAATACAAAATCTACAATAAATTACCCGAGGAAAAGGGAAAAATGCTATGGCCTTACCAGCTGCTCTGCACCAGGCAGATTTCCTCTTTTGGCAAGATTGACAGCAAGCTCCAAGTTGTTTAACTACAAAAAATAACCAGGTAACATCCAGATGTTATAAAACCTACAATAAATTTTCTACACCATAACAAGAAAAACAGAGACAATAGAAAAAGTAAACTAGT
The DNA here is from genome assembly GCA_014182845.1 of Corymbia calophylla. Classification (NCBI taxonomy): domain Eukaryota; kingdom Viridiplantae; phylum Streptophyta; class Magnoliopsida; order Myrtales; family Myrtaceae; genus Corymbia; species Corymbia calophylla. The sequence goes on along the minus strand of CM024697.1, from coordinate 5,509,597 downwards.
CAATGCTCATACCTGGCCACTGACAAAGGGTACAATAGTAGCCTCATTCACAGTAGCAAGTAGAACCTGTCCTCGTCTATTGATGGCATAAAATCCTCCAATAGACGAAGCTTCAGCTGTCAAAAATATTGGATCTGGACTTATTCTGTTTCTGTATACTGCAGTTGCAGTCTCCAAGTCATACACAAACAACAGCCCAAGCTTGGTAATCACATATATCAAACCATATTGGTGAGATATCTGCCAATCATACAGACAACAGCTTAACATAAGGAAAGTTTCGGGTTAGTCCAGCACAAGATGCAAGTTTTAGTATCTTTCTACCTGCATTGCAACTGGAAAATCATCAGCAAAATCTGGAGGAAAGAAAAGATCCGCTTGCTTCTTTGTGAAGGATGGCTTTCCTGATATAAAAGTAAATGTAAACATAAGAGCAAAGTGGGAAATAACACGATCCAAAAACTGAACACTAATTTAAGCTGACATGACTGGCAATAAAGCCCATGCAGAAAGCACACCTATAAATGAGAATCAATAAGCATTTTAAGATCGCAATAAGTAGACCATACAAATAACTCCATCTGCCATAAACCTGAAGTCAATATGTCAAATATCCCATCATTCAGGCAATCATATCTAGCAAGGAATCTACCCAATAAAAAAGCAGGGATAACCTAAATACACATTCAAACACTCTCTCTTTAACAATGCCCACTGTTAATCCAGGTCCATGTAGATTCTCATCTAATAATTCAAAACTAGCTTAGCAAACCATTGTAATTGACTTTTATCTTTCCATTTCATTATCAATCCAGTAAGCATCACATCCACATCCATCCCCATCCATCCATCCATCCATTTATTTCGCTTTTATCCTCATTTATTTAAGATTTAAATGTGACACCATCAAGTCATATAGATTCAAATATACATCATTTCTAGTCACAATACAGCCAAATTACTTTGAGGACCAATATATGTTTAAGAAAGCTCAGATATTTCCATTTGCTTGTTCTTGGTTCATATGATGATGGCACCGTTGACAGTAAAATGCAAGAGCCTCAATATTCTAGCATAATGAGCTAGGGACAAGTCAAGATGCTGATGAAAGAAGCCGTTTCATGCCTAGTTTCTTTAAATAAGGGGGTAAAAGGGAAGCAGGTTGTCACCTGGTTGGGCGCCCAGTTCTATTACATGTAACTTTGATGCAACCTGTCCAGCATTAATGGATTTGGTTGCAAAGCTTATGAGTGTAGAAGGATTCTCATTTCCTGGGACCTGTTCAAACCAATTATGGAGATATATTGTTCACATTAAAATCAAATAGCCATCCCAAGAAATGAAAATCATGTACGGACAAAAAAAGTCTCACTTTGAATGAGGCAAATGCTGCAGCATGCGCTTCAAGAGCTTGACTACGCTGTTGCTCCACAGAGAAAAGTTGCATGTTGCCCTTGACCAATTGTGGCCTCTATAACAAGGATGGCAAATATCCAAATGAGAGATCATTGAGATACGTTAAAAACATCTCATTCAGAACAAGTATACAAGGGCTAGAACAAATTTATGAATAACATCCCCACTTAGTGGGATAGGCTTGGCTTGTTCCTGTTGTATAACCGAGAGAATAATATGAGCTTAAGAACATATAAGAGACTTAATTTATCACATTTCAAAGAGCCTAAACCAGCCATATTAAGAGGAAGGTATAATGCCGAGGTCAACCAAGCACAGAAAAGATAAGGTTTTAACAAGTTGCTTGAAAGAAGAGCCTCAAGCCATGATGGTGATTTGCGGTAACCCCAAAAGGGAAGGGACACACTTTTCAGGGCATAAAAGGTGAGATAGGATCAGTAAATCAAGTATTTCAGAGCTTCAGAACTAAGGTAAACATTGTCAGTGTTAATTCTATATACTGACAAATATAAAGCCTTTTTATCTCTCACATTACTATATATTTTCATCAGAAACTAGGCCCGCCGTTCCTCTCAAAAAAATGTATGACATCATAGAGTAGAAAAGTTTCAATCTACCTCCGGGGAGCCTGGAGCAATGCCGATCAAAACCAGCCACTTCTCAGAAGGATCACATCGGTAGTTAATGATCTGATTGTTCACCAGATTAGCCGTTCTCTCAAACATTTTCACAGGCTCAGAATCACCTGCAGATGGGCTGTGCTTGAGAACCAAATTGAAAAGAAAATTCTAAAAATAACTAACCAGCTACTAGCATTAACGATAATTAACCATCCCAAAAATCTGCACAAGCAAGGTAAGGTGAGTATGCTGACTTCACCTTCAATTGACCAGTGATAAACAGCGGTTTGTGTAACTAAACCCAACATTTTAGGAGTAATCCATTTCCAAAAGACAACCTATACCATAAGCAAGGAAAATTAGAGAGAACAAAAAAGATTTTAGTATCCAAAACACCAAATAAATCGATAGTAAAGTGCAACTTGGATGAGAGGTCAGACAGGAATTTGGCATTCACCTGCTCTGGCATTTGATGGGACTTCATTTTCGCTTTCATCTCGATATTAAATATTTGCAAGTGATCTTGTGTGGTTCCCGGAAGTTGAGCTTCAAGAAACAATCACGGTTTATTATAAGGATCATTTAGAATAGGAAAAAAAGACAAAATAGGCATCACAAGCCTGTGAAAGCTTCCAAGTTTAAACGCTTATCATGCTAACAAAACTGCCACAGACAAGAAACGAAGATGTCAGGCATTACATCACAAATTTACTGCCACGAAATTTTTTTATTAGGGGAATAAGCCTTTTGATGAAGCACAGCACTTGATTGACAGAGTCAAGAAGGAAATTGACTCAATAATTTCAACCCGACACTTTTTACCTATAAAAGCAACAAGCTTCCGTCTGTCATTTCCAATTCACAGCCCACACAACCATGGTTTTCCCATTAATAAGAGGAAGGGATAGCAGCTTTCTTCCAGCTTTCTGAAGAGTGATATTTTTCATGAGAATATTAAAAATTTCCTAAAATACTTCAGCTTCCAAATAAGATATATCTTGAATGGCTTAGATCCATCTCGCGAATTCTCTCTCCATTGCTTTCTTTTTAAAAGAAGCTAATACCCATTCTATAATTGCGCTTATGCACCACATTTTCCTCCCAAGAATTAACGGTTAACAGCAAAGACTTTGCCGTACAAAAATAAAGAACTGCACTAACAAGATTGCAGATCTTGATTAATGTATTGGTTGATTCGGGCTGGACAAAATGGATAGCAAACTTTGTCTTAGCATAGAAGTCATTAATTATGCATCTGATCCCGTGGGCTAGACTGGTAAACAACCAAAATTAATGGAACAAACTTCTAGATTGACGAATCCCAATGACACATACAAGATGTAGCATGGAAACAAACTAAGCAAAGATAATTATCCACTCGAGTAGGCAGATCATACCTTTAAGAGCAAGGATTCTAGAATTAGGGTTCATGAGAGCAGAGTCCGCAGTGATGGGCCTCCTCAGAGGTTGATTGGGCATGTTCATGTCGATAATGACCACGCTATTCTGGGGCGACGTCTCCCGAACACATATATACTTGTCCGACTCCATGGTGACGTGGGTGAACGTGATGAACTGCGGATTGATACCAATGCTAGGAAGCTGCAAAAATAAAGAGCAGAACGACCCGAATCAATAACCAATCCGCAGCGAAAACGAATCCCACCTCCCCCCGGGGCATTTCCAACGGGATTGCAGCAAATTCAAAGTCCCAAATCACGAGGGGAAGCGAACATCAGCTGGAAACAAAACCAACCACTGGATACAGATCTCGACTAAGACGGCCCCTAACAGATCTAACGGAGTCCCGACACGGGACGAGACGAGCTCGAGCGGGAATTCCCAATCAACCAGGCGCATCGACGGATATCCAACTCGAGAACTAACTCGGCGAACAGAAAAGGATGACCGGGGCAGCTCAAATCTCCGCGAGCCAGAGCCCGAGCCCGAAATGAGGTAATCGAGAGGTGGGGTGGGGAGGAGGAGAGCGAGGGGACTGACCGTGAGAGCCTCCTTCATGGCGATCGGAGCGTTGGCCGCGGCCATGGCGGTGGGGCGGCTGCGGATGGGGCTCCGGGGCGGCGAGATCTGGGGGGAGGAGGGCCCGGCGGGTGTTCGAGTCGCTGCGCAGATCTGGATGCAGCGATGAAACCCTGAGGGAAAGGGGAAGGAGAGAGAGAGAGATCTGTTTTGGTGTCGATGCAGAAGAGGAGAGGAGGAGGTTATGAAGAGAGACAGAGAGAGAATGTGTAAGAACAGTGTTGATGGCTCGACGAGTAAAAAAGAAAGAGGGGGGAAGATGGAGAAAAAGGAGAATTTTTTTAATGCGGGTGGAATGGAAGGGGGCGATGGCTGGTTCCGAAGCTGAGAACAGATCTCGTCGAACGCCTAATAAAAAGCCAGCCTCGCTGTGCGAAAAATTGCATTATTTATAAAAAGAGAAAAAAAAAAAAACTCGAAAAGAAAGACGCGTCCGCCCGCAACGAGGGGAGTCCCCGGGTTAGGTAAATCCCCGATCCGGCCCTTCCTTTTTCTTTTCTTTTTTTGAAGTACCCATCGAGCGTGGGCAGATTCCCCGTATTCGTACCAATTTCCAATTTTTTTTAAATCTAAAGTTTACCCTCACAGGTGCTTGGAATCAACTTCTTCGAACTTTCTCGCTTTACCAAGAGGATAAATTAAAATGAAAACTTGAATAGATACATAATCCTAAAACGAATGTAAATTTGAAAAGTTTAAAAAATGATGAAGATATAAATCAATTTATGCTTATCATTTAATTCACTGAATCTACATATGAAATCTATCTCACTTTATCGAGCATTGTTATAGACATGGCACAATAAGAGATAAGCGGAGATTTGGATATTGTTGAGAAGTTAGGATTTAAGAATGTTTAAATGTGAAAATTTCAAAAAATAAAAATAAAGAGAAAGTTATAGATAATTAAGTATACATATATTTTCTGAGACAATATCGTGAAAATAATAAAATCTTCATAAGATATAAGGCGCAGAGTGCAAAGCGATATGACCCGTGATCCTAAAACATACCATATATTACTCACTTGGTATTCCTTACACGTTTGGTGTGGGTCGCATGGTCCGGGTCACGTTGAATTTTGAGCTCAGAAAAAACACCTTGCTCGGGCATGAGAATGTCTAAATGGGTGGGTCAACACCATTTGTTCTTTTTGCCCTACTTGGGCCCCAATTAGATGCATGTCCGTTTAGCAGTCTAGTTCAAACAACAACCATATTTTTAATTCAAAAATAAACCGATATGCCAATATAATATCTAATATGGGTCTAGTCGTGGACTAATCCATTATGACGCTTTTATTTGACCGCTAAGTTTTTAGAATAATTAATAATATTTTTATGAAATCTCATGCAATATTAGAATAGAAAATCCTCTAGTTAAAATTTTCTAAGCCCCTATTTGCCTCCCCAACGAAATAAATCCATGCTTAGTACTAGGCAAATGACCATATTAGGTGTGAGGGTCAATAGAATATCTAAATATCATTAGGCTTTCATCTAACAATTTTTAGGTTTTAGAATAGTTAATAGTGTATCCCACATAATGTCACACATTCAATGGATTTTGTCGTCAATAATGTAATCATCATGCCTTCTTTTCAATGTCTCCTTAGATCTTGGGGCTCAAGATGATGCACGGAGATCACGAGTACCTTAGAGTGTGTTTGTTTGAGTGAAAGCATTCTTCGAGAACTGATTTTCTAAAATTTCGCTTGTTTAGTTTTCTAAAAATGATTAGTTAACAAAAAATCACTCACAATCAAAAAAAGTATATACATGCTTAAAGTTAGGGAAATGAACTCCCTAAGTCGAGAAGGGGAAAATATTTTCCTAAAAGGTATTTTCTTTTATAAAAAATGTCTTGCAAAACAAACACGCAAATATCAATCGCAAGTTATAAATATATACAAGAAACGTGGGCGATTATCATCGAAGGAAACTCTTCATAGGATTTCATCTGTTACCGCCCTTATAGAGATTGTTCATTTGATCTAGCATTTTAGCTAAGTGACAAAATGTAAATTTCTCTTGATGACTTATGGTTATGAACCTAAACATGCACTTTCAAGTCAACAAAATAGAAAACGTAAGAGATGTCGATCCAAGACAAGAGGTGAAAGAAAATATATTCTTACCCTAGATAGGACAAAATCGCATAAGCTGATAATCACTAATCGATCTAGAATCGAAAACTAAACGTAGGAACGGCCATATTATTTCACGTGCAAAACAAGACCGTGAGGTTCACATGACTTGAGATCTATGGGGACAAACAATATATTATTAATCTTGAGAAGAGGTTATTAAAACAATGCATGAAGATCATGCAAGAACATGCTAATTAGACTCTCAAAATCATGAATTAAAAAAAAAATTCCCAGCCCCACTCGAGTCACAATTTCTTATATAAATCATAATCAAAAAACCGTTTTTTTTTTTTCCCGTTTCTTATCTTTTGCCGAGTGAATCGCTATCGACGAGAGCTGTTAAAAAGGTATTTCCAGAACGTGTCGCCTCCACGTCCTTCGTCCATCCTGTCAGATTCCCAGATCTCCGACTCGTGTCATTCCCTTGGCCTACGTGTCGCGCCTTGACTCCGATCTCTCTCGCCTTGTCACCATCACACGTGTCGCGCGGACCCGCGAGCGTTCGTCCTCGTCCCGCTTCTATAAAGCGTCGTCACGTTGTCGTTGGTACTTGAATGCCATCACCATTAACGTTCGGATCGCAACGACTGAAACTTTGTCTTAGCAGCGAGAGAGGAGGAAATCAATGGCGTCGCGGCAGGACAGAGAAGAACTTGACCGCCGTGCGAAGGAGGGAGAGACGGTGGTCCCCGGCGGCACCGGGGGGAGGAGCCTCGAGGCTCAAGAACACCTGGCTGAAGGTAATAACTCTCTGTTTTCCCCTTCTTATAATAAGTTAGTGTCATTTCGAGAAATATTTTGGAGGACAGAAAAAGCTAGTTTTGGAATTCAGATGGCCTTAGGGTCTTGATTCAGTAAAGAGCCAAAGAGGAGCTAGTTTGAATCTCCTTTACATGCACTAAAACAATATTGGGAATTATTTGCAAACCTGAAAATAAATTAGTAAAAACTGTTGCATAAACTTATCTTAGTATATGGTAAATTTATATGGGAATATGATTGTAACATGAACAGCCCTTTTGTCATTGCAGATTTAATCTTTGAGTTTGAAACTTGAAAGCGATGTTAGCCCGGTCTTATGTATGGCGGTTTTTTTTTTTTTTGCTAGCATATATGTCTTAACATTTGAGTATGCTGAGATCCACTACGTTATTGTGATTTTCATTATATAAGGAACCGTGGCATTATATGGTAAGAAATGCTATAAGGGGTATTTCTATCAAGAAATCTCAAGCGATGAGGAATGTAATAATCCAACTGTCTTTTAACGTGCAGGGAGGAGCAAAGGAGGGCAGACGAGGAAGGAGCAGCTGGGGACGGAAGGGTACCAGCAGATGGGCCGCAAGGGCGGGCTGAGCACTGGCGACGAGTCGGGTGGTGAGCGTGCAGCCCGCGAGGGCATCGAGATCGACGAGTCCAAGTTCCGAACCAAGAGCTGAACACTCTTCTCTCTTGTTAAGTAGGGTTTTTAGCTTGGTGTTTTCCTGTTTTCTGCGTTCATGAAGCAATAAAAGGGTCGGTGATGAACGATGGTCGGTGTACCTGTAGGTGTGTGGGTTTAAAGTTTAAACCGTGGTGTAGATTTTCGTGATGTGTACTTGGGAGGATGAATGAAATGAGACTTTTAGTTGCTGGGCGTGTCTGCTGAATTTCGCCTTAAGTTCTTGGACGATGGCAATGGCATCGACCTGGTCTGCGCGTACGAATCCGGATATACGACCCAATACGTATCTGTTGCGGGGGTGCTGAGCAATATACGTGAAACATGCAATGCATGCATAAAAATAGGAAGAAGGAAGACTAATTCAATATATTCTTTGCTGGCCTTTTATAAAAATGGATATAGACACGTGCGGGAAGGTTGTCTTTTTTCTTCTTTTTTTCCTCCTATCTTTTCATGGATGCCGGGCTAGGTGGGGTTTCTGTTGAAGACTCAATCAATATATACTTAATCTGATGAATAAAGTAAAAAAAATAAAAATTTCATGGTAGTTTTGTACTTGCTTGAGAGAATATCATCAAGTAGCTTATTACTATAGCTCAAATATAATTTGTTCTCTAAGCTCAAGTGGACTCTCCAAAGTTCAGCCTAAATGAAAGAATGGGTGCTCACTTCTTTGAGCAGCGGCTCATGCTTCAATTCTATTATTTCGTTTCCAACAAAATGGAATATTTTTCCTAATAGATTTCCGAAGGAGTCGGTAAATATCGGAAAAAAAAAAGTCGCTCGTGAAATAAAATTATCGGTAACTTGACTTTCGAATTACTTATTTATAACTTACTAGTTGAAATTACTAACTTTATCATTGTTTGCAAATTATATGTCCCTTTTTTTTTCTGTTTTATCAAATTTTATCTTGTCTTTCGTATAAAAAAATATCTTAAATTCACCTAAGCTTATTGGTTTTTATATGAAAAAATTACCAGTTATTTTTATTAAATCACCCAACTTTTTTGGGATTATCAATTCTCATTTAGTTACTTGTCTATTTGATCTTTTAACTTATCGATTTTCGTTATTGTATATCATCTCTTGTTTGTCTTTTTTGCTGTTAAAATATTTTTATGGATGTGAGTCAAGAGTCAACTTTAATCGAGTTATTTAGTGAAGATGTAACCGTTAGATATTTATTCCTCTTTCTTGAAAATTCTAGCATATATATTTTTCAAACGGATTAAATTCATCAACTTTTGTATGAATTTATTAAACCCTTGTTTATCAGACCTACCAGCTTTTCTCCTATCAAGTATCAAAATTATTCAATTATTCTCATTTGAGTTTGTTACCAACGTTTAGTTAGTTTTTCTTTATTTAATTTTATCAACTTTATCATTGAAATTCCAATTTTTAGTTGTCTTGCTTCTCGCCCATCAGAGATGATAAAAAATTAGAGTAATTATTAACTTTTTTTAATTAAGTTTTCAATTAATTCAGTGTTGCTTGCTTTAACTCGATTTAGTTATTGAGATTCATTTGGATTTTTTAACTTATCAAATTTTCTCGTCTCTGATAAAAAAAAAAATTCTTTTATATGTTGCAATTTTTTTTTATATATCTTTGTCATACATACTTTAAAAACAATTCTCTTATGGTTTACCAATATCAATTTATATTTTTTACTAATAAAAGTTAATGGACTATGGTAAAATATCAATTTTTACTAGTATGATATTTTGTCTAGTTAAATTGGTAACTAGTCCTGAGTTATTAACTCTTGTTTGAGTTACTTATCATCGTTTATCAGTTGTTTTTTAAATTTACTAACTTTTTTATTGAATTTTCACTTTTTTTTTTTTTGCCTTGCCAACTTCTAAAATTTACCAACTTTCTTTTTATAAAAATTATCAATCTCAAGTAGAATGATACCAGCTTTTCACTAGTAAAGTTTTCAACTAGCTAATTTTTCCATCACCAACTCTTATTTGAATTATTTCTTATTAAATCACCAACTTATCTTATTTCTAACTAGAAAAATTGCTCAGATCTTTTACTAACCTCTATCTATTTTTATTGCCAACATCTTAAGCTTATCAACTATTATATGATTACCTTCGACCAAAAAAACTATTATATGATTACCGACCCTTTTTTTTGCACTTGTCAACTTTTCTCCAATTGAGTTATCCACTAATGTTTTATACTGATTTTTATTTGAGTTCCTTACCATTTATTATTTGTTTTTTTCTTAATTTATCAACTCTTCTATTAAGTTATCACTTTTATTTGCCTTACTCAGCAACCATCTTCTACAATCAAGTTACCGTCTAATTTTGCATTTTTAACTCTTATTTGAGTTGATTACAAACATTTATTGAGCTTTTCAATTACTAACTTCTCTTACATTTGAAAAAAATTTCTCTCGTATTTTGCCCACTTTAATTTATCTTTCTTATCAACTCCTTACGTTTACCAATTACAATATGAAATTGCCAAGCTTTATTTGAATGAATAACCAGTCTTTTTCTCGATTAAGCAACTCAACTGAGAAATTGTCGTATAAAAAAGAATCAAATAAGCATTAGTATTTTACTCAAACGAGTTTTGTTAACTCAAAATTAGTTGATAACTCACCCCCAGATAAAGTTGACAATCCACTTTATTAATTTCACTAGGAATTTGCAAATTTAAGGCACAGCTAACGAAGATAAGCAGTAAAAGATAAAAAAAAATTAAACAAACAATAAAATTGGGTAGTTATTCATATTAGAGTTATTTACTCAAATTAATTGGAATTTGATTGGAGAACTGTTCGTAAGTGATTCCAATTAAAGTTGGTAAATTTAAAAAGAGTTGGTAAATTTAAGGTGTTATTAAGGAAAAATAAAAGTTTCTAAACGATAAGAAAAGCCGACAAGCAAAAGGAAGTGAGAATTGATAACTTAAATGAAAATTTAGTAGATTTGAAAAATATATATATGTCGGTAAGTAATTTAAATTAGAGTTGTTAATCTAAACATAATCGACAATTTCACCGTCACGGTTACCTGCAGACTTGTAATGGGTAGACCCCACGTGTCATTTCTTTTGCACCTTCACTGGCCACGTGTCAGCTTTGTCTTCCCCTGTCCTGCCTCGTCACCTACACGTGTCACCATTTCCTTCACCTTCTCGCCCTCTATAAAGGTCGATCCATCGTCACCTACTGAGCTCCAATGATCCTTTTGTAGTTTGAAGTCAAACTCAAGCGAGTTCAGCGACACAGAGAGAATACACAGAGAAATGGCGTCGGAGCAGGAGAGAGAAGAACTCGACCGCCGTGCGAAGGAGGGAGAGACGGTGGTTCCCGGCGGCACCGGCGGCAAGAGCCTTGAGGCTCAGGAGCATCTCGCTGAAGGTATATAAATGGACGTCGCTTCTAATAAACTCAATTCTTGACTCCCCCTTTTCTTTCTGTAGACATAGAATACGACACTGTCGGGACACCGTGATCACGGTGTCTTCAAGCTTAAGTTTCCGTCACAAAAGTCATTGCGTGGTCCACTTAGACATGATTTATATACCATGCAAGGGTCTTTCATTCAACAGTACAGAATTCGAGTCTTTTGATGAACTGAAGGTCCCTTTCAACTGACAGAAAGGAGGACAAGTGCACAAGGTCCGACCGAATAATGCTAATAAACAAAGTTAAACTGATCACATGTGCATGGGTTCTGATTAATTTATTTACGACAGGGAGGAGCAAAGGAGGGCAAAAAGGAGGGCAGACGAGGAAAGAGCAGATAGGGAAAGAAGGGTACCAGGAGATGGGCCGCAAGGGTGGGCTTAGCACCATGGAGGAGTCCGGCGGACAGCGCGCCGCTCGCGAGGGCATCGAGATCGATGAGTCCAAGTTCAGGACCAGGACCTGAACCCTAGCGATATCGGCTTCTGCACTTAGCTACGTCCTCCCTTTTTTTGTTGGGTTTTTTGGGGTTTGCGAGCTTAAGATAATTAGCATATGATCACCAGCATCTGTGTTATATCGTATGCTGTAAGAAGTTTTGGTGCTGGTGCGGTGTAGGTATAACTAAGCTTGTGTGTATAACTAAACTGGTGTCTGTAGCACGTGTTCGGCTGTTAGTACATAGGTGCTCACTGCTCGGCATTTTGATCTTGGCATGTAATCTTACTTACGGAAAGAATATAAAGATATATTCCTGCGTGGACACGATGATCCAACAAAGTTAAAAGCTTTTTTTACGCCAACTTACAGATGAATGTGAAGGACTTCGTGGTTCTATTATTGCCTTACATAACAATAGTTTTCTAATGCACACATAACAACCAGTAACCACGAAGCTTTACCTCAAAGCAAGGAGGCAGTCATGAGCGTCGCTCCTTCCACGCAAGGATGACTGCTTTTCAACAAAATTGATGAAATATAATAGCAACATCCAAAAGGGGGACCTTCTGCATAAATAGGAAATATAAATTCCTAAAAGAAACCAATAAATCCTCTCCCAAGGGTGATGATGATCGACAGGGAATGAGAACCATCTTGAAATTTCATCTAAAATCCTGAAATTATCAGTTGCTCTGATCAATCTCCTTGTGCCAAATGTTATATGATTTTTTCACATTTTCTTACAATTACTGACGCTCCCCACCAGAGATTGAATGGGTGAATAGCGATGTCAAACGCTTTGACACTAGAGTATATTACTGCTAAGTGCTAACGGTGGCCATACCTGCAAATGCCCCATCCAATTTTGCGACGATCCTCTGCTGCTTAGACGTCTGCAGGAAAAAATAAAGGAAGATGTCAGGTCCCTGTGATCATACCGTCTTCCACTACTTTGGAGAATCTGTAAAATGTAAGGAACGCTTTCAACAGAATATGGTGAAAGACCGTAAGAGCAAAACTCGTCCATCAATTACGGTACTACCTCTTGAGAATACGGGGTAAGTGTATTAGAAATGTAAGTGTATTAGAAATGCCAAAACGCCAAAACTTATGTATGATGCTTACCTACATACTTTGGTGTCAAAAGTTTATTTTGAATTAATTAAGTGCCATAAGTTTAAAAAAATCGATCACTTAAGTGCCACAAGATCACTTAAGTGTCACTTTTAACATGGCCACCGGTCATTCGACATGGACTAACAGTCACGTCGGACAACCGATGGCCACGTCAATTTTTCCAGCATTCACGTTAGAAATGACACTCAAGTGATAGGTTTTTCAAACTCATGGCATTTATTTGGTATCAAAGTAAGCGTTGTATACAAATTTTGGTATACTTATTCCTATACAATGCAATTCTGGGTGAAGCTTCTTTGAAAACCAAACTGCTAATAACTTGAGCCTTAGACTTTTCGACTGAGCTGGCTCATGAGACTTTTCAAGTCAGAATGCTCTTCCAAGTGAACAAATACCCTCAAGTTGGCTGCATGATTCCATGCGTGTCGAAAAAAGTACATATTGCACGACTGCTGAAGACAGAAGTCAATGTCCTTAAGTAGGAACCTTCATGAAGAAGTTATCTGCCCACGTTAATTGACCATCTTTTCCATCCGTTCCAGCCTCCAATCTAGGAAGTCAATTACAGTCTATCAAATTTGGATGTAACATTCCACATGTTACCCAAGAGTCAACACATAAACAAATTGTTGTTACGATTCTAGTCCAAACATTCCCTGCATGAATCAAGTTCGTGGGTTAAGTTTGGAGGAAGGAGCGGACAGAATATGAGGAAGAATATCTCATTTTCAAAGCCTAGAATTGCAGTCGAAGCCCCATTAAACAGAATCATAGCACACATCTGAGGAATTGTGCCTGCACAAACAGTTTAGGAAGCAACCACTTCATTTGTGTTTCACAAAACAATTAAATTCCGCCGTCTATTGCGCCAGCAGACAAGGTGCTTTAGAACATCAGATTGACCGATCTCCAATCATCGCGAATGCCACTTCAGTAATCTTTTTACAACAACAATCATCAGCGATGGAAATCTTGTTTCATTTCATGTCTGTACTATCATGGGAAGATAGCCTATGTAAACCAACGAGACTCAAAAGTCTCTCTCTCTCTCTCCTGTGCTATGGTCTACCATCTCGATCAGATCTCCTTTCATCATGCAGAAAAACTAAAAGACAGGCCGAGCAAGAGCACAGAGATTCCTGAATTATAAATTAAAACCAAAATTACAGTGTCTCTGCGTTTTACATTTATCTTAAATATGAACAGTTCTAGCAGAGATTGCTCGAAGTTCTCAATGTACTAAAGTTCGTGAGAACCAGGATCTAGGGAAAAAAGGTCCGAAAGCATGTTACTTGAACGAGCAGAAAACGGGGAACTTACGCCTCCGTATGTTCTAGAGGGCATGCATTGCTGCATATACTAATCTGTAAACTACTCTCCAAATGAGTACAACGTATCATTTGATACGCTTATCATTCAGTGTCGTGAAGTTTAGATTCTACGTCACCCAGCGAATTTCCAAGAAAAGGAAGTTTGCGCTTCTAAATAAGCTCTCCGATGTTCATTTCACTGACGATTTTTTATGCAACTGGAATCATTAAGATAGAGCGAGCGACTTTGGTTCACGTCTCTTTTCCAGATTTTATAATCATGTCAAGTTGTGTAATCGAAATATACAATCTTTTTTTTTTGTTAATTATGCTCTAAAACTTATGTATATTAAATTCTTATCGGTTCATGTGATTTTTTAAACTCAATAATCATATCAATTCATATCGAAAATTTGTTGTATTTCATCGATTTTTAAGTTTAGTTATGTATCCTGTTGGTGCTCATTATTATAATCATTCCATTCTTCTTTGTAACTTGAAGCGTGCATCAAAATGCAATGAAAAATAAATAAATAAATATAAAGGAGAGTGTAAGAAAAGAATTTCGTACAAGGTGAAAGTATCAATCCATTCCAAAATGTCACTTTTTGATGGGCATCTTGAATTAAAAAGCACCATTGCATCCACAGTCAATCAAAATTTTCTAAATCATTTTGGTTTTTAGGTAAGTTTTCAAAGTGAAACCTTTTCAACGGCAGACACGACATCCTCGGGTTTTGGCTCCTACGTTTTTCTTTTTCCCCCCCTTTTCCACGAAAGATCCATTGAAGAACTAAATTTTTTAGCTCCGAATCATAAACTACGATGAGGTATTAGCTTTCTTTATGCAAGCTACTCCCACCTAGTCATCTTAAATCAAAAAGCATCCCATTCATGAATAAGCTTGAAAGCAAAGACGATTGGAAAAGTTACTAAAAGAATTCTGTGAATTTTCATTTGGGTTTTAACTTTGATGAGAGCAGTGTTTAACGACTGGAACTGCTAAATAGTTGGAGGATTAGATCGCCAATTTTACTAGTGATAATGTGTATGAAATTGCTAATGTTTTGAAATGAAAATGTTAGATTCTTCCGATGCAGGTGTTTTGCAATGAAAATTGAAAGAAAGCGAGGTGCAGAAGACAGAATATGGAGGAAAAAGTGTTTCTCAATTGTATTATGATTCGATGTATATTTGTTGCATATTATAGTACAAGATGTATTCAAAAAAAGGAAATAAAATATACAATAAATCGAGATTCAATATTGAAATGATCTCGACTTATTTTGTGTATCAATTTCATTCCTTAATTGGATATCGAACAATCCACGCATATCTTCCAACACTCTCCCTCAAGCTGGTGGCTTGTAGATATCCAAGACGCCTAGCTTGCTTAATAGATATGCGTGCTATCTCTGACAAAAAGGTGACAAAGAGGCTTGGTGAAGACGTTCGCAGGCTGTTCCATAGTTCCAATTCCTCTTGTTTCAATTATCCCTTCTTGAATTTTTTCTCGAGTAAAATGGCAATCCACTTCTATATGCTTCGTCCTTTCATGTACTATAGGGTTAGATGCAAGTTTGAGTGATGCATCATTATCACAAAATAACTTGGTTGGTCCCTTTGTCTTTACCCCAAAATCTTGAAGCAGCCCTCGTAACCATACTATCTTGCAAATGGTTTTTGCCATGGCTCGATATTCTACCTCTGCTAAAGATAATGAGACTGTTGGTTGTTTCTTTGTCTTCCATGAGAGTAGAGATTCTCCCAATTTGATACAGAAACCTGTAATAGACCTTCTGCTCATTGGACATGTCGCATAATCTGCGTCGCTGTAAGCTGTCATTTCCATATTACACTCCCTGGAAAGAAGTATCTGGAGTCCCGGGCATTTCTTCAGATACTTTACGACCTTCAGTGCAGCATTCATATGTGAGTGATTTGGCTTATGCATAAATTGACTGAGTGTTTGTACTGCATAACATATATCCGGTCTGGTCATAGTTAAATATATGAGTTTTCCAATGAGCCTTTGATATTTAGACGGATCACTAAGCATGGGGTCTTCATCTTGAGATATCCCTACATCATAATCTGCCGTAGTTAGCTTGATGTTTTGCTCGATTGGGATGACAGTCGGTTTGCATCCTGATAATCCTATCTCCGATATGATCTCCAATACAAATTTTTGATGGCTAAGAGAGATCCCTTGCTCGGATCGGGCAATTTCGATTCCCAGACAATATTTGGGTGATCCCAGGTCCTTCATGTGGAAGGTGAAGTGCAGATATTCTTTGAGGCTTTTAATGGCCTTTTCATCATTTCCCATAATGAGTATATCGTCAACATATATCATCAAATAGATAGATGACATACCTTTGGTCCATATGAAAATGGCATAATCATATTTGGATTGTCTGAATCCTGCAGCTATGAGAGAATTAGCAAATTTGGAATACCACTACCTGGAGGCTTGTTTCAACCCATAAAGGGATTTGCGGAGACGACATACTTTATCCTCCCCTATCTCCGTAAGCCTTGTGGAAGTTCTATGTAAATTTCCTTATCTAAATCTCCATGGAGGAAAGCATTATGAACATCCATTTGCTATAATGTCCAATCTCGGAATGCTGCAATTGATAGAAAAGAACGGACTGTAACGTCTTTGGCTATAGGAGAGAATGTCTCATGATAGTCAAATCCTTCTCGCTGTGCAAATCCCTTAGCCTCAAGTCGTGCCTTGTACCGTTCAATTGTTCCATCTGCTCTATATTTGATCTTATACACCCACTTGCACCCAATTGGCATCCATTGGGGAGGCAGAGGTACAAGTTCCCATTTTTTATTTTCAATTAGGACTTGTAACTCTACTTCCATAGCTTTCTGCCATCGTGGGTCAGTATGTGCTTCATCATAATTAAAGGGTTCTCGCTCTTCAGATATGGAACAAATGTAGTGTCTATGTTTCGGAGATAACTGATTAAATGAAACATAAGACGAGATGGGGTATTGAATACCTGATGGATTTTGTGCAGCGCAAACATAGTCCTTAGTCCATGTTGGCGAACGAGTGATCCGTCCAAATCGTCGTGGTGGATCCTGTCTTGGTGATGAAGGTGATGGATCCATATGTTTTTCTGGTGCAAGACTAGGAGCTTCTTCATTGGACATATTATTCGATATTAGTTCCATCATTGATGCCGATGGAATAATATCATCCGAAATTGGATCGGATGCTGAAAAATCGCTTGAACTTTCCGGATTCTCGGGGGATGCAATCAGAAAATATTCAAGCCTTTTAATAATTTCATCCTCAGTTAGGAGTGTACCTGTGTTGCTTGACGTTTTCTTTTCTTCCAATGATTCTTTTTCTTCAAATGGAAAAATGTCTTCATGAAATGTCACATCCCTGCTAACGAATAACTTGTTTGTAGATGGCTCGAACACGCGGTATCCCTTTTGCAAACTCAAGTATCCCATGAATATACAACGCCGGGCACGAGGACCCATCTTGTCCCAAGGACCCACTGTGGTGGCATAACATAAATATCCAAAAATCCTCAGATGATCCAGTTCTGGCTTATTTTTGAAAAGCATCTCAAAAGGACTTCGTCCGTTGAACACTTTTGTCGGCATTCGATTAATCAAGTAGGCTACCGTTATTACACAATCTCCCCAAAAATTTCTGGAATGGATGCTTGAAATTTCAATGCACGTGCAACTTCTAATAGATGCTTGTGTTTTCTTTCCACTACCCCATTTTGTTGTGGGGTGTATACACATGAATTCTCGTGCAAGATGCCATGGGATGAGAAAAGAGAAGCACAATCATGATTAACAAACTCCTTTCCATTATATGTCCGAATGCGCTTAATAGACTTTCCAAATTGAGTCTTCGATAAGGAAATGAAAGTCCTCAAATTTGAGAAGACTTGATTCTTAGATTGCATAAGGAAAATCCATGTGGCTCTAGAGTAATCATCCACGATAGTAAGGAAAAATCGAGAACCATCATGGTGTGGTGTATGATAAGGGCCCTAGACATCAACATGAATTAATGAGAAAATACTATTTGCACAACTTTTGCTAACTAGAAACAGCGCACATGATTGTTTTGCTAAAGGAAAAATATGACATTGATGGTAAGGAAATAAAGCACTATGGCCCATTCTTGAATGCAAAAGGAAGGTTTTATCATTGGTAGTCAAATTACACAATGATTGTTTATTCAAAGGAATGTTGGATAAATCTAAATTTATTGGAAAACGGGTCCAAAAAAATAATCCTTCAGAAAGATTACCCAAGCCCATCAATTTGTCAGTTGAAAGGGTTTGAAAGAGACAAGTATTAGCATTGAATCACACTTTGCAGAAATTTTCCTTGAAAGCTCTAGACACGAAAATGGGGTTGAACCGGAAATCTGGGACATAAAGGACATTTTCTAGAGTGATTTGTAGACTGAGATTAATTGTCCCTATTGTGGTGACAAGAGTAACATTCCCATTGGGCAATTGAACATAGATAGGAATATCTAATTTTCTATGAATATTGGAAAATAAACTCTTATTGCAGACAATATGATCACTAGCTCCCGAGTCAATTATCCAAGCATTTCTAGAAATTGAATTTATCAGGCAATGAGAAATACCCGAGAAATTGCTTCCTTTGTTGGAAGTGTCCAATTTTTGCAATGCCTGCATAAGTTGCTAATATTGTCCATTTGTATTAGGCTGATCAAAATTTGAACTAGTTGGTCTAGTGACTTGATATGGTGCTGCTGAATTTCCTTCCCTTTTTTTCCTTTTTCCCCAGGCTTGCCATGTAATTTCCAGCAATTTTCAATGGTATGGTAGGGCCGCCTACAATATTCGTAAAATAATTTTCCTTTCCCTTTTGAATATTGCCCAAAATTCTTTAATCCTCTCGAAAATTGATTGCCATTGGATGCTTTAATCCCGAAGGCATGTCCACCGTCCGATTCTAATGCATGATCGAGCATTTTGGGACTGTCCGATCGCGATATTCAATCTGAGCCATCCATCCCAGCTCCCTTAAATAGTCGCGGTTCTAACCCTAGAACCTCCGTTCGCTGCTCCTTCTCCCGATCTGGGTTTCTGTGGCCCAATTCCTTCCGTTTGCCGCGAGCTCCGAGCACGACGCTCTCTGCTCCTTTCGCATACTCCAGCGAGATGAGTCGCTGACTCTCTTCCTGGACGACTAACTGGAAGATGCAGTCGAGCGGTGGTACTAGGTCAATGGCCAAAATCTGGGATCTGAAGGTTAGATAAGAGTCATTCAAAATGAGGAGAAATCGGGTTGCCTTCTCTCTATTTTTTATTTCCCTATATTGTTGCAAAGTCGTCTCTGGTCCTTCAAGTTTCTCCTCTGCTGCTTCTAATTCATTCCATAGTGCTAACAGTTTGTTGAAGCATGCTGCGATGCTCATGCTTCCCAGTTTTAATTCGGTAAGCGTTTGGGTGAGCAAAATTTTTTTTGCTCAATATAGTTTTCCGTATATCTCCTTTATGTTGTCCCACATGGTTTTTGAGTCTTCCGTGAGAGGTAGATCGGCTACGATTTCTAGGCTTATGCAATTCCCTATCCATGTTCTTACTAATTGATTACATTTCCTCCATTGTCGTGCCATTCTTTCGTCGGTTGGAATCGGTATAGACCTGTCGATGAAGCCGTCTTTGTCTTTGGTAATGAGAGCCTGTCAAAACTCTTATGCCCAAGTCGAGTATCATTCGGGTCCCGTGAGATGGTGGCTTATGAGTCGCAACTTCGACCCGTTCGCGGCGGAGACGAACAAAGTGTCGCCCGATTCTAGTCAACCAGTGACGGCCACGATGGAGTACGGCAAGTAGCCGGGTGGAAGAGTTGGGTAGGCATTCATGCCCATACCCGCATTACCAGATCCACCTAATAGATCCATATTCGGTTCTCCTAACCCGCTTGTCTGCCTCGCAATCGAAATTTTTCGCCTGCTCGTCCACGAAATCCCAGGCCCACTAGTAAAGTTTGCACCATTTACAGTTGGTGGCCTTCCATTGGGCTAGGCGAATCCCTGGTAGCCCACATTTCCAAGCAATGATGCATTTGGGCTCGGCCCAAAATAGATTGGATTGAGTTGAAATTGAAAAGGTACCCAATGGTAAGGATGGCCCCCCATGGGCTGGCTCGGAATGGGCTGCCCCAGACTTGTCTAAGCCTGGTATTGTTGCTGGACACCAGGAATTTGGGTAGGCAAGTCCAGATTTTGATCCTGAACTTCTAATGTTGGAGGTGTAGTTCCTTCAGTGGCGTGTTCCAATTCTGGTGGAAAATCACGATTTGGTAAAGAAAATTTCTGTCTTCTGCCCCTTTTAAAATATGATTCCTTTGCCAGAGAATTTGTTCTGTTTGCAGCGGAAGCAATTAGGAGCAAACAATTGCTCTGATACCATGAAAGAAAGCGAGGTGCGAAAGACAAAATACGAAGGAAAAAGTGTTTCTCAATTGTATTATGATTCAATGTACATTTGTTGCATATTATAGTACAAGATGTATAAAAAAAAGGAAATAAAATATTGAATAAATTGAGATCCAATATTGAAATGATCTTGACTTATTTTGTGTATCAATTTCATTCCTTAATTGGATATCGAACAATCCACGCATATCTTCCAACAAATTAATGCTTTTAGAATGAAAAAATTTAACGAAATTGATAGGAATAGAAATTTCATGTGCTACCTCTAAACAAGCTTGGCTTATTATTATGGACAATGCCTTATAATGATCATAAATATACATGTTAAAAGTTAAAGACAAAGTCACAAATATATGACATCTTGCCTAAAATGCTTGTGGTCTTAACGGTATTATTGCTGCATCTTAAACACTTACAAATAATATGGAAAACAAACTCCATCTCTCGGTCTTAAATTGAACAGTATCATATTATCAAAAAGCACCGAAACATATCAGTCTTACAACTCTTTAACCACTGTCAATTTTCCTCTTTCTTGGAGATCTTGTTGATCCAATACTTTCAATATTGTTCGAATGCTCCACTGCTCATTTTCGTTTCTCGTGTTTCCTTCTCGTAATGTCTTCCTTTTGCCGCTGGACAAAAGAAATCCATACTATCAAATCGAATTTAAATCATTACTTAACAACTTATTTACTATCATAACTAATCCACTGTAGTGATGTATTTGTGAGATGCACTCTCTACCTTCTTAGCACTAACCCCACATTGTTGGTATAGTAGAGAAATGACTCGACTACCTTCCCAACCAGGTTATTAAGAACAAAACAATACTCAAGTTAAAATGGCACTTATGATTATTCAAGTTCATTGTCACTGAAAAGTACCTATTGAGTGGTGGCCTTGTTATGATGCATCTCTTTTGACAAGTGGGTTGTCTTCTCTCTGTCTGGCCATCTCTTCATCCTGTTCATTTAAGAAAATGAAGTAAAAAAACATTGATAGAAACAGAGACTAGAAACACGGAATGGGTAAACCTAACCAATTTCTTTTGTTTCAATGGACAATTTCCTAAGTTGCGGCCTTACTTGAAGCTCAAATTTGCACATGATTTTCGTGCCTTGTCTTGACACTTTGAATCCATTTTCAGATTCTCCTTCCTCCCTTATCCTTTGGTGCCACCAAAGGTTCTCCATTGAAGGCCAGAGGCAATCACCAGTCATTGCTTCCAAATGGTGATCACATTGTCTTTAAGAAGATATCCTTCCTGTACTAGTGGGAGAAAACTTTCTATCTCCTCCCCTTTGAATAGAATGTCACAGATTGCATGAGAGCATGAAATAATACTTGAGTCCCATGCCCCGCAAGAGCAGTTGTTTTTTCCGCAAAAACCACAGTTAATACTTCAATTCCCGTGCACAGCGCAAGCTGGTGAAGTACTATAGTAGAGACGCAGAAATAAGGAAGATTTCCACAAGTTTGGACTAGACTACTAGTTCAACTTCATAACTGAACAGAGTGGACATCAGCAGCAGTTCCCAAGTGTTGGGTCTATTTTTCACCAAATCGAGCCACCTTCCGTATGCATCAGTTATCAATTCGAGCTCTCAAAATCTAATGGGTCGAAACTGATTTCGTAGTTAGGCCATCACTCTCCGAGACTGATGTTTATGCCTTGCACACAGTGGGAGAAATAATACGCAGAAAACGCATTGAAAGAATACATGACACATTAATTGGTTGTCAAATGTAGTTATCCATTCCATATCCTCTCATTAAGTTCGTTTTTTTCAGTGCTACCATTCTGCTGAAATGGTGCACATTATTAGCTGATGCCAAATGAATGACTATTCTTTAAATCTGCTACTTTTAGTGCACTTAGTATCCAATTCGATACCAGGCAAGCTTTTAACAGAATTTCAACAAATAACATTTCAGGGGAAAAAGTGGAGGAAAAAACATGGGCAATTCGTCAAATCAAGAAAAAGTCTAAGAACAGGAAGTGCACTGAACTAAACTGATCAGAGTGCAACTGTGATGACAGAAAATCTGGATCCCTAAATCGCACGTCACGAGAGCTGATCCATTGTCATAAGCTAAAGCAATGTTAATCGAGCTTCAATATCCCAAATAGAGCGGAATCTCAAAATGCACATTACTAGAGTCTAGCAAACTTGTCCTTCACACCACAAAAATTTTCATATCGGGTTTCAACGACAACCTCTATCATTCTTTCTTTTTCCTTTTCTTTTTTTAGTCGGTCAATCTCTATCAGTCTAACAGCAAAATCAACTGCAAAAAGATCTCACCTCACAAAACTTTGATTTTGAGACTTCCAACTGCAGTGGATAAATCCATTCCAAGCCAACTGTGACAGCAGCAAAAGTAAGAATTTATTAACCCAACAAAGTTTAGCAGGCAAACATCGAATAACTTCAACTTTGGCATGAAGATTCAAACCTGAATCGCAAACAACTCTCTTCAAATGAAGACTTTAAATGACCTCCATGCAGGTGCCAAATTATGATACCAAATTGAAACACAATCTTCCACATTATTCGGCACTATATCAAACTAATTGGCTATACTTTCACTAATTGGTCCCAAGTCAGGGAGCGTATGAATACTAGGGGACGCCCTCTCAACATGTTCCTTTTGCACCTTAAATTCATTCTTAAGAATAACTTAGAAACATGTAGTCATGCATGGTGAGCACAAAGCCGACAACAGCCTCACATTAAAAGGACCTCCAAATAGGGTCCTTCATTTAGCACTTTTTGACTTATACAATTACCTTTGGCATGCTATCAAATGTCCATATACATGAGTTTTTCTTAAGTAATTTCAACATTCCAAAATCAATAAACGTGGAAATCTTTATTCTTCTGCGTAAGATGAAGAATCTTACCCAAAGACTAATGACAAATGATGCACTTAAAAGGCCTTTTGATCTATTTTTATCACTGGCATGATGAGCAGAAACATTTTGCCCAAGCACACATTGACTTTCATGAATATCTCTACCGGATTCCTTGAATTCTAGTAGAGAAACGCTAACTCTACCAGCAGGAAATACAAATGAAAAAGTCATAAATCTCAGGCTCCATTTATTTTGCGGAAAATAAATAATTTGAAGTATATTTTCTTAAGAACGATCAATGTCAAATAATTAGTCAATGATATATGTTTTTATCATTGGCAACAATTTATGTTTAAATATTTTGGTGAATGATTTCATTCATTTTTGTAAGCGATACAATTAATCATTTTTAGAAATATGTTTTTCATATCATTCTTTTTCTGTGAAATAAACGAAGCCAAAAGAAATTACAAACGGACAACATGAAAATATGGCAATATATAGAGAGAGAAGGTAGCTTACCTGCTATATGCACTTGTGTTAGGAAATGTGGATCATCTCAACTATTTTGACTCATCCCAATCGTCTTGTCCAAATTTTATCCATCCATGATTGAGTCAAATGGCCTTTTATCATAATTTTGATATATTTGCATTCCAAATAATTCTGGTATTGTTTTGAGTGACTTGCATTCAGCAATGTCCAATTCCGCTAGTTGCTCCAACTTCTTTAGCCCTTGAAGCTCAGTCAATTTCTTGAAATTTTGCACAACCAAACTAATCGAGTTGGTACATGACGACCAATTAGGTAAAATCTCAATCGAGGAACATTTTGAGATAGCAATATGTTCTAGAGATGTTGACTCCTCAAATCTCGAGATCTCTAGAAGTTCATGACAATTTGACAGGTATAATTCCACAAATAATGAAAATTTGATAAGTTAGGGAATTTAGCTAAGGGCTTGCAATCCTCAATCAAAAAAAGTTATGCACGATGGGAATCTCTCTAGGCCTTTCAAAGGAATTGCACCGGGGGATATTCAGACCCTTAGATTTTGAAAGTTCCGGCTTTTCAATTGAAGCACATCCAGAAATATTAAGCTCTTTCAAGATCTTCAACTTATCAAGGCCTTGGATTTCGAATAAGTTTTTGCAATTTTGAGCATCTAATATCTTGAGACTCTTGGATTTTGAAAGGTCCAGCCTTTCAATTAAAGAGCATTCAGAGATATTCAGTTTTTCCAAGAACTCCAACCTATCAAGGCCTTGAATTTCGACTAATTTTTTGCAATTTTGAGCATCTATTGTCTTCAAGCCCTTGGATTTTGAAAGGTCTAGCCTTTCAATTGAAGCACACCCAGATATATTCAACTCTTCCAAGAACTCCAACCTATCAAGGCCTTGAATATCGACCAAGTTATTGCAATTTTCAGCATCTAAGATCTCCAAGAACCTGGATTTTGCAAGGTCCAATCTTTCAATTGAAGCGCACCCAAAGATAATCAACACTTTCAAGAACTCCAACCTATCAAGGCCTTGAATTTCGACTAATTTTTCGCAACTTCCAGCATATAATTTCTTTAGGTACTTAGATTTTGAAAGGTCTAGCTTTTCAATTGATGCACAATTATAGATACTTAACTTTTCCAAAAGCTCCAAACTATAGAGACCTTGAATTTCAACTAAGTTTTTGCAATTGTTAGCATCTAATATATCCAAACCCTCAGATTTTGGAATAACCAACCTTTCAATTGAAGCACTGCCAGAGATGTTTAGAACTTTCAAGAACTCCAACTTATCAAGGCCTTGAATTCCAACTAATTTTTCACAACATTGAGCACATAATATCTTTAGACCCCTAGATTTTGAAAGGTCCAACCTTTCAATTGATGTGTACCCAGAGATTCTTAGCTCTTCCAAGAACTCCAACCTATTGAGGCCTTGAATTTCGACTAACTGTTTGCACCATTCAGCACATAATTTCTTTAGACCCTTGAATTTTGAAAGATCCAGCCTTTCTATTAATGCGCACCTAGAGATATCCAGCTCTTCCAAGAATTCCAACCTATCAAGGCCTTGAATTTCGACTAATTTTATGCATCCATCAACATCTATTTTCTTAATGCTCTTAGATTTCATAAGGTCTAGCCTTTCAAGTGAAGTGCACCTAAAGATACTCAACACTTCCAAGAACTTCAACCTATCGAGGCTCTGAATTTTGACTAATTTTTCACACCATCCAACATATAATATCCTCAAACCCTCGAATTTTGAAAGGTCAAGCATTTCAATTGAAGCACAATAATAGATATATAGCTCTTTCAAGAACTCCATGCCTTGAATTCCAACTAACTTTCTGCAAGAATGAACATATAATTTCTTCATGCTCTTGGATTTCGGAAGATCCAGCCCTTCAATTGAAGCGCATTGGGAGATAAATAGCTCTTGCAAGAACTCCAAACTATTAAGGCCTTGAACTTCTACTAAGTTTTTGCAATTTTCAACATGTAATTTCTTCATGCCCTCAGATTTAGGAAGATCCAGCCTTTCAATTAAATCACACCTTATGATGGTCAAGCTTTCCAAATATTTTAATTTGTCAAGACCTCGAATTTCAAGTATGTTATTGCAATCCTGGGCAAAAAATGTCCTCATACGGTTAAATTGTGAAACATCCAGCATTTCCATGAACTTGCAGCCATAGATTTTCAAGATTTCCAACTTGAAGGGAGTGTCTAGGGATTTGTGCAATTCTGATTTTTCAACATCCATCAAGGAGCATTCTGAAAACTCCAATGGCGTTGATGGAAGCTCCAAGATGCACTCAAGAAATTTGCAATCAAGAAGATGCAGTACCTTGAGATGGGTTAGGTGGGAAAGTGAAGGCAATCTACAACTCTGACAGGTGATGCTCAAAAATGTTAAGCTGGAAGGAAGCTCCGGCAGTGATAGGAGCTCCGGCAACAATGGGAGCTCCTCCCTATCATGAGAAAGAATAAATTGCTCAAAAGAAAGATTATGGATGCATTCTAACATTTCCCCTTCCGGTTTTTTACACCACGAAGCATCTAGACGTTGGAGCTTTCTCAATTTTCTAATACCATCTGGCAATTCTTTTATCTGTGTGCCACTAATATTTAGAATTTCTAGATTCTGCAAAGCCCCTATGTTGTTTGGTAATACAGAAAAGTTTCGACAATTTTTGAGGAGGAGTTGCTCCAGGGCTTCTAATTTATCAACTTCTCTTGGTAGCTCCTTGAGGCTCCAACATCCTGTCAAGTCCAAGCGTATTAGACTCTTCATCTCTCCAATTGAAGAGTCAATCTGCTCCAGTTTTCGACAATCTCGGAGGATCAATACCTCTAAAATCTTAAAAGCTGAGAGGAAGAAAGTTCCTTCTAAAGATTGACAATTTGTAAGGTCAAGATGTTTTAGCTTCTTTGCCATCTGGTAGAAAATATAAGAGGTGTCCAGGGATTAGTTTGAAGTGATTATGATTGAATAGAAAGCAAAAAAATAAAAAGGCATGTACTTCTATCTTACCATGATGGAACTCCATCCTGGCCAGTCATGTGAAATCTTGCTTTCAGACAAATCGAGTGCAAGCAATTCATTTGCATGAAAATTGTTTGCTTCAAAAGTCAAGGGACAATTCCACCATTGAAGCCATCTCAACTCGTCGAATGAGTTCTTAAAATCTCCATTAAAATGTGCCCCGCTTGTGTGAAGGAACCTTAGACTCGTTAAATTCTTGAATTGTTTGTCTGTGTGGATATCACCACCTTGATCAACTGTTTTGCCAGAGCTTTTGGAGCTGCCTTTGCTAAGATAAATCGCCTTAATCTTTTTTGTTCCCTATAGTTAAGAATCAACTTTCATTACTACCATTTATATCCACACCTCAAATAATCTAAAGTTTTATCTTCAACGACGATTCATAGAGATTGAGTAAACTTGTGGCCAAATCCCAAGCCCAACTTTTTGTAGTTAGGACAAAAGTAACACAGTGTTTTAAATGTCCCTAAACAAGCCTAAACTTTTACATCTAGGACAAAAATAACAACTTTATGAGTGTACCAAAAGAAGCTCAACCATTTATCCGTGGAACAAATTGTCCATCATCATCATTAACTCGTCATATATACCTTACATGACACTCTGTGCTAACGTACATAGTGAGCCACGTCAATCAACACAAAAATCGACTTCATTTTTTTTATAATCTATATCAACAAACTCATTGTATAATCTTATTATCAAATTTCTAGCATGCTGCAAAAAGAGAGAAAACAACTATTTGCGGTCATGGTTAACGTGATTCATTGAGCGTGTCAGCACAATGAGCCACGTAGGTAGCAGGCAGAGGTCGTAACGGTTGTCATTTTTGTCTCAAGAGTGAAGGATTGAGCTTTTTTCTGACAAGTTTCAAATGTTAATATGCAAAATACGGCTCTTTCTTTTTCTTTTCTTTTTTGTAATTTTAAGTTGGGTTGTTTTTGTCTCATGTGCAAAAGGTTGCGCTTTTAATATTTGGCTGTATACTTTTTGTCCTAGGTGCAACAGGTTGTGCTTTTTTTTATTTGGCTGTATACTCACTATTATCCAAGGTGTGAATTATATATGTGTTTCAATCATGCTTTACATGTCTTTCATTTCTGGTTTATTTTGTTAGTATTCTAGTGCTTTTCTCCATGCTTCACACTTAACATAGAAAAAGGTTTTCTTTATCAAAGTTGACTGTATTTTTGGATAACATATATTTTAGATATTCTAATTAAGTGAAGGAATAAACTTGAAAGAAGATCTAGTGTCAGTTCTTGACTTGTGACAGTACTATGAATGATGAAGCAAACTGAACCCAGAAAACGTAGTGAAATTACATCAAATTTTAGTTGTCAAAGTTGGTTATACCAATTTATTAAAGAATAAAATTTAAAGCATATTCATTTTTGTTTAGGTTAAGTTTAGTTTATTTCATGATGCAATACGAAATACATAATATGTAGACATTTACTTGTTAATATATGAATTGGCTCTTGAAATTATAAAGAGGTTACACGTTGGAAATGCTAATGAGTGGTAGTCTTTTGAGCAACAATTAGGGAAAATTGTCCAAAAAGTCTTAAACCTATTATACTTTTGTCAATTCAATCCTAGACCTTTCAATTTGGCCAATTCAGTTCTAAACCTTTTCACTTCTTTGCTAATTCAGTCCATCTAGCCAATTTTGGCCAAAAATTGCTAATGTAGACTGTCGGCACTAATGTGACACTTTTTAAATAATATTTTGAATTTTTTAATGGTTTTTTCTTCTTCTTTTTTAACTTTTTATTTCTTTTTTCTGGTTTTTAGACCTAGGGCTGACAAGGGTCGCTGGCGAGAGTCGACAAGGGTCAGCCAATGAGGGTCAACCAGTGACCCTTGCTTGCCTTAGGTTCAAAAACCAGAAAAAAGAGCAAAAAAAAGTAAAAAAAAAAGAAGAAAATTAATAAAAAATGCAAAATATTATTAAAATCTCATTTAAAAAGTTTTACGTCAACACTGACAATCCAACTTTTCTCGCACTTTCTTATGAGGGACTCATCTTGGCCGGATGGACTCAACTGGCAAGAAATAAAAAGGTTTAAGACTAAATTGGCAAAATTAAAAGGTTTTATGACTGAATTGGCAAGAAGTGAAATGGTTTATGACTGAGTTGCCAAATTAAAAGATTTAGGACTGAATTGACAAAAGTGCAATATGTTTTAGACTTTCTGGACAATTTTTCCGCAACGACTATGACCCAACCAAACGATGGATGCTTAGAAACAAAGTCAAAATTATGATTAATTTCACGAATACAATACAATCACATAGAAATTAGAATTCTATGATTTATTTATTCTAGGTGGTTATGGTTTCCAGTAGCATAGTCAAGCTATTTATTGCATGTGCCAGGGACATCAAATAGGGAAATTCGGGAATTTTTTCTTTTAAATATAGAGTACCCTTATCAAGTGCTTAATAAATTCAACAAAAACCTCAATTTTAAAGATGAATTCGTGATGTACACTTGTTTAAAAAAAAAATTATATTGCTGCAATACAAGAGAAAGCAACCTCCTACTCTTAAATCACGGAATGAAATGACAAGGGGCAATTATATTAGAGGGTTCTTTGATTGCTAGAACAAACATTGCCTAGAGGCCAACATCACTCTAACAATAGAATATGGACTAAGGAAGCAAAAAGAAGAGAAACGGTTACCTTATTTTCCTTTAGCACTTTCAAGACTTCCTTCGAGTCCCATAACCTGCTACGATATTGAGGCTCCTCCTTGTTTTCCTCACAGACAATTTTCCTACCCAAATCTCTCAATTCGTCATGCATTAGGAGCTCTTGATTATCTCCTACTTTTATTAATGACATCAATCTCAATACTTCAATTCCCTCCTCTGGGGAAAAGTTACAAGCATCCCACATGTAGTGGGCGATTCTCCCGTCAGTGCCAATGAGAAAACAAGCTATATCCAAGAATATTTGCTTTTGTTTATCCTCTAAAGCTTCATAACTTATCATTAACTTTTCTCGCACTTTCTTACGAGGGACTTTTTTCAACTTGTTTATCGTACTTCTCCATTGTGTTGGCTCTTTCCCACATAAAAATGAGCCTAAAACCTCGAGAGATAAGGGAAGTCCTCCTATGGTGGACACAACATCATGAGTGAGTTCTTCGAATTCACCAAGAGGAGAGTCCCTTCGAAATGCGTGTCTGCTAAATAAAGTCAAAGATTTATCCTTATCCATTTCTTCATGTTCATAGTTGTAGTCTACCCCAGCATTGACAAGAATATTCTTGTTTCTTGTAGTAATAATGATCCTACTTCCTGGAGAAAACCAATTCTGATTTCCAGCCAAAGCCTTCAACTGATCATAATCACCCACATCATCTAGAAGAATGAGAACTTTTTTAGTTCCAAACTTGGATGAGATGAACTTAGTGCATTCTTCCTTATTATCAACTTGATTATTTTCCTTCAATATATCAGAGATTAACTTATTTTGCAAGTATGCAATTCCAATATGCTTACAAGATTCCCTAATATTAGCAATGATGCTACAATACTCAAATTGATTGGAGAGCTTGCTATAGATAGTTTTAGCAAGAGTTGTCTTACCAATGCCTCCCCTTCCATAGATGCCTATAAATAGGGTGGCACGAGAATTATTATCTACAAATTCCATAACCTTCTCCACATGACTATCAATTCCAACCAAATTCTCTGTAATAACCAAAAACTTTTTTTTCAGCTCGCTTAACACTTTTTGGATAACTGATTTCACCAATTCTTCTTCACGCCTGTCAAATGTGACATGAGTTCAAATACGTGGCAACAATTATTTTATATAGTTTATCTAATTAGAAGAAAGTAATAAATAGATCTAGGGATAAATCGAAAAACTTTAAGAATCCTCTTTGTCACACCACAATATGTTTTTTTATATGTTAAGACTAAAGTGGGAAATGCTGATGATTGCTTCATATGGTGAGCCCCATTCCTTCATTGCTTTGACATAATTTATTGCGCCAGAAGAAACTTGAAGGTATTGCTCATCAAACTTGTTTTTTTATTAAAGATATCATGGATGACATGGGTATGACTTTGAATACTTTCTAGAGCGTTGGAATGAGAAAAAATATAATAAGCCAACCCAGTATAAAAGTTCAACCATCAATCGATAAACAGGTCATAACTCTTGATGTAAAAGGAATTCAAGTCTAATAATACCCATCTAAAAAGTTGTTCAAAGTGCTATATTGTGAACTATCATAATACAATTGAGAGGATTTCTCTGTATTTGCACAATTTTACACATTTGCAAGTTTCCACTTGTGTTGTGAATTTAATATCATTTTAGATTCGTTTTGTGAATTTAATATCATTCTAGAACCGTCTTCTTATCAATTTTAATTGCATCAAGGGAGGATAAAAGGTCGTACTTTATTTTCTTTTGAGTATCTAGTTTCTATGATTTTAATTATTTTGACATTGATTTTACTGGAAGTAGAAGAATAATTTTACCCCAAAATAAGATAATTGCTTCGAATTATGCAGGTGTATGAGATAGAAATTTTGTGTCAATGACAGAAAAATGCATTCAAAATTGTTTAAAAAAACCTAATAAAGATGATCCCTTTTCGTTTTATATATTTACCATCACCATATATAACCAATGAAATTTTTTTTTTTTTTTTGCGAAAATATTTTTAGTAGCAACTAATTAACGACATTAATGATTTAATAAATGTGACTTGGGAAGATAAAGAATTAAGGCTTCGACAATAACATGCTTCAATAGGAACCACCAATAAGTTTCTTAAACTCAGGTAAATCTGTGACTAGTAAAATTTTGTGATGAAGACTAATGAAGCTTATACTATAAACATGAAAAAAGAAATCTTTGGATATAAGAATAAAAGTTCATTTAGAAAATCTTGAATGAGATCATTAACAATAAATATATAATTAAATTGGTTAATTCTTGGGAAAAAAAATTAACTTTAGAATTCATGCATAGCAGAATCATAATGTTTTTTTTCTATTAAAAAAAGGAAAAGAAAAAAAAACAGCTAGGAATCAAAACAACCAGTTCAAAGAAGGTAGAGAATGTTTCGGTAGGAAATTTTACCCGTTGACTTCGTATCCTTTTAAAGAACTGATTTCAATGAATGCTTGCTTCCATTTCTCTAAAATCATTGGATCGAAACGCCTCTCAAACGTGCGAAATGCATCTCCAAAACTCCCGATTTGATGTTGCACGTGAGCTCGC
This sequence comes from Corymbia calophylla, assembly GCA_014182845.1. Classification (NCBI taxonomy): domain Eukaryota; kingdom Viridiplantae; phylum Streptophyta; class Magnoliopsida; order Myrtales; family Myrtaceae; genus Corymbia; species Corymbia calophylla. The sequence continues at coordinate 5,477,460 of CM024697.1, read as the reverse complement.
TCCACGTTGTAGAATATAGGCAACACTATGTGCCCGGAGTCATTATTCTTGCACTCCATCATTTGAACCAGCTCGTCAAGACACCATTTGCTCGAACTGTAATTCTCGGAGAGAATGGGGATCAGGATCTTACTATTCTTGATGACTGCCAAAAGATCTGGGCCGATCTCCTCGCCTTGGCGGTGCTCATTATTGGCTTTGAAAGTACAAATTCCAGCACCAACGAGCCTGGTGTAGAGATGATCGGCGAAGCCTTTTTGAGTATCCGAGTCTCTAAAGCTCAAGAACACCTCGTAACAGTTTTCAATTGGAACGGTGGACGAACTAGGTGCACCAATCTTAGTTTCTATTGAGGGCGAACTAGATCCACCGGAATGAGTTTGTGTCGGCTCGGCCGACGAACTATCAGCCACACTGATCCTGCGTTTCTTAAGGGGAAGATGCATGTCTTCTTTGCTCTGACTCTGTCCCTAGTTTTTTTTTCCTTTCAAGCCTGGCGGCGAAGCAAACCAAAATGCCTCCTAGGTCATACGAAAATGCAGTCGGCAGCCACCGGTGAGTCAAACTCGTCAAGCTAGATACAAATTAGTAATTACCTGACACCACGCGCTTTGTAGTTGATGCAGAAACAACGAAAGAAACAAAACTCACGTGTGGCCGAAGCACCGGTCTCGGGTCGTACCGCCCGGTTCTGGGTGGTTCCCACGGAAATCGGTCCGGTTCAATATCTATCCGGTCGTAACCGGAACCGGTCAAGAGGCAAACCCAAATTAAAATCGAGGAGGAGTTGCTGGGCGAGCAGATCGACGGCCTCTCCCGAATGATCCTCCGCTCCCTCGTCCGCCTGACGGAGCCTCGTGCGGAGGAAATTTGAAAACTTCGAAGAAAACGGATATCAGAAGAAGCTGGAGGGAGGTGGGTGCTTCACAACTCACGAGCCCAGACGACAGCCGAACGGAAGCAGGGTCGGTCGGAAGATCAAAGAGGGTCCTCCGGTTTCTCCTTCGTTTCTGCAGAAAAGCTTCTCTGAACTTGGGCAAGGAGCTGTGTCCGCGAGCGAGCGAACTTGCAGAGGGAAGGAGAGATGGAGGGAGGGAGGGAGGGAGGGAGAGGGGCAGTGGCTTTGGGAGCTCTCGATTCGATGCTTGTGAAACGGGCTATAATGACGCTCGGCACTTCAGCTCAGACGCTCTCTTTATTATAGTATTTTTCGTCACGCCATCCCTTTGCCGTGGCCCCCCCGGCCTTTCGGCATCATGCTCCTCTTTCTTCGTTTCGTCAAACGCGGCGTCCTCTCTTTTCCTTCTGCTTTCCTCTCCTTTTGTATCGCTCGTGGATGTCGCTTTCCCTTGTCTCCTTTTTATCTTTTTTCCAGCACTCCTTTAGTGCCGCACCAATGATGTTGTCCCCTCCCCAATCCCACTTTTTTTATTTGCTTTTTCAGACGCGTTTTCTGGTGTCTCGATTCTCTCCTGTTACGGAACCAATACGAAAAGATGCGCAAATGTACTAAAGGACAAAAGAAAAATTGAAATAATATGAGGCATAAAATTTACGTAAAAATTCAAAATAGGAAAAATCGTGGAAAGAGAGCGGGGTTTCACCGTCGTAAAAAATAAGCAAAAAAGTACAATCCAACAACTCAAAAAATCATACCCAATCATGAACAGCGTAGTTAGTATGCGTTCTCTCTTTTATTACCGAGGTTGAAAGTTCGAACCCTCTCATTACTAAAGCGTTGTAAGAGGGGGTCTTAATGTTGGGGTCCTAGATTGGCCTCCCATGAGGTTTATATCTAAATAGCGCCACTGCGGTGGGCGACGATGCCATCGGAAGACAAGAGGCTAGCCTCATGAGGTTTATATCTAAATAAGAACTGCGGTGAGGCCGACAGTACTGCACCACCAGACTAGAGGTCGTGTGCTCCCCCGAAGAATGAGCTTCGACGGTTCCTCAATCATAAAAAAATAAAAAATAAAACAACTCACCTCGGTCATAAAAAAAAAAAACAACTCAAAAAATCACTTGATGAGCCATAATATCTAATATGTTGTTAAACACATTATTTTTATAGTCTCCCTTCAAAAAATCATTAAAAAAATATGCATGATTCAAAATATCCTTATCATTAATTTGAAAGTCAAAAATTCAACATTTTCCTTTTTTTGTTCTCCGAAAGAAAGAAAATTTCAAACGCAATGCTCAGTTGAATGCTTCCTGTGAGTCCCCTGCTTGAAAGCATAGAAGGAAGAGCAAATCACAACGCAGGATGTTGAATGAACTTGTTGGCAGTACAGTTTGCTCTTCTCCAATTTACAACTTCATCACTAGTTAGATTTGCCCAATCCCGCAGCGCCTTCCTAACTCCCTCACGCCGTTCGCTCCCGCATTCCTCCTCAACCTCAGGAGGGTCAGCACGCGACATCAGTGATGACGACACGACTGGCCTCGAGCCAAGCCACCGTAAGCCTCGGGAGGGAGGCTGGAGGATCCAGCGCCGAGCTCGGTGACATTCTTGCCAGTGAATGGGAACGAATGGAAGTGAGCTTCCTTGGAGCGCCGATCGGAAGTAGTTTGCTGCTTGCTGCTAAGCCATCACACATTTCAAATTTCCATATAAAACCAAAAAAAAAAAAAAAGAGGTTGCTTCTAGGTTGCCCCCGGAACAAATCAATCCAGGAACCGGTCTACTCCGGAACAAGGGGTCAAAATAATCAGATAAGTACAAGCATTAGGACTGAGGAGTCAACAATTTGCTTGGCAAATCAAAAATAAAAGTGCGGGGTCCGTAGCTTTTCCAAAGCACAAATAGTGTACAAATTTGTAGAGAATCATATATAAGATTACATCTAGTAATGTAGTACCCACTATCACATAAGAAGTTATTTGAATTAGATGATGTATTGATTTAGTCATTTTGGAAGAGCTAGGAATGGGAAGTGTTTTAATAGGCAATAGCCAAGCTTTAGTGAAGCGGTCCTTAGGCCAAGGGAAATTGTCTGGAAAGTATACTTTTTATATGGAAGTCAATTAAGTCTTAACCCTTTCGATTTTGCTAAATTCAGTCATTAATCTTTAAATTGTGTCAATTAAATCATAAATATTTTCTACAAATGGTGTTGTTCTGAATAATTGTAGTTGGACAGTCAACATTGACCATCATATGTGATATGATTAGCGTTGACGTGGATAATTCTTTAATTTTTTTTAAAATTATAAATTTTTAATTAATTTTCTTTTCTTTTTTTCCTCTTTTTTACCTAAAAAAAACACAAGTCCAATGGGGCTACTAGCCACTGGCCAAAGGTAGCGACCTCAATGGTCCTTGGGCAAAGGCCGCTAAGCCCTCGCCACCAATAGGCGAGGGTCGTAGCCCTTGACGTGGCTCATGACAACCTTGCCAAACTTGGCAAGGCAAGGGCATCACGGCCCTCGTTGTGGCTTGTGAAGGCTAACGTCACCCTTGCTAGCAATAGCGAGGGCTCACAAGCCCTCACCAGATTCAACGAGTGCCACGACCCTCACCCCCAGTTAGTGAGGGCTTGCCCAAGGTAGTAGTGTCACCAACCCTTGCTTAGTGGCGGGCGAAGCACATTGGTGGTCCCACCAACCTTGTGTTTTTTGTTTTGGATAAAGAAAAGGAAAAGAAAGAAAAATAATAACAAAAATCCATACAAAATCTTAAAATTTTTAAAATATTAAAAAATTATCCATGTTGGCACTAGTGGTGCCATGTAGGACCGTCAACATTGACTGGATTGCCATATCATTGAAATCTAGCCGAAATTAACTGAAATGACTAAATTGGCAATTTGTTAAATTATTTATAACTAATTTGACAAATTATCAAGATATTTAAGACTAAGTAGATGCAATTAAAATATTTTATGACTAAATTAATAATTTATCAAAAGATTTATGATCGAATTAATTATCATTTAATAAATTTATAAATTTTTGGATAATTTTTTGTTGTAGGCTAAGTAGAGTCTTTCAAAGAGTTTGGTAGCCTTTCAAAACGCTCGTGCCTCTTTTGTGAAGCCCAAAGCCCAATAAAGTAGAAGCGACCGTTTGGCAAAAACCACCGAGGGAGATTGGTTAAGAAGCGATGGTGCCTATTTGTCAAAGAAAACTCCTACTGCCGCCATAGGCATTGTGGCAACTGGCAAGAGGCTCGAATGTCATGTCACCGATTGCGGGCAGGAGCTGGAATGTCACTGATTGCTGAGCAACCACGAAGGTGGTTGAAGCCTTGGCTGTCTGGCGTGCCATATTGATTGCAAGAGGAGCGGGACAATTTTGAGACAACACATTCGGATATTTTAGTTCATATCCGAATTACAAACAAAATATTGACTTAAATTATAAAAAATTGTCTTTGGCCACCGGGAGTGCTGTCCTTATCCCCCACCGAGGTAGCCCTAGACCCCTGCCTGCTCACCAAGAAGTAAGATTCCGTATCTTTCTGATCAATGGAGAGTATGAATCACATCTTAATGTAACATATGAGAGAAAAAGCGTAATCTTCTATAAAGTGAGAATACAATTTGACTTGACAACAATTAAAATCAACTTTAGCTCAAGTGATCCTAAATAGTAATATAGCTTTAACCATTGGTTTGCAACTAACCGTGACATCGTTTGGAAGGAGTTAGTTTAAGCAAAAGGGGGAATTGAACTCGATTTCAAAACTCACCATTGATAAGATTAAAATGGATATTGCTTTGTTCTAGAAAGTAGTGTTTCCTCGTATCTCCAAGAAGTTAAGTACGAGTGCCCATCGGGTAGTTCCCAAGGTCGGAAAGTAGATGTGTCCTATGGATTGGATTTGGAATCGCCATCTTCTCCATGAGCTCTATCAATGTCTGATGTTGGGGAAAGGCCTCCATGAGATATACTAATGAACTTTGTAGCAGTGAAGTATATAGCCTGTTTACGATTACAAAAAGACCATATTTTTCCTCAATTGTCACATGAAGATGGAACATAAACCAGATGGTTCTTGTGCTCTTTTCTGATGATACACCATGGGAGAAGAAAACAAAGAAAAAGAAGCAAGAGCTAAGACTGGAGCGAGATGGAATTATGTACTTCTTGTCTTATTCTTTTACAAGATAATAAGTGTCGACCCATTCAGAAGGAAGATGAGATGGCCGAATTGTTGGGCTTTTAAGAAAATTTTGCCTTTCGGCCTGAGACAGGAAATCCATTTCATCTCCCGCCGCAGTCGCCAGGTTGAACAAAGAGCCGAAGCCGATCATCTAATCCTAGAAAACGGAGCAATGGGAAGCTACAAGATTTAAGGGGAAATAAAAAAGGAAGAATTACACAGAATTAAACAAACAAATACTGAGGCGTGGATCGACACGAATTGCCCAAATAAAAAACCAAATGGGGTAAAAAAGAAGAAGAAAAGGAAGTATGAATGAAGGTAAGTGTCAAGAGTGTTGCAAGATGCGGGTGTAAATGAACTCGTTCCACGTATCAGGCAACCCCGGAAGGCACCAATGGATGCAATCCGCGTAGGTCTGGGGGTCGGCCTGCTGCTCCGGCGTCAGCATCTTGCCTTGACGGATCGTGTGCACCGAGGTGTGCGCGTCCTTCCGGTACTCCGAAAGGGTCGTAATGTTCATGAAATGCACCGGCTTTTTCATGGACCGGGTCACGTTGGTGGCGACGACGAACAGCCTTCGATCCGTTCCCACGCTCAGTGGAGCCGACGTGTTCAACACCGGCACCGTCTCCTTGGCGCATTTGATGCCGTCCGGGTTGTCCCAGTCCAAGCTCCTGTTGCACGTTTTCAATAATCAGTAGTTGAAAATGACCAAATCAGGGACAGAAGGCATAAAATTAGTTCAACCATCCGATGCAACACGTAATAGGTAAGCAATAAGAGGGTTGGTTACCCACCAAGGATTGGAAAGCAAGCAATCATTGACAAAATGCTAATTGTCCACACTAGTGATGGACCCCTTAGTAACCACCGCTATATGCTCTCACCTACGACGTGTAAATTGTATAGATAGTAAAGGACAAAGTTGGTGAGGTACGGTTCATTTAATTAGGGCTTGATTTTGTCTCTTCTAATTGAGCTCAATCATGTTCGGTTACCTAGAAACTACGCCCCGTGGAGATAACAATTACCAAAAGATTTCCTCCATGCAAAGAATAATAATAAACGATTTGAAATAAGTGAGCTGATCATAACAAATACCACCCGACGCCATCTAAAAATAGATGATAGCAGCTAAAAGAATCTCTAGACAGTCAACAATAACAAATATGACCTGTCATAGAATACTAATGTTGGCAGGACTAGAGCGTCACTCACTCCTTTGGTTTTGGTTTATCCAGGCCAAATATAGACAAGCTTTTCTGAATGATTGGAAGCACAAGGATGTTTCTTTAAGTTTTGCTTTGTGACAAAATGGCATTAGCATAATAGTTTAGCTTAAGAGACATAATTGGAAAAGGGGGAAAGAAATGGGCGGAATTGGAATTAACCGACGGCTGCAAGAGAACAACAAAATGACATGGATATCGAAATTAGGGTTTTAATTTTGGTTTGCTTGGACCTGAGTAATTAGAGCCTTACTTGATATGAAGAGGGGACATGCTGCTGAAGAAGACCGTGGTATGGTTAGGATCCACATTTCGATCCACCCACTTAGCCCATGTCCTCAGCACTCTCTTGTACGCGACCGGCCTCTCGATTTCGTCGTACTCCGTTGCTCCCTTGTCAAACGACCCCCGACTGTTGTTATTTCACAACCGACAATCAGGAACAAGCAAAATTCAGAATCAATGCATACGGAAAATGGGTGAAAAAGGAAAGGACCGGAACCCAGAATTGGGTACATACAGGACTTTCATGGAGAAAGTGTTCATCCACCAAATGTAGGTGTTGAAGATGAGGTAGTCCACGCCCTTCCAGTTGCGGCCGTGCTTGTTTATCGACTCTGGCATGATGATGCGGTTCAGAATGCTGTGCATGTTCGGGTCGTCCGAGTTCGACTCGACCAGGAACGGTGCCCAGTAGAACTCGATCGTGGTATTATAGTCCTAGACAATGATCAAAATGCACAACAAGAAAGTTAAACAAACAATCATGAATTTGGCCCACGTAATTCCATCCTGGTCCCAAACCCTAATCAAGTACTCCTCCATGCGCTCCATTTGGCCGACACTTAGAAAAGGTCATCGAATTGCCCCGGAATTTCGGCAGATTCCATGCACTAAACCCAACATTTTCTACCGATTTTCGTGTTCACTCTGTAGTGTGATTCTCACTCAGACAGCGAAGAAGTCCTAGGAATTCTCGAATTTCCGGTCATATATGAGTTTCGTGTTACATAGTGATCGGAAAAATCGGAAAAATCGGAAAAATAAATTAATTCATAAAAGGGTTGTTTGTGCCTTTAACTAGGAGGAGCAGGTGGCCGACCACTTTGCGTAAATCAGGAGGAGAAAGAAACAATGAAAGAATCTCCGAGGGAAGATTACACGCCTCGTACAGAGAACAAACGAACAAAAGAAAATTTAAAACGAAGAGCCCCACCTCATCATTTGATCTTTGGGGTAAAGTAAAACTTTCCCACCGAAAATGTCCACGTCCCTTTTTTTTTTTCTTTTTTCTTTAAGACAGACATTGTTCGCGTAACGGTTGCACCTGCTCGTTATAATTTTCTTTGATTAATAATAGAATAAACATTAGCCCACCTAAGAAATGCCGTCATTCGATTTCGAGAAAAGGACAAAGCCAGGAAATGGCAAAAGAGAAGGACACGGCATCTCTCCTCCTCCCTTGCGTGCATCGAAAGATAACGACTTCTTCATTATATCGCCACGCACGGTTTCTCCTTTTTAAAACATAAGCATTCACGGCGTCGGCAGAAATTGATTAAAAATATGACTAAAACCTTCTTCTGTGATGACTTTTTTAAGTGAGAAATGAACTTGAACAGTGTGTCTGATTGATTGGGAAGAAAATCGAGAGGAAATTACCTCAATTCTGAAGATGTTGAGAGACCCGGTTTTCCTCAGGCTCTTCCTGCCGTGAGGAACGACGGATTGAGCCAGGCAGACCATGGACTCCCACTGGTTTCGGTTCAGCGAGTCGCCCACGAACATGAGCCTCTTGTTCCTCAGCTTCTGAAGCAGCAACCTCGGCTTGAACCTTTACAGCAAAAAAAGCAAGAACATCCCATGAATTGGACTCAGGTTTTAAATCGAGAACGGGAAAGTGACCATCGAAATTTCGAAAGGAGTTCACTCACTCGGGCAGAGAACAGTCCCTGGGTTGCCATCTCCAGCCCTGGTACATGGAGTCCTTCCTTCCATTCCTCATGCAGGTCACTTGTGCCGTGAGGAACTCGCACTCGTCTTCTTTGTACAGAGGGTGCGTGACATTGTCGTAGACCCATTGCCCCGTGAAGAGGTCGCACTCTCGTGGTGGCAATTCGACCTCTTCCTCTTCCTCTTCGATCACTGCCATTTCAATCTTCGGCTCCTCTTCCTCTTCCTTGTTCAGTGACACTGACTGTGCATCATCGAGAGACTCCCGTTTTGCTGATCGAGTGCTCTGGGCCAGAGCCTTCTCGGCATTAAGCTTGGTTGACCCCGACCCTTCTTGGATTTCCTGATTCTTAGGCCACGAGAATGGGAATTCCGCGATCGACTTCACGTCCTCGTTGTACATGAAGACCCCGAACAGCAATATCGAGAACACGACCACGAACACGGAGAGGTTGTTGCCCTTCCGGCCTCCTCCGCCGCCACCGACCCCCGCCGCTGCGTGCTTCATGGCGGCCATCTCGGACGAGAAGAGCTTCGTCTTGCGGCGAGGCGGCTGCATTGAAGAAGGGAAAATTCGAGTGGGGTGGTGAGACTGCGAAGGCTTAGAGAGGAGAAATATAGAGGGACTAAATTAAGCATCCTGGGTAGAGAGCAGATGCTTACATCTATTAAGTTTTTTTGTTTATTGAGGTTTGGTGAGATGGTGTTTTCTTCAACAAGACTTGTTAGGGGTCACCGGCTGATGTAGATTGAAAGGTTGTCTTTCTCAGAAAATATTATTCCCCGCCTCCTAATCCATGGCTAACTACTTCATCTCCATCAAACAAGAATTGCCATTGCCAGAGAGAGCGAAGGAGAGAGAGAAGGAGAGAGAGAGAGGGGGGGAGAGAGAGTAGATCCTAAGCTTTGAGCAGTTAGTCCTTTTTACAAGTTTGCTTCTTTTTTGCTGATTTGGACTTTGGAAACAAGTAGGAAGGGCTGTGGCTGTGCCTTTCCTGGGTCCTCTTCTGGGCAATTTGTTGCTGCTTCTTTATGCCCGTGATATTCTAGGAGAAGCTTCCACTCATTGGTTACAGGTTGTGAGGTTCTGCTAACTTATTCACTGGTTGTATATTGAAGATTCTCTTGTGGAATAAAAAAAAGTCAACCGGCGCTTCACGTGGCATCTATTATATTTTGATTAGGTTTTGTGATTCAACCATCTTGACTCTGAGTCATTTACGGGTCCTTCATGTGATCATGTGGTGCCTCTCCATAGTCAAAATGAACGAGCCTTTAGGTCTTATTTTTAGCCGCTCTCGACTCACAGGTTACATTGAGAAATCATTTCCTCTAGTTCGTGACAACAAGTGCTGAAATAAAAATCTGAAATAAAAATCAGGATGACCACTTTCATGAGATCGCATCCAGTTTTCAGTGCGCCGATTTGCCGGATCGCACTGCTTATTAGGATACACTGATCATATCACAGCAAGTCAACCAAAGAGGATTGTAATCATGGGATGATCCCATTGGCATCCTTAGCCCTACAAAGTTGCACTCGATCTTCCCCAGTTCAGAATGCTTATACTAAATTCATTTGATGAGGGATTCTTGCTGGAGTCTGGGATCGTACGGATCCCAGTCAAAAGGCATAAATCTTTTTGTAGGTTAAAAGGATGATCGGCTTAATCATTGTTTAAGCAGGTGCGAGTCAAAAGGTCATCTTGATCAACTAGCGATCTCTCCCAACGAAAAAGCCCCAATGTGGGAATTGATCTTTCTTTTTCCTCAACAACTTTGATCACGACTCGGATCCATCATCCAGCTCTTTCTCTAATCATCGGCTATAACTTTTATTAGAGCCAAACAACAAAGACCAAGCCTCGGACAATTAGTAATAACTTTATGTTTGAGAGAAGTAAAAGCCAAGGAACCTCTTTCTTCGAATGCATTGAGTACACACCAACAATGATGTTGTTGTACTTGCTGGATCACGCACCCTTTTTTCTCCCCGTCTCGCTGAGGCCATTTTTTAACATCCGACGTGTTTGTTTGATGGGTGCAATGTCGCTTTTTTTCCAAGGCAAGGCAACTATGCAGACAGCAGACAAAGTGCGGCAGGGAGCGTTTGTGTGCCTTTCTCAGGTTGTCAGTTCCCAACAGCAGCAGGGTAAAGATCATTCTAATGTCAGGGTCATTGTTTGGTTTGCCTCCCTCATTCTCTAAGCTTCTGTGTCCCCCTTGCCAAGTCATGTTAATGCAAAGTGTCGTCCACACACGTTCCTTTCCTGCGGGCAAAATCTGTTGGTTCATCACTTTCGCTTCTCTTGAAAACGAGCTCGAACCTCTTCAGGTTTCCTGCATGCCGGGTCGGGCGACAACAAATCTCATCTCTCTTGAAATCGCTTCTGATGTATTTTCCCCACATTTTTCCGCGTTTAATCTCCCTTATCTTTCCGAATAACCCCACGGAAAAGAGTGATTGAGGGACAGTCAGGAAAAGGAAATCATCTGCTGGACACCCGAAGCTTTTCGGAAATTATTAAAGAAAAAGTCTGTTAGAACGTGGGGCTATAATCTATTGTAGGCCTACATATATTAATTTTCTGTTAGCTATATTCCATGATGTGCCAGTGACTAACCGCCAGTGGCTGACTATATTCTAAAGATTTCCAGTTGACAGTTTCAGTCGCGCTTGCCGTGTCTTGTTTGTATAATCATCTCCCTTCGTTTCTGGGTTCTGTCTTCAATCACATTACAAACCACCAAAGCAGATGCAACTTCCCTTTCACTCACAACAGCTATTTCCACTTTTGCATTACAGATCACGTACACACTCTGGTCAAATTAGGTACGGTTGCCACAGCGGTGGCTGATCCATCTCCTCATGTACCAAGAAATTCATTAAATTATCGCTCGGAATTGCCATGTAAAGTCACCTGCAGAAAAACCAAAAAAGAAAGATTGCACAAGAATTAAACTTCAAACAAACAGAGTACCTTCACCCCTACACTGAAACAGGGAAAGAGCATGCCTTGGTAAATGAATGGGGCTAAAGGGTCTTGACTGTCCGAGGCAATCTAAGACTACGTGGGGCCATCTGGTTCCGTGCGGATGAGACTAATCGAGTCGTTCCAGGGTGACAAGATTGACTCGGTCGAGCTTGGGACTGAATTGGTCGCTGGGAAGAATGCTTCAAATTGATGTCCACTTGTTCATGAGAAGCGTTCAACGTTCGGTACATAGTCATGTCCTTGTGGGCCTGCATGTTCGCCAGCCCATGGAGAAGACGGACTTGAGTTTTGCATGCCGGGCCTGTCCGAAATTCTTGAAATCCCAGAATTGAGAGATGATGATATCTGGGAAATAATGCACGATGATGCTGGGATTCGTCTGTTAAGGAACTGACTACTACTTTTTCCATTTACATAAGTTTTGCTCCAAGGTAAAAATTGGACAAGAAAAACAATAGGATAGGAAATGCATATTTAGTTTAATATTGAGCAAGGGACAAAAATACTAGCTAACAATGACAATATATTATGTAATGCTTTTCGGCTGAAAAATAACACGGGGTATCAAGCATTTTGGCTTGAGTAATGCACATGGAGTATTGTATTCTCTCAAATACTAGTAAGAATTACGAACAATGTTTGTATTTTATGTTGCAACTTTATAGTATAATCTCCACTCATTTTTCAAGTATCGATGCAGAATCTTTCATATAAATGGGACAGCAGCTCATGCTGCCAACCCAAATCAACCCACGAATCACTGTGTCTATGGAAGTCAAATTATGATCCTAAAAAGTACATGGAGTAGTGATTTCAACACAGGAAATGGGGCTTTATTCTATTTTTTTTCATCGTTTCTCGATGGATATTTTAGGGAATTGCGAATTAAATAGCATTCTCCAACATCCCAAAAAAAAAAAGGGGAGTGGGGGGGGGGGTTGTTTAAGGGGGCAAACAAACAAACAAACAAACAAACCCAAGAGCATGAACCAAGAGATACGATATCAAGCGTCGGTAATGCGGTATCTATCGAGCGGGTCCTTGGGGGAAGAAAGGACCAGGCGATCGTGATACACCCTCCATGCATAGTCCTCGAACGAGAAGGATCCGAACATCGCCTTCTCTTGATCTCTCCTCTTTTCTCGGCCGCTTGAATCGCTGATCTCTTCATGGCCGCCGTCCTCCTCGTCATCTTGGCCACGGACGACGATTTTCTCCGGAGGAAGAAGGGGAGAGACCGTGCTCTCCAGAGGAAGGCTGACCAGCAGCGACATGGTTATGGCGCTTGCCGTCTCGCTGCTGTTGCCCTCCTCGCAGCACGCCACTGGCCTCCCTCTCACTTTCTTCAGCTTCCCGTTGCTCCACACCTGCCATTTCATGGTGAAGACTTGTTTGATCGAGTCATGATTTTATGTAATATCCATGTCATCAAGAAGGATTAACCATATCCCAATAAAGATCAATCGATCGGATGCTCGAAAACTAATGAATGACATCACATGGTACTATCCAAGAACCAACATCCCACTTCACCATTCGAGATATCGATTTTTTGCAGACGAAGGTCTAATTAAAAAGGGCAAATTGAATGTGCCGGCTGAATCAATGTGAAAAAATCTTTTGGCCAAGAAAGAGTACTGATATGGCAAAAACGACGTCACGAATGTGCATTTAGATGGTCCTAATTCTTCCCTCTATTCAGACAACGACCGATGCACTAAGCTCCAATTATTTATGATTGTACTAAGGCCTGTCCAAAAAATTGACAAGTTCTAAAATCAGTGGATGGCCAAGGATTTCAAATTCCAGCGTCCATCAAGCCGAAGAATTCCTCTCCCCTCGTGGGGTCTCATTTCTTATTCGCTAATCCCACCATCTTGACAAACGGTCCCTACCTATCAATTTAATATTGAACCATGCCTTTCCTTCTTATCAATATAGCATGCTATATTTGAACAACAAACCAAGATGATACATTTATCTAACCTGCCTTATTTTTTTAAAATTTTTTTGGACCTTACTGGTTTCGACCCGAGCTCGAGTTGTAGCCAAGCCTACTTCCTAAAAGACGTGTATCGCAAATATAACATGTGAGCAAAAATTGAGAAAGGGTTTCTGAAATTTTCCCATTAAATGAATCGCGGATGTAGGTATGGAAGCAGCTAATAAAATACGACACGGAATGATGTGTTATTCTTCGTGTCCTCGGCTAATAAAAATGACCCGACCCGTTTTACTTTGAATTCACCTACCCCAGGATTGGCTGGACGATCGAATTAAATAAATTTTAATCCACTGAAGATGGAAAAACCAATCTGCAATGAAAATGAAATCGATCGCATGTAGTTCAGGACTCACCTGAGCAATGTCGCCGATCGCAACCATCAAGGAGCCGACCTCCGGCGACACCGTGACCATGCCCGAATCCGCCAACAGAGAATACTTCTGGGTCCTAATCTGGTAGCTCAACCCGACCGCAAACGGGTAAAACCCGCCCGCGCCCGGCATGATCGCTTTCTCGTGACCCTCGTCGGAGCCACCCTTGGATATCCACATCAGCGAACAGACGCGGGTCGGGTTCTCCTTGACCGGGTTCTCGAACCCGATCGCGCCCGACAGCCATTCTATTATCTCGCAGCCCACTTTCTCCATCGTCAGAGCGAGCTCACGGAGAGATTCTAGCTTCAACTCGCCCGACTCGGAAGAGCTAGAGCACAGCGAATCTAAACAAAACCACTCACCGAGTCCGTCGTCGTCGTCGTCGTCGTCTTCGTCACGTTCGTACCCGAAAGGCCAGTTCTTTGGGAAGTACAGCTCTTTCCGGTCAGGGGGGAGGTCGAAGAGAGCAAGCGACTCCGACTCAGCCGAGCGGGCGAGCTCCGGAGATATCGGATGACCGGTCATCTGGAAAAACCCCGAGGACGAAGCCGACGAGAGGTTCTCGAAGAAAGAGACGGTCTTTTCGTCCGAGTAGGACACGTTCGAGATGGCGGCGGCGGCGGAGGAGGAGGTGGGGTTTTGGTTGTTTGTGGTTCGAGAGAGGCGAGTGGGGAGGGAGAGAGCGGGCGGGAGGCGGTGGACGAGCCGCGAGAGGAAGTCGGCGGCGGCGGAGTCCGTCCCGGCGGCTGCGGCGGCGGGGAGAGTCGAGGGAGTCGGCGGCGGCGCCGAGGTGGTGCCGTACACGTCTGTGAAGCGGCGCGGCTGCTCCTGGCCGGAAGAGGCCATTCCGGCGATGATAATGAAGGGTGGGGTGGAGCTAAAGCTAAAATGCGCGACAGATCGAAACGTCGATGGACTGGCGTCTGATATCTGTAGAGGGTCAATTTATATATAGTGGGGTTGGCCTTAAAAGATCACAAGTGTGCAAGAGAGGAAAACTTTGGTCGTGTTTAGTGAGAGGATCGATGGCTGGGATTAAGTGGAAAGATTAAGGTGCAAAAGATTAGGATTAATTGCAAGGTATTTAATATTGTAAGATTTGTTAAGGATGTGATTAGCTATCTTGAGGACAAGGTTGCCAAAATTATGTCACCTGGCCATAGTATGGTAATCTCGTTACTTTTAGACCTGGACATGGAAAAAAATTCAAAAGCTGGGTAACTCAATTCGCTATGAAATATAAAGGTTTGAAAGTGAATTATTTTGATTCGTATCATTTGAAGGTCATTCCCGGGCAAGTTTTGATGATGAGGCACGTTGGGAGGAGAAATTAAATTTTCTCTAGGGTTTCCGAGTCGAGGTGTTCATTTTTTTTGGCGATTTTTTTATTAGAGAAAAAAAAAACAATTTCTATCTTTTGTGGTTGTGGAGTGGATCCATCCAACTAGGGCCGGGTGACCAGCTCATTCGTACCTTCAAAGGAGGACATATAATATAATACACCGAAAATGAAACGGGAGCAACCATACTAATTTTATCTAATTTGGGTAATTAAGGCGCGGTTAAGATAGGGTGGCATTGTAGGGTTTTAGTTGTCCGAGGATTAACATGGGTGGATGAAGGAAGGAATCATTTGGGACATTAAAGACCAAATGAGTACTACACCTTCCTTTTTGAATTTTGGAGTTTGTGTCATTTTTAAAAAGAATAAGAAATTTCTTTTGCAAATTATTTTGTTCAAAGTCCAAAAAATTCCAAGACCTTTTTGCAGTTGGAAAAGTGTCGGTTTCTTGCCTTGTTGTGAGGGAAGTTGTGCCTCTCTTGGGGACTGGGGCAGCAGGTGGGACTTTTGCACGGGGTCCGCCATCATCGTCCTGACTCCTGTCCACAAACAACGAGTACTAAAATTAGGGAGGAAATCATTAAAATAAGAGCATAATTCAGGGGACGAAACTAAATTGCTTAATCTACATAATATTAAATTTGATTCCTATTATCCTTAACAAAAATTAAAATAAATGACATAAAAAATGTCTAACATTTTTCTTTGGTGTACTTCAATGGAAGAGATCGTGAGTTTTCGGAGCTTCCTCTTCGTTCGATGTCTTTGGTGGCTTTGGAATGGAGTTGTTTGTACACTACATGCTACAGATTTATTATTGTGATATGCTCGTTCTAGGACGAGTTAGGGACTTATTATCGATCGTGGAATGGGATTTGCTCACCTGCTTATATTTTAAGCATGGAATTATTTATCCAATCTCGTTTGAGTTGTTCAGTTTCCTCTAATCATTTGGTTTAATTTTCGCTTTTTTTTTTGTTCATATGAAAAATGAGTCATATTGTTTATTCATATTTTACGAGGCATTTCTTTAAAATGAATGCCACAATGACAAATAAGGGTTAATACTATAAAATTATACATATTGTAACACTTATATCCCGAATTTTTTTATGTCACTAAAGTCTCTAGACTTTCCCATTATAATAAGCTTAATTCCAAAAAAATAATAATAATAATAACTTTAGATCGAGTGATAATTCTAGTTTCAAATTTTTTTATGTTGTAAAAAAAACTAACTTTAGAATTTGGCTCCAACTTTTTTTCCTGTCTAAAAAAAATCACTAATCTTCACTTAAATTTCAAATTTTGCCCCATTTAACTTAGAATCATTAATTGCCCTCAGCAATAAATCCACTTGTTGGTTGGATTGAAAGCATTATTTATTGTATTCTTCTCTGAACCATAACTTAGATAATAATGGCAAAGCTACTCATCGATATCTACATTTCATTAGCAAGTCAAAAAGATCTCTAAATTGAATTTCTCAAACTATAGACCATCACTCATCGAGACACCATGGACAAGATTTGCCTAGCTCACGACTAGAACCATTTTTCCTTAAACAATGTTGACTTCATACACATAGTTAACGATGAAGACCAGATTTGAGATGAGAGTGAAAGTTTGTGATTTTTTTACGTGATAGAGAAAAAGTTAAAGCTAGAATGACCTAAAATTGGTACTTTTTTATGAGACAAAAAAAATTGGGATTAGAATTGTCACTTGACTTAAAGTTGATTTTTTTTTTAAATAGCCCTATTGTGATATAAATACTCCACACTTTTTTAGTGTCGTAAAAAACTCTAATTTATATCAATATGACAAATATATTTTAGATAGAAGTAAAATAGAAGGTATATATGTCATATATATATATATATAAAAGTTTGGGTTTTCTTGCAACATAAACAAAAATTAGAGATATTTGTGTCACGGTGAGTATAATTTGAAATTTTTGGTGGTGTTTGCTCAATAAATAATAAGTTTAAATTCTCACTTGGCAAGTCAATTAACCTACATTTGCTACTAAATGTCCCACACCCAACCCCAAATTATGCCCATTGTAATATAAATATTCTGAACTTTTTTTATGTCGTGTGAATAAATACTCCAAACTTTTTATGTATCATAAAAAACTACGACTTATACCAATATAATAAATATACTTTGGATGGAACTAGAATAAATAGTATATATATCATACATGTATAAGTTTGGGTTTTCTCATGACACAAAAAAATTTGCGATATTTATGTAGCAATGAGTATAATTTGAAAGCTTTTGTGGTATTTGCTCGCTAAATAATGAGTTGAAATTCTCAATTGGCAAGTCAATTAACCCATGGTGGCCACCCTACATGGGAAATGGGAGGTGGAGAGTTTGATTCCCCACTTTCCCAAGAATTAGAGGTAGAGATGTTTAGTTTCAAGTGTGTGGTTCAACTCCCATCATCTGCAAATATGCAAGGTAAAAATCTAAGAATGCGTTAAGAATTAGGGTAAGACAGACAAAAAGAAAAAAAGGTCGTCTCCAATTGGAGGTTCCAAATTCCAATCCTAAAATGAATATTTTCATACTACCAAAAAGAGAGATACTTTATGCAACATGCAGTAAAGCATATGGTGATTTCCCTTTCAAACTCAATCCAAACAAACCTATGGATCGGGTGTGTGTTTTATAAATTTTCTCGATGCCCATTTATTTCATGGAGAAATGGATAATTAGGAAAACATCTTCCTATAATTGATCACATGTATCCATTGAAATGGTTAGTCAATAAAAAAATATTTTTATTATAGATAACAATTTATGTCTAAATATCGTTGTGAATGACAAAAATATTTTTCATTCATTCATTTTTATAAACGATATAAGTCATCATTTTCTTAAAAAAATATTTTCTAGATCATTTATTTTTCGTAAAACAAATTAAGCAAAATGCAAATACATTTTTCCTCTTCAACGTTGCAAATGCCCCAAAAACAAATTCAATTCTTAGTAACGAACCTAAATTCAGACCAGCCGAATATACTTTGCTTCCGCAGGAAAAGTGCCGGATAAGACATCCGAAAAAGAAAACGAACCAGTCAAATGTCCAGCTCAAAAAAGTCCTACGAATCAGCCATCCCGATCAGAGGGCTGAGAAATCACCGTCGCTCCTCCATCAGATCGATCGATCGATCCGATCATACGCTTCGCCTGCATCGCGCATCATAATCCGCGCCCGCACGCTTTGGCGGAACGTATTTCTCTCGACTTCGAATTGAGAGCAAAGCACGAAACGAAAGCAGACGCCTTTTCTCTGTTCCCGCGATTTGCAGGAGGCGACGGAGCTCCTCGAGTTTTGATCCCGCCATCATGTTCGCCAAGCGGTTGTTGCAGAAGGCCGCGCAGCAGCTCCACCAGCAGCAGCTGCAGCAGCAGCAGCGTCGGCGTCGCAGCAATCACGGAGAAGAAGAAGAAGAGCGAGAAACGCCAGCTCCTCAGGTTCCCCCTCCTCCCTGGCCCACGCATGCATTTCTCTGTTAGCTCGTGTTGACCCGTCTCGGGTTCTCGTTGATTGAGATTTCTCGTTGCCGAATGGCGAAATTCCAGGTTCGATGTTTGTTCCCCGAGGTTTGTGAATGAATGTTGGTTTCCTTTTCGGGCATGGGCAGCTCGTTTTTTCTGTTTGTTTGTGTGTTTATTTTCCTCGTTCTGTCAATCGAGGAGGACGAATTTGAGAGGAAATCGCAATCAGATGATAATTTGATTGGTTTTGGATAAACAGCATTCTCTGGTTAATCGAGGATTACAGGAGTATTGATTCCCTGGACTGAGAACTTTGTTAGTGAACATTTCGTTAAAATTATACGTGGAGGCAATGGAGAATGTGCATGTACCGATGAGTTTGATGTTTTCCATTGAAAAGTCAACTGTTTGACCCCTGCAATACTTGGACTTGGCCATCTGGGCCTGTTTAACCAGATGTCGTGGCAAATGGCAATGGCAAGGTTGCTAATGCTGAGTGCTCGGACGATTCTGGTTATGGCTGCTTATATGACCTTGTAAAATGAGGAGATTCCATGATAATGTCACAAATTCATGCAGGTGGTATCAATTTCAGAGGAGAAAATGTTAGATGGGGTGAATTTACCATGTTGAAGATAATAAGTCTGTGTGTTTCTTGTTCCATAAACCAGGCAGCTTGGAGGGCATTTGAGCTTTTTTAAATCTGAGAGGGTTTGTACTTAGATGGAGTTTGAGGAAATTTGACCTTTCCCAGAGGGCTGAGATAAAGTGCGAACTCATCTCATTCTGCAGACAAAACCGTTCATTAGGTGGATTTGCCATTAATAGTATCAAAAAAAGGCGTTTACTTTAGAGATAAGTTCTGGATTCAAAATGCCACATGCATATACCATATGGAGTTCATCATTTTAAACATTGATTGTTAAATTTTAAGTTTTTCTACAATTCTTCTGGCAATTTTTCTACATCCGAATTGTCATTCAGTTTGTATCCTGTGGATAAATGGTGTATTTGGTGTAGCACATAAAGATTGTTGTTTGTTCTAATCTTTTACGTGGAACTTTGATCAGTCTTTTGCATTACTGCTTTCACTTTTACAGCTTCATGTGCCACTTGGAGGCTTGAAATCTATGGGTTTGGATCCTAGTGTTACTGTTCACTACGGTGTCCCTTCTACAGCATCTATTATGGCTCTTGATCACATTACTGCTTTCCCTTTTACAGCTTAATGTGCCACTTGGAGGCTTGAAATCTATGGATTTGGATCCTCGTGTTACTGTTCACTATGGTGTCCCTTCTACAGCATCTATTATGGCTCTTGATCCCATTCAGAGCCTTTTGGCAATAGGAACTTTGTGAGTTGGATGTCCTGTTGGCTACAGAAACGAATTTCAATGTGAGATGAAACTGTGTTTATGTTTTACCTATTCCATCAAAGAATCATTCTGTGATTGTTAATCCTCTGCAAAAGTATTCGACCGTTGTCCCTCTGCAAAATATTGTGGTTGTACCCTCAAAAGCAAAGTAGACTGCTAGGTCATATGCGACTCTACCCACTTTTGACCCTGATTTTCATTCAACTGCAGGGATGGTCGGATAAAAGTGATTGGGGGTGACAATATCGAAGCTTTATTTGTATCTGCAAAGCAGTTGCCATTTAAGCACTTAGAGGTCTGTGAATTTTTCTCTGATGGAGATTTATTATCTTCATTCACATATTTTGTGGTGTTTAGAAGTAACTCTAGCGAAGTACATCATTCTGAATAAAGTATATTGATGATGTTCTATTAAGCCATTCATTTGTAAAGTTGTCTTACCAGCTAACATTATTATGTCCTTAAACAGTTCCTGCAAAATCAAGGTTTCCTAATCGGTATATCCACTGACAACAACATACAGGTTTAAACTCTTTAGTCCATGTGATCTTTTAATTTCAATTAATCAAATTCTTATTGGTGTTACCTTCTTTCTGAAAAATGCCTGTTTGCCTTTCTCTTTTTCATTTTCTCAGTTTAATTGTTGGCATTTTTCAATTGTGTGCTGTTGGCTTAAGAGACTGTTGACATTGGCAGGTTTGGGACATAAAGTATAGGGATGTTGCTTGTACTTTACAGTGGGAATCAAATATCACTGCCTTTTCGGTGATTCAAGGGACTGGATACATGTAAAAGATACAATCTCTGGAAACTTTCCATTATCAGTTATTTTCCTTTTTCTAGAGCCTTATAGACCCATGAGATCTGATCGTCTGTTCAGGTATATCGGGGATGACAACGGTATGGTGTTTGTGCTAAAGTGTGATGCAGGCCAAAGAGAGATTGTTCAACTTCCTTACCTTATTCCAGCAGATTCAGTTGCTGGTAATCTTTCAATACATTCAGATGTAAATGGTCTAACAAATCCATGCTACTTCGTTTCCTTCTCAACTTGTCTTATCATTTCTTTTAGCATCAAACGGAATGGACTCACTGCATTAGCATTATTTTGGACCTTGGTAGCATCACATGTATGGACTGTCCAGTTGATCTGGTCTTTTTTAGAGACAGATAAGCTCAAGGTTTTAATTTCTATGTTCCAGCATGAACTTTAGCTCAATGATATGAAAGTTTGATTTTTGCATGAAGTAAACTAGAAGTATGTATTTAACAGTTATGCTGCTTTGTCTAACCTCATCTCATATCGACATGGTGCAAATGGATTGCTAGGATGCCTTTTCCCTTCATATTAAACAGCATTTTCTCCAAATCTGTGTCAAGGATAATATCTAGTCTACTGTTTGATGAATGATTTCACTGATACAAAGATAAAATATAACTAAGCATTTTTCTTCATGTAGGGATAGAAACATGGTTTCTGCCATATTATTGTGGTTTATGTAGTACATCCTACTATTTATGATTATTGAAAACAGTTGACCTGGCTATGTAGATATGTAATTATAGTGACTATTTATATTTGGACCATGATGTGTCCCTATAGTTTCCTAGCTGTAGTTATTAATTCCAATTTCCTGTCTGGCTTCCAGAAGCAGCTGCAATTTCTGTGCCTCATCATCAGTCCGTTGTGGGGGTTCTTACACAACCTCGTTCCCTAGGAAATAGGTATAATAAAATACACTATATTCTCCTTATGGTTTTTTATTTGTTAGCGTAGCCTGTTTATGTAGTTTGTCCAATGCCATGTAACTTGCTCACTTTCTAAGTCATATGTCTGGCAAAATGAAAACTCAATGATGGCCAATTTAATGATTATGGTCTTTAGATCGCAACTTGTCTTTGGACTATCCTGGTGAGAGAACCCATTTTCCCATGGGCCTTTGAAGGTTTACCATTCCGTAACTTTTTGCTGAAATGAACTTTGTTAAATGACTTCTGGCCTCAAGTGCTTCATTGTGGACGGCCTAATACACTATGTTGCACTTTCTTTCTGACAATGTCAATCTGAATTTAAAACAACCAACTTCAAGCTTGTGAGTGCAACTTTCCTACATATGCTGAAGTTTTAAGATTAGGAGACGGTAAATTTAGCTGGTGGCTTGGTTTATTTGGAATGTAAGCCCCATGATAGGTAGAAGAACTGGGGATTATTACTCTTGTTGTGGATGGATCCCCCTGAATAGGATGACAGCTTAGCCAGTACATAAGTTAATGTGATCATGCAGACATTGCAGTCCAAATGCTTCGAATTGTTTTATATTCTTTTTTCCATATTTTAACTAAATGTTAAGCTAGGTCAACAGTTGAGACCATTCTTTTTCTAAATGAACTGATGGTTACTTTAAGAAGTGGGATGTATGACTGTGCAAGGTTTATACACTGCCCTCTAGCATATGCTGCGTCCTGGATAATTAATGCTAATAAAGAGATTGGATTGCATGCAGGCTGTTAATTGCGTATGGGAATGGGTTGATTGTACTATGGGATATTTCTGCAAATCAGGTTGTCTTAGTAAGAGGCCATAAAGATCTCCAGTTGAAGGAGGAAAGAGTAATCAGCTTGCCAAAAGTAGCAAGAAATGAGCTTTCCGAGGATATCTCTGACAGTGAACCGATGGACAAAGAGATAAGCTCTCTTTGTTGGCTATCTGCGGATGGGTCTGTTCTGGCTGTTGGTTATGTCGATGGGGATATATTGTTGTGGAATATGTCTACTGCTGTCTCCAGAAAACAGCATGGTGGAAAAGAGTCTAATGATGTTGTTAAGCTTCAGATAGCATCTGGTGACAGAAGACTTCCAGTCATTGTGTTACACTGGTCTCTCAGTAGGTCTCAGAATGGTCACAATGGCCAACTTTTTGTCTATGGCGGTGATGAAATCGGTTCAGAAGAAGTGTTGACGGTCAGTTTTTAATTGAAATTGTTGCACCCTTTAACCATCAAGCTTCATAGGATAAGTTTTGTTTGCTGTCAACAATTAAGCAACTCACCCTAAAAGTGTGACTAGGCGAATGATCTATGTCGCTATGTTGAAATCTTTCCAATTTGCAAAATAACGATGGCCACTAGAGTTTAATATCATTAAAATGGGAAAAGTAAAAGGATTAAAAATTACTGATAGATTTCTTTTACTGCTGTACAGGTTAGTTTTCCTGCTTTCCAGGTGGTTTTTTCCCGGGTCAATTCCAAAAAAAACCCCAAACTTTAGGTCTAATCCCAAATCTGCCCTGAACTTTTTTTTTTTTTTTTTTTTTTGGTAACTCGGAACCCCGCACGGCCGGCAGCCGGGAAGTAAACCCTGGGGGTGACACGTGCCACCACCAAGCACGTGCCACCAGGGTAAATCCACAAATGACTCCTGAATTTTTTTTTTTTTTTTTTGGTAAGGTGCCCTGAACTTTTTTTAATCTCTTAAAAAACCCCAAAATTTAGATCCAGTCCCAAATCTATCCCAAACTTTTATTTGTCTCAGAAAAAACCCCAAACTTTAAGTTTAGTCCCAAATCTGCCCCAAACTTTTCTTTTGTCTTAAAAAAAACCCCAAACTCTTAGTCCATTCCCAAATCTACCCCAATTTTTTTTGTCAAAAAGAAAATCATCAAATTTTATTCTAATCCTAAATTTGCCCCCGTTAGCCTCTGTCCAAAAGCCGTATTAGTAATCCGTAATTTTTCATGTCCTAAAACGGTTTTATTTTGAAAATAATTTTCTATGACATCTTGCTTATGTGTATTTATCATCTATGTGGAAATGCCATGTTAAGTTGGGACTGGACCATAGGGTATATTTGAGAATAGATTAAAAATTGATGATTTTTTTAGTACAAATGGAGGGTAAAACCCCAAATTAGTATACCCGTCAATTGCGACATGTTATTTAATTTAGTAATTTGACAGTAAAATTTAACGGAAACTAATAGATGGTAATTTGTTTTGGTGGTCAAAAAATTAGTTTTGGGTAAATTTGTCATATGTGTATCAATTTGGGATTTTTCATAATATTGACTTTTTTTTTAGACAAAACAAAATTTGGGATAGATTTGGGACTAAAATTAAAGTTTAGGGTTTTTTCTGGGACAAAAGAAAAGTTCAGGGTAGATTTGGGATTGAACCTAAAGTTTGGGATTTTTCTTGAGACAAAAAAGTTTGGGGTAGATTTGGGACTAGACCTAAAGTTTGGGGTTTTTTTTTTAATTGACCAGTTTTTCCCCTGTAATAGCTCTTTGAAAATGCAAATTTAGTGTAATTTTGCTTTTATAATGGGAAATATATGATCAATGCTTAGTGGAAGTTGTCAGTAATACATAGATTGTTGTTTATACAGCACCTTTTAACTAGGTCTTATATCATTGTTTCACCAAACTTTGCAGATTCTAAGTCTTAATTGGGCTTCTGGGATTGAAGAAGTGAAATGCATTGGCCGTGTGGACCTCAGGCTTAATGGTTCTTATGCTGATATGGTGTTGTTACCTACTTCAAGTCCAATTGGTGGAGTTTACACCAGGTCCCTTATTGTATTAACGAATCCAGGACAACTAGATGTCTATGATGAAGGCTGTCTCTCTGCCTTAATGTCTCAGCAGGACACAAAAGCTACTGTTTCTCCATCGCCATATCCAATGGTCATACCTACTGTGGAACCGCAAATGACTGTGAGTCACCTTGGTTTTGTACATGCAGATGTGGCATTTTCTGGAGATTTTTCAAAGGTATTACTTATTTCTGGCCTCTGTCTGACTCCTCGGATACAGCTTTCATGGAAATTTTGATATTCTGTCAACTATAATTTATCAATCTAGGTCTTCTCCCTTAACTAGATAGTTGCAGCTGCAAAACATCACCTGAAGAACAATGTTCCAACCGGCCATACCGAGTGGCCTTTAACTGGTGGGGTCCCCCCAAGTCGACTTCACCTTTCAGAAGTGAATCAAGTTGAGAGGATCTATATAGCAGGTTATCGAGACGGATCAGTTCGAATGTGGGACGCAACATGTCCAACTCTGTCACTGATCTATGTTCTAGATCCGGGGGTATGTGTCTCAATGCAGTATCCCTAAATCACCAATTGTCATTGACTGCTTCGCCTCTCTCACTTTCATTACTTTCTTAGATACTGGCAGTCTAGCCTTTCTGCAATGGCAATTCTTCATATGAAGATATAATTTTTTTCTTTTTGGGGGATAATTAAACGGCATTATAATGTATTGTGCAGGTGACAGATATCACAATTCCGGGTGCAAATGCAGCAGTGTCAGCCATAGATTTTTGCTCAACCACTTTAAGTTTGGCAATCGGAAATGAGTGCGGTCTTGTAAGAGTTAAATTAGTTGTATGATGTTTCCACAACCAAATGTTAGCAGTACACTGAATCTCTTTTCTCCATTTGTGATTGTGTAGGTTTTTCTGTACAAGTTGATTAGTAGTTCAGAAGAAACAACCCTGCACATTGTAACAGAAACAGAGAATAAAGGTATGATAGTGAAGTATTTGTGACTAGTTAAACAGTTTGGACCTATGCAAACGCTTGGAATGTTTCTTAAAGAAAGTTTCATGACTAGACACTAGATGAAGGAGCCATGGATTTTGGAGGTGTACAAAACAGGTTGAAGGAACTATGCGTCAAATTTACCCTTTTTTGAAAGCACTAAGCAATTAGATTGGGTCTGGACGCATCCCCAACACATTTCAACTTTTTTCCTGCCCCAACATAGCCTTCCTAATATAAGAATTTTCTCAAAAGGCGAAATGGCCATCTCACATGCCAATGTCTCCTGCCCACTATTGACTATTCTATAGGACGTTTTGATTCACAACATTTTCTATTTTGAAAGTGGAGAGTGCTCTTTGAGAAGTACCTCTCTGGTCTTAACTTACGAAACCATGTATTATCTGTGGACTCTAAATATCTGCACCCCCAGTTGGCAGTGGCAGTTTGCTTGTACTGATATCAATCTAACTTGCTGAGCAAAGGTGTTGGCACTCGTTTGAATGTTATTGTGTGTGTAATTTTCTTCAACTTTCGTGCAGTTCAAAATTTAGTCCAAGAGGATGGGCCACAGTGCATAGCTATATTTTCTTTGCTCAATTCCCATATTGGCACTCTAAAATTTGGAAATTCTGGAACCAAACTTGTTGTTGGATTTGAATGTGGCCAGGTGAGGATCATCAATTGAGCCTTTGATGATATTGCTATCTTTTATATCCATTGGGTTCAATGTTTGAGTTTTCCATCTTGGTTTTCAGGTGGCAGTGTTTGATACTAGCACTATGTCAGTTCTGTATGTCACGGACATCGCATCAGACTCAAGTTCCCCAGTTATATCTCTAGTTGTGAGTTCATTTGCAGAATGTAGCAAATTGGCAAATGGTCTGAGTGAATCTGAATGCGGAGGTCTAAGAAATCCTGAAGAGCCATCTATATTCATATTGACTAAAAATGCCCATGTTGCAAAATTGGACAGTTCCAATGGTGATATCATTGGCTCTCAGTCCTTCCACCCTGGGAATAACCACACTGCTATATCTCTACATATAATAGGCAAGAATTTTCATCTGTGAAGAAGAATAACTTTTGGCAATTCTTTAGTGGCAATTCCCTGAAAGTTGTTTCAACTTTTAACACAGAGAGCAGTCATCTTGTTTCTGAAGTCTCTCTTGACTCTCATCTGGTGAACTTGTCGGAGGATGGCGAAGCCAAGGAGGGGAATGCAGGTTCTAAGTTTGACCGGGGAAGTAATCCCCTTACATCTGAATCAGCAGCCTGCTCTCAAACTACCCCTCTTGGACTGGAACCAAAATTGTTTGTTTTACTCTGCTGTGAAGATATGATAAGCTTACTTCCTTTGACATCTGCTACTAAGGTGCAATCTGTTTAACTTACCATTACCTCCAGTAATGCTCTATAATGTAAAAGTTTGTTAACTGGCAGTCTTGCAGATTGACAATAACTTCATTCGACAAGTCAACCTCATAAAACCATGTTGTTGGACAACAGTCCTGAAAAAAGATGAGAAGGATTCTGGATTAGTAATTGTTTACCAGACTGGAGACATTGAAATAAGGTTAGGTGACAATTTGGTATTCCCCCCTTCATGTTGCTGCTTGGGAATCTGCTGCAAAGTGGACAACCTTGACCCACAGTAGCAGTTGCTGGGCTATGAATTGTTTAGCCTTGTATAGTTTATATTTGGTAGTATGTTTTGACAATGAATCTCTGGTGATGAGAATTTTCTGTTGGAAATGATCATTTATTGACAGGTCTTTGTTAAATTTGGAAGTGGTGGCAGAAAGTTCTTTGATGTCCATTCTGAGGTGGAACTTTAAGACCAACATGGATAAAATGATGTCCTCCTCTGACAGTGGGATTATTGCCCTGGTCAGTTCCTTTCTGGAGTTTAGCGTATGACTCACTAATTCTCTTTAAATATCAGTATCAGGTACAGAATTATGATTTTTCTTCGCCTAGATCCTTTGAAAGAGGAAAAAGAATTCTTCATAATCAGAACTCTCATTTCAAGATCTGAATATAATACGCTGAGATCTTTTATTGAACCAGAGTATGAAGTTTTTAAAATCTGTTAGAGCTACTTTTCCAATCTTAAAATGGACATCTATAGATGGTGAGAGAGTTTTCAAAGGAAAGCTTAAGATGAAGAAACTTCATATGATCCATCCCAGGAATCTGATCAATCCTATCTAGGTACATGTAATGACAAATAACCTTAGATGGAGTAAGCAGATGTTTCAAAAGGAAGAAGTAGCTTTGAAATGGTCTTGATGGTTCTTTGCTCATGACATTTTTCTTTTTTCTAGGTCAACGGTTGTGAGTTTGCATTCATATCTTTATCAGCCCATGAAAACGACTTGAGGTCTCTCTCTCTCTCTCTCTCTCTCTCTCACACACACACACACACGCACGCATGCAGAGGTGTGGATGGTGCACCCACTTAAGTTTTTAGTTTGTGAAATCAATCTGTATTACAGTCTGACGTACATGTACAATTCCGAACTTATATTCCAAAACGAAATCGTTGGATGAGAGTAAGCATTCTTGTGATCTTGTAGGATTCCTGATTCCTTGCCTTGCCTCCATGATGAAGTCATTGCAGCTGCTGTTGGTGCAAGCACAAATTTATCTCCAGATCAGAAGAAATTGCAGGTTGTCTTTATTTTACTTCTCTGTTTGCTTAAAAAACGAACACATCTGAATCTAAGAACTATAGCTGCAGGGAACTGACGGTCGAGGCGCTTTTGGCGGTATTATTAAGGGCCTCAAAGTGGGTGAAGTTGACGATAATTCTTATTTTAGTGAAATGGGTTCAAATGATCCTGCACTCCTTGAAGGCATATTTTCTGAGCCTCTAACGTTGAAGACTTCCATTCCAAATCCAACCGCTCATGATGAAGTCATTGAGCTTAATATAGGTCAGAGATCTCACTTTGTCCTCATTCCTAGCTCAATTTATCCTTCTTTGCCCCTCCTCCTTGACATTCAACTTATTACTGCAGATGATATTGAAATTGATGAACCTGTGACTGTCTCATCATCATCTCATCAAACCAAGCATGATGAATGGGGTAGAACATAATTTCTTTAAGCTACAATAGTTCTATGTATTTGAAGGCAGTTTTAATAGTACCATTTTTTTTGCAGAAAGAAAGGGTGAGAGGGAAAGATTATTTGAGGGTGCCAGTATTGATACCAATCCAAGACCCAGAACTCGTGAAGAAATTATTGCTAAATATAGGAAAACAGGGGTAAATTGATTTGAGTTGGTGATCTAAATTAGCTCAATCCTTTAGTACTTTACAAAACTTACAGTTGGCGTATTTCAGGATGCCTCTTCAGCAGCATCACAAGCTCGGGATAAACTTGTTCAACGCCAAGAGAAACTTGAGGTAGGATTTTTTCCTTTTTTTTTCGTGTCTATATTTATAAATTGGAAAAATCCCTTTCGATAAGCAATTTAAGCTCGAGGAGACCTGTTATGTTTCAAACATGTAGTTTTTGAGGAGGACCTTTTGTTTGCTCTCTCTCTCTCCCCCCCCAAAAAAAAATTCGAGCTTTCACCTAAAATCCTCCATCCTACATGTTGATAATTGCAGGAATGAGTGATTATTACTAAATTAGCCATATACTTTTGCTTAAACGTTTAGGGACAATTGATTCTCGCTCTTTAGCTTTTCAGATGTGATTGTCCCAGAATGGATAACAATGTTGTTTTCGCATGAAGGGCCCAAAGTTATACTGTAGAAGAATGTAGAATAATCCTAAATCACCTTATATAACTGTTAAAAGCTTAATGGGCCTGCGAGTAGATAGTGGAATGTTGAGTCGGAGAATTGTCAATGGAACAGTTAAAATACTTGAAAGGATTTGGTTTTGAGTTGGCTTACAATTAACTTTTCTCACCCTTCTCTGCAATACATTACTCTAGACAGAGTCTTTATATATGGTAGGAGCTTTTTATCTTTGGGACAAATGTGCTAATGTTAAGACTTTGCTGCCATCTTTAACAGAGGATTAGCAGACGAACTGAAGAGCTGCAAAGTGGAGCTGAAGACTTTGCCTCCATGGCGAGTGAACTTGCAAAGAGAATGGAAAACCGCAAGTGGTGGAATATGTTCTGAATGGTGGAGTATTAATATATGTTTTGCACCAACCAATACCTACTGCAATCTTAGTTGTCCTGGGCTTTTTCTAATAGCCAGCACATGCAAAGCCATATTGTTTATAGGCATTAAAGTTTCCCTCCATGCATGTACAGTATAAGAACACAAACAGGGGGGGAACGGGCAATAACTTTGGTTAAAGAATGTTATTTATGAAATTTTGTGTATCAATATCTAAAAATGTAAATAAATCTCCTCTCTTTTTTATGATATTGAATTTTCAATGATCCTGTCTGCTTGTAAAGAGGCTTGCCTCAGGTAACATTTGCTACATATTGAATAGAAAACCGAGATTTTGTTTCATTTCTCATGCTGAAAGAAAAAAGGATTCCATCTTGTGATCTTAATTTTGTAGTCCAGAAGTATTAGACGATACTGATACCTATGGCTGGATACAGTTTAATTTTGTCCATCTCTAACCTTTGCATCCTGAGTTGTGTAGCTCACCCCTCGCAAAACAAGGGTTTAAGCTCTGTTCTTTTTTTTTTGGTCCTTCTCCAAGTGCGGACTTGGGAAAGTCGTGAAGGTAACATTCGAGTTTTATGCATCCCTCGATCTATTGCAAGGACTTATTCAGTATGACTGAGCATTCCAATCCTTGGTCTGCGAAGAATGGTTGAATTTCCTTCTGGCTTGGTTAAATTGGTGCAGAATTCCAATTGCTTGTTGGTATAATATGTATTTGGTGATGTTTCACAGCTTCATCACAGAAGTTGGTTGAGCACAATATGCGTTTCGTTTTCATTCTTGGAAAAGTAAGTTTCGTTTCCTTCCACTGTTTGCGGACTCGGTACCTTGATTAAGCATTCAACGAACGATTCCATGACCAGCGAGGGAGGACGGTGCTCCCCAGTATGAACACCCAAAAAATTATAGATCAGGACATGAATTGGTCTTTGCTTTCACCGACCAGAATGTGAGAAACGTGTTCCTGTTTCATACCATGTTTAACTTATGAAAAAGATACTGGTGGAATCCGAACGGACCTCAACTTTATGACTTCTTTTGATGCCTAATATTCCCTCATGGTAGATTAGGTTGGGTTCCGTCCTACTTTTCATACATGAGCCTAATCACATATTATTCAATTCGTAGAACACTCGTGTGAGAGATGTAATGCGATGTGAACAAGTGGATAGATTATTGTGTTTCTTAATGACGAACATACTATATGATGACTAACAGTGGCGTCGACTTTGTATCTGTCTGAATGGACTTCTTGCTAGATCTTGCTGTATTGGTTAGTTGACGAAAAGATTAATTGCAAAACCCATTACATGACAGAAGATATATATTAGTATGCCGTGATGACCCGACAATATCTTGATCATTTTATGGGAAATATCTTGATCATTTTATGGGAAGATAGCTCGATCATGATGGAGTGCGACTGGGACATCCGAACTGCAAAGGATATACGGGAATATCTATAGCGGGAGAACGTCCAATTAGATTAGTGATGGAAAAGTCTCAAATGTGGGGATTTGAAGAAGGGTAAAAAAGTAGTAGGACCATAAAAATTTCTGATGCACTAGAAAAAAAGAGGAGGGTGTTGTATGTTAAAGATTACAATCATATAATCAGTCAGATCATCTATAATACAAAAGTATTATCGCATAAGTACAAATCTCTCATCCACCTAAAAATTTAAAATTTTAAATACCATTTTTATCGATAATGCTCTCTTAATAACAAAAAGAAAAAAAATTTATTAAATTATAATATTTATTTTTTAAAGCTTTGATATCTTTCATATCATTCCTGTCGAGAAAAAAAGCGTGTTGAATTTCAACGCTTTTAAAAATAATTTTTCTAAAGTATGAGGGCAATATTATGCACCGCATATTAACACGCGGTGAATGATGATCATTCGACGGAACATTGAGTTGAACAAATTGCCAAATCCCCGAGAAAAGGTCAAGGTATGAGAAGCATCACGTCTTAGAATTGCTGTGTTCCTTCTGACTCCCCTGTTCCCCGAGTCTGACTATGACCATGACACCATCAAAAAGCGACTCCCTAAGTATCGCACTCTTTCTAAGTGGCTTCTTGGAATGACCTTTGCGTTCACCACGTTGAAAATCAAAACCCCATCAAAAAATGATTTTGAGAAGAAAAGCCCCATATGGGTCGCATGGCCACTGGTATTGAAAAGAAAAGACCTTAAGCCGCTGTACACGTCTGACTCGGACTCTTCCCCACGAAGAGAATCCCACGAGCAAGATTTGACCACGTCAGGCGCCTCCCCGACCTTTCACACGTGCGGGGCCCGCTTCCAAACTGGTGGCCGAGGTGGGAATCTTTGCTTCCCCATTTCTCAGCAGCAGGACATACCGTCGGACCCGCCAATGAAAAATCAACCCTATACCGACCTCGACTTTCGTTTATAACTTGCATAAATTGCTTGGTGATTGGAGGCGGCCTTGTACCATGTAATTCAGCATCAGAGGTCAGAAGAGACAGAGCAGGGCCAGTTGCGCACAGACACAGAGAGAGAGAGAGAGAGAGGACAAGCTGCATATATCTTGTGATTTGGTAGCTGGTTGTGGAGGAGAGAAGCCCTTGAGTTATCTCCTCATATCCTTTTCTTTCCTCTAAAGTTTAAACCTTTAACGTTTATCTCCTCTCTCCCTCCCTGCCTCTCTCTCTCTGATAAATTTGAGAGACCCCAGAAAGCTGAGACCAAGCATTCTTTGCTTCTGGGTCTCCAATGGCAAGCTGGGTGCTATCAGAATGTGGCCTTAAACCCCTCCCTAGAGTATACCCTAACCCCAGAACTGGCCTTACATCTGGCAGCACCACAGTTTCAGCCAGAATCAGACCTTTTCAATCAAGCCAGAAGCATACTCTTGGCCCCTCATTGAAGGCCTTGAGGGGGTCAAGGGAAAGGAACTGGGCGCTGAATGTAAGCACACCAGTGAAACCCACGTCACTTGGTGAGGAAGCACGGGAAGAAAATGGAATCAATGGGCTCGGCGAAGAGCCGGGTCGGTTTGAACCCAGCACTCCTCCCCCTTTCAAATTGGCCGATATCAGGGCAGCCATTCCCAAGCATTGTTGGGTGAAGGACCCGTGGAGGTCAATGAGCTATGTGGTGAGAGATGTGGTGGTGGTTATTGGATTGGCTGCTGTTGCTGCTTATTTCAACAACTGGGTTGTTTGGCCTCTCTACTGGTTTGCTCAGGGAACTATGTTCTGGGCTCTCTTTGTTCTCGGCCATGATTGGTAAGCATCACAAACACTTTTGTCAATTCTTGAACTGCGGAAGAAATCGTGATGATTTTGAACGAGAATCTTTTATCTTGACGTCTTTTGTAATGTTCTTTTCAACCCATTGAAATGGGGATCTCTTTGGCAACTCTGTTTTAATTGAATTTGTTTTGACATTTCCACGATTACATAAGAGGTTAATTCTGTTTGCTTTGAGAATAGTTTGCTGTAAACTACATGAATTTTCAGACATCTTGCATTGGGAGTTTAGTTTCATATCTGTGTTGTATATTGTTTTGTGCTTGTGATGTGCAGTGGTCATGGCAGTTTCTCCAATAATCCGAAGCTAAACAGCGTGGTTGGACATTTGCTTCATTCTTCAATCCTTGTCCCATATCATGGATGGTCAGTTACTAAAGATTTCTGACTCATTCTGAATTAAATAGCCCTCCTGCTTTAATAAATTGCCTGATCACCAATTTGGCGTCATCCTCCATGAAAACTGCAGGAGAATTAGCCACAGAACTCACCACCAGAACCACGGACACGTCGAGAACGATGAATCATGGCATCCGGTAATTTAAACATGGGAAATTTCTTCCTTCTCCTTGTCCATTTGGTTTCTGTAAATGTATTAACGAGCCTTTTCTTTTAAATCGTTTCTTCAGTTGTCAAAGAGGGTATATAATAGTCTGGATAGCGTCACCAGATTGCTGAGGTTCACCTTGCCATTCCCCATGTTGGCTTACCCTGTCTATCTGGTAAAGCCCTTCTCTTCAGTATCTGCCAATATTTTGGGGACTAATAATTTGCTGTTTCCTACGATAGTTGATTGGAAGCTTTTGCTAACGTTGTTTGTATGTTGGTGATGTTTGATGTGATGATGAAATTGCCAGTGGAGTCGAAGTCCTGGAAAGAAAGGCTCTCATTTCCACCCGAACAGCGACTTGTTTGTCCCGAACGAGAGAAAAGATGTGATCACATCGACTGCTTGTTGGACTGCAATGGTTGCAATCCTTGCATGCCTTTCCTTTGTGATGGGCCCTGTTCAGCTGCTCAAGCTCTATGGTGTTCCTTACTTTGTAAGCTCTCTCTCTGATTGTGTGTGTTTTCTAAGTGTTTGTTGAAATTCTGATCCTGAATTTGGGTGCAGATGTTTGTTGCCTGGTTGGATTTGGTGACTTATTTGCATCACCATGGCCACGAAGAGAAATTACCGTGGTACCGTGGCAAGGTAAACTTTTCAATTATCTCTACTTTTTAACCTCCGAATTTGGAGAGCTGGTAATTTGATGCTTCATTGTTGTGAAAGGATATCATACTCCTTTTCTTATGGCTAACGCGCGATCTTTATAAGCCAATGAATGAAGAGCATGGTCTTTGTGTGACATCACACTGTGCCATTTTGTAAGTTTTTGAGGGTATCTCTATCTTGAAGTAATGTAAGATACAAAAAGTCAGAGTGGGGTCGACTTCGAGCTAATAATGTTCATGTCGTGCTTGATTCATGGTCTTGTATATGAGATTGATTTTAGTGGTCGATAGAGAGTAGACTGAGTTTCATTCGTTGTTACAGACATCATTCGGGTAGGGCTCATAAATTTGTTGTTCTCTGGACCACAGGAATGGAGTTATCTGAGAGGAGGGCTCACAACCCTCGACCGTGATTATGGATGGATCAACAACGTCCACCATGACATTGGAACCCATGTGGTTCATCACCTCTTCCCTCAGATTCCACACTACCACTTAATAGAAGCAGTGAGTGATTAGTATTTGACTTTCCTTCCTTCTGCTAATCTTGTGATTAAGAATTTTATTTTCCGAGTTATTATTCCACTTCCACTGCTAGATAATCTCTGATATTTTGGCTCATTCGTTTGCAGACTGAAGCAGCTAAGCCCGTGCTTGGCAAGTACTACAGAGAACCAAAGAAATCTGGGCCTCTCCCACTTCACTTGCTCAGGGTCCTCACAAAGAGCATGAAACAGGACCACTACGTGAGTGATTCTGGAGATATTGTGTACTACCAAACAGACCCTAAGCTCAGTGGGTCTAAGTCAAACAACTGAGGATGAAGATGAAATGGACTTTCCTGGTACCAAGACCAATGCCAGAGCCCGCTGATAAGACAATTCTTTCAGACCATCCATTTGGCATCCCACCTTTATCCCTGTAGACATGTAAAACCATTTTGCCACCATCCATTCTTTTGTGCATCCAACAATGGAGAGCGAGATGTTTCTGAAGATTTTTCAGAGGTCTCTCTTGTTGCACAAGGATTATAGAGTTCTTCTTATGTAATTGGAGGGAAAGAACATCCCTAACTATCTTTTTAGTGGAAAAGGCAAATGAGAAGTTCTTCCTTGTCATTAGCCTTGCATGATTATTTCCAGGGTACCCTACAGGTAACCTTTTGAAGAACCACTCTTAAGTAATGGCTCTCAATCCATGCATTATTATCTAATATTCATGTCACTTTCATCTCAAGATAAATAATTCCCCTAATTGGCTTTGCATAGATCAACAGAGAGGCGCTGTTAAGAGGGAATCATTTATCCTTTGAATAAAAATAAAAAAAGGAAGTTACTGAGAGGAATAAAGGAGTAGAAACAGAGCACTTTCAATTGAGAATGAAAGACAATATCTAAAAGAGAGAATTTGATTGAATGTAGATAAGAGGGAAAATTTGAAATACTATACGTCTCAATGCCAAATCTGTAGACAAAGAGCTAAATATTGTGCCCTATTCCTCATCAATCAATGACATATGGAATTTATGGCTTTCATGAATGAGGATATCTGCATAGAATCCTTCTGGATACCATCTGAAGCACAAATTCCGCTGCTAACATCTACACCGTGAGGTTTGAGAGTGGCAAGAGCTTCACAGACATTGTCAGGATTTATCCCTCCAGCCAGGAGCCACCCATGCTTACTTCTGATTTCTGGTAACTTAAACCGGCCCCAATTAAATCCTTTGCCACTGCCAGCAAAACTCAGAGTTAAGCGAATGGAACGAGTTCACCACATGGAGTAATATGCTGACATAAGGGGCAAAGAACACTTGCTATTCCCCTTCACAAGCAGCACACAAGCTCATACTTGCTCATTCCATACACCAGCATGCACAGGAACACCCATACATGCACTCCAACTATCATCACAGTTGGAGAACCCCCCGTGAAGAAATTGATAACAAGGCCTGCCTCCAGTGAGAAAATAAGATTCTTGCTAGGCAAGAAAGCTTCCGCCAATAGCTAACTAAGAATGCATACGCAAGAACTGCTCTTACCTGCCACCTTGGGCACTATCAACCAGGATCCAGTCAACTAGAGAAGATTCTCCATCAGAAATATGATTCAAAAGGTGACCTTCTTCATTTGCATGGAGAACATAGATTATCTGTTTCTCTCGGGCTAAAACTGAAAAGGCTGCCCGAGAACCGTTCCCATGAAGCTGTGCCACTTCAAAATGTTAGCAGGTCACAAGTTGTCGCATTTAAGACAAGATTGTCAGGATCAAATAAGCATGTACCTGAACATATTCAAGATTTGTTGCATCAGAAGCTTTTAGTATGGTGTCAGCATCATCATCCACAAAGACACCAACTGGCAGAGCCCCATATTCTCTTGCGACTTTTGAAATCTCCTTGGCTGTTGAGAGTGATATGGAACGCTTTGAGTTTGGCCACAGAATCATTCCGATAAAATCTGCACCAGCTTCTGCAGCGGCGGCAGCATCTCTAGGTGATGTGATGCCACACATCTTCACCAGAGGCCACTTGGTTTTTTTATTCTCATCTTTCGAGGAGGCTTCAGTTGTTGACTGAGCAAACCTGCAAGTAACTTTACCTTTCATGTATGTACTCTTTCTTGACAAAACCCATTCAGCAACATTTGAACCTACAAATACATAAAATAAGATGAAAGTGAATATATATATATATAATAACTCGATTTACTACTTACTAGAGGAATTCTAAACATATACATATACATGCATACGTACATACATGTGTGTGTGTGTGTGTGTGTGTTCAATGAATGTGCATAAAGAGAGAGATGGAGAGAATGAAGACAGGATGTTGAATTTGAACTATTGGATCAACAAAATGAGTAATATGATAGTATAGTAGGTTGGAGATTATCTGAAAAGACATACCTGGGATTTGAGTCTGTGGTGTAATTACAACTTTGGGTTGACTGTATGTGGCTGCTAACCCTGGGAACAGCAAATTATGAAATTAGAGCATTGCAGTGTTATACTCTAAACGTGGTGATGACAGATGAGGAAAATCACCAACATAACATGGTCACTCATTGTAGGGGGACAGAGAGATGAGTTTGTCCGGTATTCTCAGAGTCTAAGTTGACAGACAACTTGATGTTTTAAAACTGGCCCTAGTTCAAGCATACAATCAACTGAAGGAATCATCTTCCCATTATCCAGCTTGTGAATGGTGATTCAAATGCCCGATATTTTACCTTGTTGAGCTAACATTGCATATTATGGCACTGATAATTTTTGAAAAGAAGAAAAGAATGCCTCATGCTAAACATAAAGAAGAGCTTTGACTTAGACAGTTGTCGATCACACAAATAAATGCCAAATCTTGTTATTGAAGCACTCCAAAGAAGTCGAAAACTTTCTGCAGTTGAAAAAATGCTGCTTCATGTGACATCTTTCAGAGTCAAATGTAGTAGTTCTAATATTCCCATTGTAAAT
This sequence comes from Corymbia calophylla, assembly GCA_014182845.1. NCBI lineage: Eukaryota > Viridiplantae > Streptophyta > Magnoliopsida > Myrtales > Myrtaceae > Corymbia > Corymbia calophylla. The sequence continues at coordinate 5,439,891 of CM024697.1, read as the reverse complement.
ATGCCAATATCAACAACTTTAAGATACAATTACTCCAATGCAGATGAGAAGGGCCATTTGAATACTCAAACAAACCTTTTAAAAAGACGAAACAGAGGGGATATTCTGAGTTGTGCGCAAAGCATTTACAGGAGGATGTGAGGACTGACATCACAATACCATTCATCTCCTACATTGACCAATATACTAGAGAGAGAAGCGTCGTTTTAGTCTTTCTAAGTTCCCTGGATAGATTTATGAAACCCCCACCAAAAAAACAAATCATGAAAATTGGAAAGCACAAACGCTCCTTCATGAAAAAGCACAATGACAAATTCACACCCGTTTCCTTCCAGTCAAGTTGATGTCTTTTTTACCCCTAAAACTAGCAAATAACGGTTCGTTCACACCAAGAACCAATTAAGAGAGCAGGATAAAAGAATGGAGATCGACGCAACGTCTCTCAGGAAATTTAGCGAACGCTTGATGTGCAACAAAGAACGTCATCGGCACTGGGGCAATCATTCTGTATCTGGTGAATGAAGGAAAGTCGCGAGCTTTTTAACGACCCAAAGAAAGCCAAGAACGCCAGACCCACGATCGATCCACCGCATTGGGAGAGAGAGAGAGAGAGAGACCTGTCAGCATGGTTGATGGTTCGTAGCTCTAACGTTCGAGAGAGAGAGAGAGAGACCTGTCAGCATGGTTGATGGTTCGTAGCTCTAACGTTCGAGAGTGATGCTCTGCTCTGCTCCGCTCCTTCTGCAGAGATACTCTCTACATACGATTTATCGATGAAATTCTTGTTGGATAAATATTAATGGGAAAAAAGAAATCTGATTTTATGTCGATCCTGTTTCGAAATGAAAATGAGCAGGTAAGATAATTAATGCGTGGATAAACACGATTTTTGCCAACTAATATGATATTTTAATGAATAATGAATTATATAGGGTCATCGGTTTCGACAAAATTGATGTACTTATGTAAATTAGCTCACTCGGTCACTTAATCAAAAAAATAATAATAAACAAAAATGTATCTGTCTATATTTAAAATTACATCTCACCGTACCATATCATCCACTATTTTTTTCGTATTGTATTTTTGTTGAATTGACAATTTCTTTTTACTTTCAATTTCATAAAATGTGATTGACGTAATTATGCTACATTAGCATGACATGTTTAGATCACATTAGAATTGTGATTGTGGCTGTAGATGCTATTACAATATAAAGAGAAAATAAGAAAATCATTAACAAAAAAATACTCAATAGAAAGAAGTGCGATTCTAATTTGCAATGCTAAAAAAGGTTAAAACTAACTTGGAAATAAGATGAGTAGAGAGCGTAAGGAGAATTCTCCTTATAAACAAATGGTCAACTTCTCATATACTAGAAGTCCCAATGTCACTCAATTGTGAACACAAATGTGGAGTATCTTGGAATAATCTAACTATATACTTTTCAAACGTCAGTTAATACCATACTATTAAGCAAAATCTTTTATCAATACCCTACAAAAATGCTCTCCAAACGATGCATCCATTCAAGTTCTTTAAAAAATTTACATGGCTTCTTATTGAAAAAAGTTATGGTTAATATCAAAAAAATTCCAAATTAATACATTTACATCACATTTACCTCAAATAGATGTTTATGTCACATTAAATTTCAAACTAATACATCCGTTTTATATTTACTCCAAGTTAATTTTCATGTCAAGGAAAATCTCAAAATTTGAAGTAAATACAAGCGACTTTTAACTCGGAGATTCACTCTCTTCTTACTTGAAGCTGCTTGCTTTCTTGCCTTGTCAAAAGTGCTCTTGCTCTGTCTCTTGTCCGTCTTCTTTCTTGCTCCCTAAGTCTTCAATAAAAAAATTAAAAACAAAAAAACAAAAATAAATGGTTGTTCATCTGTCAGCTGGGAATGGAGTAGCTTAAGGGATCATATCTAGGCGTCAAGACAATCTATGTCACAAGGATGACGCGTGAATTTATTAATTTAGGATTTTTTTAATACGAAAATTGATTTAAAATAAACGTGACAAGGACATATTGATGTGATTTTTTATTTTTTTTTATAATGATAGCCCAAAATCATACGATGGACGAAAATTACCAAGCAAAAGAAGACAGTCAAGCCCGACGGACGGGCCAAAAACCCAATCTGCGGTTCTAAGTCTTTGCTCGGTTCCGTCCTTTCTCTTTCCTTCCTCCACGCATCCCATCTATCAATTTATTTAGGGAAAATTTCAAAAAAGGACCTCAAGTCCACTCAATTTTTCAAATAAGGGTTCGAAGTTAACTTTGTTTCAAATAAGGGCCTGAAGTATTATTATTTTTTCAAATAAGGGTCTGAAGTGAATCTTGTTTCAAATAAGGGCCTAAAGTGATAATATCTATTTCAAATAAGGGCCTGACTTTCCGGTAATTAAGGGCATTTTTGTCATTTACTTTTTTTTTTTATTTTTTTTTTCTGATCATCTTCTTCTCCATCACCGGTGGCCGGCCGGCCACCGGTGAAGCGCACAAAGGGCTGGGCGAGGGCTACCGCCGCCCGCCGGTGGCCGGCGAGGGACGGCCTCGCGACCCTTGCCCTGGGGGAGGCCGCCCCTCGCGGCCGACGAGGGCCCGACCTCGCCAGATCTGGCGAGGTCGCCCTCGTCCGCGGTCGACGAGGGCCGACCTCGCCAGATCTGGCGAGGTCGGCCTCGCCCGCGGCCGACGAGGGCCGACCTCGCCAGATCTGGCGAGGTCGGCCTCGCCCGCGGCCAACGAGGGCCGACCTCGCCAGATCAGGCGAGGTCGGCCTCGCCCACGGCCGATCTCGCGGATGGCCGGCGAGGGTGGCCCTCGCCGGATCGGGCGAGGGTGACCCTCGCCCAGCCCTCTGTGGGCGTCGCCGGTGGCCGGCCGGCCACCGGCGATGATGAAGAAGATGAAACAGAAGAAAAAAGGAAAGAAAAAAAGAAAAGAAAAGTGGCAAATGACAAAAATGCCCATGATCGGTCGAAAAATTTTAGCCGATGATTATGAGCGAGGTAGCGCCTTTCAAACAATTACGCCACTTCAGGTCTTATTTAAGCATAAAGTCAACTTTGTTCTTATTTAAGAAACTGATAGGAGTTCAGGCCTTTTTTTGGAATTTTCCCATTTATTTATTTAAATCTTTTCACAAAAAGAAAGGTGACCCATAAAAGCCCAATGGGCCGAAGCCCAAGCCCACGTTCTGGATCTCTCTAGAGAGAGAGAGAGAGAGAAGGGAGGAAGATTTTTTTTTTTTCCTTTTTTTTTTCTTTGTGAAATTTTCTGGGGCATCGACGACGGCGACAGGTGAGTGATGATGACGGTGGTGGTGCTGGCTAGATTCCACTGGATGGTCGTACAACCTCAGAGAGATAAAGGCGACACCTTTAAAAAGTGGGGAAGTGGAGGAGGAGGAGGAAGAGGAAGAGGAAGAGGAAGAGAGGAAGAGGGAGGAATCGGTCAATAGGACAGGACAAGCTCAGCGTCTTTTTGAAAATTCAGCGCATGGGCGGCTCCCCGATATTGAAATTCTTCTCTCTTTTCCCACCAATGGCGGGTGGGCCCCGCACGCCATTATGGTCGCCATCAGAAATTTCCACGTCCCCCACCCCACCACAAACACAAACACAGACCCCGCGGGGCCCACGCCTGGGTTCTGAATTTTCCGACCGTCCAAATTTAATGATTCCCAAAATAAAAATAAAAAATATATTGTTTCTCGAGAGAAGAGAAATGGGAAAACGGGGGAAAACGAGAGCGAGAGAGAGAGAGAGATTCCGGGAAGATCTTTTTTTCCGGGAAAGTTGCACAGAGAATCCGGTGCCACGCGCTCCTCTCTTTCCCTGTCTTTCAACCGCGCCCACGCATTGTGATGTGGACTGTTCCTTCTTACCCGTTAATGTTTCAGTACCGTACGTGGGGAGGATGGTAACGGGACGGGTATCGATCGGTCCCTCTCCGGCTCGAGTCGTCGTCGCGAACCCAGGACGAGCTCCTGAATGGAGGAGCGGGATCGAGCTCCTGAATGAAGGTCCAGATCCCGCTCCGGTTATGTGCTCGAGAGCTCCGGATCGGCCTAATTGAGTATCATGCGATCCTTCGAGAGATCGAGAGGAACACAGGCAGTCATCATAAAGAATTCAGAGGAAGAGGATCCAGCTTTGTCAAGGCGCAAAATGAGAATTTAGACTTGGAAAATAACGAAGAGTGAACTCATATATTTGCCTGATGAAAGAAACATCAACACCCACCACCCCATCAGAGGGGATATGAAAAATTAAAACAATAATACATATACTAACAAAAGAATTTTTGCCTTCATCCTCTTTAAGCCTTCAAAAGCATTCATTATCTAAGTTGGGCAAGAAACCAAATTCCCTTCTCTTCCCCAAATTTCGCTGTCCAGCTAAGAGCCTGAATCATAAACTCAAACTGTTTCCTTCTTTTCCTCCAGCTAACTTCTAAGAACGTGCTGTCTGTAAGAATATAAAGAATGTCAAACAAGTCATCTTAAGATCCATCAGGAGAGAGTTCGTGTGGTGCTCCTTCGCTTTAATTATGCCACCATCTGCTCCTGTTCTATGTACATATACTGTGGATACGCCTCGGGCGGAGCCGCGTCCTTCACCAGGGAACCAACCCACGACACGTCCGGCTCATCAGCACTGGGAGGTGCCGCATTGTTTGGGTTCGCCGTACCGTTGTTTCTAAAGCCGAAGGAAGCAGACTTCCTAAGCTTGTTGAGCTCGTCTCCTTGAATACCCCAATCCAACTTCCCATCAGGCGAGCCCCAGTCCGAAAGATGGGACATCCTAGGAGGAGAATTAGCAGGTCCCATGAGCCCAGACCTTTGACCCACCGCTCCACGGTCAATGAAACTCTGGCTCCGCTTCGTCATAGCAGCGGACCGCGAATTCATGACTGCTGCAGCAACTGCACTGGATGAGTCGAACCCAAAAGAAGAGGTCTTCCTCACAGGAGAGGAGGACATGCTGCTAGCAGGGTAGCTCGCACGGAGTTGGTTCAAATTCGAAATTTTAAGCCCTGTGGGAGACTGCAATTGGGTGGGAGTCGATGCTTTCATCGACAGCCCCTGCAACGGAGACAAAAGAGAAGTGTCAAGAGATCCAAACACATCATCAAGGTTAGTGGGCTTCAGCTCTGCGGTTCTGCAGAATTCCTTGCTCCACATATGAGAGGGCGACGAGAGACGAGAAATCTCTTCTATCAGTTGCTGCTGCTGAGATGCTTGCTTTTCCAGCCCAAAATATTCCAACTCCAAGTCGAAGTCCCGCGCACTCAGAGCCGTCTTCAGCCGACTGCCAGGAAGCTGCAAGCTTGGTGGGGTCAGGTTAATTTTGTTCTGCCACAAGTTCATGCCCTTGGGAGAGGATGAGGCAGCCAAAGGTGACATGGGTGGTGTCGAAGTAGTAGGCAAAGGCAAAGATGGCGAATTAAGAGATAAGGGGCTCAGGGTCGTCATGTCTAGGGCATTAGCTGAAAAGGACTTGGGTGAGGGCACAGCAGAACCAGTGGAAGCATACACAGGACGCAATTCTTCAGGCTTGTGAGCAAAGAAGCAAACTTTGCGAGTGCAACCAGTTTCATCCTTGCAGAGCCGGGTTCGGTATTGCGCTGGGTGAAGCCACGACTCAAAGACTCCATGAGCATACTCACAAGCATCGCCCCTTGGGCACGAACCCTTGCGAAACTCAGGACAAGGGACGCAGCTGTATGGGTACTTGCGTGGGTCCCTCCTCCTCGCGTTCTCCCCAGGGTGCACGAACGGGCACTCGGTCCAGTCGTGGGAGTAAGCCCTTGAGCAAGGCTTCACCTTGAAAGCGTACATCCGGAAATCATCGGTACTGTAGAACCCGTTGTTTATGTCGGGCAGAGAGACATCAACAGGATACTCTTTCTTCTCACTTCCCTCCTTTGGAAGCGCAACCAGCTTCTCCTCCTCTAATTCTATGTCAAAGGAATGATCACCTTCCAAGACATAGTTATTATCCCCTTTGAGCAACGATTTAACAAACTTAATTCTGGAATTGCAGCGAGACTTCACGGCCTGGGCAAGCACATCGATGGGCTTATTTCCATTGCCATCTATGGAATTAATATCCGCCAAAGCCTCGATCAAGAGCTTCACGATTTCAAGTGAAGAACTTGACCCACCCGCAGCTGCGCAATGAAGGGCGGTCACCTTGTCGGACCCACAAGACCTGTTGACATCAACTCTAGCAGTCTCGATTATGTATTTCAAGATCTTGGTGCTTCCAAACAAAGCAGAGATCATCAATGGAGTCCTCTCCTCAAAACCCATCTTCTTCGAGCCAATTCTCCTGCCATACCAAAAGCTGGCCTCATCAACGTCGCAACCTTTCTCTTCCACTTCACTTTTGAACAGCAAAAGATCATCCGAGGCCGCCAATTCGAGCAAGGCAGAGCATTTACGGGGCGCTTCGCCATCCTTCGTGTAGAATTCGCCCTCCATGACCAAACTTGAGGGGAAAACTTTACTCTTCGCAGAACCGTTGCACATAATCGACTCCTGCATAATTATGGCCACAAGATATTTAATGAAACTCCTCAAATCATTCTTCACAAAGGTCAGCACGCAAGCATGGCATCAATAACTTACCAACATAGGAAGATGAGCTAACTCTAGTTTCGTATGTTCCAAAACAAGAAGCGGAAACTAAAGGCAAACCAAATATGACCCAGAATTCCGCATAACATGCCTCACAACACCTTAATTTCCCAACCAAGAAACAGAAAAGTCGACGATATCAAAAGCGGAGAGCGATAATAAACTCCCTTAAAAAGAGTCAATCTCACCCAAAACAAAGACCCAGTCCAACAACATCACAATCCGTCAACGTTCCTTACACGAAAAGGAACCGCAAGAGCCCCACAGAAAAGAACAAGTCCGAACAAGCAAACCCAACAGAAGAAAGATTCAAACTTTAACGCCCATAAACAAACCCATCAAATTTCCTCGCTAACCCATCAACCAGAAACACACTTAATCCACCAACAACGACACCCAAAAGCAAGTCAACCGCCCAAAATCGACTTTGAGAAAGATAAAAAAAACCCCGCAATCAAGGGGCCATCGTCTCTCATCTCCAGAATCAAAAGAAAGTACCTTGAGAGGGAACCAGGCAGAAGAGAGCAAAGCAGATTGAAGCTACTCCAAAGCGGCGATTCTCGAGAGAGAGAAAGAGATTGAGACGGAAAAGGGTAAAGCACCAAAAGAAGCGAGACCTCGAGCGACAAAGTAAAGGAGTGAGGTGAATCGGAATGATGCAAAGTCGAGGTTTTTATGCAAGCCTGTGGGAAGAAAAAGAGAGGAGCTTTGAGCTTTGAGCTTTTGGGGGTGGAGTAGGGGAAGGGGAGAGGGGGGAAAGGAGAAGGAAGGTGTGACTTTTCTTCTTCAATCCACGGGGGGGCCTCGTCGAAGTCAAAAAGCTTTCAGAAGGAGACTCTCTCTCTCTCTCTCTCTCTCTGTGTATCATCGATCGTTCCTTCCGGAAATGAAACTCCACATGAAATGGAAATTCAAATGCGGGATTAATAATTTCGGGGGCGTGTGGGGCCCACTCCCATTTTACGTTAATTATCCAACCGCCTCAACGGGTAGTCCGTCCCCAAGGGCAAAACCAAACCAACGCCTCTCTTAGCTTTTCTCCTCGAGAAAAGGGAGATCTCCCTCACGCGCCGGCCGTTCGTCTTTCCTCCAAAATTCAATTTCATTTCTTTTTCTGAATTTTGAATTTCTTGATTCGTTTTAGCCGTACCATTTGGGTTAACTTCGATTCTGGAATTTTCGTAAAAAGAAATGGGCGTTATTTGTCGCGGTCATATGTAATGACGTCCGATAGCCATCAGGGGATTGTGACGGAGGCGAAAGAAGTCGTGATAAATATTTTGATTTCTTTTTTCAAATATGAGCTAGAAATTTTTTAGATCGGCGGTATATGCGCGGAATTTAAGTCGATGAAAATAGAATGAGTTCAATTAGAGGCGTGATATAAGTTATGCTTGAGTTTGAAATACGGCAATCCAATTTAGGTAGGAATCGAGGAAGACTTTTTCACCTTAGAAGACCTTTTTCGATTAACATCTCTCATTTTTTTTTTGGCAAAAATATCTTGTTAGAATATTTCAATATACAAGATTTAATTCTATAAAATCTCACAAAATCTCATATTCATGTGAATTTAAATTCGAAATAAGACAAAAAAAAAATCTCATTTGCGAAATCAAATGGAAGGGGGGGTGAAATAATCTCGGGGTTGCCATAATGAACGATTCAAATGCTCTCTCATATTCTCTAATAATCCGGACAACAGAAAAAGAATAAGGAAAGAGAACTTTCATGTAATTAAAATTAAGCAAAGGGAACGCGCGCACGCGCGAAGGAGCCGCGAGTGGGGGGAGAAAGAGAGAGGGGGAGCCAGTGGAGTTTGGGTTGGGAGAGACGGAGAGAGAGAGAGAGTGTAAAGCTGTCATGCTATGCGCGTTTCCTTCCTCATTTCCTTTTTATTTTTATATATACATACAGACATATAATATAATATAATAATAAAATATAATATTTTTGAATATGACTTCTTCTTTTTCTTTTTTATTTTTTATTTTAATGATCTTATTATTTAAAAAAGAGAAAATGTAATATATAGGTGGGAGACAGAATGCGCCTGACTCATCCTTCCACTGTTGGGAAAGTTTGAATTGAATTGAACCTTCCCCTCCCCCACCACCTCCTCCTCCTCCTCCTCCTCACCCTCATCCTCATCCTCATCCTCAATCCCCAATCCTCATCTTCAATCCCCCTTGATTCTTTAGGGTACTGTTTTGTTAGAAGGAAAACTGCTTCCTGGTAAATTGTTTTCGAGCTCTTACAAAAATTGAAAGGAAAAATCGAGGGAAAATACCCTTTTGTATATGTTCTGTGGATGAGTACACTGGACAATTTATAATGTAAAAATGAAGAGAAAGGAAGAAAATAATAGGCTAGAATTACAGCTTTCCTATTTGCTAAGCTGATCACGGATTGAATGAATCAACTAGTCCGCAATCAAGATTGACACCATAATCGGGATTTTCAATCATATTTCCAACACTGCCCCTCAAGATAGAGATCTATATATGTCAAGAACACCTAACTTGCTTAGTAGGTACGTGTGCTGTCTTTGACATATTGGCTTAGTGAGGATATCCGTATGTTGTTCTATAGTTCCAATTCCTTTTGTTAGTAGGACGCCTTCTCTGATCTTGTCCCAAGTGAAATGATAATGAATTTCTATGCGTTTTGTCTTTTCGTGAAAAACTGAATTTGTCTCCAATTTGAGTGGAGTATCATTATCACAAAATAACTTACTTGATCCATTGACCAGTATTCCAAGATCCGAGAATAATCATCGTATCAAAACTATTTCGCAAGTAGTTTTCGTCATGACTTGATACTCTGATTCAACTAATGATAATGATTTAGTCAATTGCTTCTTGGTTTTTCATGAGACTAACGATTTTCCCAATTTGATGCAAAAATCAATGATGGATCTCTTGGTCATCAAACAACTAACATAATTCATACCACAATATGACATCATCTTCGTGTTATAGTCACAAGATAAGAATATACAAAGTCTTCAACATCCCTTAAAATATTTCACAACCTTTAAGGTTGCATTCATATGGGACTATTTTTGTACTATACATAAACTGGTTGAATATTTGTACTGCATAACATATGCCAAGCCTTATCATGGTAAGATATATTAATTTTCCAATAAGTCGCCGATATCCCAATGGATCCTTGACAAATGAAGAAGAATTCATATAATACTCACGAGTCGTTAGCTTGGCTTGGATCGACGGCTAGTTTACAACACGATAACCCTACTTCGAAAACAATTTTCAAGATGAATTTCCTTTGACTAAGACTATTTCCTTTATTAGATTGACCAATTTCAATGCTAAGAAAATATTTGGGAGGTCCTAAATCATTAGTGTAAAAAGTGGAGTGCAAATATTCTTTAAACTCTTCAACATAATATTCATTATTTCTCATGACAAGTATATCATCAATATTTGTCAGCAAATAAAATCAATAAATTCCTGTAGTCCATGTAAATAAAGCATAATCATACTCCGAATGTTGAAAACCTGCATTGATTAGTGCAACAGTGAACTTAGCATACCATTACTTAGATGTCTATTTCGGTCTATATGAGGATTTATGTAGATGACTCTCTCGTGACTCTTAAGTTTGCATAAACTCGGAGGAAGCTCCATATGAGGTTCTTCATTCAAATCACCATGGAGAAAACATTGTGGATATCCATATGATGTAATGACCAATTGTGAATGGCTGCAACGGATAAAAAAGAACGAACCATGACTTCTTTGGCGATAGGAGAAATGGTTTCGAGATAATAAAAGCCTTCTCTTTGAGTGAGCCCTTGAGTGAACATTTTAGCAACCAAACAAGTCTTATAGCATTCAATAGAACTTTCTACCTTAAACTTGATTTTGTATACCTATTTATAGTCGATTGGTTTTCCCATGTGAAGGTAATGGAATAATATCCTAAGTGTCACTCTTCATGAGGGCAATAAGTTCTGATTTCATTGCCCAAGTGGTCGCCAAAGCTTGGCACCGGTGGAGGAGGAAGAAGGAAAAGAAAAAAAAGAAGAAATATTTAAAAAAATTCAATTTTTAAATAAACAAAAAATAAAAAATTAAAAAATTCAAGATGAGCAATTCTAGAAAGTATCTTCACCTTTTAAATTTAGAAATTCACTTTTTGAATTTTATGAATGGATATTTTCTTTAACAGGAAAGTGTTTTTAGTTGACTAAATATATTCAACAAACCAAACCGATGAAAATTTGAAAAACTAATTTCAAGAAACACCTTTTCTCAAACAAAACACGCCCTTATAGAATGATGACAGATCTATTTATCGGTTCCATTTTTATAGAGATTCACAGATCTATCAGGATAAGTTACCGTTACTAAGGCGACGACAAGATAAAAAGATTTTTCCATTCTAAGCGAATCGAGGCATTTCGTTTTGGAAGAACTATGTGGCACCCATCTCCTTCCCATTGTTGCCCATAACGTTGAATGAACGGACGGGCCAGAAAATGGTGGGTAAGGAAACGTGGGGCAATAACTACAGATCGGATCGACAAGATCCAATCACGAGTTGGGCAGACCCATTTGATCGGAGTAGGCCGGCCCAATTCAAGTCACTCAGGGACTCATTGGCAGCCCATCATACTCGGCCCGAAATGAATGCGAAGGGTTCGAGTTAGGTGGGCTTCGTCTAACCCGAAGTTCTTCAATCTTTTGACGTTCACTCCCAAATGCCCCAATTCATTTCGCTATTTTCGCTAGAGTTCTCAAATTATGCATATTAATACGCCTCCCTACTATTAAAATTGATTATGAAAAGCAATTTCCACCTCAAAATCGTGCACATTTTTGTAGATGGAAACAAATCCGTGAATCTCTCACACCTCCCGGAATCGAACTTAGCGATACAATAGAGGAAGCATTCTTCCCATTTTTACTCGAGAAGGCTCAAAATTACAAAAGGGGATAAATACATTAGAAGTCTTAAAATTTGTTAGAAAGTATAATTTAGTCTTAAAACTTTCAAAAAATACAATTAAACCCTAAACATTTTTACAAAAGTATAATCAAATACTAAAACTTTCAAAAAGTGCAATCAAATCTTGAAACTTGTTATACAAGTTTTATGACAATCGAGTCTTAAAACTTTCAAAAAGTGTTATCAACGAAAAGACGTGATTTAATCAATTTGATAAGTTTTAGAACTTGATTACTTTTTTAAAAGTTCTAAGACTTAATTGCACTTTAATAATAAATTTTAGAATTTAATTGCACTTTTATAATAAATTTTAGAACTTCTAACGCACTTATCTCTTGCAAAAGGATGGCGCGATCGCATTTCATGGTTTTCTTTATACAAGTTTTGCGGTAGATTTGCAGTCATGGGTTCACAATTTTCAGTTAATCAATGAAAAGCATCAGTTATGAAGAAGTGATACAGTTGATGATGATACAAGACTAGACCCCAACTGATGATTTTTTGAGTTGACTAGAACATACACAAGCCCCCCTTGACTGCAAAGATTATACATCACAAATACACAAAACTATGGGATTCTGCACAAGGCCAAACAAAGCTCTCCCCTCCCCCTCCCTCCCCCCTCCCTCCCTCTTGCGTTATGTACGTCATACCCTACGGCATCAGTCTAAATTTAAAACAGAAATGGCGCTAACCTATCTCGCCCTCACTCGATGATGAGCTTCGAGGGAAGACCAGGTCGGGCCTCTTGCTCTTCCGACAAAAAGTCGTCGCAGGCTACAAGTCTCACGATGGAATGGGGCGTGAGCTTGTGCCGCCTCTGGACTTCTGCGAATTCCCGGCTTAGGGTTTGCTTGACCCAATCTACCGCCATTCGTTCGCTGTCCGATAAGTATGTGGCTGACATTAGTTGATCCATGACTCTCGAGTCGATCTCCAGCAGGCACTTGGGGCTGACGGCCTTGCAGAAACTCTCTTTGATCTCCTCGAGTATTTTCTCGGCAAGAGAATCGAAGTCGTATGGTTTGAAGACCACTGTCGCATCCATCTGGTCCATGAAATCTAGCAACCACGCTTTGGAGTTATCATCATTCATTGCATCGCCCTCAGTGCTTTTATCATCGGCGTCCACCACCTCATTGCCTTCTGCTGGGAGATTCAAATCGAGATGTCTACTCAATGTCTTGTTCGCTCGCTTGACAACCGGCAAATTCTCCCGCAATACTACATTACCATTTGAACCGGCGATCTTTCTTTTGTTCACTGGTAGCTGGTTGGTAATGCTTGATCCTGATGTATTCGATACAAGAAGGTGATTGTCAATCGCGTCGCCTGCAAGAGCATCCTCAACCGATATCTTCATTTGCCAGCCCTTAGCTCCCAGTACTCTCTCTTCCACAGATTTAGCAGATTCTTCCCCAGAGTGTAGAACTCCGTCAGCCTTGGTGATAGTTGAAGTCGCCACAAACACTGCATTTTTTATACTGACTTCTCTCCCATGTGAGTCAGAAAATTTACCCGTCCAACGAGCCAGGGACAAGCTACTCTGAACCTGTTCATCAGCCTTGTCCAAATTTTCAAGCAAGACAACAGACCAGGGTTTCTTCCTCATCTTCCCAGCAATGATATCAACGACAGTTTTCCCACGGTATTCCACATCATCCTGATTCATTTGTTGATTTAAGATTCTGTCTGCGTGGCCACTTTCGTGTTGAGCATTTAGGTCCACAAAGATAAGATCCTCCTTGCTTCCATATAGTACCTCAGATAGAGCGAAGGCAGTTCTCCTTTTAGCAATTTTATCGAGACCAAGAAAAGTGAACCACATGTCCCCTCTAGAACTGGCTCTCAACTGGTTCTTGTTTCTTGATTGGCAAAGAGGAATTTTTTCGCTGATGACATTTATCGCCTCGACTTGCCTTCCAATCTTCTGCATGAGAGCTCCAGAAAGCACCTTGAAATCTCTCAGGTGAAGTGGATAGGTGGTGTCAGGATACGAGCTGGATGAAGATTCTGCTAAACTTTTACAAGTGCATACGTTCAATAGATCACCACTAGTCGGTATTGTACAGAGACTGGGATGCGCATGCTGCTTCAATTCCTTATCATCACGGGGAGAGCAAATTCCCAAGCCTAAACCCGTCGCCACGGAAGTCACAGAAGCAGGAGATGTTCGACTTTCATCATCGACAACTGAGTTGGACCCACTGAATTTGGGGGACGCAGCAACACCCAAGTCCCCCTTACCTTCCACTCTCGGAGGGTTCTCCCACAACTTGGACAAGAAACTCTCCCTATTAGTCTTGGGAACTGGAGGTGGGTGGACGCCTAAATGTGAAGTCATCAACTTACGGGATTCTGTGGACATGCATGAACTGACGCTCCTACACCTAGTCTCTTGTGGAGATGAATCTGTTTTCAAATTGAGGCTTTGATTATCAGTGGTCTCCCTTCTCTCCTCAGCAGACTGGAAACCCACGACACTTTGAACTTCAGAACCCACCCGATAAACATTTTGAAGCGGTTTTTTAGGAGAATGCCGACAACTTTCATCTGATTCATTTTGCAATTCAGCATCCATTGGGCTCCGCACTGGGCTGTCATCTTTCCCCTGCAGAAAGAAAAGATACAATATGGCCATCAAAACAGATAAAAGAACAGTTTCACTTGATTGGCCATCCTTAAGATCTACAATTGAGACAGACTTAAAGTGCACCTTCAGTTCTCTAGGCAAAACAAATTGCTTAAACCGGAACAACTTGTCATAGGCTATAGACAGGAAACGAGAATGTTTTAAAACTTCGATTCAGACCCCAGATATTCTAGTGAAGATGTCATGCAAAAGGGATGCAGAGAGAGGAACCAAAACACACCTTCACGTCAGTTCCCTTTATGCCAAGCTCAGCCATCTGCAACCATGAAGGCAGACTATTCTGATACCGATCTGCCACTGAAGCAGCACATCCTGCTTTTCTAGCAGCCACATTGTCTTGTTCACATTTGTCATCGTATAGATGACAGGACGTTACACACTGGTATGACATGCTCATCACAGGGCTATTTGAGTCTGAGGATGTCGAGAAGAATCCCCCAAAAGGAACAAATGATTCCATCAAGCTGAGTCAAATCCAAGTTAAAAACTAGTCAAGATTAGCATGACTACTTCAAACTCATATAATCAAGAAAATGCATATTTTTCACTTAAAGGGCTGAAGATCTATTTGATTAATGGCAGTGGAAGAACTTACCGAGCAATTGTAAAAGTCAGGAAACTGTATCACAATTTAATTTCTTTAGTCAACAATACAACAATGGCTTAAAACTTGGATAAAAGAAAACTGGAACATGGGTTTTCTGGGTTCATTTCCTTCCATCGTTTCATGGAGTGGAAGTTAAAAATCCCATTCCTCTGTAGTGTCTTCAAGTCCCTTACATGAGTGTGCTGATACTTTCACATGTTATGGATAACTTAGCAGATACTATTACTTCTTCCGGCCTATTGATAAACTTTCTCTAGAACTAAATCATTTGGTTAAATTATTTTCGACTCAAGGAGGTTAACTGGTCAATTCTCAGCAGTTTTGAACAAATTTCTCTCTATAATATAGTTTTAATAGACTTTGAATTAAATTTGTATGAAGAACTAAGTAAAATTCATGAAATGTTTGACAGAGGAAGCCATAGTAGATGATATTGGTCTACAAGTCACTTCATATTACAATTTGACAAAATATTAGTCCGGGCTTATATCATGCAAATCAGATTATCTAGCAGAAGCACCCTTCTTCCTCACAGTAATCAGGTGAATTCTACCGCCTCAAAAAAAAAAAAAAAAATCATTGTATTGTTTAAGCATGTGTCTCTGCAGCAAGGAGTTAAACAATAGCCTTAAAAAAAACCAAAACCACCTCGCCGTGCGAGTTTCTTATTCCTTTGTCTAAACTAATAGTATCATTTTAACTGATGGTGATCAAAAGATGATGAAAAGTTCAGATAATTCTGGACAAACAGCAGTCACATAATCAAAATAATGCATGAGTTTGCTGGATTTAGTTCCTGGACTCTTTCCTGCAAAAACTAAAAAGTACTCTGACAACTAACTAGGCAGAATTCTAGATCCAAGCAACGCCTGAGCTGCATAATTTAAGGTACACTTGAATCTTTGAACCATAAGCCTAAAAAATTATGCAATCGATAAACATAAGACGACAAGGATAGATCAGAGTCATCTAAGCACCATGGACAAAGGTATCTGTGTTCATTTAAATAAAGCATATCAAACTCAACTTATGAAAGCCTCCTCCATCCTCATCATTTAAATAATTAAACGAACCTCCCACCAGTCCATCTCAGAACACATCTGACAAAAATGGCGTGACTGTGATCATAAAAGCACAAAGAGACACACACAGATACTACTACATTCATGCACATGCTCAGGACCCTGCAATTTCATTTGAATAAAAGCTCAAGCAGATGCCTTAGCCATAGAAACAGGATTCCTCAATCAAGACATTTCAAAAACCAAGGCTAACTTTCGAATCTCAATTCAAAGGATCACTATTTCTGCAGATATATCAATCACGAGATAGCAAGAACAAAGACGGTCCACTACTACTTACCTTGACCTCGGGCAAGATTCAGGCACCGACGGCCGCAGAGTCGTGATGGGCAGAATCTGCAAATCCCATTCCTTCTCAGCAGCTGGAAACTTACTCGAGAACTTCAAGTATGTGTCGTAGCTTGCTGCCGCCCCAATCAACCAGACCTTCCCCTTGTTCTCCTCCAACAACCTTGTCAACCGATCCACGACATAGCTCACAGCTTCGCCATGCAACCCATCACCAATCAATGTCCTTAAATCACCAAAACTGACCACCACGCCGCTCCCCAAACACTGCCTTATCACGCCACCCACCTCCTCGAACCTGACATCCACAATCCCTCTATCGAAATCCTCTCCCACGAACTTGGGAACATCATCCTCAATGCAAACCACGCTCAGCCCAGAAATCTCCTTAGGCAAAGACGACCCATCTTTTCTCTTATCAAGACTGTCCACGAAGCTCTTGAGCGCATCATAAGCGCACACGCCCACGAGCAGGGGATTCCTTCCCTTGTTCCTCACCATGACCTCCCCTATCCTCCGGACATTCTCGTCCCCGTCCGAGAACCCGGGAAAAACCGAGAACGGGAAGTTGAACGCGGGCCGGCTGGAAGCAGAACCAGGGGAGGAACTCTCGCTCAGGTTACACAAGAAGAGAGGCGGAGGGGCTCTGGATCGAGGGTACCTGAAGAGATGAGGCAAGGGGCGGACGATGGCCAGCTTTATCTCGGAGCTCCGGAAACCCGCCTCCCCGAAGACCCGGCTGACGACCGGGTCGTCGAGGATCGAGAGCATCAAGTGCTGGAGCTCGACCTTGACGGCGTTCATGGAGGACTGGTTAGAGAGCTGGTGGTAGAGGTGGAAATTCTCGGGCTGGCGGCGCTGGTTGGCCTGGGAGCGCTTAATGGCGGCCATCAGCGAGTTGGACACGGGGGGGTCGTCGGTGGGCTGCCCGGACGGCACCCGGTCGAGCGACACGCTGAGGCAGAGCTCGAGGGCCTTGAACTGGAGGCGTGGGGAGTAGGCGGAGTTGCGGGCGCGGGCGCAGGCCTCCCGGAGCGCCGACGACGGGAGGGCGAGGAGGGCGGAGACGGCGTGGAGCGACGTGGTCTGCGCGTGGCCCCGGCGGCGGGCGACGCCCACGGCCTCGTCCAGGGCGTGGGCCGCCTCCGGGGTTAAGCATTGCCTGGCCACACCGACCGGCGTAGGCATCGCCGGCGAGAGCGAGCGAGCGAGCGCAGCAAAAAAAAATAAAAATCCAGGGGAAAAAAAAACAAATTAAAGAAAAAAAAGGGGGAAATTCTAAAGATTTTCCGGGGAAAACTATATACAAAAAAAAAGAGAAAAACGTGGAAAGGAATGATATGGGAAGTGGAATTCTCGGTATATAATAATCGAGCCCGAAAAAATCCAAAAATTTCTTGGCTTTTCCTTCGTGGGGGTGAGAAAGTTTTGGGGTTCGCGTCTTTATGGGAAAAAGAAAGAAAGAAAAAGGAGAGAAAAAAAGGAAAAAAATGGGGGAAAATTCGGGCATAAATGTGTGTTTGCTGAGGGCGGGTATTAATTATTTATTAGGCGGGGTTGGGGGAGAGAACGAGAGGAAAGGGTGGAGGCGGAGGGGGAGAGGGAAGGGGAGACGGCTTTTTGGTGATCGTTGAGTGGAGGGCGATGGTGTGATGTGGGCGCCCCCCCTTCCTTCCCCCCGGGTGGGACCCGCCACCGGTCCACATCAGACGGTCAGACACCGTGGAGGATGGTGGAGGAGGAGGAGAAGGAGGAGGTCTTGTACGTACACGTGCCGGGACCGATAATTCATAAATATCGAGCGTATTTTCACAAACATTCCAGAGTAAAAATTGACGGGCCGTAGAATCTCGGTGTCCCTTTTAAGGCGAGCAAGTACCAAAAAAACCTCAAATTAATACGCTCATTGAAAGTTTTATTTTAAAATAATTTTTTAATTACAAAATTCTAAATTAACATACCTATATCGAAAATATATATTGATATTGACAATCAAAAGCTCATAGACAAAACGCTCAAAGCTTGGGGCATCAAAACACAATAAACCTGAATATATCATCCATTAGTTTCTGTTTAAGTCAATATACTTGTCAACTAACACGTATTGTTCAACTCAATAACTTGACAGTAAAAATTAATAAATGGTAAAATTGTCACGAATGTTTTAATTTGAGATTTTAGTTTGGGATGAATTTGTCATTGATTTATAATTTGAGGTTTTCCGTGATATTAACTCATATTAATATGATATGTAAAGAGATTCTATAGATAAGGAAAATGTTATTCGTGGAATATCGATTAAACAATAATTATAATCCATGCATAATATGGTCCGCTTATTTAAAAACCCAATGAATTCTCATACACCTGCTTTATTTATAGAATTTCTACTAGAAAAGTAAGTATGGTCGGCTCGTGAAACGATTGACTTATTTAAATAGCTAGCAAGTTCTTCTTACATCACTTTACAGGCTGGGTGTTCACACAAGCCGTTGCCATCCCCATTGTTATTATTCACATATTTGGGGACTCAACATTGCAAACGACAAAAAAACAAGCTGATGGGATCTCGACAACGTAAATCAATCTAGAACCAATTTGTCAAATGAGGGATCCTCAATCTACCTTTTTATTGGCGTACGATTTTTTTGTCTAGAAAACTGCTCTCGAATCAATTGACTATCCAATATAACTTCATATCCTGATGAAGTCTCGTTAAATTTATAAGATGAGAACTTCCATCTTTTTTATTCCAAGACAGTAATATTATAATGCATACTTTCACTTTTTAATTTGAATTATATTATATTTTATTATTGTGATTTTTTTTTTTTTTAGAGAGAGGAGAAAGAACGGGTGGTGAGTAGAGAGCATAGATTCTACTATATCTCAAGATCTTTCTGTGCAGCACATCATCATCACGCTGCTTTTTCCCTGAGAGAGAATGAGGGGGAGGGGAGGGAGATGCTGCGTCCACTTAACTTTTGACTGGGCCCACCACTCTCCCCCTCCCCAATTAGGGGTCGCTGTCTGCTGACGTGTAATTCATCCCGTACCAATACTCCACCCAAAATATACGTACACATGCCTATACGTATTTTTTTTCAAACACCATATATTGTGTCCATTTAATGTTATTCATGCGTTGGAATACGTCGGTCGGAAAATGAATCCTCGGCGAATTAGGCAAATCGCGAGAGCCGGGGTGGGAGATTGCTCCGGCGAAGGAGCACGAGCCGGTCGGGAATTTGTTTCCTTTTTTTTTTTTTTTTTTTGGTGGCGCGGTGTCGAGAGGAGAAAAGGAATCGGCCGAATCGAGAGGGAACGGGGGAAAGTGGTTTCGGATCTTTAGGCTCGATTTGATTTCGATAGGTGAATATTTTACGATCGAGCAATGCGAGAGCAAAAGGTTTCGCCTTTACGCCTTTGGGAAGCCGTAGACTTTCTTTTCGGAAGAAGGAGGGAGAGGGAGGGGAGGAGGGGGGGCCAAAAGGAGGAGTGAAAACCTCAAAAAGGCAAATCGAAAAAAGGAGACAAAAGGGTTCCCGAGAATCTTTTAGTCTTTACCGTGTTTCAAGCCAACGACGCCTTCCCGACGAGGTCGAGTGATTCGGTGCGCTCCGGCTCGCGCGAGCATCGAGAGGTCCGCCGTCGGATCGCGCGGGTCCCGGCCTCGTCGGACGCCGAGCGCGATTCGGGCTCACGCGAACCGGGATGCAGCGGAGGGAGGCGCTGCCGAGCCGGTAGGACCGGGTGGGGGCTGAGTCAGCGGACGACGAGTTCACCCGTGGGAACCAATTTTAATCTTTTTGTAAAGGTTGAGAGTGACAAGAGGGGGGGCGGGCGGGGGAGGAGAGTCGCCCTACACCCACTACCACACACATATCACTCATCATCATCGTCATCATCTCTATCACACCACACCACACCACACCACACCACACCACACCACAAAGCCCAGATTGCGACGGCAGTTGGGGAGTCACTCAGCCTCGGCGCCAACAGAAAAAAAAAAAAAAAAAAAAAATTCTCACGGCCCGCGTCTACAACACGACATGCTGATCCGATATCATCTGAACCGACCGGTTTTCATCCCTGCAATCTGATCGAGTGCCCTCGTTAGATAAATTATTTGATTAGAGATTCATATATCAGCATATCGCGTGATATAATTTTTGCCATCGTGATCGAACCGAGGGCGGTCCCCCTACCAATCAAAGGTTCTCTTTTCCAGCATCCTCTCTCTCTATCTCTCTCTAGAGAAGCTATGAGGGAGGGGACACGCCGAGAGGCGTTAAAAAAGGTAGTGATTTGATGGGTTCTTTTGTTGGTTACCTTCTTTTGTTCACTTTAGCAACCTTTTCAGCTGCTTTTTCCCCTCCGTTCATCCCCAAAAGAATGCCAAACGATTGTCCTCAGACGTTGCCTTTCCCAGCCAAAAAAGAAAAAAGAAAAAAGAAATATCGATAGTCACGTTGAACCGCCACCGGCCTCCCACCACCTCCACCTCCACCACCACCACCACCACCACCACCGAACGCACACAAAATAATATATTTATAAATAAAAAAAGGAAAAAAAAAAATTAGAAGAGGTTGACTCGACCGAGTCAGAAGGAACTCGACTTTTCGGTGAAATAATGGTATCTATCTGCTGCTAAAAAAAGCCATTAAGGACAGGAGGGGCGGCGTCTCCCAGTTTTCTGATGCGGGACTTAACTTCGTACGACATCGTCCGGTGGGTCTTTAATTGTCCATGCGGCTCATGTATTATATACTCCCTCGAGAACATATCTCATCTCATGATATTTCGCTAGACAGGCAAAAATGGTCCACACGCCTCGTATCCTTTCGTCCGTCCTTCTGAAATAAGACAGCGTCTTTGTTTGTTTTTACAAATGACTTATCTGCACATGCGAGTGCCTAATCTCGCCCTACCTTATTATATCTTGCTTTCTTTTTTTGTTCTTTTGTCGTTTATTCCTACCTAAAATTACCGGTTCAGATCCATACCAGCTCGTTCGAAATTAAAATCACAATGTTTCATAATTTCCGATTGACAAGTTATCGTTTTTTTTTTTTTTTTAATCACTTTTTTGCATGTAGGAAAGTTTCATCGAGCTACCTCAAAACTCGAGTCCGGTTCAAAATTAGACGAATTGATCGTGACTAAATGTCAAGTTGAGTCAAGTCTGGACCTATTCTAGACTCTTCGCATCCCCAAGTTGCCGTGCTAACTCAGAAAAAGCAAAGCAAACCTCCCCCAGAAGACCGAGCCAGGACAAGGATGTGGGGCGGAGGGGGGCACGTGCGAGGGTCTCCATCCGCACAAGATCACACCCCCCCTCCCCCAGGCTTTAAGGACTTAGATAAAGGTCACGGTGGCACGAGAACGAGTGGGGGGCGAAAAGGAAAGCCTTGGATTGGAAGCGGTTCGGCTCGGCTCGGCCTCCTCGACGGGAGGATGAGGATGGGCATGACGGGCGGTCGGTCGCTTTCGAGTCGGGCAATTTCTAGCCCCGTGTCGCTTACCCTCTCGAATGGCCAAAGGGACAAGGGACGCCTTCTCCAAGCACCATAAAAAGTTATGATAGATAGGGTTGGGAAAAGGAGAGGCTTTTGCGATGGTGATGGAGAGATGTGGTGGGGAAAAAACAATAAAAAGGTAAAGAATCCGGGGCGCGAGATTTTTGCTTTGGGGCTGGGGGGAATCTACACGCCTATTTGCCACTTGATTGTTGTCCCCTTTCCATCGATTCCTTAGACTACCCCTGCCTCGGCGCGGGTCCAAAAAGTTATGTCGCCGTATATTACGACTCTCTTTTTATCAATCTCAATCTCTCTCTCTATACTATATACTATATATGTGAAGCGATATGATAGGAGCGAGGCATCTAAATAAGTGAGTCGTGTTCCACGCTCGACGGGTATTCAACATGATGTTGCTTGATGAATACAGTTTCTAAACCTAATCTTGGTATACCTGGCATTGTGTAATTATCATAAAACAAAAGATAGAAAAAACAAATACTTTGTGGGTTTTAATGGAACTAGGGTTGTTTATGTTGGGGTACATGCAATCTATGTCGAATTGAAGAATGACTCCTAACTGTGGACCGGTGGTCCATTTTTAAAGTCGAATTTATTTTGATGTCGCTGTCGATTGCATTTAGGATGGCCTTAAAAGGAATCCCAATTCGAAAAGTTTATTAAGCTTGTAGACGATAATGTAGTTTTCTATTTAAGATGACTTAATTCAAAACTACGTCTTGATTTTTCGTTTTATGAAAATTTCATAACTTTGTGAGAAATTAGATTTCAACAGTGTTTTTTTTTCAGAAATGAATTATTTGAAAAATATTTTCTAAAAACGATTGTTTCTATTGTTTGAAATAATTAGTCAATGAGAAATGTTTTTGTTATTGACAACAATTTATATAATATATTTTGTCCGTTCATTTTCTAAAAGCGATACAAGTGATTGATTTTAGGAAAATATTTTTCAAGTTATTCATTTTTATGAAATAAACGGAGCCTAAATCCGATGAAGCACGACATAGCCATATCATATTTTCATGCTTACACTGGCTGAAAATTGGAAAATATAATTTAATAATAATAATAAAATTTGACAATATTTCTGAAATTATCTAGCGAGCATCAAGAACGCATAATTATCGGCTGAAACGAGGGAATAGATACTCGCTGAAGAACTTGCAAGTAAAATAGAAAATATAATATAAATTTGTTGAAGGATAAAAATATGCTCTTTTCCATATCCGAGCGTCAAGGCCTCTCTCTCTTTTTTACGATGCACTTTGGGGGGAAAAAAGAAAAGAATAAATGATAGTAAACGAGGGGGTCAAAAAGAGAAAAGAAAAAAGAAAAAAAGTTATGCCCTATAAATGCGAAAATTCCTATTCAGGGCGTTCTGGTCACTTGCAATGCTTCCATATTCTCTACAAAACGAAAATTCGTTCGGTCAATTCTAAATTTATCATACAGTTGTACAGCAAATTCCAAAGGCAATTGGTCGGAAAGATTATGTCGAAACTTCGCATAGAATTTCAAAATTATATTGATGAAATCGAAAAATTTAAGATTAAATTGATATTTATATAATAAATTTATAATTAATTAAATAATTATTTTCTCTACATATTCCTCTACAATAATTCGCTCTTCTTCTTCTTTCCTTTTCGGTCGCTTCTTCTTTAGAATCAAATTTTGTTTTTCAGCTTCTCGAGAGGGAATATAGGTGAGATCAGTAAGTGCTCATCGCCATCATGCCTTTGGCATCCACGAACTTCAGGTACGAATGCAACCAAAGTCAGGTCTTTGGGTTCCATCTTTTCGGTTTTCATATTTAATTAACGCGTCATCGAGTGAAATTTCTATCTTTTCCAATCGGGAAAAAGGTGCCGAAGGTTCCCAGACTTTTTTTTTTGTCAATTTATTCAAACGGGTCTCTACCCCCTTTTTTTTTCTTTTCCTTTGGCGTATGCGATCGGGTCAGGGATAGACTTAACCGACCGTGCTAGAGCTATCATTTCGAACATCACTTTAACTCCGTATCATCAAGGAGGATAAATCCCTAAAATTTTGACTGAGGCCGTGTTTCTCATAGTGCACGCGGGGGTCGCGTGAACCTTTAATGTACTGTTGAGATAAGTCGGTCCGTATTCCGACAAGCGCGCGTGAAGCATCTATCGAGATGGGAACATGGCCACTAATCGAAAAGGATGCATTAGCTCGCTCGTGTAATCGATGTTTTGTGCACATAAGCTTGTGCGCGAGACATGCTTCCGGAAAGTTCAAAAGCTCGGAGAGCGCATAAAACAAGCGAGAGTCAGATCAACAAGATCTCCATATCCTAAGGATGATGCTCTTAGAGATAGAGAGAGAGAGAGAAAGAGAGAGAGAGATATGATGATTCAATTGAGGGAGGGGGGAGGGGAATAGGGGGACCATCTCCGATGCCGGATTGCGTCTCTCGTGGAGTCTCCCACGAAGAATTTTTTAATTGGAGAGTCACCTTCGTGCCACCACGATTTCTTTTCAAAGTTCCTCTCACTTTGAAGTTGAAAAATCCACAGCTTCTTTCACATTCACATGCATATCTATATAAATTTTAATATCTATAGATATGTATAGATATAGATATAGATAAATATAAGAGAAGGGTTGATGGGATTTGACTTCATTCTTTAATGGGCCAACTCTCAAATGCGCATGAACTTTTAGTCAACCTTCTTTCTTTACATTACATTCCATCTTACTTTCCATCACTTATTTTATTTTTGTTTTCCATTTTGGCCAATGGGTCTTCTTATAGCTCGAGTGATGATATTGGATAATGTTACGTCGCGCCACGAGTGCCTAATTGGCCCGTTTTATTCAAATTAAAAAGGATCGTGGTTCTAAGCGTCTTGATTGGACCATCGTCGGGGGAGAGATTAGGTGGAAAAATGCCTTTTATAAACACGAGCTCCTCCCGTCGGAATTCGGTACAATGATGATATTAGCTTTTGGGTGGCAAATTATAATGTAACAAAATCTGATGTATTGATATGTGGAGATTCGCATGCTCTGACAAACAATCGTCGATAATGCTAGTTCGAAAACGACGCGACTGCACGGTTTATGTGTCAATACTTAGGGAACAAGAGGAGCCACCACTATTGTTAAGGCCAAGATGGGATGCTCTTTGGAGGAACGAACATTCGTACGAGAATGCCACTTGATGCCAAGACGTTTGGTCTTTTCACTAACAAAAGATAAAATTCCTCCCAATTCGATGAAACGTTGATGGTTGGCCCTCGCCATTGGGGCATTAGATGCCAATCCCATAGGCACAAAAAAGCAACCGAAGAGGATTGGCATTTCATAGCTCATTGTTTATTAATGGTTAGGAATCCCCCTAAAAAATGGAAAATTAGGCAGCAAAACATAATTAAATGGTAATAATGAGGAGGAAAAATGACAAAAGAGCAAATGGGTCGGTCCATTTATGGGCCAACAGTGTTTCCTAATTAAATCAACCTTAATATCCGGAAAACCATGTAAAAAAAAGGGTCAACAATAAATAAAATAAAATAAAAGCCAAGAAGTTGCGGCTTCAATGTGACCAGCTCTCTCTCTCTCTCTCTCTCACTCTCATGTGGCCAAAAGGATATATTCAATATCTCCATCACTTAGCTCTCTGAAAATTGCACCTCACCACGTTGGGTTGCAGACATATATGCTTGTCACCAAAAAGGGTGGTCGGACATGACTTCACTTCTTGCCGTTTACTTTTCGATTTTTCTTAAATTAATTAGTCAATTAGTGTCGCTCTAATCCATCCTTTCATGTCTTTTAGTGCTTCGTTGTCGCGTCTGAGGGTATTCGATTATGGTATTCTTGGATTATTAGTTCTTCTTCTCCTCATCACCCCAACTACGTGTCCCACAACAACACATTAATGTGGTTGAAAGTAACATGATCCTTTAATTGTATTATTAAATATAAACCATGTTGCCTTTTTTTTTGGCTAAAAGTTTTGAACTTTAAAATTCAACGGTAGGATGCTCGAATTTAATGTGTTATTAGAGTGTAAAAATCACGAGTTTGATTTCTCACTCTCGTTAGCCTTTTGTGAATTTCTCTTTCATGTGGTCCTTTTGATGACGATCTCTTCCTCTTCTAGTTTTCTTTCTTCGCATGTCTCTCACTTATCTACATATTGAAAGGAATAATCCTTGAATTTTAGCCAAAGTGCAATGCAAATTCAAAACTGTGGTCTAATATATAACGTCAATCTTGAATTTTTAATTTGTTAAATGTGGTTCATAGATTTTTGTACATATTTAATTTAGCACATGAACAATATAAAAATATTCAATATTATTCTTCAATTAATTTAAGTTTATAAATAATATTGAATATTTTCATATAATTCAATAACTATATTGAATAAGTATAAAAACTTCATGGATTATATTAGATAACTATATTAAATACATCGAAAATTCATGGACTATATTGTACATTAAGCTAAAATTTAAAAATAATTTCCGTCATTTTTCTAAAAATTAAATGTAGGACATGTTTGCTTACGATGAAATACACGGTGATAATCCTTTATCTAAGGAATCCACGTGGATCCAATTGCCGCGGCAGTATAAGTGTGAGTAGCTTTCAATGACGGATCAAGCACAAATAAAATTCCCAATCACATGAATTACACTAATAACACTAGAGCTCTGAAACCGAAATAGTTTGAATTTTAAAGGGAGATTGATTCCACCACCGTGTCTTGTCAATATGGACATATAATTAGACCGTTTCTTCTAATTATGTCGACCTCAATTATTGCATTCTCGGAATATGTGCAAGTGGAAATGCCTCAGCATGTACAATCTCTCGCACGATCCAATGCCCTTCTCCATCGCTGTGCTTCTTTTCTCAGGCTACCTCTCTAATGCGGAATCACATTCTAAATCTATTCGACGAGGGAGAGGAAAAGCTAAAGGAAGAAGATAAGCAGAGACGAGACGGGACTATTAATGCAAATAGAGATTTCCATGAACGGATTCCCAATTGGTGACATGACCCAGAAATTTGACAGGGCCAAAAGAAAGAGTGGGAGGAGGGAATAGCCAATGGGACAGAGACAAGACATCAATGGAAGACCCCTTGACATGACACCCCACTTACCAAAAAACCAAGAGCAACCCTAAAGAGAAAAAGCACTCTTTCTAAAGCCGTCTGTAAACTTAGGGAGATGGGTTGTTTGGTGGAAGATGTATAATCCACCAATGGCCACTCTACACAACTGTGGAGGAATCTCCCCCACCATCACCTTCACTTCCATATTTGGTACAACACTTGTTCGAAGCACTCCTTTCTCTTGCCCCCCTCTCCCCCTTCCCCCTTCCCCTTCATTACACTTTAGACTTCTATATCAATCACTGTTAGGCAGGGAAATCAACTGATGAAAACTTTCATTCAAACCCCCAACGCACTCTCTCTTTCTGTCATCATTCGTGTGGGTTCGCCCTTGTTGTATGGACTGGAGGGAAGTAATGGAGTCACACCAGGTGTGCATAATAAGAACCCTCCAAATTCCAATCAAAAGTTTGTGGGCAGCCACTGGTTTTCTATTTTTTTTTTCTTTCCTTGTTTCCATTTTACTCCATGTAATAACATTATCTTGGAGGTTAATTAGTTTGTTGTTGCCACTAGCGCTTGTTAAATCACATCTTCCACCACCGACTCTACCTAAAGATTTCATGTCAAAGTCTATTTAGTGATGCCCTGTTAATCATGCACATATTCTCATCATTATTTATCTTTTGACTTGAAAATTTAATCCTATTTTGAAACTGTGACTGTGTGATGAACCAACCTGAGGATGCTCAGCACACTTGGACGCATGTTGGTAGAAGAATCACTAATTTAAGGGGGAGTGACCCAACTTCAGATAATCAGAAACCTTTGCTTTGAAGTTAGGAGGTGAAATTAGTTATAATTCTTCCAAGTGGAGGAGTTGCCTTGATAATTCAATAACTCTCTCTCTCTCTCTCTCTCTCTCATATGTTAGATGCTCTTAATAATTTGGAGTCTTGGGCTCAATTCACATGTGACTTGTCTATTCTTAAACTTCTGAGCACAAGCTTACAACCATTGATAGTGACCATGATATATCACAAGATTTTCCTTTTCTCTGAAAGATCTGGTTCGAAAAAGAAAATAAATGGAGAACTTCTTTGTCTACACATGGGTTGGCCAATATTGAAGAGAGAGAGATGGTGATGATCCTTGAACTGTGGAAAAAGTTGGTCTTTTCCATGGAAAGAAGCCATCATAAAGATGTGGAAAAAGGGGGAAAACAAAAGTTGAAATCTTGCCCATTGGATGGGTAGCTGAGTGGGCTATTCCTTCTTGCCACTTGGATTTTACTATTAATAGAAATTTTATGGTTTTTATTTGTTGTTGGGTTCTGTCCAATTCCCTCTCCCTAGTGGGGAGAACCTGGTTCTTTTGCCTTTTACATTTGCTTTCCTGACTTTGACGAAATATCACTTCCTCTCATTAAAAAAATCGAATGAGCAAAATTCCTGGTGCTGGAAAAGTGGCCACTTTGTGTGTGCTTGTGTGTGCGTGTGTGTGTGCCCCTTGATCTTTCGGATGCACTTACAAGCGT
The DNA here is from genome assembly GCA_014182845.1 of Corymbia calophylla. Lineage (NCBI taxonomy): Eukaryota > Viridiplantae > Streptophyta > Magnoliopsida > Myrtales > Myrtaceae > Corymbia > Corymbia calophylla. Next base: position 5,411,437 of record CM024697.1, on the reverse strand, counting down.
GTGCTTAGTAAAGCATTAGCAAAAGGAAATCAAATGTCAAAAGCCAAGACAATCATTCTCTCCCTTATTTCTAGAGGGCGTATAAGTTGGGCCACCCTAAAGCGTACGGCCTCACTCGTGTCTCTACCTAGATGGACTTATTCATATAAATCAATGTCTGTCGAACGAAGGGCTGTTTCCCTTGACATGCAACACTTCTCCAGCTATTCTACTGTCTGGGTTTATACATATATATAACGACAAATTTAAGAGAAAAGAACCAGAACCTAAGTTAAAATGATAAAGTAAAACGGACTCCATTAACATTATTTTCATTATCTCTAAATAATACATTATTAAAGAGAAAAGAAGATGCAGTTCCTACACAATGAAATGCTTAATTTGCATGCTCATGAGCATTACCGATGTTGGGTCTACGAGTTCATGTCAAACTCCTCCTTGAATTGCCAAAGAAGAAAATGGGAGTCCAAGATGAAAGGATGAATTCTTGAAGGTAAGGACCCTCTTGTTGAATGTCATCAATTAGGACCTTACAGTCACTTTCGAAAACCACTTAGTGGATGTCAAGAAACTGAGCAAATTTGCAGGTGAGAAGAAAAGCTGCATCTTCCACTTATACTGGCGAGTTTCACCTTTCTCATCTTGTTCATGCTTAAATAACAACTCTCACCAATAGTGTAATTGTACCTATGGCCCCCATGTTATCGTTCCAGGTACCATCTATATCAAACTTTAGCCCTAGATCAGAGGAAGGGAGCCATGAGGGTGCCCTTAGTGGCTTCCTCACTTATCTAGATTCCATACCCCTCCATAAGCATGTTAGAAAATTCCATAAATTCTTGTATGACCAGCTTAATTGCCTGAGAAAGATTTGGAATAGTCTAATCATGTAACGTTGTATTTCAATAACGCCACATTTTAGTGTAAAAAAATTGCTGCATAAAGGGTGAAGAATTTGCAGTCCAAAAACCATTATCTAAGCTCTCCACCCTGGATTAAGAAAGTGGTGCAACATCTCCTCCGGCGACCTGAAGTTCCAATCGTATGATATGATACCCTATGAGCTCTGTCTCCGCAAAATCTGGACAAAGGGGCATGTTGCTGACAAATATACTAATTTTCCTCTGAATTTCCACACATCTGGCAAAAAGCATTCGGAATGTGAAACACTCCATCTGGGTTGGTTCGACAAGGCAGCACATTAGCCGTTGTCCTCCATAACAGGATCTCATGCCGCTCATGAATTCTAACTTTCCCAATTTTGTTCCAAATCATCGAATTGTTACCATCCTCCAAACACGAATTTGATAACCATGTAAGCAGAATTAATTGTGAATGCTTAATCATTAGATGGCCGCCAAATCTGTCTGTCAATCCAAATGAAAATCGAAACATGAGTCCGAAAAATGGCTTAGATTGAGATAGGGAAAAACACTCGATTTAGACATTTTACATCCCAATTGTTAGTACCTCTGTTGTTGCAGTAGTCGAGCACTATTCAGAATCCGACTTTTGCGAACGGGATTAAAGTCTAAGTTCATATGGTTTTTGACTGGTCAAAATTGGAACGTGTCTGACTCCTCTTCGTGGACAAATTCAAGTTGAATTTGTCTAAAGTCGCGATGCATGGCACTTGTCCGCTTTGTTGGTGTTCCGTGAAATTTCAAAAGATGCACCACTAGATTGAGGTGCTAATCCATCATCCATCATCCATCAGACGATATGCACGACAGATTAACCAAAAGCAATTATTAAAAAATTGAGAGTTCATAAAAATAATTATCAACAATGTCTATCTAGCCAGACTTTGTATCTTTTATAATGCCTCACTGACTCTTTATTTATTTCTGAAATAAAAGATTGGATAAAAATATAGGAAGCCGATGGTCACCATCAAATTATCAAATCTGGCATTTCAACCGTTAACAAAATACGTGGAAGATAAGAATTGAGAAATTTCAATATATTTCGATATATCATAATGAAAAGTACATCGACTTATTTATAGGCTTTACGAGATGACTATTTAAAATATTTCCAATATAGGAAATTAATCTAGAGAAAACTCTAATTATCTTTAACATCTACTATGAAAAAAAAAACTAAAATGCTTTTGTTGATCAGTCGAACAATCAATATGATCGAAGTGATTAGTCTTATACTGAGATTCTATTAACTCTGAAAGTCTAACTTCTATTACTTGTTTGCTTACGAATTAACTCATATTCATCATATAGCTATTGCGTGATTGATATATGCTCTCTTTTTGATTTCAAATTCAAAATTTGTGTTCAATATTTTCTCTTACTGATTTCTTCCTACATCAGAGCAAGGGAAAGGATTCTTTGTTTGAGAGTAATCTCCAGGTAATTACCACAAAGGAAAAAAAAAGTAAACAAGAAGCTTTTCATACCTTTATTTATTTCTTTTTCAATTCTTCATTATATATACTTAAAATAATATATTTATCTATCTGTTTTATATATTTAGATATAACTTAATTATTGTTCATTTAATTTCCTTGTCCTAAATCAAATAAAAAGTATAGCTCATTTAGAGATGGATTATTTTCAATTGGAAATTCCTAACCCTAACACAAACAATATTGATTAGAATCAGGGGCCAAGTTTTATTTCAATTGAAAAATACTTCGATTGTTGTAACACTCTCTTAAAAAAAAAGGGTTTCCTTCGCTAAGAATGGGAAGGAAGAAAACGAATCAATATGCTAATTCCCTGTCCTTAGATATGTTGTCCAATTATTGGAGTCTGCTCTAGTGGTCACCATTTTCACATGAAAAGAGAGAGGTGGGGTTACACAGAGACATAGTAAAAATTTGAGAGTAAAGTAAGAGTTTGAGTAAGACCGATTAAAAAAAAAGATCCGTTGTCAATATTAAGAATTAGTATTTTAACGAAAGCAGCGTTTTAAATTGACTCTACAGAACAAGAGATATAATAATCCACAATTAGATTAGTCTCATTAATGAGGAGGAGGTCAAGTAGATAACAATTAGATTCTTCATGGCAGCTATTCTTGTGGCTAAGACCAAAGCAATGCCATCAGAAAGGGTTTTGGAAGAGGGAGCAAAATCATTACTCAATAGAAAAAGAAAATATGAAAAGGGGGTGCTTCAATAAGAAGAAAATTTTGAAGATTTAGATGGTCCATGTCAAGAAAATTCAGTCTATCCCATGAACTGGACATCTCTCTTCTAGGGTTTTGAGCTTAAATTGGACTAGGGTTCAAAACCAGAAGTAAAGGCCTGACCACTCAAAGAAGGCCCTACGAAATTCTTCCTATACTTGCTTGTGATTGAGAGACCTTACAAATTAAATCACGCACCTCAGACTACAAAATTCGCTCTTCAGGGACATTTCCAACTGTTTCAAATGTTACTACAATGTATGTCATCGTGCGAGCAAAACCTTCTATTCGGTCTTACTTAAATTTATGGGGTACCAATTGTAATAACCGGTTATTCAATAAAAAGTTAGTGGGTCACAGGTAATGAATGAGATTGACTTTATTATAGATTAATCCCATTAAAAAAACCTCACATTGGTATCTTTGCGACGCTTTCGCTTTAGATTAATTTCAGTCTCGCCAAAAATATCAAGTCATTACCACTGACCCAAATCTACCCCTGCATTTTGTCTAATATTCCATTAAAATGCATGACTACTGGCACCCATAGAATTTCGACGTCAAATGTATCATCACATCACGTCAAATCTGTTTTGTAATTATCTGTCACGTGTGTTGACACGTATGCATTTTGATAGGATGGTGAATGTTATGACGAGTAGATTTCGAAAAGAGTGAATGAAATTGAACCCTAAAGAGAGGTTGTCTGCAATTATTGAAGAGATTATACGAGCGGAATTCAAGGGCGGTCCAATCCAGGGGCCTTTCGGGGGATCCGGGCTTGTCAAACTCGATCTCGTGGACGGTGAAGACTTCCTACAGGGAGCGGGTGCTATTGGAGCCTGGGCCTGTTGTCCACAATATTGGGCTCGAATAGTCCATGCACGGCTAGACATGTGTCCCATATTATCATGTGCTTTCTTTGGTTAGTTTATAAATAATAATGAGTTGGACTCGGGCTCCATATGTTTTTCTTTGTGTGGTTTCCAAGCCAGGAGTATTTCGCAGAAGTTTCTGGTTCTTTAATTCAATTTTTTGCGACCTGAAAAATTAAATGAGTAAATATATCATAGGGTACCAATTTGAGACTTTTAATGGTATTAACCCTTTTATTACATTGATCTTAAGAGTACTTTAAACAATTATCACGTGAGGATCTAGAATATCTTCAAAATTGTTCGCATGGACAACTTCTTAATTTGATAACAAAAGCTTCCCTGACAAAACTAATCCACCAAGAGCTTACTATATTGATGCTTGCATACTAAATACATGATGCATAAACTTACCGTAATACAAGCCGAGAACAGATTAAACTTAAGAAAGGGGAGTAGAAAAGGAAAATACTTGCCAATCATAAAATCATATCCCAAAATAAACAAATTCTGAAATTCAAATTGAAATTCCTTGTTAGTATTAGAACCTACAAAAGCATGTTACCTAAATTTGGAGCATCCCTAGCTGTGGCACTTTAGATGTGGTCTAACTCATTTAATCTAGAGCCATTCAAGACCAGCTACAAACCGTGGATTGGAAGTAAGACCGACATTGAATCTCATAAAGACTAACATACATAACTGCCTATAAAGTGTTTTATGTACTCACAATTATTATCATATTCTTCAAATTTTGGGCATAATCCTCTTCCTCATCCTCTGTCTCCAATTTGGTGAATCTGCAATTTTGTTGCAATAGATATATTCAGATGTTCGGTTGGTGACAGAATGTGGTGGTCTCAATTGATAGTTTCAAACACAACCTGACATCGAGTCATGATGCACATTGTTCCTACCTTTTGAGTTCTTCCCTCGGGCTTAAATCCCATAAGGCCATTAGAGGAGGGCTCTACTTGATGTTTGTGGAGTCTACAAGAGTAATGCTTGTACACTAAAATTCACGTGCTAAATTGGTTTATAAAGTGATGTGACAAGTCTGAGACATTAATTTATCGCATTGCTTTATAAACGAATTTCGTATTTTTGTCTTAAAACCTCTCACATTATTCAAACTCTAACATATGATATATATAGACACAATGACACCCACATGCAAGTGCACATCATGGGAGGAACAAAAGGACCTTTTGACAGGGTTGCATGCCCTAGAGCTTTTGCACTGTAATGAAAAGCAACAACATTCAGAGGCGTCTTTGACTCTTTGCTTCTTCAAGGATGATCTCTTGTCTCCTTCATTCTCTGTCCTGGCTATCTTATTTTTCACTTATGAATCATATCCTACTTTAAGAGGTAAAAATTAATCAATGGTATACTAATATAATTTGATATACTGACGTGTCATCTATTTCACTTTGAAAGCATATAATTGCTCTATATAGAAATGATTGAGAAAAACCCAAATACAAGTATGGGCAAGAGGCATGCTACCTTTAGACCAAAAAAGAGAAAATGATTAGTATAACAGCCATGATTACACTCATGAGCTATATGCCCCACATGTTGCTGCTTGTATTCTTAAACATTAAGGTCAAACTTAATTTAATACCTTGTATGCCGAAAGGAAAAAAGATACATGAGCGTTTTACTTGTAATAATTGGTTATTTGGTGCTTTTCGCAAAAACACAGCCTAGCTAAATGCGTTTTAAATAATGTCTAACTGATTGAAATCTGGATATTTGCCATAGCTATTCAAAGTTATAACTACAAAGAGTAATATTATGTTTACTAAGTTTGGGTCATAAAATTTGTATACTAAATAATGTGGCAGATTATTATTGAGCGTTAGAGATGACTCTCACTCAACCACCCACTCTTTTCGGTAGATCCATCTTAGTATACATAGCATTACTTTGATGACATATACTTCAACTAGTATAGGTCATATGGGAATGAGCAACCCAAGTGTTGGTGTGAGCCAATGCGATGTTGGCTTAGATTAAGTGACATAAGCTGGCAACAATGAATTATATATAATGTCGAAAAATCACATTGCTCTAGTAGTAGTGCTTGTGACATGTTATGATAGTTCATGATTACAATGATACTATAGTTGGCACATACTCCGTTCAAAAACTCATTTTGCATCATTAAATATGTACAACAATAATATACATTTTCCTGGTCCTCAGATCAAAATTGTGCCTAGTCAGTGTCCAAAGTACTTTAGTTTGACTTGCATATGTTAGCTATATAGTTGCAACTAGGCTCTAGGCAGATACCTATTTTATTACCGTTTTCTTGCAAAGTGGCTGACAAGCTTTTGGCTCATGAGCTGTTCGAGAGAATCATTTCGCTTGCTCAGTCATCTCCTCGAGGCTGTTTATATTCTGTAGTAGCCTATCATAGATCATTGCACAAACTCAGATGAATAATAAACTATAGCATATAGTTCGAGAGTTAGCCGAGAAAAAGAAAGATGAGAGCTTTCATACAAATTTTTGGGTGGAAAGTCAAAGTTCTTTATGATGAAAAGTACTTCCCACCCACTAAATATCGGTCCAAAATTTTAACTAACTTGATGTATATGTTTCAGCTATTTAATCATCTATTCAACTTAACCTAATAGTTAGACATAATTTTGAGCAGTGGCGGAGAATTTTCAATTTAAGAACTAGAGGTCATTCATCTGAACGTATTGATTCCGTGATATGATAAGATGTGAGAAATAACCTTTTAAAAATTCGGGCTAAGGAGCATTTGGTTTCTTCATCATATGGCTATGTGGTTTCAAGGTATGTAAGCTCTAGACACTAAAACTGAAATTTACCTTGGTGGGATTGGTCTCTAAGTTTTGGAATCTAAAACCTACTCTATAAACCTCAGAACTAATTGTGGAGCCAACCTTGTTGTTTCAGTGAAGTTCCAAGGCCTAGTTAGAAACCGGCCAATTTCTTTTCTTTTCTTGTTTTTTGGTTTCATTTTTTTTACTCTCTTAAAGGACAAATTTTAGCAGAACATTCTCTTATTTACAATCGAGATAAATAACAGTCACAACAAAATAGTAGAGCAACAACAATAATACAGGATACAGGATAAAACTAAAACGAGAGAATTAGGGTTTCTTGGTCTGTTAGGTTTCTGTCAAAAAGGTTAGGAGTTGCTCCACTAATTTCTGAAGCTTGGGGTTTTCTACACGCAAAGGAGTTAGACGAGAAAATTTTCAGCTTGCGAGATGAACGGGAACCAACGTGTATAAGATGGTTTTAGCTAGGGGTAGAAAAAGGGTTAGAGAGGAAAGGACGGTTTGTTACGAAAATCTTGAAGGGGTGGGTCAATTGGCAAGAGGACCGAGATCTTGCACTTCAGAAAACATGATTTTTCATGTTCGATTCATAATTGACGCCGTATTATAATAAAGGGAGTAATTCCTTGCAATTTCAACACGGATGTTCTTCTTCTGAGTGGACCAAGTGAGGTAGACTTAGTTTGATGATCGATGATCGCCCCACAAAATAAAATAAAATAAAATAAAATAACTATCCTAGAATCAATAAGTTTGTTCAAATTCCAAAAATAATTATGTTTGTCTTGGTACAAAATTGCAGCATCAATGGAAATAAGATCTATCTCCGACACTTGAAGAAAGGTTTAGTGTCCCATCTATTTCATCTTAGGTAGGTCATTCAATCTAAAAGTTACGTATCCGAAAACAAAAGATGAAGCTCCCGTCCCTCAACCACCATTGTTGCCTCCATGTCTCCATCCTATCTCATCCATAAAATCTCTCTTTTGGCGCCCGCATAAGTCATTGCGCAACCACCTAGGTCAACCTAATAGTTGGTCCTCGACCTCGAGCTGCCGGTCGATCGAGGTTGAAGACCTTTTGGTCCAAGTCGCCGGAGGTGCGCCTGAGGGACCAGTTGCGGCGAGCGGCGACTTAGGTGGCGGCGACATTGAAGCCTTTTGGAATGAGAAGCATGCGAAATATGGGCTGCATGTTTTGGGTTATGGTCATACAGACCGGTGGGAGTCTCCGGTCCAACCTGGTGAAAAAGACTGATGTCTAATTTGACAGAAGGAAGCAAACGAGGAGAGAGATTGGAAAACCTCATCGGCTTTTTTTCCTCAACTTTGAAGCAAAATGCCAGACTCAGACCCAGAAAGTTTTCCAAAACTGGTCTCTCCATCAATGTTCATAAACTCAACCCCATCAAACTGATGCTAATCAAAGCAGCAGCAGCAGCATCTCTCTCTCTCTTCTAGGCCTATGTCCTCTTTCTGTTGTCTCTCCTCTCTGTCTCCGTGTCTCCGGCAATGAAGGTCAACAACCCCTCGAGCCCCGCCGCCCGCCGCCGTCTTTTAGATGACGAGGCCGCGGCTCTCCGCCTTCGTCTTCGCCGTCGCCGCGGTCGTGCTCTCGGCCACCGCCGCGGCTCATGCCTTGGGCACGGGCTCCACCATTGCCATCAGTTACTCCTCCTCCGATGCTGACGCCACCGTGTGCGGCATCTCCTCCGCCCAACCCAAGCAGAGGATCAGATGCTACTGGCGAGGGCAGGTGGTCGAGTTGAGCCCCTACACCTCCTTCTCCGCCATCTCTGGTGGCGCCAACTCTGTCTGCGGGCTCCGCTCCGGCGGCTACAGCTTCCTCTGCTGGGACAACCTCAACGCCGACAGCTCCGCCCTCGTCCCCAAGAGGATTTACAGCAACAACACTGTTCCGTTGGAGAATATCTCAGTCGGTGATTATCAGATTTGTGCAGAGGTCAATGGTACAAAATCAGTCAAATGCTGGAGACGTAACAAGTCATTCCCTTTACCTCCTGAGGATGATGAGTTCGCTTCAATCTCATCTGGGTTCGGGTTTTCTTGCGGGGTTTCGGTAAATTCGAGTCGTGTCCAATGTTGGGGAAGCAATTTAATCGTAAGGGATATAGAAACTGGGTTCGGAACTATGCCGATGTCGAGCGTCGTAGCCGGCGGTTCTCACGTTTGTGGATTGAACACGACTGGGTTCGTGGTCTGCAAAGGAAGCAATGAAGCTGGGCAATTAGATGTTCCCTTCAATTTAGCGATGGAGTACTCGCTCTTGTCTCTAGGTGCTCATCACAGCTGCGCAATCCGGAGGCTGAACAGCACCGTGATCTGCTGGGGAGGCAAAGGGCGATTCTTTACGAAGGAAACCGAGGGAACTTACTTCGAAGCGATCGCTTCCGGTGCGAATTTCACTTGCGGATTGACGACGAGCAATCTCTCGATAATGTGTTGGGGTCCGGGATGGAACAATGGATCAGGTCCTGAGCTGCTTCCATTGACAGGGATTTTGCCAGGACCCTGCGTTCAATCCTGTGATTGTGGCATACACACTCTGTCTCAGGGTCTCTGTCATGGTTCCGGTGTTATTTGCAAGCCTTGCCAGGTCGACTTCTTGTTGCCCGCACCCGCGCCACCACCGCCGCCTCAGCCACCATGGGTCTCTCCTACCTCTTCTCCATCGCAAGGCTTGAAGACAGGCCTATTGGCATTCGCGGTAGTCGGCTCCGTCGGGGCTTTTTCGGGCCTGTGCATGGCTATATACTTGTTATATACAGGGGCGTGTTTCGGGCACAAGAAGGTACACAACTCGGTGCAGCCGACAATCACGGGGGTGAATTCGAACAATGCGATGAACTCGAACAGCGGCAATCTCTTGAGATCGTCAACCATCCGGCGCCAGAGCTCTAGAGTGATGAGCCGGCAGAGGAGTGGGACCTCCTCTAAGCATGCCGACAGGGCCGAGGAATTCTCGCTCGCCGACCTTGCCGATGCCACCGACTTCTTCTCCCTGGAGAGCAAGATCGGCGCGGGAAGCTTTGGGGTCGTCTACCGGGGCAAATTGCCCGATGGCCGAGAGGTCGCAATCAAGCGATGTGAGACCGGGTCGAAGGCGAAGAAATTCCAGGAGAAAGAGAGCGCGTTCGATTCGGAGCTAGCGTTCCTGTCGAGGCTCCATCACAAGCACCTGGTGGGGCTAGTTGGGTACTGCGTGGAGAAGGACGAGAGGCTGCTGGTCTACGAGTACATGAAAAATGGAGCTCTCTACGATCACTTGCACGACAAGAACAACGTGGAGATATCGAGCAGCGTCCTGAATTCGTGGAAGATGAGGATCAAGATCGCGCTCGACGCCGCGAGAGGCATCGAGTATCTGCACAGCTACGCAGTTCCTCCGATCATTCACAGAGACATCAAATCGTCCAACATATTGCTCGACTCGAATTGGACCGCTCGGGTCTCCGACTTCGGCCTGTCTCTGATGGATCATCATCATCACCGGCAGCAACAGCTCGAGTCGGACTGCGACCAGAGGCCGATGAAGGCGGCCGGGACCATCGGGTACATCGACCCGGAGTACTACGGGCTGAACGTGCTCACGGCGAAGAGCGACGTGTACGGGCTCGGGGTGGTGCTGCTGGAGCTGCTGACGGGGAAGAAGGCCATCTTCAAGGACGGGGAGGGGGAGGGGGCGGCGCCGGTGAGCGTGGTGGACTACGCCCTGCCGGCGATAACGACCGGGGAGGTGGCGAGGGTGCTGGACGGCAGGGTGGCGCCGCCGGAGATGGAGGAGGCGGAGGCGGTGGAGCTGGTGGCGTACACGGCGATGCACTGCGTGAACCTGGAAGGGAAGGACCGGCCGACGATGAGCGACATAGTGGCGAACCTGGAGCGAGCTCTGAGCCTGTGCGAGGGGGATGGCCATGGAAGCATCTCCAGCGGCGGAATCTCCATTGTTTCGGAATGAAGGGTGAACAGAGGAGAACAAAGACGGAGAATCAAATTCAAAATTTCATTTTTTTTCCCAGAAATCTCTGCCTAACTTAATTGTTTTTCTTTTTTTTTTTGCCTAATTTATTTCGCTGTAAACTTGCAATTTTCTCTTGCCTTCTAACATTTTGTAAAGAGTAGCTCCTTTTCTTTTTTTTTTCCCTAACGGTGGATTTTTGGGAAAATTTTCATCTAGGCAAAGGCCGCAGTTTTATTTTCATTTTCTTTGTTGTTTCCCAAAATCGTTTTTCCGTCTTTATGATTTTCATGTTGATGACCGAGAAATTTCCTATGACTTTGCTGATTACTATGTTTTGTTTTTCTTGTTTTAAAAATAATTAACGGAATTATTAACTCGAGTGTTAATGCAAGACTGGCTAATTCAATGTGTCGTAGATTACTTTCAAGGATTGTGACGGTCTATTTTGTACCTAGTGAATCATGGTCCACGGTCGTGTCCAGCGTGTTTATTCCACGTCAGCCTATTTGCGTGCATGGTGGGCAACTTCGCTAATCGAGAGAGAGAGAGAGAGAGAGAGAGACGAGAGAGAGAGGTGAGCTTAGTTGACATGATGGACTGGGGCTGGATAAGTTTGAAAATCTGGAAAAAGCAGTCAACTGAAGAAGGCCCTTTGTACTGACAAAATAAATAAATAAATAAAGCCCTTTACCATGTCGACACGTGGAGGCATGCATTTATATAATACTTTCACTATTGTCCACTATCGATAACGATTTATGTCTAAATATTTTTATTGACAGTAGAAATATTTTTCATTTATTTCACTTTTGAAATTGATATAATCGATCATTTTTAGAAAAATATTATTGAAATCATTCATTTTTTGCGAAACAAATAGAATCTTAATTATCTTCCACTTCTTTGGTATTTTCTTATTAGGGACTATCATCACCAATATGAACCCGTATCCTTTGATAATTACGTGAGGTACTTTCATGGATGGACGGTAAATATTATAACATCCGAAATTTGTAAATTGTACCATAGTGATACTAGACAACAAGTCATGTCGAGATGGACCGAACCCAAAAGAGATAGAAAGGTATAGGCAAAAGAGGAGCAAAAAAGATGGAGGAGGGACAAAGGAGGGAGATTGCCTATAATGATCTCAAACACTTAACCATTCAATCCAACAAAGAACTTATCTATTTATAGGGGATTAATTACTCCTCACAATGACAACATCATGCAAATTATATAACAAAGAGGGATTAATTATGGGCGGTGGGGTGATAAAGTGGGCCTCCCGTTGGCCGGCGACTCCCCACCAAATTTTTTCGTTCTCATTCACGGTGCTCTCCTATAAATGATTTCGTTTGGTGGAAAAGAAAATGATTTTTCGTTTTCCTTTGTAAAACGAAAAGGAAATTGACTCGACCAGTGCTCTCGATGCCATATCAAATCGAAGCCAAAAAGTCGTTTTCTAATGTAAGGTTCCTATGTATGTACCGAAATCTAGGGCTTAGAATATCCATCCTGAAGAAGCAAGCTCCAAGCTGGGATTGGGTAAACATTAAACAAATGATCATTATTGTCTAGAAAAGGCTTCGAGAAGAAGAAAGAGGGGTTCTTACATCATCTTTTGAGTTTCTGAGTCCACTCCCCTACGCATTCAAACTGCGTCCTTTCCCCCCGCAAAAAGCGATCGGACCAAAGAAAGAAGAATGCACGACATCAACGATGAACCGAAGTTCACGGCATCAATCCTAGTGCTCACTTTCTTATGGCGTCGCTGTCTCATGAACTTTCCATGCGCTTTAGGAAGGAACGTGAAGGGGAAGGCTCGCATGAGAAGACCAAAGACCACCTCGTGGGGATTGGTCGTGCGGTACCGGACAAAACGGCTTTCGGGCTTGAACTTGGCGTGCTTGCTTCACCTTGCTCCGAACAGGTCTTGCCTAATCGTTGGCGCCGTCCGTATTAAGCTACGCTACAGAGGAAGATCTTCTAGACTTGCTTTCAATAAAAAAGGAATGAATTTAGTTTGGCTGGCCCAAGATAAAGACGTCACAAGAGTTTGCAATTCAGAGAGTATAGATTCACTGTATTTTATCGCTGGTGTACCGAATGAAACAGTCACAAGCGCCATCAGATGACAAAGACAGAGACCCAAAGAAGACAATGGACAGTAAGCTATCCGGACGTCTTGAAATTTTAGGATTTGGAACGAGCTCAACATGCGCCCTATTTAAACTGACTGCAGCCACAAGATTTGTAAGCAGTTTCAGGCCATAACGCTAAGTCCGGTCGTAGTGAAAATTTCAAGTGACTTGGATTAGACCTCACAAAAAGGTGCGCAAATCCTTACATGTTCAATTGAGGAGCTAGAAATCGTTTTACTGACCAACTTTGTACTGAAGTGAGAATTTGGCTGCAGATGGAGGAAATGCTTACACTCTTTAACATCTCTAGTTCTCCAGAAGCAATGGGAGGAAGTGGCCAACTTCAAGCTATCATACAAAGTCTATCAATATGTCCATCATACTAAGTCCATGGAAACAGAACAGAGACAAAGTTATGTATTGTGATATTTCATTAAGCTAAAAAAAGATGTTCAAGCTCCGCGTGATGGACCTCTTCCTTGATAGAAAAATGCGGGCTAAATAACTAAAGATCTTTCTTTAGAAACATAAAGATATCGGAAGCTTCTGGCCAGCCCCAGCGAATGAGTGATGACTAGTTTTAGTGCAGCAGCAGGAGAAAACATCACATAGTAAGAAGACGATATATTGTCACTCTAGGGAAAATGACACAGAAACAAAATTCGTAAATACGTTTCATTGCCTCTGATAAACTTGTACAACTTGCGCAAGTAACTCAGATAAAAAAATTACATAAGAAGCAAAAAAAAAAAAAAAATAATAATAAATAAAGAAGAGGAAGAAAAATCCCCACTTCATATCAAAGGCATGTGCAAACAGGCTTTAGAGAAATTAAAGGAGAAAAAAAACAAACAGTTTGAATAGCAATACATAAAATTACTTTGCAGCACCCTCACCCCACAAAAAAGGAAGAATCTAATCTACACAGGCGAACACCATAAGTTATATTGCTCCCCTGACAAAATCTGGTTTTGCGGAGGCACTGAGATTGGCAAAGTTCTTTACCATTATTTTAATAGACAAGCTCCATTACTCAATGGCCGACATGGTGTTGCTGCTACATAAAACTTGTCTATTCTTACATACCTAAACAAGGGTAAGTTGGAGTTTTGGCCGATTGGGCTGAGGCTCCACGACCTCCATGTGAATGTTCACCTTCTGCAAGACCCCATAACTAACGCTTCCATCCATCTTTTTTATCTTCTGCTGCTGTTCATCAACAAACCATTCCCCGCCTCCCTTCTCACTTCTCTCTGTCAAATATACAGGTCCTTCGATCCCAAATCTGCAAGATTGAGTGACCAATTAGTTATGCATAAGATGTACGTATCATACGTGCAGAGAGCAGATCCTTCCAGACATATATATTACAAAAGGCATGTTCTTTCTGCACTTGCCCACAATGAGCAAGAGTTAGCATCATATATTCTATTCAGTGAAGCAAATTTTAACAACCATCACCATCAAGGCTTCTTTTAGCAACACAATCAATATGGAAAGAATGTCATAGAGAAAGTTGCCAACCCAATCATGGCTGCATACATGAAGGCACGTCTGAACTAACGCCATTGGTAAAACTCCAAAGATTTCTCTAAAATCTATGTGGAAATTGTTGAACCACCATCAAGCGATGTTTCAAATATTTAATGTTCAGACACTCGTCTGCACAAGTAAGCTGGAATTTTGCCTAAATTAAAGAGTGAAAATTGATTATAGACGAGGAAACAATGAGAACCCAAAGAGGTGCAAACACAAGCCTTCAAGAGTTATCAAGTGGGAATGGCAACACTATTCTAGAAATTTGAGGTGTATTTGATTAAGACTGCTTAATATTTACAATTTAGAGTGCACGTTTCTAGAGATCATAGACTTTTTCTGCTCTCTCTATGACGAGAAAAGAATTTCTCACCAGCCAACTTTCAAAGGAAGAAAGTGCCTGCTTTTCTTATTGATGGAAAGATAGTAGCTAGAAAAACTATCAATTTGCTTGCTAGCCCATAACTTTAAAGATGCAGTCAATAGGCTCCAAAGTCTTTCAGCTGAATGGTCAAATTCCTATCTTCCACCAAGATGTGTCTCTCGCTAATTTGGCACTTAACGTATAGACTGAATTGGGCAACGCATCCATTCTTCTTTCGCATATTAAGTCTTAACTTTTCTTTCCATTTGACTCTTTGTTACTTTATGTTGTTCTTGTCAGGAGGAGGAAGGCAAAAAGTCTTTGAATGTCATAATCAGTCAAAGTCTTAACCCTAGTTGAAGGGTTACCTGTTGGATATATGAAAGAAACTTAACAAAGAAAGAAAGCATAAACAAAATCAAGGAAAAAGTCACTTACTTGGGTACAAAAACGATAAAGCCGTTGGATCTAATCTTGACAATTCTAGCTTCGGTGTCAGTGGGCCTGCAGTACATAATAGTGTTTTCATTGGCCAGTCTAATCAATGTGTCCTTGGGTGTGCTCAATCGCGTGCAGGCGACCAAGCATAAGTGTAAGAGACAGAGAAAGAGAAAGAGAGAGAAAAGTACCGCTTCCTGAAGTAGATGAGTGTATGGAGCTCCACTGAGGCTCTGCTAGCCATCTGAGCGTTTCTATGTCGATAATTCAGATCTGGAAAAATAATATTGGAAAAGAAAATGAAGTCAGTAAATTTGGAAGCAGAGAGAGAGAGAGAGAGAGAAGTAAAAGAAGATCAATTGAGTAATTGAAACCCCCCCCCAAAAAAAAGAAAAAAAAAAAAAAACCGAGGTTCTTCTCACCAATAGAGCAGTCCAACCATGTAACTATGTGGCTGAATGGTTGACCAACAATAAAGTATATGACCATACCACTAATACAAGGATGTTCAAAGCTAGAAAGAGAGGAAATGAAACAGAACAGTAAAAAGCTTAGTTGGATCATTCTTGTCTTACTGTCAGCAATACTCGTTAACTGGGGTCTGTCTTGAAATATGGCTGGAAGCTTGTAAATTCCTAATGATGCAGCAAGCAACCTGTGCACAATGACATCTGCAAAGTAGTTTAGTTCCAAAATCAGCATGTACCATCTCATTTATCACAAAGAGAAGCATCAGAAGAGAACTGCTTCCTTACCAGCATATCGCCTGATAGGTGAAGTAAAATGAGTATATAATAGGGCAGCCAGCCCATAATGTTGGTATTCTGGCGGAGTCAAGTCTCCACTACAGAAATATACTGCCTGTATGATAAACAAAGAAAAAGATCACATCTAACAAGAGCATAAAAAAAGAAGAAATTTTCAGGGTTACTACATTCAATTAAAATACCTGTGTCATGCATCTAGTTGCGAGTATTCGTATCAATTTGTTAAAATATGGATCTTCTCCCTGTAGATTTTTATTGACATTAAGAGAGTGAGATATAGTGTGGTAAGATGAGAAGTAAAAACAAGCTGGACCAATCCTGAGGCAAACCATCTAGAACTGTCAGCTTATACAAGTGAACGAATTATATCTGCAAGGCATCTAGAGAAAAGAAATCCACTTGAGGTGAGACAAATTAGAGATGGTTGACATCCATATCTTACACAAACAGAAGGTTCATGGATTTCATCTGCTGAAAAACAATGATAAAGCTCAAGTATTGAAAACTCACCACTGCACGGTCGAGCGAATCAGCCAGTGCTTTTGATGAAGAGATGTCCAACTCAAGACCAACAGAAGCAGCTGTACGCAGCAAGGGTTCAAGCATCTCTTTCGTCGGTGTAGGATGCCGCCTTTGAAAGCAATCAACCTCAGATATTTATTATATAGCCAGAAACCCCCACAAATGGAAATTAATCTGAGAGATACTATCAAAGACGAGGAAAAAAATACAAGTGGTGATGTTCAATTGCATTGATACACAATCTCAGATCCACCATAAGAAAACACTTGTAGCTTTCCCTCTAATCATAGGGTAACTAGTAGATCTAGTAACTTCATGAGAATCAGGCTTCTTTCACTGGAAGTTAAAATATAATGGGGGCATGGCATAATAAGACTATCACCCATATAAGTACTATAATTTATACTTAAACCACAACATTGTTTGAAATTATGAAGCCACTTGCAAGGTGGTTGGACTCTTAAAAGAAACAAAATCACTCATATAACCCCTAGTAAATTGACAAAGGACTAAAAGTAGGACCCTTCAAGAACTGAAGTACAGAGGATGAGGCTCCATTTTTTGTCATCATTTCAAGACATTTATACTCAGAAAGCTTTAATAATAACTGCGCATTGAGCGATGCACTGGTGTCACTAACAGGCTGGAAATTGGAAAGGATGGCAATGAAATTAAAACAATGCCCCCAAGATGACAGCAAAAGGCAGGAAATCTAGGAGAGCTAAGCCCAGATTACATAACAGAAAACACCAGCTTACCTCAACAGAGAACATAGAGGATAGTGTTTAAGGATTTTTTCAGCAACTGAAACATTGGCAGCAAGCATGAACTCCTCCACCATTTGGTTTGCTTCTCGAATCTGATACATGCCTGAAAGTTTGCAGGTGGGGGGAAATGCAGTTAGTTATAAAATGACTACAACAACTATATGCTGGCTGTTAGCAAAAGTAACCGACACCTCCACTTTCAAGTGTAATAATCAAGTGTTATCTAATTCATACTGTAATATAGTGACTGAAGATGACCATACTGGAATTTGGCAGTAAAACAAGCTTCAACGGTTCGAAGATGACAAAATTTTCCCTTTTAATAGCAAGGAAGCCTATTGGTAGTAAACCTCCTTTGGCATTCTATATAGATGCAAAATCAGAACCATTCAAATGATTTCAGTTTTGGAATTTTAGGTTTAATACACTTATATACAGGCCATATTTCACCACTGCTTGCAGCCTAGTGTAATAACAGAAGCATGAATGGTCATCTGTTCTAAAATTTAATGAGCGATAGCAAATAGAGGATACAACTAAAAAAATTATTTTTCAACTAAAGAAACTGTCATCTATCTTTAAAGTTTACATGACATACCAATATCAAGAGGGTCATGAGTCTCAGTGTCAATTTGAAATTTGACCTCAGCAGAAGCAAGTGTTAAGGCTCCTCTCTCAATACGCCTGTGCCTCATAATCTACATCATGAGTATAACACACTGTTTAGAGAGTCAGTTTCCCCAATAAACAAGCAAACCAGGTTCAGAATGCATGCACACCTTTGCCAATGTATTCATATTTCTCAAATCTGTAGTTAAGGGATCCGCCAACCGACTACAAAACAAGAGAAAGTGAGTAATCCATCAATTACCCGAACAAACTCCATGCAGTATACTAGACATCACCATGAAAGGCTCACCAGCAAGAATAAGAAATGCTGAATAATGCTAACGTGAAAATTTAAACAGAGGATAAGTCATGTGGAAATAGCATGTTGTTTAATTAGCAAAAGCATCAAAAGATGAAAGGGAATTTAAAAAAAAAAGGATTGATATCTCTCATGGTCTGGCTGAAGTTTGAGTTCCCAATATTTTTCTAAGCATTTCATACGCCTTACATGACTGCCAATACCATATCACCATCCACAGCTACCACAAGGAAGTTTGAACACTCTCTTTTGGCAATAGCAGACTTGTTTACTAGGTGAGAATATGATCAAACAGGATGGGACCTACAAATTATATTGACAATTTCTTTCCGCTAGTGCCACACAATTTTACTAAACTTTTATGGCCATGTTTGCTTTTCCCGATCTTAGAGAGTTCATATAGTCACACATGGAATGAACAGTCGATAAAATCACACCACTTCCATTTTCTACTACAGCTTCGTCACCAACCACCTTTTTCTCCCCCAACTGGAACAATGATGAATAAACCAACAGGACCGCAGAGCACCAGTATATTTCCAGCAAAACTCTTTGCAACCAAACTTGGAAATATAAGATGTAAAGGAGTTAAAAAATTTTCAGGTATTTCAGCGTCGATATGATGCCAGAGACAAGAAGTGAAAAAAAAAATTAGTATGGACTAAGTTTTTCGAAAGACAATAATATCAGAACAAGTTTAGTACATTGTGTGAGAGGTTACACACTAGAAAAGAGCTCATATAAACGGAGGAAGAACCTACTCAACATTTAAGTGATTACCTGTCATCCATCCTTGCCTGAGCTTCAATATAAGACAGAGCTGCACATGATTTGATAATACTTTTTGTATATCTTGTGGATATTATCTCTGCTTCAGGTGTCATTTCCTGAAAATGGGCAGTAAACAAGATTGTTCTCCTTTCATGGGAAGATCAATCAATATATTTGCATACACAGGGCTGACAATTCATGATTAGTCAGCACATGAGCTATCATTTGGTGTAGTCTGGTGATGGAGGCTAATGGACATGCAGTTTTCTTTACCAAAAAGAGCTCAGTGAATGACAAAGAAGATAGAACAAGAACATACCCAGATAACAGAAAAAGCCAGTCTCTCCACATCTGCCCGAAGTGAACATATATCTGCAACATAAATTCACACATTACATTTGATCCAGTAAGGACTATGGATTAACCACAATCAGTTTTTTCTTTGATGTCAAAGAGACGATTGTACAGCTCTAAATAATGTACCTTCTGTCAAAGGCTTTGGTAGCATATCAATGCGACGCTCAACAAGGTAAACAGATGTGCCCCTTTGCGCAGCCTCATCATCAAGTGGTGTGGAAGGGTGCACAAAGTTTGTCACATCAGCAATATCTAGGTGGCTAACATTAAAGAAAAATTCCTGGCTAAGTCTTCAAAAGCCAAAAATTCAACTTGTTGAAACTGTTGGCCCTGAAAGCCAAATCACCTGTGTGTGGAACAAAATTGACTTGGACCCCATCAACATGGAGTCAAAGCCTAATTAAAGCTTCTAAATCAAGTGACTGAGAGTTTGTTGGAGATTTGGAGACGAAGAATCATCAAATTCAGAAATCTGAGGGGAGAATATGTGCAGAAACAAAAGGCACAGGAATTATCTCTACCCAGCTCAAGGAAGGACCAAAAGAGGAAATTTAGAAGGACACAAGCAACTAAAAGTAACTTGGCCCAAGAAAGGCTTGCTCACTAGAATCAGCAAAACATTCCTGCTAGACAATGCCATGGCAAGAAAGAAATGTTAAAGGACTCGGTAAAAAGAAAGGCATGCTTATCAAAGCAGGACCACCTCAGAAGATGGTGGTACTTACTACAAATTGAAAGAAGAAACTGATAAATACTCATTGAATATGCTTGATAACAGCAGAGAAGTCATTCTTGGAACATAAACTCAGAGGATAAGTAGAAGTTCCATAAGCAGCTAGTCAAGATTAAAGAAAATAAAAATCCACACAAGGAACGGGATGAAACAGAACTGAAAGATGAGGTTCTGTATCCGTTAATTCAAGTATTCTGACATGACATCAACTTCAACTTCTGTTTACCTGATTACAGGCCATGAACTTTCCCATGCAAACGACTCTAGAAAAACCATTATGGCAGGATCAATCTTAAATCATAACCATGTTAAATCTAAATATGAGGCCCTGTGGAAGCCCAACTCTAAGGATACGAACTCCAACTTCAAAATTTCCATTGGAAAGTGGGGTGCAGTGCAGTGCGTCATCAATATCCTTGCATCCTGCCCAATGCAGAAGCATACATTAAACATTAAAGAGTAGAAATGTCAAAAGGGGGAAAAGATTTGGAAAATAGCAATACCTGGAGGATCCACACTGAAGACACGCAAATGCCGTAAATCTTGCCTGATAGGATTTGCCAAATCTTCTGAGGAGACTGTCCATGGTAATGGAGGCAAACATGCCAATACTTGAGAAGAAAATGGCCTTGCATCAATGTCATTCTCAATCAATACAACCTACACACATCGAAGAAAGAAAATGTTATATTCCATCTCACTTTCTGTTGAGCAAAAAGACAAGGGTTAATATCGTGAAAAACCCTATACTGGTACACCTGTGACAAATTTACCCCAAATAACCATAAAAACCCCAAAACTGGTACACTTATGACAAATTTAGTCCCAAACTAATTTTTTGACCACCAAAAACCCTAAACTGGCACATTTGTAACAAATATACCCTTTTTTAAATTTGGTCAATACCACAAAAACCACAAAACTAGTACAACTATGACAAACAAAAAGTACAATCCCAAACTGGTACACCAATCAACTATCACGTATCATCCAACTCAGCAATTTGACAGTGAAATTAACGGAAACTAATAGAGGGTAAATTTGTCAAAGGTGTACCGGTTTGGGATTTTTCGTGGTCAAAAAATTACTTTGGGGCAAATTCGTCACAGGTGTACCAGTTTAGGATTTTTCGTGGTATTAACCCAAAGGACAAACATTTAAAAAAAAATAAAAATCAGTACCTAGAACGTGAAAATTTCAATCACTCTCCACAAATTTCTTGTCCATGAAACCAAACACAACTAAAAGGACACAAAACCAGAAACAAGCATGAAAAAAAAAACAAAAACACATCATCAAGTACCTCGCTTTCTGTATCTCTATCACCTATTTCTCCAATTGTACGAACATAATGCCCAGAAGGATAGCGTGAAAGACGGTCCCAGGAGTCCACAGTCACGACAATTCTCTTGTTTAGAAGGTTCCCAAGCTGTCGAGTTTGGATACGAATTTTTGGAATTCTCCTGTCCTTAGAAACAAATAGTGCATGTGCAACACCCCCAGCTCCTGCCGGCATGGGCATGGGCTCCAAAGATCCACAATAACTGCTCAAAATGAGTTAAGCAAATACTAGGAAATAGGTACATTACAGAGAGAACCAAAATATCGGAACAGCCATTTTTCAGCATACAATTGGAAGTTAGCTCCATAAATTAAGTAGTGAGATTCATTTGCACCCAAAAGAATGAACTTCACGAGAACTATAAAGCAAAAATCAGGGCGATAATTCATTTAGATGCTTCCTTTTAGCAGGGTAAATCAAGTGCAAATAGGTCCACACACTTACTCAGAAAGACAGCGAACTACAATGTCATTAAATCACAAAAGCTAATTTATCAGCATATACAAGGTACTCACACTACCCATTTATTTAAAGACAGTCCAGACATCAAACAGTGATGGTCAACTGAATGGCAGAATGCATGCCACGCTATAAGGAATAAGATACTAATGACGCAAACATGCATTCCATAGTCCAACCACCAAGTTTGAGTTAATAGATGCATCGACAAAAGAGTAGCTACTCCTGTAAACAAATAATAGAGTTACACCATAAGAATCCACTTACGAATGCCAGTTCCTCTTTATGATACCAACAACCTGGCCAGATGGGCGAGATGGAGGTGGAACAGCAGCTCCCTGCACCAGATTTGTAGTCCTAGGAGCATCATCCGCACTGCCTGGGATCAGATGGACTCCTTCCTCTTCATCCTCTGTATTAAATAAAAATAATGATAATATAAGCAGAACTTAGGATCCAAAAGAGTTCCTGGTTGAAAGCTGAGTGAAAGGAAAAAGCAAACATATTCCTTAAAGAAGGCAACATGTAAGATACCATACCTTCGTCTGCTAATGATAAAGAATTTTCCTCATGCCACTGATCTTGAGGCAGGAGTTCCACGGCCACAATATCACCATCAAAAGCTCGATTCATATTTCCACGCCCATATATAATGATTTCATCACCAATACTTTCACTTCCAACATATGCTTCGAAAGGATTGTATCGATTAACGCGAAGCTTCCCTTGGTGATATATCCCTCGATGCAATCCAGAAGTAATTTCAGATAGGGGCTTGTGCTGCATAAACAAAAAATGCTAAGAACAGTAGTATATTGTATCTTCAGCTCATTCAAACCTAGCAACAGCTTACAACAATTTATTGGACTGGATGACCTAAGGCATACCTCAGCATATAAAACTTTCCTCTTTGATGGTCTTAAATCTTCAACTTCTTCCATCTCTACATCCTCCGATGCAGGACGCACAAGCAAATCTAGCAGATCCTGGCGGTCCAGTGATTTCACATATGCTTCAACTGCATCACCGCAATTAAACATAGGTTAAGGTTACAAAAAGGCAGCACATTCACAATGCATACTCACCAGACATATCACAAAACATTACTTATAGTTATAAAGATCTACATACAAGCCATGTCTATGATGGGGTGCACAAAGAGTTAATAGTTACAATTGTCCCTGAAACTTAGAAAAGCATATTGGGTAAGGAATTAACTGAGGAGAAACTAAAAAAGTAATACATACTGGTCTCTGCTGGAATGCCCTCTTCTGTAGCTTTCCTCTTATTGTCCCTGTCATTGGTTATAAGCAGAACCTGAGCAGCGCCGCCAAGATGACTCTGATACCACTGAGCCGCCACACGTATAGCTGAATTAGAAGTTCTTGAGTGTAAGTTGGAAATTATGCAAATAGATGCGTCTTGTGAAACACTAAAATAATAACTACTCAATGGCATTGTGCATATTGAACAGGCAATTGAGCAGTAACCGTCAAAAGACTGTAGAAAAAAATTCAAAAGAGTAACGGTGCAAGAAGATCAGACCTCTATCATTCCTGTCATTTTTACTTTCACCGGCCATGTTCTGGACGAATGTATCCCTGCATAAATATTAGCCGATATGCTTAATTGGAATAGCTGTAACATATACAATACATAAGAAGCAAAAATCAACCATAGCAAAAACTACCAACCACATAGGATTGTAGAATGAGTTCCCAACCAATGACACTTCCACACCAATAACCTAGGAACATGTACGAAATGAAACAGGTATATATGCAGAAAGCAGTGATGATCAACGTTGCACCTGCTAAATCAATGTGATGTTGAATTTAATCAATCATAAAGATGGGTGATCAATTACTCCCAAGAATGCAAGGGCCAAATACAGCTTAAGGAGGCCATCCAGATCAAGTCTTCCACTGTATAGTATTGAATGAAATTTAAACTAAAAGCAAGTTTTTTCTACCAATCTTGGAGAACCTTCTCATCTACGTCACCTTAGACAAGCATCCAAATTACTAAAACTACCTCTTTCATACCTGCAATGATTCTCTTCATTAACACCACTTATTTCCCATATACAACATGAAAGCTTGCTCTCCACTAGGTAATATAATTACAAAGGAAGTACTCACTTGTGGTGCTCATTCGAAAAGACAAAGAATTTCCTCGCCGAATTGCTGCAGAGCGCTCTGATTCTATTATAGACCGCCAAATTTCTGTTCCTGACCTCTTGCAGCACGATGGACAGCACGACCACATCATCAATGGCCGGATTCTCAAGCAAATCAATCTAAAAACACCACCACCAGTAATCCCAAGTCACATTCCGTTACTCCAAGCCGAACCGCGGTAGCCAGGCACCAAAAGAGAACGCGTAGAACGAGTACTTGGTGCTCACCTGATTGAGGACGACATTCGTGTCGAGGACGAGGATTGGGGAGGAGGCAGAGCCGCTCAGGCGAGCGGCGGAGGCGTCGCAGACCTTGCATATCGGGACTCCGCAGTAGATATCGTCCCGCAAGTAGTGTTCCCTTACGTTCTGCGGCAACCGAAAAGAACATAGAACAAGACCGTCAAACGTCAAACCTAACGAACTCAGAAGATAATTATGTGCCGAAGTCAAGCGCGAGAGAGACCTTGGTGATTTTGCCTGATTTCGTCTTCTTGACGAAGGACTGGTTGTGCAACATGCTTCGGCGTGGTTACCCCTTCCGAGCTGCTGAGCTCCCCACCGCTCTGTTCTTCTGCGACCGGAACGGAGGGGGTGGAGGGAAAGTTGCTCCGCGGTTTCTACGGCAGAACCGGCGAAGGTCGCCGGCGTTATTGGCGGCGGCGGCGGTGGAGGCGAGCGACTATGGCTTCCTCCAAATTGAAGTGGTGGAGCTTGAGCTTGAGCTTGAGCTTCTCTCTCGGTTGATGAATGGGCGGAGAGGCGGAGCAGCTGTCTTTTTCCCTTTCGGCCTCCGGACGGCGGTGCAGTGGATTGCAGAAGGCGAGGGCCCAATCCGGTTCGACCGGCCCAGCGGCTTGATTGCTCAAATTCCGGACCGGAACTTCTTTTTTTTTAAGTCTCGTTTGTTTCACAGAAAATTAATTAGTTAAATAAACTTTTGACTAATCTTATTGAGATCTCTATTCTTGTCATTAAAGAGGAAATTTATGTTTGCAGAGGTCTACTGGTCGGCAAAGCTTCTCGTGCACACTATGCTCCAGGGTCTGTTTGGAATCTATCCAATTTTTCTATTTTTCTGTTCTTTTATTCCCTGGAATAAAAAGAATGTAAATATGTTTTAAAAACTAATCGATTTTTTATTTAAGGGAATGAAAGTTGTTCCTGAGAATAGATTTGGAGTAGAAATGAGAAATAGAAAAAAATAGCTTCTTATTTCTGGGAATAATTTCTATAAACTATTTCTTGGGGACTTCTCATCGCTTATAACACGCGGCCACCCACCCACCACTGCCCGTCGCCTGCCGCCGCCACAGCCGCCACCGTCGATCGTCGGCCACCGATCTCCGCCACTTGTCGCCGGTCGCCCCCACCTGCTCGCCACCGGCCGACCGCTAGTCGCTGGCCTCTCGTCGCCGTCCTTCGCCTTGTGGCTGGTGACCGACGGGCGGTGGAAGTCGGCGATCGGTGGTGGCGGCCGTGATCGGCGACCGACGGCGGCAGGCGAGCGGGGGCGGTGATTGGCGGCGGCGGGGTGTGGACGACGATTGGGGCGGCGACCGACAAGCTGGCAACCAGCGGCCGATGGGCGGGGGCCGCCAGTGACCGGCGACCGACGGCCACGGCATCGATCACCGCCCCCGCTCGCCGATCGCCGCCGCCATCAAGGAAGAAAGAAATAAAAAAATTTTGTCGATACCAAACGTATTTTTATTCTTTTTCTATTCTGAGAACAAGAAATTTTTGTAGTTACCAAACGCCCCATTTTATTCAAAAATTGTTCCAGGGAGTAGAAATAGAAAAGAACTATTTCTCAAAAGAAACTGTCCCTAGGAGTAGAAATGTTACCAAATGCACCCTTAATATCCCGTCTCGACAATGAGACTAGATCCAAAAAAGGCACTATGGACGTGAGGAGTGGGAACATTGCCCTTTTTTTGCATCATTATAAATTCGATCGGAATTTGCTTTGCAAAAATACAGATAACCATCAATGATTTCAAGTCCTCAAAAGGTAATACTGTTATAATTGAAGATTTTGGACCATTTAAAACATGATTTACACTATACGATATATATTAAGTCACTAATAAATTATAACACTCATAAAAACAAAACTTAGGATCTAAACAAATTCTTAAAAGGTTTTATCTTGGTCATCGTCCGGAGTATTCCCTCCAAGGAAGACAAATAAATAAGAGAAATTAGGAATATGAGGCATCCAAACACAAGCAATTTAAATAAGGAATGCATGTGTGGAGCTCAGTGTCCTGTATAACAAACAGACAAACCGCAGAATTCCTCGAGTCCCCTCGCCAAAGAAACAAAAGCTTGTCGTGGCTTCTGGCTATCAAAAGTGGGGGTTCTCTTTTGGTTCATCCAATCAGTAGAAGCAACCAGAGCTCAAAGCAATTGATTTGGGGTCATTTGCTCATATGGACAAAAGGAAAAGACAGCGTCAATAAGAATCAAATGAGTGATTTTGCCCCTTCAACAACGCTTAGCAAAGAAACAGAAGAAACATGTAAGAAAAAAAAACCATCGCATGGACTCTTTTTAATAAGTCTGAGTGATCAGGTATTTCAAGAAACAGCGCGACTCACACCAGACCCACCAAAAATTAATGAGTTTTGACACAAATTTTGTATTTTTGATTGGTTATATCCGTCATATTATCATTACCAGTCGAATGATTTAAAAAAAAAAAATTGGGAAAGAGAAATTTAACATAACCAGAGGGATTGGAAGTGTGAAGAAGCAACGCCATTGCACTGTAAAAGTTTGTTCTTTCTTTGCCCTAGGTTTTCAGTTAAGTTCCTTTATTCGATAGGTTGTTTGAGGAAATTAGGCTGGGAAGTCTCTTGGGGTTACCTAAAAGATTTGTTGCTAAAATCTGCTATATGGGGGCACCAAAAGTTTAAATAGTGAGATGGACATCTCGTAACTTTACAGATCATGTCTCTGTCTCTAACCCAAAATAAAATTCGAGGTTCGCTCGTGCACACTGTGCACTATCGTCCCGGTCTCGGCAACGAGACGAGATCAGAGGAAGGTGCAGTGAGAGAGAGACCATTCGTTGTAATATGAGGAGGATGCTGACAGCAGAACGCTCAAATTAAACACCCCACGAATTATCTTTCTTTGACGGAAACACATGGTTTCAACCGGAGTGCTCACTTTCTTCAGGCGTCATCGTCCCCTGAACTCTTCTATGCTCTTTAGGAAGAATGCCAAAAGAAGCTCACTCTCTTGGGAAGGCCAAGTCCACTACTCTTGATTGGTCATGCCAAACGAAGACGCATGACTTTCCGGACTTCAAAACTATCGCGTTTACTTCGTTTTTACTGCAAACAAAGTCTAGGTGAATCTTCGGCCCCGTGCATATTAAGCTATGCTACAGAGGAAGACCTTCAAAAGCTTCTGAAGATGTTATACCGTTCTCGGATGTTCGAGTGAATGTAACCTTAGTTCGAAGAAAATGCACAAAGCAGCAATAGAACCACTTGAACACGTCACAGTGCAACGAAAAAAACTAACCTTATATTGGCCCTTATGATACACATGTCAAAACACAAGAACAAAAAAACCAGCCTAGTGTCTCCGGGATTGGGTTTCTTAGTAAAGCAAAAAACACCAGAACATAAGGATAATTCAGCGTCCGTCAAAAATTAAACATGTTGGATTGTTGTTTTGGCGTTTAGACTCATGTCTAGTCGATGGTGAATTTCTGTGCAGAACTTTATCTATATACACCCATGGAATAGATGCAAGAAGACAATGCTATACACGTTACAACTAGATTTGAGGATGTCTTCGTTGTCTTTGTCTATCCATCTCATTCATCCAATCAGAAAGCCTCAACAGACCTTTGTAACCATAGTAGCTCGCTGCAATCATAACCACCACAATGGCTAGACAAACAAGCATCCACCGAATGGTGCTGGCAATTCTCTGTCCAACACAACCAACAAAATTTACTCAATCAACCAGAGAAAAAGAGTTCGTGTCTCATGCAAGTGTTTGCCCAACGAAATTTATTACCTGTAAATTTGAAGTTTCCCTCGTTTCTTGCAGTCTTTCACGTCGCTTCCGTCGCTTTGGGGCAGACTTCCCTGAATCAGGCTCCTTGATCTTGAATAAAACGCAAAATGTTATGGATGTTTAGTCAATAAACTCTTCTTTTACAAGAGACAAGATCTTTAGTCTATATACTCATGAATAAAAGTTACCCAATCTTTATTAGCAAGGATGTTTGCGCTGTCGCAAGTTAAATCCAGAAAAATTGTGAATGGACCGAGATCCACATAGGAGGATTAAATTAATTTAGATCAAATCATACGCAAAAAGAACCCATACATTAGGTGAGAAGCCGAACTTAACCAGTTTTATCCTGTGAGTTTTAGTTTCTTAAAGAAAATTCAATTCCTAATTCATTTTAGCATCCATTTCCGTTGGATATAAGTCATGTTTATATGCACAGTATCTGCATTTTATACACATTAGATACAGCACATCTAAAACCTAGTCAGTGCGCTGGAAACAATCTGGAGTGCTAATTCCAGCTGCGACAACCTTGGACTTACCTCTGAATCTTTAGGTTTACGTTGTTGCAAGTTCGATTGAACGACTTGTATTCTGCTTTTGCAGTCAGAGTTGCAAGTAAGAAGTCCATGTCCAAATTGATTCTTCGATATGTCCTTTGGATCACGGCCAGCAGCATGATATGCTGCTTGGACATCGTGACAAGACCACTCCTTTTTCAAAGTATGGCATTCGCAGCGAACAGTAACCTTCCAAAAGGAGATTTCAAAAGAGAAATACAGTAAATTCATTGTTCAAGTTAACTACTAAATTCAAAACCTACCGAACAAGTATGCCATTAATAACTTCAATAAAGATGTCAAGTGATCTTTCCATTTATTTGTACAAAAAGTAGCATAACACCTTTTTCCCGCACTTCTCAGGAGATGGGCATGGACCCGGATGGCATGTCTCTGGGCAGAGATGGGTACAATTAGGCAACTTTCTGCACATCAGAAAGTGATAAGTCTCATTAATCATCATGTTAGCCAACAAACAACCATTTCAAACCACCGCAGGTAAAATAAGCTTTTGCCAAAGAAACTTAAGACACAACTCATCATGCCATGACACCATAACCAGCTCACCAAAGAGCCTTCCACTTTGTTTCCAGAAAAATTGTTTCTTAAATGGTGCTAAAATGCAGTTTTTGTAGTAATTCATTGATAATATCTCTTTTGGAAGGAAAATGTGCAAATTTTTGAGCTCAGAGATGTCTATCATATTGAAACAATAGATACCTGCTAACTCTCCAGAAATAAGAGAGCCCACAATCTAATTTACTACCTTGATGACGTCACATGATTTTTAGAGATATTAAGATACGTTCATATCCATCTACTCTATCATGATTCGTGCAATGCACTGGCTGACACACAGAAGGTGATGGTACAATGAAAGATGACCCAATGCAAATACAATAGCAGTAATGCCAACCTCTAGATGGATGAAGCATAAACACAATAGAAATAAGTAATAATATGATCTCTAGCCTTTGGGGAGTGAGGGTTAGGGGATGGGATATAGGGACGGTTTAGCAGCAAAAGCCACATACAACCAAACTTTCAAAAGTTTATCTTTTGCTCCCAAACAAAGCTTTTTCCACTTCCTAGAATATTTCAACAAAAAAAACTATCAGCTGTAATGAAGTTATAATCACACTCTTTTCTCCTCAATGGTGAGGCTCTCTGTTCAATGTTGATGGAGGCACTCATCTAACTAACCAGCATTTACTTGAAATTTTCTGAAAATCAAGCAAAAATCAAGCAAAGACCAAAAGTTACCTGTGGCAGGGTCCACCACATGATCGAACAGCCATTTGCTCTTTCCCTGATAGGGTGTTGTAATATATGCATTCGAAAACATGGACCATGGCACCACAGTGACATGATCGCTTGACAAGAACTTTGCATGATGCACATTCACCAGGATGGCAAGGGAGGGGACAGGGATGCGGACATTCGGGTGTCCTCTCCTGAATATAAATTTTCCAACAATTAAAGACTGGTAACTAAATCTTTCCAAACTTAGCAAAGAAAATCTGACAGAAAAGAAAATATGCAGAGTATTTGGCCATGAAACATTAGTGACATTGACACATCGTGTCAAGAGCTAGATGAAAGTGTAAGAACCTTTTGGCAAGGGAGAGTACACTTTTCACAAGATTCACCACCTCTGGTTGTAGATGATGTTGAAGTGCGGCTCTTCAAGGCATGGCAAGTTTTAGTACAATAATGATTGCCACAGGATAAAGGATTCCCACACAAGTTATCACATGAGAACAGTGTTGTCTGTGAGCATACCATCTGAATAATGTATCAGGCAAAGCGTGGATGAGCATTAGAAATGTGAGATACCGTACAGCAAAAGTACTGCAAAAGAACTAAAGCCACCAACGCAGGAGTAAAACTTACCATCTTTTCTGCCCCCGCGTGCTGTCCAACACATGATCTCCAGACTAGTTCAGGACAAGGAGGGCACGGAGAACCAGGAGTATATTCACTCTGACGAACAAACTTTTTCTTCTTTGGTTTCACTGTGAATTCTGGATTAGGAGGAGGTTTAGGGCCGTGACATCTGATTGACAATATAAGCAGTCAGAATTATTGTCACAATGAAGATTCAAAATCAGCTCAGTGCAAAAGACTACGAACCTCAGTTTGCACCTATGACCACATGGATACTCTTCTTCACAGATTAGCTTGCATTGCGGGCATGCTCCATAGTGGCACTTATGCGGCTGAGGACCCAAAAGATGAGAAATTAATGCCGAGATCACCCACAAGTACTTGAAGTTAGCGCTTAAATAAAGAATGGATTTGTTTTCCATACCCTATGAACTATATCTTTTGAGGGGGCCAAGTTGTAAAATAAGAAGGTAGTTGCAAAACTCAGATAACCAAAGATATAATAAGTTGTAACCAATTGAGGGAAAGCCTTCCACTCATTAGTGTTTCAACCAATAAACAGTTCTTTACTAAATCACAATGAATCTCGTCTTCAGGGTTCAAACTTCATCATTGGGTTTAAAAGAAGAAAGCAAATATAATGAAAGCTTTCAGCCAAAAAAAAACACAAAGACGGGAAAAAGAAGAAGAAAAGATGGTTCGAAAGCTAGAAGAAAACCCCATAGCTCTTTTGATAATCCATGCAATAACAACATAGGAAAGAGATTGAATGTTCTGACATAATCCCAAAGGCTTAAGTGAAAATTAGAAATACTCAAATCATATTTGCTGAATGCAGGAGATCCAATACATGTCTATGTTTAAACTCAATCTATGAAATTTAGGAAGTCCTTTGATACACAAAATAAACAATTATACCTTGCAAATTGATGCATGCCGGCAGAGTGGCGTAATGGAACAAGGTTTGCGGCATCTAGGAGGTTTCTGATCCATTTCAGTACCACAGGGAACCTACACAGTTAAGCAGAGGATAAGCTATTTAACTTCCTACACGTTTCTTTGATTTTAAAAAGAAAAATATTATAACTTCTCACAAAGAAAAAAGTCAGCCTCGAAACTTAAATGCCTAAAATAACAATGTTTAATCTGGTAAACTAGACATAACAGACTCGTCAATGCCAATTTTGGAAGTGTGGAAGAAGCAAATTAAGCATCAATAGCCATCAGCTTTTCTTAATTTACGAATTACTGATCCATAAGATGGTGATTCCTTCAGGTACAACCTTCACTTTCTCCAAAATCAGGTAACTGCCCATAAATCAAGTAAATGACATAATAGAGAGCATTGTATGCAAAGCACATCAACAGGAAGTTTCACTGCTAAAAGAATTTGCGTCCATATCCTTAATTTTTTTAAATGCAATTAGAAGCCTTCTAAATACAGCATAAGGTAATTCTATTGTCTATTCCAGTAAGTATTAAAACTTCACGAATGATCAAAAAACATAAAAGGAGGAAACAATTAGGTCAAGACTATTGTTTACAGATTTATTACACAATAAGCACACTCACCTCGAACTGTGTTTCACCGCATGCACATGAAATTGTCACCATCACTGGGCAAGGGGCACAGGCACCTCTGAAATATCGAAAGTGAAATTCAAAATTTACATCCTGCTCTATGGTGGAAATAACCTGAAAACAAGCTAACCTAAGAATAAGATCCATAAAAGCACAAACTTCTCAAGGCAAAATCATGCCCAGAAGCAGCAAGTTGCCAGTTCATCCATCTACCAATTTCAATTAGATGCCTTCTTTAACAAAGAGAAGTACGAAGATGCTCTAACTCAATGATTCCTCCAAAATGGCAGCTTCCACTTAGGGATATATTAGCTCCAGATCACCATATATATAGGTTTTTACCATGTTGATTATGCCAGAGCACTTGCTTGCAGTCACTCTAGTGCTTATTAAAAATCAGGAGTAGTTCCACTCCCAAATTTACATCCTTTCTGCAATCTTGGATATACCTTCTCCATCTAATTTCTACTTTTGTTTGTCCTCCAAAATGACATTGATATTTTTTTGTCATTCAATCGCAATATTTGGGGCCTTTGACTTTCTTGTTTCCTACTTCCTTTTTCATGTTATAAAGGCACTCTGACTAATTTTTGTTCAACTTCAATTTAAATTAGGTAGCTCCTTAATAGAGAATAAGGAGACAACATACCTGTGACATGGGGAAGGACATTTATGGTTTTTGCACCTAAGCCGCTTGTCACATATCTACAGTTAAGAAAACATACCATCAGGGAACACCTAAAAATGCAAAACGACAAATTAAAAAGGGAAAAGAATTAATTTTTTATACTCAATCACCTCCGAGCATGGCGGGCAATCCCCATCACAGCATCGACGCTTGCAAGCATGACGTCCACAGTCTCTCATTCTCATACACTTCCTCTCACATGACAAATCTTGAAAGCAAGGAACCTATTCTAGATTCAGTTATGCTATCCAGTTCACAATTAAATGCCAATTAACAATTCAACAAGATTTCTCATATAAAAGCATCAAACTTTTTACCTCTTTCTTCAAGCTTCCACACCTACATGACTTGGTAACAACAATTCTACAAGTCTCAACACAAGGTCCACGATGACACCGCTCCGGGCACCTATGATAACCGCAGCTCAGCATCTTGTTACACGTGGCGCCACACAAAGGCGCGTCAACATCACAAGCCATTCCTTCATACACTCTCTTCCTGCAAGGGCAAGTTCTTTTCCCTTGCAGTGGACAATCACCGCATTCCCCAGCATGACACCCTTTGCTACACACATGCTTTCCACAACCAAGAGGTTTCTCGCATGGCACCTCGCACCGAAAATCTCTATCGCAACAATCTCTCTCTTCCTCTCTCTTCCCGCATCTGCACTGATACACGCCTCCCTTCCGACATGGTGGGCAATCGCCCTCATGACAAATTTCACCACACTGATGAATGCCACAATCCAACAACTTATTGCACCTTTTCTTACAGGAGAAGTTCTTGTACCCACATCTGCGGACATCCCGGGCTGATCCGCAGAAGCACTCGGCCTCCACGAGCTGAGGGCAGCTGGGGCACGGACCGGGGTGACAAAGCAACAAGCAAGAGTGCCCACAGAGGGGCCTCAAGGGCCTATTACACAGCTCACCACAAGAATGCGGCAAGATCCAAGGATTATCACCTGGCGGGTTCTCTACCTTGCCACAGTAACAAACATACGATTTTGGGATCTGGGTCTTGGAATACTCACACCTGCATTTCGGGCAGCCCCAGGAGGCCGCCTCCGCGGCCTTGTCGGCGGAGATGGAGAGGCGGGTGGCGGCGCGGGCCGCGGCGGCATCGAGGGACTGGCGAGCCCAGGACTGGATGCAGAGGAGGTGGAAGACGGAGAAGCAGAGGGAGGAGCAGGACCAGGTGGGGTCGGAGGGCCTGATGCGCTCGAGGCAGATGAGGCACGACAGGGCGCCGGAGGAGGAGGAGGCGAGGAAAGACTGGATCTTCGATAGGTCGACGGTGTCCGCGGTGTGGCCGGTGAACTGGAGGTAGGATTTGAAGACGGAGTCCGAGAGGTCCACGTGGCGGAGCGGGCGGGCGCCGGAGGCGGCGTGGTCGGAGTCCGAGTCCGAGTCGGAGAGCACCTGATCGGGGCGAGGGCGGACGGTGGAGGCCGCCATTTCAGGCGATGGGCGGAACGACGCCGCCGGAGCGGAGTTCTTCGAGGATCGCGGCGGTGGATCGCTGGCCCGCCACCGCCTAGTGCATGATGCTGATACTACGTGACGTTCTTGTCAATCGCGATCGAGGCATTCCGCAAACCAAGATCAGCTCAGGATCGCAATGCAGACAGACAGATTATTGAGAGTCGGATCGCAGTGATGCATTCGGACTCTGCAGCCCGGCCCGAAAACTTTGTAGACCAGCCCGATCACGAATGGCCGGGGGAATTTGTCTCCACAAAATCAATTGTGCTTTTGCTAGGGAAAAGCCACAAAAAAAAAAAAAAATTATAAGTTACATCCACCGTGGCACATTTTTTCCTGAAATTCAAACTATACTCACTTCCGCACACAAAAAATTTTATATTTATACTTATGTGATACATTTACTCTCTAATAAAACTTTGTAAGATGATTTTCGTTTTCAATTGTTCATGTAAGTAGATTCTTAATAGTATTCATTGATGGAATAGATGGTAAATATGTCACATGACTCTAAGTTTGAGTTTTTTGTGTCACAAAAAAGCTTAGGATAAATATGTCATAATGTGCATAATTTGAGATCTTTGGTAGCTTTTTCACATAAAAAATTTAATTTTAAAACTTTTTACTAATCGTCAACTTTCATTTGGTCATTTGACTCAACGTAATCCATCCATGCACTTGAATGACTCGATAGTTTTGATTTATTTTGCAAAAAATAAATAATTTGAATAATATTTTCTTAAAATTATATTAGTTATTATCAATAACAATTTATGTATAAAACATTTTCATGGATGATAAATGTATTTTTTATTTGTGATTAGTTTTCATTTGTTTGATAGTTTAGCGAAAGTGATTTCCTTTTTATCTGAAGGGAAAGTCATTTTTCCATAGCTATACTTGTTGTTTTTAGGTAGATGGAAAACATAAATTGATTAATTTTCCATTATTTGTAGAAAGCCATAAAATAATTTTCCAAAAAACAATAACTTTACCGTAATGACAATTATAAGGGAGATCTCACAAAGAAATATGTACCATCTCGATAGTTTCCACAGCCCGAATGAGGAGAGTAGAATAGCTAGAGAATAATAGGAAAAAAAAAAGACCTTTTTCATTATTGAAAACGTTCGTAAGAAGCATGTTCTTTATTGACAGTAAAAGAGAAAAGACCCCTCTTTCCCCTTTTTCGCTCCTCTCCGCGCGAGAGGGGCATTGATTGGGGGATCCCGTGGAATCATCTCATTGAAGTTCCCTATGTACCAGACACAGAAAAAAACATAACAAAACAAAACAAAAAAGGTTCCCTATGTAACTAATCAAATTCAATACTTCGTCAATGGATAATTTTTTAGTAAAAAGCCTAACTTCGTGTAATTTTATTCTTTATATAAAGGATTAATATTACGAAAAATTCTAAAGTAGTACATATTTGACAAATTTATCATAAAGTATTTTTTTGATCATAAAAACCTCCAAACAGGTACACTCTTGACAAATTTAACCCAAACTAATACATTTGTGACAAATTTACTATCTGTTAGTTTTCGTTAAATTTTACTGTCAAATTACTGAGTTTAATGATATGTGACAGTTCATTGATATACCGGTTTGGAATTTTGCTTTCTGTTTATCACAGTTGTATGATTTTGTGATTTTTTATGGTATTAATACCATTTAACATATGGTATATTTATCACAAATATATCGATTAGGATTTTTGGTGATCAAAAAATTAGTTTAGAATAAATTTATTACAAATGTACCAATTTGGGATTTTTCTTGATCAAAAAAATTAGTTCGGGGGATAAACTTGTCATAAGTGTATTAATTTAAAAAAATTTTCGTAATATAAAATTGATTAGGTTTGAGAGGAATTCGAGCTCGGAAAGGAAGATTATTTGGGCATGTTTGCCTGTGAGCAAGCATAGAAAAATCCTTCGCATGTTGATTCGGCTTGTTTAGTTTGGATGCTTCAAGAATTTTGAAAATTTGAAAGCCGTTATTTCGTAACGGCTGTAGGTCTAATTTGATCTATTTCTTTACTAACTATTTCCTTCATTTGTCTGTTAAAAGAATCTCAAAGCACAATCGAAATATACCGAAAATGAGAAAATTTCTCTTTTCTTTCCATTAGTTAGCTAGGTTTTACTCATAACATCGGGTTTCCTATCCCAAGGGTTGACTTGCTTACCCCCTCGGATTATTTTGTCCTTATTTTCATTTTTCCCAACAGATTTCTCCAACAATTTCAAGATGATTTGCTGCCCTTAAGGCCTAGTCTCCAATCTTCAGCACGCCTTCTCTTGTCACAAGGAGGATGATCAGATTTCTCCAACAATTTTAAAGATAATTTTCGCTGTCCTTAAGGCCTAGTCTCCAATCTTCAGCACGCCTTCGCTCGCCACAAGGAGGATGATGTAACATCATAGGTTTGCCGTTGTATACATATTGTCTGCTTTGAACCCCATTAGGCCTCACGGTTTTGTTCTTCTGGGATTCGCCAAAAAAATACATATGTACATATAGAGAATTCAGAACTTTATAAGCTAGTCCAAAACTCCTTCCCTAGGCAATGTGAGATAGGAAACGCATCCCTTCCCCGCGCACATCCAAAGACCAAGGTGCAGACACACCGCAATCCCTTCTTTCCGTGCACCGCCGCCTAAGCTGTCACAGATGATTCTAGTGATTCTGCCACACCAACTGAGCCTCTCAATTCGGAGTCCGTCCAAGGCAAGGGCTTGCTCACTTCGCTACCCTCGATCCTTTTGACCAGCTCGATCAAAACCCCCCACTTCAACCCCCTAGCGCTCTCTATGGATCGCACTCCGCCGTCATGATACTCTATCAAGGTGGTGAAGTCTATCATGCCCTCAATGGATCGTTGCGCTCTCGCACTAGCTTAGTGTGTGCCATGATCTTCTTCATAGCGGAATCCTCTTTGTGATGGAAGATCTGCTTCAAATTGGCTATAGCTAACAAAAGTCTGTGCTCTCAAGATACTGCAGTCGAATAGAATTCCAATATGGTGGGAGTTGATCACAATTAATAATTCCAATGTTGTTGGAGTTGATATGATTAAGACAAAATGAATCATGTTTCCAAGGATCGCGGAAGGTCTATTGAAATTTCCATAGGTGGTGCATACGTTGTGCATGTGTCATAAATGTGCTATTTTGTCGTCTTTTACGAGGACCTGTTGCTTCAAATATAAAGAGACTTTTCGCTCTAAATTTTTTTAACTTGGACATACATTAGGATTATGATTTTCAAGACTTATCTATTAGAGGTTAGTTAAATGTCAAGCTTCAGTAGAAAAGATGAAGAAGAATTCATCCTTGAAAAACCGAGTGAAAGAGAGAGAATTCAGAGGAAAACACAGAGGTTCTCGGGTCAAACAGGGCAGCAGAGATAGGAAAGAATTCATCACAATGAAGTAGTGAAATTAAAAAAGAAAAGAAAAAAGAAAACAAAACCCACAACTTAAATTTAATCCTTTTGAAAATAATAATAATTAGGTAACAACATAAAATTACTTGAGGCATCTACAAATGGGCTCTCGACCAAGCACTAATGCCCTAAAATCAAGATAATCAAAGACAACTTAATCTTAAAAAAATAAATAAATAGAAAACCTTATTCACCTTAATCCTTTGTCTCCTTTCACTCAGCTTATGCCCTCAGTCGCCACTTATAATCAATCAATCGTCTGTCAACAGACAGGTACCAACTTCACATAAACTCTCTCAAACGTACTTTCAGAAACTCAGAAAAACTAAGGAAAGTCCTTACACCATCTAGCTCATATTTCCTTCTTCTTCTTTTTTTTTGGTCATCATATTTCCTTGTGATTCTGGCAACATATTCAAACGAATTCGAAGCGCATGAGAAGCTTCACGGATCGGTACTTCTCTCCCTCGAAGTCATGGAGCGGAACCGATCGTATCCCTCTTTGCAGCTCCCATACCGGCAGGCATGTTTGGCCTCCAAAGTCGTCCTTTTCCGAGAAGTCGTAGTCATTAACTTCGATCCGAAGTAAAGCCAGTTCCGGAACAGTTAAAGGAAACTCGAATTCTTCGTTCCAAACTGGTGTCCAATTGTCTTCCAGCGTTCTCGTTTTCTTCATCACAGTATCCGCCGGCACTCCAGCGATTCCTACCTGCATCAATGTTTGCCATTTATATTTCAAGATTTCCTGATAATTTTCCCTGGAATAAGTTGAGATTTGTCATGCTTCCTATTGATTGCCAGTGCCTACTCTTCTATTCATCAAAGAAAAAGAATGCCAAAATCAATATTGAAGGGAACACGATGATTCCGTTAGGATGCTGTGGAGCTCCGTGATTTGTCACTTGATTCCTTCCGCAGAGATTTTGTTCTTTTTGGTGAAGGATGTAGCAAACTTGAGAGCAACATAAGAAGCAAATAATGATCGATTATGTCTTTTCACGGCAACTCAGATAAATAGTTGCCGGAACATGATGGTTGAAGTCTGCTTGATAGAGCAAGTACCATGATAATGCAGAAAATGAACTGTTGAATGACAGCAGAGTATGCATCTAGCTACTGTATCAACTTACCCGGGTGTAAAAATCCGGAGGTGAGTATGCGTCGAAATGCCTATGATCAAAATCGTAGTACCATCCTTCTCCCATATACACATTCACCTGCCAAGTAAAAAAGGATGAAAAGGGTAAAACGCCTCCTGAAGAGAAGTAATTTCTATTGGAAACAATGACAGGCACTAGAAGGCCCTTCACAAAGAAAAGCCGAGCAAGTGAATTCACCGACCTTCAAAGTTGTTTTCACCGGAAGTTTGGCCTTGGGATCGAAAACCTCATTATCCGGGCCCGATTTCATTAGGAATTCTGGTTTCTTGACATAACCACAACCGCCATTTGCTCTGAACATCCCATGCATTAACCAGAGTGATTTTCCATGTCCCTTGTCGAAACAAGAACAGCAATCAGTACCTCTGTCACAGCTACACAGGAACCGCTATTTTTGTCCTCCCCTTTAAAGAGAGTGAAAACTTTGCACAAAATCTTTGGTTCGATCTCATCTCGTTTCACCAGAACCTAGGCTCTACTTTCACATCTAATATAGGTCTACCAAAAAAGATCAGATGCCTTGGAAAAACAACTTTTGCTCAGATCGTCTCTACAAAAAATGGGAATGATGCAGCGAAGGATTTTGGGAAGATTAACAGCGAGGAAAGAATCATACTTGCATGTTGAGTGCGACCATTTGAGCTCCATACCACCATCCAATCATTGGATTGTAGTTCGACGAGTCTATACGGGTGCCCTTCGGGAATATCCTCAGCAAGTTCCTCTGGGTGAACCTTCCATAGACAGATCCAGTTATAATTATTGTGTATGATTTAAAGTAGAATATGAGAAATATGGAAGAGCTACACTCATGAATGGACATACCCAGCTGAGTATATTGTCCGCTACTGATGAAATTTTAACTTCATTTTATTCAGTATATTATACTTTAGCAGTGAGCTGAGATCAAGCGTGCAGCATTATAATTTTGACATAATCTTTCCAGCTTCAACCCTTTTGACATAAATTTCCCTGGCGTGCTTCCTCTTTCCTTTGTCTAAATGTTAAGATGTCGGCCGGCTACATGCACATGCAATACCTGATAATGTCTTTCCCATGGTGAGCGACTGCTTTTTCAAACTTCTGTTCGTTTAAGCTCAGGCGCGTGACTTTATCAGGATTAATCCTCAGGTAATTTGTTAGTCCACCCTTTCGTTTCACTGCATGGATAGCTATAAGCCTCACATATGCTGGCACCGCATCTCGCTGTGCTTTCTTGCTGTCCTCAAGTAATTCCTCATGATTAATGTCTTCCTCATCAGAATCGCTCTGCCAAAACGACCATGATCAATCCATGATTAAAAGAAGTCGTTTTGATGATTTGTATGAAATCAAAAAAACAAAAGCTTTCCGGTATATACCGAATCACCAGCTGCAGAGTCCCCACCTTCAAGTTGAGGTAATTCTTTACCTGAACCCTCTTCATCACTCTCAACCTTGCTCTTTCGCATTTCGATTTCCTTTTCCCTGATTTCTTGGGCCTCAAGATACTTCTTAGGTGGTTTCGTTGACACTATGACACGCTTCTTGAGTGACTCAGGGGAAGGAAATTCCTTTAAGCATTCCGTTTCGGGACAAAATAGCATATCTCC
This sequence comes from Corymbia calophylla, assembly GCA_014182845.1. Lineage (NCBI taxonomy): Eukaryota > Viridiplantae > Streptophyta > Magnoliopsida > Myrtales > Myrtaceae > Corymbia > Corymbia calophylla. The sequence continues at coordinate 5,370,856 of CM024697.1, read as the reverse complement.
ATAGGTTTGAGTGACCATCTACAAATCCATCTGAGGACAGTAAATAATATACAAAAATTTGGTTCCAGGTACACATTCATGCGCAAATTGCAAAAAGACTCGCCTCAGCCACTTTGGCCTGGAGATCCGGAGTGATGTGATCTTCCAAGGTTATGATGACCGGATACTCGGACGTGACGAAAGCATGTTCCTTAATGGACCTCAGACACTTTATAAGTTGCACTGGAGTGGTTAAAGTCCTAAACAGAAGAAACCAAATTAATAGTAGAACATATGGAGCATGCAAAACAAGGTAGATGAGACATCAGATTCTGCAATCTACTCCGTGAGAGGAGCAAATTATAAGGCATATTCACAAGTTTCATGTGCCACACATTCAGAGCATACTAGCATCATGCTTTTCGAGCGGTTTTACATTATTATTATGTTTCAGGGAAGAAAATACGCAGGGAATAAGATTGGTAACAATTCTAAGTAGACGACATGAACATGCAGCGCTTGATGTTAGTACCCTCCATGAAGAACATTGATGTCGTCCTCAGATGAATTTGGCCACAGATCCAATTCAATCACTCTAACGCCTCTCTGGAGCGCTTTGATGATCGGAACATCGCTGCAGTCGCTGCTTAGCTGATTTCCGGTTAGATATGAATTGTGGCCTGTGCATATGAAATAATGAGACAGAGGGGCATCCATGTCATGGTGCACCTGGATTTGATCCCAACAACAAAAAAAAAAAAAAAATGTCACCACCATTATTGTTAAGAAATATAAAGGATAATGCAAGTCGACCGTACATATATAACAGAAATAATCATACTGCGTCACAATAAACTGCATGCTTTTGCTTATGTCAGAAAGACAACACCTGAATGACAAAATGCAGAGTTACTGTATCACAAATTCCCTTTTCCCCCTCTTTATGGGAGGGTACAATATAAACCCATTCTCATTGACTTTTCTAGTTTTGCATCCGCAGAAGAATCACACTGTTGGACTATGTTTCTTGTAGATATAAATCCTTGTTTCGAATCAAAAGCCTTATTCTCACGTTGTAACAATCTTAATCAAGTTAAAGTTCAGATGTTGAAAGACCCAAGAAGAAAATAATCAGAACAGAGAGCGGAAAATAGATGGAAACAGTGGTATCATCTCCTGCGAACAACGCAGTGCATTAAGTAATGGATGTATCATGTAGCATCGATCAGATTTACTTTGATGTTTACGTTCGGAAATAGATCTTCATGCATGTTATGGCGCGCAATTGTTTCATCAAATAATGGTCGGTTTGTTTCTCTGTATCAGTAGTATAATTTTACTCCATACGAATCACTACAGTTCTACTGCATCGAGGCATAAAATACATTCTTCGTTTGAAGATATAATCTGAATTGAATGAAGTTACATTACAAGGTAAAAAAAATTAATTTTCATTACCCCTTTAGTTGGAGAGAGAGGAGGGTTGATATCGCCAAACAGGTATCTGAGGAAGGCTTCAAAGCTGAGGCCCTTCCTGAGAAGCACGTTAAGATGCCTGAGCTCACGTAGACTGTCCACTATCGCCTGCGCGTCCTCTCTCGTGGCTCCCTCTTCCTTCTGAACTTCAACCAAGAACCTGTGGAGATGATGGGCCGTCATGATCCCATTCTCCGAGTACTGCATGAAAAGGCGCTTGATCTCATCCGGCGCTTCCGCCATGCGGAGGTTGAACCTCCTGCGGAAGCACAGGCACACCCGGTAAGTCTGTTTCCACATGGGTTTCGCAGGCAACTGCGATCTCTTTGTCGATAAACCGTGAAGATGAAGAAGAAGAAGGACGAGGAGGAGGAGGAGGAGGAGGAGAAGACAACAAGAACACGGAAAGTGCGAATGTTGGAGCAGATGATGGAGGCGGCATTTCTTTTGTTTTGTTTTATGTAGTGGCCAACTAATAAAGTGATGACTATATTTTATTTAGGATTAATGCCCGGGGATAGGTCAAATTCATTCGTGAAAAGCGGGTGATTGTGATCTGTGAAGAAGATGCTTTTAGGTGAGGATGGATTTGTTTCTTATAGAGCACATGTTTGTGGAGGGGGAGGCGTTTTCCAAGCAAAGGTGGCATTTCATTTCTTTTATTGAGTTGATCATCTGGCCTCGCGGAAGCCAATGAGAAAAGGACGAGAGAAAGCACAGTGACTATCTTGATTATTGTAATGCTAATGGACCGGTAATTTAATGTAGCACATTGGGTAGATCAAGTTTCACGTGCATGATCATAATGCTAGACATGAACGTGATTTGTGGAAAAAGAACATGCAACACGACCATTTATGTGGTTGGTAAAAGGGATTCACTGAATTGAAAATCAAGAAATGTGCGGTTGGTTATTTGGGAAGAGCCCCACAAAACTCGATTCTACAATTTATACTTAATTATCATTTAGTCTTATTAAGAAAGAGATGGCATACGACTAAACCGAATCCACTTGATCGATCTTATATATATCCATGATTCTACTATGAATAATTTTTTTTTAAAAAAAAGAAAAAGAAAAAGAAAAGAAATTTGGTTTTTCTACAAATATGTGGAACCAGAGCATAAATCGAATTCAAGATGAAATTGAGTTCTACTAGAAAAACCAGCATAACGTAAAGTACAAAATATATAGCGGTTTGCCATCTCTATTTGGCATTCGTTTAATTGACTAATTTAGAAATATATAATTTCTTTAGCAACTTTAAAGTTGAATTTGGAGTGAGAATGTAAGCTGTGATTAGAAAAAATGAGGAATACAGATGATAACCATTTCATGCTCAAGTCGCCTTCGAAAGGAGCTATTACGAAAAACAAGCGACTTAGCACAATAATAAATTGAATAAGAAATGGATGGGACCTTGGATTTAAGTGCAAGTCTTAAGGAACAAACAACACAAAATTTCATTGTAGACCAAGCGATATAATAAATATTACAATTATATTGAGTCATTCAAACATTTACCGTGTTTCCCAATACCCAATCACATCTAATAACACATAGTGTTTACGTAATTTTTTGTGATACAATTTTTCAATCTCACAAATGAATTCGCAAATCAAGCCAATAACTTCGTCTCAAGACACAATTCATGAAGAAGCAGCACCTTGAATTCAAGCCCCACTGTTGCACACACAAAGCACACCAACTTTGCACCAATGGCATTAAGACCGAAACCCATGATGAATATACAAACATATATATCCAACAAAGTTTAGGAAAGCTTGTGACCGACTTCTAAATCTAACGAGGAAAGTGATTTCCTTATTTGTTAAGGGAACTTAGTCCTCGAATCCTTTAATTTCCATACTCAAATGTCCATTGGATAAAGGCAGATATCCAAAATAGAAAATCTCCCATGTGAACTAAAGACTTTTGCTGCCATGCTTTTGTATGTCCCACTTGAGTAGCCCTTCAAATAGCCCATTTGCTCCAATTGGATTCGAGTTTTCACTTGCACGACTTAAATTTGAAATATATTTCAAAAGAAATAATATCAAGATGTTCCACACATCTATCTCTAATTATTTTTTGAATGGTCGGCTAACCACTAAAGAATCGTGAGGGAATCTAGGCATCCAATTCTGAAACAAGAGTTTGGTGAAATGCAGATATTCAAAATAGAAAATCTCTCATGTGAACTAAAGACTTTCGCTGCCATGCTTCTGTATGTCCCACTCGAGTAGCACTTCAAATAGCCCACCTGCTCCAATTAGTATTTGTGTTTTCGTTTGCACGACTAAAATTCGAAATATATTTTAAAAAAAAAATATCAAGATGTTCCACACATCTACCTTTAATTATTTTTTGAATGGTCGGCTAGCCACTAAAGAATCGTGGGGGAATCTAGGCATCCAATTCTGAAATAAGAGTTTGGTGAAATGCTCAAAATTATGTTCTTATCATTCTCATTAGGCCAGATGCTTGAATAAGAAAACAACATAACAAACTCTTCTGAAAACTAGCACCAGCATATCAGAATATGTCATCTATTGGGAAATAGGAACCAAAGTGTCGGGACCACAAATTCTAGGAATCAAACCAAATGAGCTATCGTGGTGAATAGCTATGATATTTTTGTCGGTTGTAACTCTAATGAACATCACTCTCATGGCGGTTGAAAATCTTATGATTACATCATATAAATGTATTGCTCGATTGGTTAAAATCCAAAAAAAAAAATCCGACCCTCTCAAGATCGAATTTACCCACTTGGGTAAAGATGTGTGATATCTTGAGATGCAATAGTCATAGAAAAACTCCTGACTTGTACTACCTACTTATATCATTTGGTCGAATTTTCAAAAGGTTTTGTATCGGTTAATTGGAGTTGGCGAAAGTTTCGCCGCGAAACAGTGTGGGGCTGTGGGCCTCGAAGACAGCGATGGCATAAAGTCAATGGGTTCGAATCTTTTATAAAACAATGCCAAAACAAAATCCCATCATGCATTGTACACTAACACAACTTATTTAAATATTTAATTTAAATATTTAAATATTAAACTTCGTATTCATATGACAACTTAATATTATAAAACAATTAATATAAAATTAATGTTTTTTAATGTTTTTTAAATCAATCCCAATTAGAATCCCGTTATATCGTCCTAAACTAAGGAAAAATGCAGAGTTATTTGATGTTAATCACAAATTACTTTTGCATGATGTTTATTGACTCTCTTCAATGGAAATTTCATTTGAATTTCCATGTTGTTTCACGAAACTAATATGTTCAGGCAAACAACTTCAAGAAAACCCACTTGCTCTGGTTGCATTGAACATAGCTCTTACTCTCAATTGGTGTGTTAGTAATCAATTTTTGTTTCAATTGGAAGCCTTCCCATCATGTTAATTTTATCGAGAGCTTGCTAATCTACGAGCTTACATAAGGTAGAAAAAATGACATAAATAATTCATGAATTTTGATATAATGTGCAATATCATATTGAATTTTTAACTTATTTAATATGATTCCTGAGCTCAAAGGCACACAGGGTATCACGTTCACACCAACTACCAAACGTTTCAGGAAAGTTTCTTACACAATCCGAGTCATATTTACTGGTGATTCTAGCAACAAATTCAAACGAATTCGAAGCGCATGAGAAGCTTCACAGATCGGTATTTCTCTCCCTCGTAGTTATGGAGCGGAACCGATCGTATCCCTCTTCGCAGCTCCCATACCGGTAGGCACGTCTGGCCTCCGAAGTCATCCTTTTCTGATATGTCATACTCATGAACTTCGATCCGAAGTAAAGCCAGTTCCGGAACAGTTAAAGGAAACTCGAATTCTTCGTTCCAAACCGGTGTCCAATTGTCTTCCCGCGTTTTCGTTCTCTTCATGACAGTATCCGCTTTAACTCCGGCAATTCCTACCTGCATCGATGTTTGCTGTTATACTTTAAGCTATCCCAAACATTTCCACGAAATCAGTCGAAAACTGTCATGGTTCTGATCGACTTGACTGCCAATGCCTACTCTTCTATGCAACAAGGAGAAAAAACGTCGCTGCCAATATCGAAGGGAACACAACGCTTCCTTTTAGATTGGTGTAGAGCTCCACGATTTGTCACTCGATTCCTACTGCAGAGACTTTGTTCTTTTTGGTGAAGGATGCAGCAAACGTGAGACCAACAGAAGAAGCAAACAACGTTCAATAACGTTCTTTCATGGCGACTAAGATAACTAGTTGCTAGAACATGATGGTTGAAGTCGCTCGACAGAGCAAGTACCATGACAATGCAGATGATGACCTGTCAAGTGACAGCAGAGTATGTATCTAGCTATCGTGTCGATTTACCCGGGTGTAAAAATCCGGAGGTGAGTATGTGTCAAAATGCGTCCGATGAAAATCGTAGTACCATCCTTCTCCCATATACACAGTCACCTGCCAAGGGATAAACAATCAAATGGACAAAAGACCTTCGAAAGAAAAAAAGTTGCAATTGGAAACAATGGCAAGCACTTGTAGGCCCTCCGCAACAAAAAGCCAAGTGAGTAAACTCATTCACCTTCAAAGTTGTTTTCACCGGAAGTTTAGCCGTAGGATCGAAAACCTCATTATCCGAGCCAGATTTCATTAGGAATTCTGGTTTCTTGACATAACCGCAACCACCATTTGCTCTGAACATTCCATGCATTAACCAGAGTGGTCTTCCATGTCCCTTGTCAAAACAAGAACAGCTATTAGTACCTATGTCACAGCAACACAGGAACTGCTAGTTTTCATCTGCCCCTTTAAAGAGAATGAAGAATTTTCTGCAAAATCTTTGGTTTAATCTCGTCTCATTTCTTATCTTCACATATGCCAGTACTAAAGGCCTAATGACAACAGAATTTAGACTCTATTTTCACATCAAAACAAGGTCTACCAATGAAAGATCGAAATGTGCTCTGCAGACAATGCCTTGGAAAGTGGGAATGATGCGGGGAATGATCTTGGGAAGACTAATGGCGGGCAAAGAGATATACCTGCATGTTGAGCGCGACCATTTGAGCTCCATACCTCCATCCAATCATGGGATTGTAGTTTGATGAGTCGATACGCTTCCTCTTCGGGAAAACCCTCAGCAAATTCCTCTGGGTGAACCTATCATAGACAGATTCAGTTTAAATTGTTGCAGATGATTCAAAATAGATTATGAGAAATATGGAAGAGCTACACTCATGATTGGACATACCCGGCTGAGTATATTGTCAAATATTGATGAAATTTTAACTTCATTCAAGTTCATACACTTGAGCAGTAAGCTGAGATCAAGCATGCATCATTTTAAATATTGACATAACCTTTCCAGCTTTAACCAGTCTTGACATTAATTCCCTGGCATGCTTCCCCTTTTCTTTGTCTAGATGTTAAGATGTTGGCCGACGACATGCACATGTAATACCTGATAAGGTCTTCCCCATGGGCAGCGACTGTTTTTTCGAGCTTTTGCTCATCTAAGCTCAGGCGTGTTACTTTATCAGGATTGACCCTCAGGTAATCTTTCAATCCACCCTTTTGTCTCATGGCGTGGATAGCTATAAGCCTCACGTATGCTGGCATCACATCGCGTTGTGCTTTATCACCATCATCGAGTACTTCCTCGTGACTATTGTCTTCTTCATCAGAATCATTCTGCCAAAAGACCATGATTCAGTGATTAAAGAAAGTTGTTCTGATGATATTTTACAAAACGAGAAATCTTTCCATCATATACCAAATCACCAGCTACAGAGTCCCTGCCTTTAAGTTCAGGTAATTCTTTACCCCAAGCCTCTTCATCAGTCGAGGCCTTGCTCTTTTGCTGTTCAATTTCCCTTTCCTTGCTTTCTTGGGCCTCAAGATACTTCTTGGGAGGTTTTGTCGATATTATGATACGCTTCTTGAGCGACCCCAGGGAAGGAAATTCCTTTAAGCCTTCCGATCCGGGACAGTACAGCATGTCTCCATAGGTTTGAGTGACCATCTACAAATAGATTCTGAGGACAGTAAATGACATACAAAAATTTGATATGAGGTACACATTCACACACAAAATTTCAAATAGACTCACCTCGGCCACTTTGGCTTGAAGTTCCGGAGTGATGTGATCTTCCAAAGTTATGATGACCGGATACTCGGACGTGATGAACGCATGCTCCTTTATAGACCTCAGACACTTTATAAGTTCCACTGGAGTGGTTAAAGTCCTAAATAGATAAAACAAAATTAGTAGTAGTACATTTAGAGCATGCAACCAAGCTAGATCAAACATCAGATTCTGCAATCTTATCTTTGAGGGGAGCAAAGTTAAAAGGCATTTACAAGTTTCATGTGCCATACATTTAAAGCACATCAGCATCATGCTTTTCAAGTGGTTCACATTATTACAATGTTTCAAGAAGTTAACATGCAGGGAATAAGATTAGTAATAATTCTAGACAACATGAACATGAAGAATTATGTCGCGTGTGATCATCGTACCCTCCATGAAGAACATCGATGTTGTCCTTCGATGAATTTGGCCATATATCCAATTCAATCACTCTAACGCCTCTCTGAAGCGCTTTGATGATCGGAACATCGCTGCAATCACTGCTTATCTGATTGCCGGTTAGATATGAATTGTGGCCTGTGTATATGAAATAATGAGACAGAGGGGCATCCATATCATGGTGCACCTGGATTAGATCGAAAAAGAAAAAAACATGTCACTGCCAATTATTGTCAAAAAAAAACAAGGGATAAATCGAGTAACAGGACATATGTTACTTGAAAACTCATGCTATGTTCATTTCGTTTAATTTCGCCTGTGTTTATGAAGTAATGAGACAACACATGAATGACAAGCTCCAGAACAACACAGGAATAACACCAAAAGAAAGCCGAACTGCACCACTTCTTTCATTACAAGGAAGATGGCCTAGGTAGGTGAATCTTGGGCCATGAAGTACCCACTGACCTCCCATGGGCGAACGCCCTACGAGTGGCTCAAACATAGTTTGTTCTCATTAGAACTGAATCTGTGTCGTAAATCTAAGCATATTCGCTGAACTCCTAAGCCGACCTGTTGTATGACAAAGCTCCCAGTTCCTGTAAAAACTGTGCTCATTTCGTTTTCCTTCAGTACGTGCCTAGAGTTAAACCCGGGAACTGTTCAGTCATTATGCCAAGATAGTTGTTGACTTGTTTTTCAGTCTATAAGGACTTTGAGCTTGAGCATCTTGACCGGAAAAAAATTAATAATTTGTACGGTTCCCACCTACTCGTAATAATAGGGATAAACCAAGAAGTATAGAGTTAACTTTACTGCAAAACCCTTTTTCTCACCCTTTTGGGAGGGTACAGTGGAAAGGAAAAACCCATTCTCATTGACTTTGATCACACTGTTTAAATTATGTTTTTAAAGATATAAATCCTCGTTTCTTATTAAAAGCACTCTATACCATCAAGTTGCAACCGTCTCAATCAAGCTAAATTTCGTATGTCTAAAGATCCAAGAAGGAAAAGAAGAAAGGAGAGAGTGGAAAAGGGTTCAAACAGAGAAAGGATCTCATCCAAACAACAAAGAATATTATTAAGTAATGGATATTTCATGTAGCATCAATCAGTTTTTTTATATTTGGATCTTTAGATTCAAAAGTAGATTTCCACACGTACGAAAAAAAACATTTTTTTATTACCCCTTGATCTGGAGAGAGAGGAGGGTTCGTATCACCAAACAGGTATCTGAAAAAGGCTTCGCAGCTGAGGCCCTTCCTGTGAAGTATGTTAAGATGCTTGAGCTCGCGTAGTCTGTCCACTATGGCCTGCGCGTCCTCTCTCGTGGCTCTCTGTTCCTTCTGAACTTCGATCAAGAACCGGTGGAGATGATCGACGGTCATGGTCCCATTCTCCGAGTATCGCGCGAACAGGCCCTTGATCTCGTCCGGCGGTTCCGCCGAATGGAGCTTGAACCTCCTGCGGAAGCAGAAGCACACTCGGTAGGTCTGCTTCGTCATGGGTTTCGCAGATACATACGATCTTTCGTCCATAGACTGAAGAAGATGAAGATGAAGATGAAGATGAGGATGAAGATGAAAGGAAACAAGAACAAGAGACTTGATTCTCTCCTTTCTCTTTCTCGAGGAGGAACTGTTAATGATATGATCGTTTGAGTTGACCCATTTCTTTTCTTTTCTTTTTTTTTTTTTTTTTTCCTGTTTTTTTTCCTTGAAAGGGCCAACTGGTGAAGTGATGTTTGCATTTTATGGTTTGATATATAATGTGGAGTGATTCATGCAGAGGGAAAAAGGTGATTGTGATCCGTGAAGGAAGATGCTTCTCGAGCAAAAGCTGATGTGAGGGGATATGTTTCGTGTTTTATAGTATATTCGAGAGTGTTGTTAAAGCTCTATCCATGCATAAAGTAGTATTTAATTTCCTCTTGAAAAAATGATTAAGTAACAATTTTTAATTTACTATAAGAATAAGAAGTCTATTCTCAATTACAAAAAATTAAAGAATAAGTAATTATAAATTATTATAGAAATTCACTCATTCGAAAATTTACGGCTCATAATAAATTATTATTTTTATAGTAGCATAAAAACTGATTGTGATTGTAAAGTGCATTAAAAGTCTTAAAAATTATTATAACAACGCAATTGAATCATAAAACTTTAAACATGTGCAATTAAATCTTAAAACTTATCTAATTGGTATAATCAAATCATTTCGTTAACTCTGTCCAACTTAATTTAAGAAAAAATGCTGACGTGATTATTTCTATTTGCTCTATTCTACATGATGCTAATCCTACCACTAGCTAATGAAAAACGCATACCCCCCACTACTTGCAGCCCCTAGCCAAATTTGGGCGAGGGCTTGAAAGATCTCGCCTGTGGTCGAGTGAGCATCGCCAACTCTTGGCAAGGCTCGATGACCCGACCGGCCATTCTCCCACCATTGTTGAACCTTCTTGGCAATGGTGGCGGCGGCTCTTGAGTTTTCCCTTTTTCATTTTTTTTTCTCCTTTTAAAGTTAGCTCCTAACACTATTTAGAAAAGCTATAACCATAGATGAAAGTAACAGGGATTTGCTTAATAAGAAATCAAGAAACATATAATTGGTTATTTTTAGCAGTAACCTACAAAACTTGATTCTACTATCTATACTTAATTATCATCGTGTCATTTTAAGAAAAGAGGGAATACCCAACAAAAACCCAAACTCCTTCTTTGCCTGTCTTAGTTGTGAATCATGACACTAGACCCATGGACACCTAACTTTCCAATGTGTTTGATTAATTTACTGTCCATCATTCATTCTATGAATCGTCTTTTCAAGAAGGTAACCTAGTTTTTTTTCATGAAATCAGATCATAAATATAATTAAAATTAAACCTTGTTTGACTGAAAAATTCAACATAACATAATGTACAAAACCATCTCTCTTCAACGGCTTGTTTTTAGTATTGAAATATCACCCTTGATCACTTGATAACGAGCCTTTATGTTCTTTATATACATGTGATCTTTGTCTATTTATTAAATTAAGTTTTTGAGAGTTGGGTTTTTCATATAGTGTGTTGCGATCTCTCTATAGGGTGTCTTTTCAATTGTTTAAATTCCGGAAATCTGTAATTTCCTGATCAATGCTCGTACGGGACGACAATAATCAAATGTTAGGTTCAGGTCGCCCTTGGAAGGAGCAATCCCCAACGTGTTGCACACATCACCTCTGATCAACCTCCGAAAGGGACATCCCACCTCCCGGCAAATAATGCAGGAAAAGATTTTTTTGACCACAACGGGACAAGAGCTGCTTTTCATGCAGTTACCCAACAATCAACGTGCATTTGCTGTTTCACTAGTAGGTCCAAAAGAAGAAGAAGAAGAAGAAGAAGATGATGATGATTTCATGCCAACGCCCAATGAAGAAAATTACAGTCGGAGGAAAAAAGGCAGACGGAGAAAACGATGGTCTCGCGTCGTTTTCAATCTAAAAGAACCGCAAGCGAACGATGACCATAGGCCGAGAGAAGGACCGACGAAGCCCCAGCCAGCCAGAAAACGGTGGCTGAAGAAGACGTGCGAAATCTGATGCAGATGGGACGCGGAAAAGGGAGCGCAGAAGCAAAGCATATCTCTTTCCCTGTCGGCCATGATCAGGTCCCGGGAGAACATGATTTGCTAAATCTGGACCAAGGAAGAAGGAACACGATTCTTGGAAAAAGAAAGAAAAGAGAGAGAGAGAGAGAGAGAGAGAGAGAGAGAGGAAAGAAATGATCTTCGCACCAATGACATGAACAATAACCCCACAAGTCACCATTTTTGAACCGCCCATCAACTCCAAATTTAAGCAGAACACGTAGAACGAACAGGCGTGCGTGATTCACGAATTTCTCTGTGACATGATGAGTCATTGTCATTCGTTGCAGCTGCAGATGAGAAATCTCTACACAACATCTTCATCTGCACAACAATGCAGATGCAATATAATCTAGCCCTTAATGAGATGAAACATGTTGTTCTGCTAATCTGATCATACAAATTGAAATCGCATCAGAAGCTTCACGTTTTTGTACTTCTCTCCCTTCTTGTCGTACAATGGGATCGCGCGGAATCCGGTCTTTAGCTCCGATATGGGAAGACATGTCTGCCCACCGAAATCGTCCTTCTCGGACCTGTCGTACTCTCTTACTTCAATCCGAAGCAAGGCCACCTCCGGGACGGTCAGCGGGAATTCGAACTCTTCGTCCCAAACAGGAAACCAGTCGTCTTCAATGATCTTTGTCTTCTTCTTGGCATTATCGGCTGGCACTCCGACAATATACACCTGAAATGGAAAGAAATCAGTGGCTTAGGTTTAATCCAGGAGAGACTTGACGGTTCATTTCATTTTGGTTCAGTTTCTTTCATCTGACTGTTCAGAAATCTAAAAAAGATAAGTTTATTTCTGAAATTTTATCAGTCCAAACCTGAACAGAAGTTATCAAAGAAACCCAAAACTTTTTGGCCTCGGACTACCTAACATTAGGAATTTTAATCGGATCACTGCAAAATTTCTTCTAACCTTCGTGTAGAAGTCTGGAGGTGAAAAAGTGTCGAAGTGTGTCGGGCTAAATTCCAATTGCCATCCATCCCCCATATATACTCTGACCTGATCCTCCAAACACAATTTTAAGTGAATTCAACAGTATAAGACCGAATTAATTGGTATATTAGGATCTGTCGCGAACCTTCAACGTCTTCTTTACGATGTGCTCTCTTTTAGGATCGTGTACTTCGTTGTTAGGACCCTGTCGCATCAAAAATCGGGCTTTTTCACGTAACCACACCCTCCGTTGGCTCTAAACATCCCGTGCATCTTCCAGAGCGATTTCCCATATCCCTGCCATGTGAAAGCTCAAGTAAGCTCAAAAGAGGCTCGGGACACATTGATGTCTATCAAACAACAGTTTCGAAAGAATCTGCTTGAAGAGGAGAGATATTCAGATTCGGACTCTCTCAGATAAAGATTGCTTCTTGACATCTGGCGAAAGCCCCTCAATCAAGAAAAACCAGGCAATAGAACTACAGAGTACTTGATAATGGCTACCACTAACCTAAGAGAAGTCCTTTAATCCATAGAATGATATAAGCAAAGACAATCTTCATCAGACCACATCAAGCATGGCTACTATTATGGATATCATCCATACATACAAAACTGACACGGACAGATTAATATCAGATGTGTACTGTGCTCTTGGATCACTTGGTTGTGTTGTGGCATTAATTCATGGTGTACTATCGAGTTCTATAGAACAATAAATCCAATCGCAAAAACAGAAGAGAACAATAGACGACAATGTCTGGTCATAGAGCTCAGTCTAGAAATTCTGATTCATGCCATCCTCAGTTTGTGGCAATGGGAAGGGAAGGGAATGAACCTGCATATTGAATGCGACCATTTGAGCACCGTGCATCCAACCGAGATGGGGATTGTAATTTGAGGAAGTGACTCTTGTTCCTTTGGGATACACTCTCAAAATGTTCCTTTGAGTAAACCTGACATGAACACAACAGCGACCAGGGACAAACTATGAAAAAAGGAGCGAAAACTAAGAGCACCAAAACAACTTGTGAATCCAAGACATGGGTTCTTTTTTACGAGTACCTCACCAAATCAGTGCCATGAGATGAAGTAGCTTTCTCGAGTTCATGTTCGCTCAAACTTAGACGCTTAACTTTATCTGGTAAAACTCGTAACGCCTCCTTCAAGCTACCCTTTGGTTTCCCTGCGTGTATTGTGATTAGGCGTCTGTATTCGGGTCTGTGGCTGGCATTGGTGTCTTCACAATCTTGATCGCTCTCACTCTGTGATGTATTTCAAGTTCTCTAAGGATAAAAACGAAAGACCTCAATTTTGGGAAAATGACAAATTACGAAGCTACATCTTACCCTGTAATCGCTATCAAACTCAGATGTAGAGTCAGGTGTTTCCTTCCCCCCAGCTTCGTCTTCAGAAGAATGTGTACCACTCGGTGATATTGAAGACTTATCCTTTGAGCTTTTAGATTCAAGAAACTCTTTTGGCGGTTTGGTCGAAATAATGATCCGGTTCTTTAGTGACTCTGGTGAAGGGAATTCTGCTAAGTATTCTGCTGTTGGGTAGTACAATGTATCCCCGAATATCTGAGTGGCCATCTGCATCAGAAAACTATCTGAGGCAATAAATGGATGATCAACAACAGAAATGAATGCTAGAAGTTTTCAACTATGAAAGAAAAGAAAGGGGTATACAACCTCTGCAACTTTCGCCTGGAGTTCAGGTGTAAGATGGTCTTCTAGAGTGATTATAACTGGGTACGGCGATTTAACAAAGGCATACTCTTTTATGGACTTCAAACACTTGACAAGCGTCACTGGACTTGTTAAAGTCCTACAATACAATATGAAAAGGTTTAGAATATCATCCTTCGACCTTAATCAGTTCAAACCAATGCAAAGCCATTGATTTATCGGAAAGTTTGTAGTCATGAACTAAAAATCAGTTAATCTAGACTAGCTCACCATTCCGACACTAATTATAACTTCAACAGGAGTGAGGATTAGGCTGCGTCAAGAACAGGAAAACAAAAGGGCGAAGTTTTTGTACCTCCCGTGAAGAATAAGGATATCATCTTTGTCTGAGTTGGGCCACATGTCGAGTTCGATCACTTTCACGCCTCTCTGCAAAGCTCGTATAATAGGGGCATCGCTGCAGTCGCTGCTCAACTGGTTCCCGGTGAGGTAGGAATTGTGCCCTGTATATATGAAATAATGTGACAAGGGTGCAGTCATATCATGGTGTACCTGCCATTCGAGATATCACCCTCGTTAAGGACTAAAATGCGGTCTCAATACATTGTTCAAGAGTTCATCGCAAATTGTACTCAGCTTCAAATATCAAGCTCCGCTTCGATATAACATTATGCATTGCATGTTATGTCTAGTATTCTGGCACATACAGCAACTTGTAAGATTAATTCCCGCGCCATCACATTGTGATGTAGACCTCAGTGGTATGGGATGCACGGCAACTCGAGATGCGGCGATTATTCTTCCTAAAGCACGAACCAAAATGACCACGAAACCCAACATTTTCTACGTTTCCTACTCTCCATGAGAAGCGCCAACGGCCGAAGAAACTGTTCCCACAAGCAAACTTGTGATCGAGATCCGGGCACATGTATGCGCGACGTGTTCGGGAAAGACCGCTTGCAGAAGAGATTTTCTTCGACCCGCAGTGCATCGAACTTATGCTAGTAGAAAAAAAAGCAACGGTAATGCTACGAGCGGAATAGGATTCGATAGCTGAGAAGTGTTCCAACGGGGGAAAAAGAGATACGCCAAAGAAGCCATTTTTGCTATTACTCAGTAAGTCATGGATGGGCAAAGACAAAAAAACACACGCCACGTCATCGTCATCGTCCTCGTCGGACAATATCTATCTCATCACTATCACAACTTCGAGAGATCAAAAGTCAAAGTCCCCTGCATTTTCTCGTCTACCAAAAAGAAGAACAGAGCATTTGACATTTCAACCATCAGAGAGAGAGAGAGAGAGTGGGGTAGATGGGTTTGACCGCTGACCTGGCACGAGATGGGCCCATTGAGATCGTCGCGCAACAGGTAATGGAAGAAATCGTCGAGCGTGAGGCCCTGCTTGTGGCCGGGGACCAGATGGAACTTGGTGTGGAGGGCCGCCTCCACCACACGCGGCGCCGCCGCTCGGCTCGCCCTGGTGCTCCACCAAGAACCGCCGCAGCTGGTCCTTGCCCATGTGGGGGCCGCCGTCGGAGAACTGGAGGAAGGCCTCCTTCACGTCTTGGGGGGGCTCGATCTCGGTGATCTTGAACTTCCGGTTGAAGTACTTGAACATCTTGTAGTTGTAGCTCCCATCTGACGATGTCATCGTCTGTGCCCGTTTCCTTGTTCCCCGATCGATCTGCTTCTTCGTTTCTTTCCCCCCTTCTTTCTTTGCAGAGATCGGAGAGAGAGAGAGAGAGGTTGCAGTTGCAGGGGATTGGAGGAAGAAGAAGGATGACCAGGCCTACGGTTGGGAGTTTTTTATGCTGAATCGTCGGACCTTCGACGTGTCCGACGTTAGTTTGCGATGTTTTTTGACGTTACGTTATGTTGACCGATCCATAGAAATTTATAAAATTAATTGATGCGATAGAGTCCTAATTGAGTAATTTTTAATATAACCTGCGTATCTAAATTTTTGCAATTTCTCGGGTCACTTTCCAAACTATTTTGTCAGGTTAATTCTACCATAAACTTTTTTTATCTCATTAAAAACTCTTAATTTTAGGTTCAATTCTAATTCTATCTCGAACTTTTTTTTGTTTAATAAAAAACCCAAAATTTTAGATTCAATTTTAATTCTACCCTAAAAAAACCTCAGTTTTAAGTCCAATTCCAATTTTACTTTTGTCTTATAAAAAATCACTAACTTTTATTTAAGTCATAAATCAACCTTCATTAACTCTTCATCCAAAATCGCCCTAAGTGATCTTACGTGGCATTTCCATTTTCCACGTTATTGCTCTAGTCCCAAATTTCGAATCCAAAAGGATGTCTTTTGGAAATGAATTTCCATATTAGCCAAAACATTGAAAGTTGGGTAAAAATTAGAACAATTATGGTTGGCTTTCTTTAATTGCTCATACTCTTAATCAAGGTCTTTGAATTTCTATATTAGCCAAAACATTGAAGGTTGGGTAAAAATTAGAACAATTATGGTTGGCTTTCTTTAATTGCTCATACTCTTAATCAAGGTCTTTGATTTTGTGCTTGATCTTTAATCTATCGTGCTTGGGAGTGTTCTATCTCTCATGATCGGAGAGCTCGTGCTCAAGACACTTGACTTGGAATACATGAACAACTCGTGCTTGGGAGTTTTAAATCTCTCGGTTGTCTCAAGAAATTTTGGATGAAGGGTTAACGAGGTAGATTTATTATTCAAATAAAAGTTGATTTTTTATGAGAGTAAAAAAAACTAGGGTAAAATTAGGATTGTGATGATAGAATTGAGACAAGATTTAAAGTTCGAAGTTCTTCATGAGAAAAAAAAGTTTAGAGTAAAAATTGGGATCAAATCTAAAGTTAGGGATTTTTTATGGGATAAAATTAGTTTAGAATAGAATTTGGACTGAATTTAAAATTTGAGATTTTTAGGGTACCGAGGTCCTATTTTATCAGTTAATTATCAGCTTTTTTATATTTTTCTTTGTTAATAATTATTAATTCTTTTAGTCTTTTTCACTGTGTTCCAGGGAAAAATAAAAAAAATATATCCAAGGGCACCCTTGCATTTTCCGACATATGTTTATCTGTATATTGTATATTTCCAGCTGACCCCATATTAGTTATATATCTTTTTTTTCCCTCGTTTTTTTTTGTCCTATATCTTTCTTTCCTGTTTTTATCTTTTTTTACCTTGAAAAATATTTTTATCGACGAGTTTGTATATCGTTCGAGTCACCAACGTTGGGATTAGCCTTTTTTTCCTCTTATTTTTTTCTTGATAGCACGTAATTTCAACGTTATTTATGAGGTGCGTTGCACATCTTTGTCGTTTTGCACCCCGAATATGCCTCTGCTTTATATTATTGAAAAAGAGAGAGCGGGCGGATGCAGCAAATTATTTTAAAAAAGAAGAAGAAGAGGTTGTCAGGAATGCTGTGAATTAAAAATAAAAATAAAAAGAGAAGAATAAAAGAATTCCTTCCTGCTTTATCATAAAATAAAATTGGAAAGTAAAAAGACCACTCTTTCACGCCTGAAAAAAAGTAGTCGCTAATGAGTCCATCCAGTAGGTAAGTTTTTGCATCCATGGCGATAAAAATATATCTCGAATTTGAGTTGAAAAAAAAATTTGATTCAAATGATTTTTCAAGATTTAATTAGGGATAATTGATTCATAGGTTAGCCATTACCGACCTAAAATAGGGAACCAACCACGTGACTTATTTTCAAAATTTGAAACTGAAGTTCTCGGGTAGAATCGAGAATTGACCCACTTTTTTTTAGGATAGTTGAGCATTCACATAAGCAATTTCTAACAAAAATTGGCCGAATAAACTCAATTGGCAAAACGTAAAAATATTTAGGATTCAATTGGCAAAATTGAAATGATTATGAATGAATGTCAAAAATGTAATAAATTTTTGACATTTTAAATAATTTTCCCATCTTTCTTTATTTTATGTAAAAATAACATTTTTTTTAATTGGATATAAAAAGTTGAACCATTTCTTTAGAAAGATACATGTTGGCCAAGTGACTATGTTGTTGTTTATTCTATGTTATATATCATTGTTTGATTCTCGTTGGGTGCAAAAGTATTTCTTTTCTCTAAAAGAAGTTTCAAAACAGGTTTTATTGGAAATCAAAATGCCTTGGGACTAATCCGGGGCAAGTATTTTTTTTTCGTCGAAAGTCCAAGGCAAGTTCACATAATCAATTTTGAGCTGGTTGGTCTAAGCCAATTCAGTCCGATTTTTAGGTTGTATCGATCCCAGTGCTTACCCCTAGTTAGAAGAAATTTCCTAATTTGATAAATTTTATAAAAATGAGTGTCCTATTGTGGATTCAAATATAATGTGAGCTAGTGAATGTAATTGGACACACAAAAAAACAAGAGTACTCGAGTGACTTAAGTATAGTTGCAATATTCACGATATCACTTAATTTATAGTGGAATCCCGTATTGCTCTTTTAGTAGAATAGGTCCCATCAATTGAACCAAGTAAAGCAAATCCGTGTCTAATTCATATAGTTATTTTAATGTTCGACCATTTATTTTTCGCAACAAAATATTGCATGTAAAAAGCTCGCTGGGTCGATCAAACCTGAAAGTTTAAAGCAAAACCAGAAACGATTTCATAAGATTAATCATTCAAAATGCAAGTTCCTCCCTTAATAGGGATATAAAACCATGATTTGAGAACATGGGATACCGTGCACATTTGGACCACTAGCGACAAGTCTTGGTCATTCTTTTTATCTTCACGATTCCAAAAAGTCTTGGCCATTTGTACTTAACGTCAACCTTTTAATTCATTTCAAATCAAATTAGATCCATATAATAATAATAATTTTTCCAGGTGAAAACTATAATGGCACGTTATTCCCCGTTGTTGTAGCTGGACAGTAGCTATGTGGTGAAATCGAATCTAACAATGGATCGGTGCACGTTGTAATGCGTAGCCAGCCTTGACAAGATCGAGATAAATTATTATTTAAAGTGCATCCGGTGGAGTGAATATCTAGACCGAGTCTGAACGCAAGGATGCTGGTCCTAGATTTCGTTCATATGCAATTATTTACAGTACCCCTTTTTATATTTGCTTATATCGGCAATGTCAAAGCAATCGTACGTGGCCATCTTAAGGATGAACTGGATGTTAGTTTAGAGATTGTGCATCCGCGGCAAGACAACCGGTTCGAGTCATAAACTACTACTCGTTCAAGCGAGCTTACCGCTTTTATCCTTGTTGCAGTGTTAATGGAAGTAGAGCCGAGGTGATTGTGCTCCATGTTACGATCGAACCTATTAAACCAAAGTTGTTTGAGGTTGAGAAGCGAGCAGGGTATTTCGAACTTGTGAGCAAGAGAGGCTTGAAGCCACTTGGGAAAACCGCCGCCTGTTGTTGTGACCCACCGCGGTGACGGCAAGTTAATTGTTTTAGCCTAGGAAGCATAGTTAAGGTGAGTTTGGTTCAACATTTACAATACCCTTTGGGTTTCCAAACCTCTTCAACAAATGCAAATTTGTTGCAAAATTTTTGCATCTCTCTCAAGGTCTTTAAAAGCTTTTAGCTCAAGGTAAGTCCGTGAATATTTTGAAATGCAAGGCTAGCCAACCGTCGATTTGGCTCATCGGTGGTGGATGAATTCCATAAGTAAATAGTTTGAGTGTTTAAATAAAAAAAAAATAGCCAAAATTCTTTACAAAGCATGATCTTTACCAAATGACATTATTGGAATATGTTAAAATTGCTTTCCAATGTGTTTTTAAACATTATTTGCATTTTAGCAAATCCAAAGGTGTTTGCATTTTCCTAAATACATTCTCCCGTAACCGAACCGAGTGCACCCTTAGTGAAGGTACAAGCAGCGGCACGACATGACACGGCCCATAAGGAATGGCCTACCAAATTAATGGGCCAGGCCGTGCACGACATGGTTAAAGTCGGTACGATGGGCCATGGGCCGGGTCGGCCCGGCCTGACACATACGCCGTTCGCCGTTACTGTACGCAGTTTGAAGACGAAGAGCTCGAGCCTCTCCCATGGCTGACAATTGACCTCCCGTCAAGCGCAGAGAATAGACAGCGACCACACACCCACAAGGCCTGCGCTCTCCTTCTCCGCGAGTTTCGACGAATTAGGGGAGAAAGGCAGGAAATTTAAGCAGGAAGGAGAGCGATTTTTGGGGAATGGTCATGGCGACGAGGACGAGATGGGTCGCGATGACGATGGCGTGGATTCTGGTCTTGTTCGGAACCCTAGCTCTCATTCAGGTGATTCAAAGCTCGACCTCAACCCGAATCCCCCTTTCAACTCTGGATGATTCCGAAAGTTTTGATTCGTTGTTTGTGCCTTTAGAACCGATTGAGCGATGCAGGAGGTTCGTCTGATCCAAAGCTTGTTCATCGCAAAGTTGGCGCGGTAATTCTTTGCGTCCGAGTAGATCGTTATTGATCCCATTTTGATCATTATGAAAAACAATGTGCCTATTTTTTTTTTTCGGGTGGCTACTGACTGAGTACGAGAGAGAATTGATGATGATATTGTTCATGTTGGCAGG
The DNA here is from genome assembly GCA_014182845.1 of Corymbia calophylla. Classification (NCBI taxonomy): domain Eukaryota; kingdom Viridiplantae; phylum Streptophyta; class Magnoliopsida; order Myrtales; family Myrtaceae; genus Corymbia; species Corymbia calophylla. The sequence goes on along the minus strand of CM024697.1, from coordinate 5,350,050 downwards.
AAAAGAAGAAGCCAGACGATTTGGAAGAAGTGACTCACAAGGTTTATTTTGATGTTGAGATTGCAGGAAAACCAGTGGGTATGCACTCTACACCATATAAGTTCATAGCTGAACAGATTGGGAATACTGCTAATTAAATAGCACATATCATCGTTGAAGTAGAAATAATTGAGCTAGAATTTAGTGTATGAACATTCTCCTTTCTGTGTGCAGAAGTCAGTAAGAAGTAAGAACTGATTGAATCTGTTGTGATAGACATCCTTGCATAGAAATCTTTTACTTGGTGTGGTTATTGTCATCGAGTTAGTCAAATCTTTGGCAAGCCTTTTTTTTTTTTGGGAATGCTGGATTTGGCAATGTGCATTTCTGTTAGTTATGATTGGTAATTATATATCTTGCTTTTAATTAAGGATACCCATCTCTTGTGCATAGAATCTTCTCCTGGGTGTAGTAGGTGTCCTTGAGTTAGTCAAATCTTTGGTGAGCCGGCTTGTTTTCCTTTTGGGAAGTTGGATTTGGCAACAAGCACTTCTGGATGTTATGATTGTTCGTTGTATCTCTTATTTTTTATTTAAGAATTTGCACCTGTCTGTTGAGCTATGCTCTTTAGAATGATTAAGAGCCTGATCTTTTAGCATATGGATATGAATCCATCTTTTGCTGCTAAACTTAAATTTTGAATTTCTGTGGTAGAAGGATCTTACTTCATTATGTTTTGTATGCTTCCAGGTCGAATTGTCATGGGCCTCTTTGGCAAAACCGTCCCCAAAACAGTTGGTAAGCCCCTTTTTGCACTATGCTTCTCAATGTCATGAAATTATACGTCGAATTTCATTTCTCATGTTTCTCACTTGCTCTCCATCTTTATGGTGCAGAAAATTTCCGAGCTCTTTGCACGGGTAGCCAAGTGACATCTGCTTCCTTTTTGAATTTCCTTTAAACCCTTGAACACTTGTGACCAAGTTGAAGGAAAAGGAATCAGCTTTTTGCTCAATGATTTCTCTACAAACTAATAATAAGAAAGAATCATACATGTGTTGAGGAGAGAGAGGTATCCCTAAATTGTTGCTTCCTGCCTGAGCATGTCAGAGTGTCTTTCCTAGATTATTATCAGTCTTATTGCAGGGGAAAAAGGGATTGGGAAGAGTGGGAAGCCCCTGTATTACAAAGGGAGCCAATTTCACAGGATCATTCCTAGCTTTATGATCCAGGGCGGTGACTTCACTCTTGGAGATGGGAGAGGGGGAGAGTCAATCTATGGGAACAAATTTTCTGATGAAAACTTCAAACTGAAGCATACAGATGCAGGTATTTGTATGATTGGACTTCCTAGTGCTTTCCAAAGAATTGTGAAAAAGTTTGTAGTGATTTTGAAGTTAATCTCTTGCGCTGTGACACATGAATAAGAACATATAGAGGTTTAATTCTCTACCTTGTAACAGGGCGCCTTTCGATGGCAAATGCTGGGTCAGACACAAATGGGTCACAATTTTTCATTACCACCGTGTCAACTAGCTGGTAATCGACCATCTTCCTTTTCTCATTTCTTCGATAAGCAACTTTGTCACCTAATTCGTGGGACATTCAGCTCATTGCTGTTACCGTTGGAGATGTGACCGTGATTTGAATGAGTTTGAGGCTGTTGTTGGTTTTATCTGAGAACTTTTAGGGGAAAAATGTGCTAATGCCTACTAACATCTGGGCAATGTTATGTTGGATTATTGTCATAACCTAGTTAATCTAAGCTCTTTTGGTAATCTTTTGAGTTTTTACGTTGATTATAAACTAACCCAAGGATTTAAACTCCTTGCAATCTCTTGTAGGTTGGATGGCCACCATGTTGTGTTTGGAAAGGTGCTGTCCGGAATGGATGTTGTCCACAAGATTGAGGCTGAAGGGAGACAGAGCGGCCAACCCAAAAGTATTGTTGTCATTTCAGACAGCGGAGAACTAGATCTATGAGCACTTCCCTCTAGATTGCACTTGACAAGTTTGACCGCATAGCTCATTCAACACGAATGCAGGGCTCAGGCATCATGTGGTGCTTCAATGCATATGGAGTTTTTTTTTTTTCTTTTCTTTTTATATGGTGAAGAAAACGCGGGGCAAGCTTGTTAATCGGATATTGGGACATACTTGAAAGAGCTTGAGTAGATCATGTAGGCCGTGAATAGAGAGAAATGCTGTGTGTGAATTGTATGTTACATTGCAAATAGCCAAATGAAACGTAGAAAACAGGATTTTTTTTTCTGAAAAATGGAGAGCAAATAATGTTTTTTCTCCCATTTCTGAAGAATTTCATTTTACTAATCTCCCAGCCGCATGACTGAGTAAAAACATGAGCCAATAGCATGATATTTGCAATGAGCGAAAACAATGTACGAACTGGAAAGATATCTTTGAAAATGAAAGACAAAACAAAGGACTTCTGATAAACCAGAAGTGTTTCATGTATATTCGGATTGAGAAAAGTTTCTCTTTTCGCAAATTGGATGTTGTGACTGCTGCTGTGGATTCAGCGTTCTTTAAGATTTGTGTTTACCTCATTTTCAATGTGTCACAATTGCATTTAAAAAATTACTGTCACGGAAACACTGGTCTATAGACAGACCAGAAAGATCTGAAGAAGCAGCTGCGAAGAAAGGAAATTCTGATGAACGAGCAAATATGTCGGTGGAGTAGAACTGCAATGTGCCATTTATCCAACTATTACCGAGAGTTAAGGATCTAACCATCAGATTCAAGAGAAAAGTTCAAACTCATTGGGACATAAAAGAACCACACTCATAAGCCGCTTAAGCGGTAAAATTACAGTAATGACACCCTCTCTGTCCGATGACATGAACTAATCCAAGCGTGAATATTGTTCTTGACGAGAGCAAAGGAAGATCATGCAAATACGCACCCTTATGCCAATATAGAATTGGAGATTCTGTCCATTGACCTGATCGCCAAGGCAACGGCTATCACAAGTAAGTCAGCTACAAACAATCAAGGCTTACGCGAAATGACAATGGGGTCGTCATTGGGAGATAAGGCCCTAAGTTCGGATCGACTCTGAGAATTTACAGGGTTACACCCATAGTGTGAGATTTATACCGAAGCGACATAGCAAGTATATAAATACAAGTAAGACGGCTAGAACAGATCGAGCTCTTTACATCAGATCAAAGTTGGCGATAGCCATTACAGCACTCCCAAAGCTCAATCCATCTGTTCTTGCCCAGCAAATCTGATGAAATTAACACCCATGAACAAAGATGGAAGCCGGAGAGTTTCTGTTCATGGCAACACCTAGTCATTCGTCACCCTAATTTGCAAATCCAAGGCCACTGGACCTTCAACAGCAAAGAATCGCCTAAGAAATATCTCATGTGCATTAAATACAAAGTGTAGATTATAAACAGGGAAAATGATCCTAAGTACCAAACTTGATGTCAACAATCTCAATCTGCAAACGTGGATTAACATTGACCTGCCACCTTCCAAGAATTAACTACTTTTTGATTGGACCCCCATTAAATAGGCTCAGTCAAACCAAACCCAAAGATCCATCCATTTGCTCATGGCCAATATCGAAAAAACCAAGAATTAGTACTTTATATCAAGAACACATTGGAGCAACATGCTGTCTGTGTCATGGCCTAAGCACAGCCAAATTTTGTTTACTTGTTCTTTTGCATGAGAGAGAGAGTTCTCCTGCACATATGCTTATGATCATTGCATCGCCCAGGAGCAGGAATGTCAAAAACTTGGTTATCTAAGTGATGGGACTTCTCATTGCTGACCTACATCCTTCTCAAGTGGTGAGATCTGAACAGAGGCATTGTGAAGGTATAATGGTCTTGCCAACCATAGATGAATGAGAATAAATACCAAGCGGAAGAAAGACTTCCATCATGGATGGCTCATGCATTTGTAATTACCCAAACTCATACCACACGCAACCACAACCTGTGGAGTGATGAGATATTAAAATTAGTTCGAGAGTCCGTTATGAAAATAAAAACAAAGCTGGGTACACAACCTCGCTTCATGATATTTTCACATAACACCTGCTAATCCTATCATTTGGAATGACATTCTCCATAATGCCTTCACAGTGTTCTGAGTGTAAACTTGCACAATGCTAGTGACACTTTCATCATAAGTGATGGCCTGTCTATCAAACCAAAACAAGACTGATGCTTCAGTACAGAATTGTTATCACAAGACCACTAGAGTAACATGAGAAGCACATGAAGAACCAGATAGTTCACACCAGGCAGTCCACACCAAGTCTATCCTAATTTGCTATGGATTCTGCAATTTTCACTTTCCACTCCTTTTCAAGAAACTGCCCCAGTAGTAAAGGACAATCATAGTCATGATTTTTGTTTGCAGCTACTATAGCTAATCAATCTTGTGCTTTCATTCCATTTGATTGAAGACTGGAATCTTAATGAGATCTGATAGTGGATCTATGACTGAGACAAGTTAAGATTCCATCGGAGAGTATGACCAAGATACCGATGATGAGGATTGAGGACTAGAGATTCTTAGTTTCCATTATGCGGTTTTGGCTTCATTCTTGATCTAGAGGACTTAACAGACAAAGCACAGTTTTAATTAACCAAAGTACATTGCAACCTGCATTTCTGACTTCTAGTAGAAACAAATTCACAATGATACAGCTACCCCCAGACAACTAAACATTACACAACACCTATCAAAGAGATTGGGGGTTTCATATCAGGAAAGCTAATCGTGTGAAGGAGGGCCACTCAAGAAACACAATATTCACAGATAAATCCATCCACAAATTACTCCAAGTCACTTATCAAGACGAGCACAGAATCTACCAAGAGCTCTCTCCAAACAGCTTCCACTATCCAAGAAAAACCTAATCATGTAGATAACAGAGATGGGTCACCAGACTCACCACTGTAGAATGTATTAGGGTTAAGCATACGGTATTGTTCTCAAGCTCTTTATCTCATACTGAGCAATCAGAATGGAGACCTAAAAATCCAAAAGCCTGATCCTAAAGCGCCTCCAAATCCTGCATCAGTTCCTAAAACTTATTTTAACCCAATTGACATAACTCAGATTGCTTCGTTTGATCACTGCGCAACTCAATCTATAGCAAAGGAGCTGACTTCAAAAAGAATTTAACCCTCCAACATCAAATCCTTCTATTGCCTAGTAAACCATCTGCAAAAAACTAGGTAAAAATACACCCTTGCAACATACACTCTGATCCCTGCATTTTCTTAAAAATCTAAGTTCGTAGCGCAGCAATTTTCCTTATCATCAATTTCAAGTTCACGATTACTAGAAACAGCAGTTACAAAGCAGAACCACAACACAGCCCATAATGAGCATAGCAGAATTCTTCTCCATCACTGATGACAAGACGGGAGGGACGACACGGAACGACGGGCTCAGACTCGAACACGCAGAACGACCGACTCAGACTCAAACGAGAAGCAAGTTATGATTTCTATTCCCAAGACACTCCAAAGACTCATAAGCTAAGCACCAACCTTCATTCTTCATAAAGATTCCCATCCAATATAAGGAGTTCGATAGGGGTCACGATTCGGGGCTGCTTTCTTTGGACGCGGTGCCGGTACTGCTCGTCTCTCGCTGGTGGAACGCGGTGGAGAAATCCGTGGAGAGATCCGAGTACAGCGAGACCACCTTCGATATGTTCTGGTTGATCTCCTGAATCAGGGCCACGTTCTTGACCATGTTGTCGGCGCTCTTCGACTGGTGATTCTCGTTTACCTGCCGGATCAGCGCGCGGTTCCGGTCGAGCACGGTCTGGACCTGCCGGAAGTTCTTGCTGAACATCTCCCACACCTCGGGGTCGCACTCGAGGGCCTCCTCGGCGTCGGAGGAGCCCTTCGGCGAGTCGCCAGCGCGCGCGGTGGTGGCGGTGGTGACGGTAGAGGGGTTGGGCTTGGCGGAGGACGGGCAGCGGCGGCGGCGGCGCTGGTTGGTGACAGCGTCGTCCATCGCTCGATCCGGCGGGCCTGGTCGTCACTCCGGCGGCGCAGCTTGGGTGGACATTTCTTCTTCTTCCTGCGTCGTTGATGTTTTCAGAGTAAGAAAGAGAGAGAAAGAGAGTGTTTTATTTTTATTTTTTAAGGATTGGGTGGGTTGGGGCGGCGAGGCTGAATCCACGCGCCGGAGAAAGCGTGCAATTCACATTTTTGTCCACCCTTTTAATTTTTCTTAACTACCCTATTTTGCGGACAAAATTGGACATAACGGTGTGTTTGTTTCCTTGGAAATATCTTTTCTTAATAATCATTTTAAAGAAAAGTAGTTAGTTTTTCATTTGTTCGATTGGCTTAAGGAAAAGTAATTTCCATTTCTTGTCAAATGGGAGTGTTGTTTTCCTTCATCTAAACTTGTTCATTTTAAATTTTGCAAATCGATTTGATTTCCATCATTCAAATACCGAAAAAGTCAAAAAATAATTTTTCAAAAACAATATTCCTTTAGAGAAACAAACTCTAATTTTACTTTTTTAATTTGGAATAGGGAGAAAGACTCTCTACGACAAACTTTTATTGTCACTACCTTATCGAGGAAGGTGAGCTTCCTGTATTTTAGTAATATGTAGGAGTGTGCAACGAGAGCCATCTAAACTGAGGACCGCCTAGACCAGGATGGGCCAATTTTGGGTGGTTCCCACGAGTGGCGGTCCGATTCTTGGTTTCTATTTTTGGAATCGGTTGTTGGTTAGTTCAGTTTCTAGTTCTAGGATGGGAATCAAATCCAGATTAACAATATATATATTTTAAATTTTTACTAAACCCTAACTTTCTTAATTTCCCTTTGTGTCTTCCTTGAATAGAAGCTATTGGATCATTGCCCATCTTTATCTATTCATACATTTTGTTATGAAAAGACAATTTTTTTTTTCGAGAAAGGTTGATTGTGTGAAATTATAAGTAAATTGATCGATTTTATTGGACCGGACCGAACCGATTGGTCGATTTGGTTCATGGTTTCAAGATCAACTAGTCCGATCCTTGTCCCAAAAACAAGTCATGTTCCCAATTCCACTTTAGAATCAGATTGAATCGGAAATCGATTACTTTTAACGATACGCGTGTTTTCTAAGTACATTACATTTTAAAAGTTATCCATAGGAAAATATCTTACTCTCGTTATTTTTTTTTCCTTCCTTTCTTTTATGATTACAATAAGGGGTTCGAGAATTTTTTTTTTTATTGTTTACAGCAATCCTGTTTTCTCTTTTTGGTTGCTAAAACACAATGTTTCTATATAACTAAACTAAATTTTTAAAAAAATCGAGAGAGAGAGAGAGAGAGAGAGAATTAGGTGGAAGGATTCTTGGTGGTGAGTGAAGACAAGGACGCGCCGTGTATGCGAGTGGGATTGGGTTGCGAGACGAGAAATGAAATATCTTACGGGGGCGTTCCATTGGACAAGCCTGCCACGGCGTCAAAAAGTGCACCATCACCCTTTCTCTCTCTCTCTCTAAAAATATCTTTGGAGTCCCAGAAATATCTTCCCGAGTTCCCAACAACCGCTCAACCGAAAACGGCACGTCGTCTAACTGCGCCTCCCGGCTAATAGTACATTTGACGAGATTTATGTTTCTGAGAATAATTTTTTTATTTATATTTTCTGATATATTTTTTTTGTAAAAAATACATTTGGTAATGCGTAAAATTTTTATTTCTGAAATTGAAAAAGAATATGAATGGATTTGATATGATTCACAATTTTTTTTCGTAACGTAAAATTTATTTTAATTTTTAATTTTTGGAGATTTTTTTTGTTTTTTTTTTTTTTTTCCTTTCTTCTTCTTTTGGCAGAGGTGGCCGATGATTGGCAACCAATGGTCGGCAACCGGCAGCTGGCGATCGGAGGAGGGTGATTAGCAAACGGTGGTAACCAATTAAAAGAGGAAGAAGAAGAAAAGAAAAAAAAATGATTTATTCCAAAATTGTTTTGAGGAACATGAAACAATTTTTTTTACCTCTTATTTTTGTTTCAAATCTATTTCCCATAACAATTTTCTATTCGGGAGAAAAGAAATATTAAATGATGTTACCAAACAAAATTTTGTTCTTTTATTTGCCCCCCCCAAAAAAAATAGAAATAAAGAGAAATAGAAACGTTACCAAATAGAACCTAAAAATTTGTATTCCTCAAAGGTATTTTTTGACCCAAAAAATAGGGGACAAAAAAGAAATAGTGTCCTAATTAAAATTTTTGGGGAATTCATTGAGAGCTTGGGTGACAATTTTTTTAGTTTCCAAAAATAAAAAAATAAAAAGAGGAAATTAGGATGTCAAATAGTTTCGACGTGATTTATGCATGGATTATATTTGACCAAATCATGTAAGATAGACATGGTATAGGCCAATAAGGCAAGTGAGGGATTGACTTCAACTAATTACCAACCTAAATGATCTCGACGTGTTTAAGTCAATTGGACAATAGTTTTCATTCGAGTTTTTCTAATCAAAATTATTGAGTTTGGAGGAAGTCGCATTAATTGAGTAGAATATTTCCATGAGTCCATGAGGGCTAATTAAAAAGCCTACCTAGTATAGAAAATGTTTAATTAGTGATGAATCACATTATTTTGCTAGTCATCCTCTTGCAAAAAGCTTGCTGATTTACCTTTCAAAAACATCCGGACCATGTTCGATTTCATCTCTTCATTCACTTTTATCTATCCAAATTATTTCGGTATTGGTGATGAGAAAACGGATCATATTATTGTACTAACACGCGAGAATGGATTTTCTTTCATTAGTGATCCTATGTATAAAGATAGAGATCAAGTTGAGCTTATTGAATAGAGCTCACTCGATGCCTATGTTCCTTTCTTTTCTTTATCGGAACTTAACGCCTATGTTTCGATCAGCCTAGGCAAGTGGAAACCTGGCTTTGCCACTACAGGATGCGAATTGCGACATCCAGGATCTTCGGGCATGCTATCTTCAGCAGTCAAAGACTGCTTGCCCAATACATGAAATGTCTTCTCCTAAGTGTAGCCTGACGTAGGATGAATCCTCCGATTAAATTTCATTTGCCAAGCATATTGTCAATAGGGTAATCAATAAACAAATTCTGATATTAGGCCGTCGAATCACTATAGGACGTCGTATAATTGGAAAGACAATCTTGAAAGAATCGGGAACATACTTCATCTATGCAGTACCCTATCATTCTCAATTCTTCCTACCTAATCCCACCGGATTGCCCTGTGAAATGTCCATTCTGATGGATTCAATGTTGTTTTTCCATCGGCAGCGACAAGATCATATGGTGAGTCCTCCGTGAATTCGGTAGGCATGGACTTCCAATTCAGAGCTGGCTTCCATTCTGCTTCCTTAAGCACCTTCAGTACCTCCTCCACGCCCACCTTGCTGCCCTCAGTAGTTAAATGGACACCGTCCCTGTGAAGAAGAATAGAGAACTCATTCACTTCCGACGCATTGATGTGATCTAATCTTCAATCTGGACAAGAAAGCGATGGAAGTTGACAGATGATCGTGCCTGAATTTGACAGTGTGTCGTGCTTCACGAGCCAATGATCTGTACAATCAGGACTCATGATTTACCAAGATGGTCCAAATTGCACGCTGTGATTTCAGCTGTATGAGCTGACTGCAACTTCAGCTTAATGCTAATAATAGGGGTGTCAATGAGTCGGGTCGGTTGGGTCTTGATGTTACCCGACCCGACCCCAATTGTAAAGGGTCAGAGCATGACCCTTTAATCTCACTGACTATGCTCCCATCTAAAGACTCAAGACCATATTCATTTCTCTCGAGTAAGTCGTCGTCGTTTTCATTCGCAGTTGCTGGAACCACCCCGTTTCTTCAATGGACGGCACTCCGCCTTCGTAACAGTTGAAGCTCCGTTTCTGCATAAGAATACATACATAAGAGAATATGCTGTCTGAATGGTTTTAATAGAGGAGAAAAAAAGAGAGCTTATCACAGTCCCAGATACTTCTCGCAGACCCCACATCAAACCCATATGCTAAGACATCAGCTCCATGTGATTCATCATGCACAATGAATATTTATGCCTACAGCTTCAAGCAACAAAATGAATCTGCACAATATACACGCACGGCCTTGTATGTTAATCGTGACGTTCGAGAGGGTGTCGAACAACCAAGAAAACTTTGGAGGACGTCGGTGGATCGACCCTTTGGAAGGCAATCTCCCTGACTCATCGGTATCAAAGCAGAAGAGCTTCCTGATAAAACCACAAACGGGGTGATTCCACTAGGTGACTGCATGATTCATTCAAGAATCTGCCCGAGTTCTCGGGGACATGACCTCAGAATTTGTTGTTAATTAATCATCGGCGAAGAGAGGATCGGGTTGAGCAGTGGATGAAAAACGCACGGAGAGGGGTTTGCTTCTTCTTTGTTTATTTTATCCAAAATGCACGGGCGGTACCACCAGTACCATACCGGTGTCAAAAAGACATGGGCCGACCCGTTTCAACCTGACTCTAAATGATATCGGCTCAATACTTAGATAATATTTTGACTCGACTCGAAAATACCCTAAATTTAGGGTCGGGTCGAGTCGAGCTAGGTCGGCTCGGGCCTTTTTGACACCCCTAGCTAATAACAGCAGGCAGTGTAAACATGACGGGAAAAAACGCTTGACTGCATGAAGAACAGTAAATATGCCCGTGGGACATACGTAAAGCATGTGTTTAGCCAATCAAGTCTTCTTCGTATTGCATTGAAAAGATCGACAGCTGGCACTCCAATGTCCTTACAGGGCTCTAAACATGCTTCTGAATACATTTGACTCCTATTTGACATAGGTAGGAGTGAGCATGATTCTAAAGAATAATCTAAAATCTAAGAATCACACCGATGAGAATTTGTAGATTATAGATTCTAAGGTACATATGATAAGTTTTAAGTTCCAAAATTTAAAAAACTTATTTCAACGAGAAGGTTTTTTAGGTTCTAGTTGGTAGAACCTGGAATCTGTAATCTGTAACATATAACTTAAAATAAGATTTTGTGTTTTTTTTTTAGTTAATGTCTTCACGCAATCCTAAAATATTCTATGGCGTTTGATGATGAGTGTATAATCTGGACCATCAATTTGAACTTTTATTTTATGATCGGGAATTTTATTCTGTTAAGATTTTATATTTTTTATATATCCAACTATAAGTTATGGTAAGTGAATTGTAGCAGTAAGTGATGGTCATTAAAGGAGATAATATATTTCAATCGTTCAATTAATAATATAGATGAAACTCGAGTAGACCTTTCTGTGACAGGGTAAGTTCCAAGTTCCAAATTGTGCAAAGTAGATTTCAGGTTTAAAAAAACGAGGAACTTGTTTCACGAATAGGTTGTACATTCCAAGTGGCATTTGTACGGAATCTAGAATCGCTCACTCTTATATGTGGCTATTAAAAATAGGGAAGAAGGATTGAAATCAAGATAGGATTTATTCAGCAGTATGACATGTCCATATTTTTATGCTTAATGTGTTTTTGTAGACTATGAGGCCAATGGAAGGTCCAATTGCGTGTTTGATGCACTTATGTTTGAGCAATTGCTTCTTTCAAGATTAATGATCCTGTATAATACAAGAATAATCGGTACATTGAAAATTATAAAATTTCCTTAATACTACTTGACAAGTGTATATGAACATTCATTTTTTAATAATCGATAATAAAATTATTGTTCATTTTTATTGTTACGTCTATTTTTGTTTTGCTTAACTAAAGATGAAAAAAAAGAGGAATATATTAGAACTTGGAACTGACTCTAGAACTTAAAAAAGGGTAGGTTTCAAGTTCCAGATTTTGACAGGTAGGTTATAGATTCCAAAAGATGAAGAATCTGTATTTGATGATTGATTCAGATTCTAAGCAGAATTTATAAGGAATTTGGAACTGCTTATTCCTAAACACAACTCATTTGTGCGTACTAGCTCATTGAAAAGGCCGCCATATTTCAAGATAAAGATGCTATTAGATGATCAAAAATTGGTTAGAAAGCCGGAGATTTGTCCATGCATTGGAATACCTTAAGGTTTGACGAACTTTGTCTTCGTTGTATTAACAAAAGCTTATGAAAGCATTATTTCCTTCAGCAGAGCGAAAAATCTTAATTATGAAAGTGGAGAAGTTTGGCAACCATTCTTGAAGATAGGATTGTCAAATTTATGAGATTCTTGAGATCTTATTGAGACATACAAACGCACCCATCCTCAAAGAGTTAGTCCTAGAATTTAAATCAAATGCTTGTGAAAGTATGTCTTTCATGCGGGCCCTTCTGGGTTGCTGGTCACTAGCCAGGGCCCGGTGACCTTAGCCGACCCTCACCCTACCATCGCCAGCCCTTCTTGGTGGTGGTGGTGGCGGCTATGGTGAGGGCTACACAGCCCTCGCACCACCCTCCCCATTCACCTTTTTTTTAATTTAATAAATCGATTTTTGGGGTTTTTTTTGATATGGTAAAAAAATTGCCACGTGGACAACTTTTTAAAAAAATTGCCAAGCAGAAAATTTAAAAATAAAAATTGCCATGTCAATCAACAAAGCTGTCAGAAAATGTCACATATGCATTTTGGCTATGTTTTTTCGTCATTAGTACTTAATTGATCCATTTTGCTCCGATTTACATTTCCAAATTTTTAGTATTTAAGTGTTTCTTTACGTAAAGTTTTGACACTCCATGTGCCTCTACACACGTCCATCTCTTTTTTGTCTATTGTGACTCCTCCTTAGATGGGAACGATTGTACTTTTTGAACTTATTTGATGAAGCTGTAACCCCTGTTCACCACTGGTGAATCACCAGGACGAAATCTATTACCAATCAGCTAGGCATGATTCTGGATTCTAGACGTAGTGTCGTCCTCTCAAGCCGCTTCCTGCTGGTTCCACTCCTTACGAGTGTTTCTTACGGCACATATTGCTTATGGAGGAGTTTTAACTCTAGAGCTATTAACGTCGATGATGTGGATTACTTTTATTGTTTCAATCACCGAGACTCTGACGATGTTTTGGAAGAGAGTGCTCAACCCACCCCGCAAAGATCTCCTTTTAGACTTTTCAGATGATGGCAAATTTTTTTATCCTGGCTCTGAGGTCTACAATCCTCACTTCTGTGCACGTCAACTTGGACTAGCATCCCCGCGCCCATCCATGGCGTTCCCATTTTCTCCTTGTTCCAGGTTGAGGGAAAACCGCTCTTGCTGATTGTCTTGAAATTACGTAACATATTTCGGATCGATTTAATTTCCGCAGCTTTCATCACCTCCCTGAGGCAACCGACGCTTTCATCGAATGGTGGAATGAGTATCAAACATTTTAATTTTTCCTCTCATGTGGAAACAATCATTATGAAGATCGCTCAGTTGTCCCCCATATCAACTCACCCATTTAGGCAGACTCCTCATGTTATCGAAACTCCCAAGATCAGCCGATGTTAATCATAATTTGTTCATTCATTCTTTTTAACCAGTGTAAGCAAATGTATCTAACAAAATATATATTTCCCTTCCTTTCTTTTATGACACTACTCCTCTCGATGTACATGAAACATTTTTGGTTTATTACAAGTCTTTTGTTTTGCCTTTCATTTTCAAAGATATCGTTTCCAGTTCGTACATTGTTTTCCATCGTTGCAAATATCGTGATGTTGGCTTAAGTTTTTACTTATTCATGCAGCTGGAAGATATTAATAAATTAAGTAGTCGAGAACCCTAAGAGATTAATGTTCTGATTCTCCATTTGGCGCTTTGTAGAGCTACCCACAACATAAATTAAGTAGTCGAGAACCCTAAGGGATTCGTCTGAACAGTTCAGTCCTGATCTAATGTGGAAGTCCGGCCGGTCGGGAATCTCCAACAGCCAAGAATCTCCGATTGAGACTGTGAGGAGCGTAAGCATGGCTAAGTCATATCAAGTAGGGTAACACTCCAACATAGATTTACTAGCCATATCAAGTAGGATAACACTCCAACATAGATTTACTACCTAGTGATTCAAATCCAAAGGTCACTCTCACACTATGGTTACTCGAGACAAAATGTCTCCCACACCAAATACTAGGAAAAATAATAAAAACTCAAACATTCTTATTTTGATGGCACTTCGATAGCCATATTCTCAAGACCATATTCACATAGAAAACTAAAACCTTCAGCAGCCCTCAAACAACTCCAACACCAAGAGCACTTTGAACTCCACCAACACCAGCACCACTTCGAACTCCTGCAAACACTAGGGGCACTTTGAACTCCTCCAACACCAGCAGTTGTCCCCGTCCACCCTACAGTCGTCAAATTGTAGAAAGTTACTGTAGATCACACTTGAGAAAAATTAAAAAACTTCCACACGTCAAACCCACATACCAGATTGGATACATACTAAATTGCTAGCCAAACCAGATGCTTCTCATTTGCCCAGTGGCATGCTTTAGTTAGGCCGGGCATCGACTTCGGATCTAAGAATGCGGGGTGATTGGGGCTCCATTCAGATGTGTTTGAGTTGCAGATGGCGACAACCCGATTGATTTGCACATTTGAATAGCGGTTGAGTATGCCTACCTCATAAATTTGTATATCTACAAGCGAATGACAGTAATACATCATTGATGGGAACATAAACTCATGACACATAATAGATTTTCTCCTATGATCCAACTCCACTTTCTTGACTTCTCCCACCAAGACTTGCTCTTTTGATCATTTTATACTTTCCATGTAGAGGATCATCATGTCAGTGCCTAAAATATTTGTAGAAAAATCGACCATGTTCTCAATGGAGGACATGCAACTTTTAATTTCACCGTCAATTGCTGGGCTGTCACACTGGGCCACAGTGTGTGCTAAAACGACTCCCATGGGAGAGCTCTCATGAATGTGATAATTGAGGGAGCTTTGGGATGGAAAGTGGTAACTTCTAGGAGATCACACGTGGTAAAAACGACCTTTCAGGCAATTTACATGTGAGGTCAGGCATCGTTCTCATATTGTCAATTTCTAATGCTGACTTGTGGAAGAAGATGCCAAGCCCCTTGCTAGAATCTAAATGAGAGCTTGTCACACTATCGACATAACTGAGAGCTACCGCATTATTAGCATAAACGAAACAACAAGGCGAGTCTTTTCAAACGAGTTCTGCACGAGTTCTGCACGGGTTCTGCACACTTGTCATTATTGATATTTTGTACTATCAATTTTTGCTCAAAAACCAAATCTTCACTACCATTTAGATGTGTTCGAGTGGCAGATGGTGACAGCCCGATTGATTTGCACATTTGAATCGTGGTTGAGTATGCCTACCTCGTAAATTTGTATGTCTACAAGTGAATGACGATAATACATCACTGATGAGAACATAAACTCATGACATACAATAGATTTTCTCCTATAATCCAACTCCACTCTCTTGACCTCTCCCACCAAGATTTGCTCTTTCGATCCTCTTGTACTTTCCATGTAGAGGATCATCATGTCAATGCCTAATATATTTGTAGAAAAATTGACCATGTCCTAAATAGAGGACACACAACTTTTCATTTCACCGTCAATTGCCGGGCTGTCACATTGGGCCACAATGTGTGCCAGAACGACTCCCATGGAAGAGCCCTCCTTTGCATGAAAAATGTGATATAATTGAGGGAGCTTTGGGATGGAAAGTGGTAACTTCAAGGAGATCACACGTGGTAGGAACGACCTTTGAGGCAATTTATATGTGAGGTGAGGTATTGTTATCATATTGTCGGTTTCTAACACCGACTTGCGGAAGAAGATGCCAAGCCCCTTGCTAGAATTTGAATGAGAGCTTGTCACACTATCGACATGACTGAGAGCCGCCGCATTATTAGGATAAACGAAAAACGACGATGCGAGTCTTTTTGAATGAGTTGTGCACGAGTTGTGCACGGGTTCTGCACTTGCCATTATTGATATTTTGTACTATCAATTTCTGCTCAAAAACCAAATCTTCACTACCATTCAGATGTGTTCGAGTGAAAGATGGCGATAGCCTGGTTGATTTGCACATTTGAATCGCAGTCGAGTATGCCTACTTCGTAAATTTGTATGTCTACAAATGAATGACAATAATATATCACTGATGGGAACATAAGCTCATGACATACAACATATTTTCTCATATGATCCAACTCCACTCTTTTGACCTCTCCCACCAAGACTTGCTCTTTCGATCCTCTTGTATTTTCCATATAGAGATCATCACATTAGTGCCTAAAATATTTGTAGAAAAATCGACCATGTCCTCAATGGATGACACTCAACTTTTCATTTTATTGTCAATTGTCGGGCTGTCACACTAGGCCATAGTGTATGCTAGAACAACTCCCATGGGAGAGCGCTCATTCGCATGAAAAATGTGATATAATTGAAGGAGTTTTGGGATGGAAAGTGGTAACTTTGAGGAGATCACACATGGTAAGAACGACTTTTCAGGCAATTTATATGTGAGGCTAGGCATTGTTATCATATTGTTGGTTTCTAACACCGACTTGTGAAAGAAGATGCCAAGCCCCTTGCTAGAATTTGAATGAGAGCTTGTCACACTATTGGCATGACTAAGAGCCACCGCACTATTAGCATAAATGAAAAACGACGAGGCGAGTATTTTCGAACGAGTTCTGCACGAGTTTTGCACTTGTCATTATCGATATTTTGTACTATAAATTTCTGCTCAAAAACCAAATCTTCACTACCATTCAAATGTGTTTGAGTGGCAGATGGTGACAACCTGATTGATTTACACATTTGAATAGCAGTCGAGTATGCCTACCACGTGAATTTGTGTGTCTACAAGCGAATGACAGTAATACATTACTGATGGGAACATAAGCTCATGACATACAATAGATTTTCTCCTGTGATCTAACTCCACTCTCTTGACCTGTCCCACCAAGACTTACTCTTTCGATCCTCTTGTACTTTCCATGTAGAGGATCATCACGTCAATGCCTAATATATTTGTAGAAAAATCGACCATGTCCTTAATGGAGGACACACAACTTTTCATTTCACCGTCAATTGACAAGTTGTCACAGTGGCCATAGTATGTGCCAAAACAACTCCCATAGGAGAGTCCTCATTCTCATGAAAAATGTAATATAATTAAGGGAATTTTGGGATGGAAAGTGGTAACTTGGAGGAGATCACATGTGGTAAGAACAACTTTTAGGTAATTTATATATGAGATCAGGCATCGTTATCAAATTGTCAATTTCTAATGTCGACTTGTGGAAGAAGATGCCATGCCACTTGCCAAAATCTAAATGAGTGCCTGTCACACTATTGTCATGACTAAGAGTCGCCGCACTATTAGCATAAATGAAAAACAACGAGGCGAGTCTTTTCGAATGAGTTTTGCATGAGTTTTGCACGGGTTATGCACACTTATTATTATCTATATTTTGTACTATAAATTTTTGCTCAAAAACCAAATCCTCACTACCATCCATCAAACCCTCCTCCCAACATAGATCAAACACTTTCTTGCCTTTTGTGACATTGAATCCCACCTCGCTCTTCTATCTCTTCCTCCTCTTGCTTTCGACTTTGGCCTTCACCAGAATGCCAATGCATCTGTTGAATACGCTCTAAACCTTTGGAGCAAAAAGATAGATAATACGCTTTCTAAGCCACTGTCAATGCTTCTTTCACAGGCTTTGCCAATGACCGCCGATGAGGCGATCATCTTTGCCAGGCTGATGGAAGATGGTAGGATCGCCGACCACCTTCTTCCATTTTGCAAGGAGGCGAAATTGGCATGCTCTTTACATTCATTGTCAGATACGGACTTTGATGTGATTAACTATGCCAATAGTGCAATGGATTTTGATAAGATCAATTGTGTCAGTAGTGTGGTAGACTCTCATTTAGATTCTAACAAGAAACTTGGCATATTCTTCCAAGAGTTGGCATTGAAAAGTGAGAATGTGATACTGATGCCCGACATCACCAATAAAATGCCTAAAAGATCATTTTTACCTCGTATAATCTCCTTGAAATTACCATTTTCGATCCCGAAGCTCCCTCAACTAAATCACATGTTTCATGCCAAAGAGAACTCCCCTATGGGAAAGATCTTGGCACATACTGTAGCCCAATGCGAAAGGCTTGCAAAAGATGGTGAAACGAAAAGTTGTGTGTCCTCTATTGAGGACATGATCGATTTTGCCACAATGATTTTGGATAATGATGTCATGGTTCTATACACAAATAGTGCTGGAGGACCGAAGCAGCAGGTCATGGTGGGGGAGGTGAAGAGGACGGAATCCAATAATACCAGAAAATCGGTAGTGTGTCATCAAATTCTATTTCCCTCAATAATCTACTACTGTCATTCGTTTTTAGATTTACAAATGTACGAGGTAAACATACTTGACCGCAATTCAAAAGTGCAAATCAATCGGGTTGTGGCAATTTGCCACTTCAACACGTTGCATGGAGTCCGAATCACCCTGCATTTTTGGATATGAAGTCATGACTGAAGCATGCCATTGGATATACGAGAATAATATGCTTTGGATAGCAATTTAATATGTATCCAATCAAGTGTACAAATCTATATATGTTTGGTTGTATTTTTCTTTTCCTGTTTATAATCATGTCCAGCCATTAATTCTCCCAACTACTTAAGTTTTCACTCGGGACAAGTACTCGATTTGCCCAGAATGTGATCCATGTGTAATTCACACTACTGTCATTTTAGAAAATTTATCCAATGATTTGTTGCATTGATAGCAATTCCCACTCCATACAAGGGTCACATCAACCCCTTTGAGTGCCATTGGGTCTGATGTTATATGCAGTCAGCGAGTCTTTTCGAACGAGTTCTGCACACCTGTCATTATCGATATTTTGTACTATAAATTTCTGCTCAAAAACCAAATCCTCACTACCATTCATCAAACCCTCCTCCCAACACAGATCAAACACTCTCTTGCCTTTTGTGACAATGAATCCCACCTCGCTCTTCTACCTCCTCCTCCTCTTGCTTTCGGCTTTGGCCTTCACCCAAAATGCCAATGCATCTGTTGAATACGCTCTAAACCTTTGGGGCAAAAAGATAGATAATACGCTTTCTAAGCCATCACCAATGCTTCTTTCACAGGCTTCGCCCATGACTATCGATGAGGCGATCATCTTTGCTAGGCTCATGGAAGATGGTAGGATCGTTGACCACCTCCTTCCATTTTGCAAGGAGGCAAAACTGGCATGCTCTTTACATTCATTGTCAAATACGGACTTTGATGAGATTAACTATGCCAATAGTGCGATGGATTTCGATAAGACCAATTGTGTCAATAGTGCAATAGACTCTCATTTAGATTCTGGCAAGACACTTGGCATATTCTTTCGAGAGTTGGCATTGAAAAGTGAGAATGTGATACTTATGCCCAACATCACCAATAAAATGCCTAAAAGATCATTTTTGCCTCATATAATCTCCTCAAAATTACCATTTTTGATCCCGAAGCTCCCTCAACTAAATCACATTTTTCATGTCAAAGAGAACTCTCCTATGGGAAAGATCTTTGCACACACTGTAGCCCAATGCGAAAGGCTTGCAAGAGATGGTGAAACAAAAAGTCGCGTGTCCTCCATTGAGGACATGATCGATTTTGCCACAATGATTTTGGGTAATGATGTCATGGTTCTATACACAAATAGTGCTGGAGGATCGAAGCAGCAGGTCATGGTGGGGAGGTGAAGAGGACGGAATCCAATAATTCGAGAAAATCGGTAGTGTCATCAAATTCTATTTCCCTTAGTAATATACTATTCTCATTCGTTTTTAGATTTATAGAATTACGAGGTAAATATACTTGACTGTAATTCAAAAGTGTAAATCAATCGGGCTGTGGCAATTTGCCACTTCAACACGTCCACATGGAGCCCAAATCACCTTGCATTTTTGGATCTGAAGTAGAGTCCCAGCCTAACTGAAGCATACCATTGGATATACGACAACAATATGCTTTGGATAGCAATTTAGTAGGTATCCAATCGAGCATACAAATCTATATATATGGATTTGATGTGTGAAATTTTTTAAATTTTTCTCAAATTTGATCCGCAAAAGTTGTTAAGGCGTGTTTGGCAACGATTCTACTCCTGGGAACAATTTTTGAGTATTTAAGATGTTTGATAAACTATTTAAAATTTTTATTTCGGGAATAGAAATGCGCTTGGTAAAATTTTTTTATTTTTGATTCTTTTAATTTTTTGTTATAATTTTCTTTTTCTTTTTTCTCCCCTTCTTCCTCATGGCCGTTACCATCGGCGGTGGCTGGCGAGCTCGCTGGGCCATCAGCGAGGCTCGACCTTGCTCAGGCGGCACGAGGCCGAGCCTCTCTAGTGGCTGGGCAAGGCTTGCCTCTCTAGTGGCTGGGCAAGGCTTGCCTCCCTAGATCTGGGCGAGGTGAGGCTTGCCCAGTCACTGGCGAGGTTTGGCCTCACCACCTGGCGCGAGGATTGGCCTCGCCAGGCCAGGGTGAGGCCCGGCCTCACGCCACCTGGGCGAGATCGAGCCTCGCCGGTGGCCAGGCGAGCTTGCCAGACTTCGCCCTGGCCTGACGGGGCTTCGGCAAGCTCGTCAGACCTTTCTTAGCCACTCGCCGGCGGCGATGGGGTGGCGATAGGTTGGGAGGAGGAAGAGGAAGAAGAAGAAGAAAGGGAAGGGAAAAAAGAAAAGAGAGAAAAGAGAGAGAGGAAAATTTTATTCTCAAAATTGTTCCTGGAAGTGAAAAACAACTTTTTTTTTATTCTCGATTCTACTTCAAATCTATTTTTTAGGAACAAATTTGTTCCGGGAATAAAAATTACCAAACATTCCAAATCATTAGGGAACAAAATAATAGAATCAGTTGTTTCCGGGAATGTTATCAAATAGACCCTAAATGTCAGTTGCACTAATTTTCAGTAATTTGACAACTGAAAGGTGGACGGGGACATCTGTCAAAGGTGTTGGAGTTTGAAGTGCTGAAGGAGTTAGAGTTTATTATGTGAAGATAGTGTTAAGAAATTGGCCGTCGAAGTGATATCTGAATCTTCAAAAAAAAAAAACGAAAAAGAAGAAGAAGAAGTGATACCGGAATCAGAATGTTGAGGTTTTTATTATTTTTCTTAGTATTTGGTGCGCAAGATATTTTATTTCGTGTAATCTAATTGTGGGTGTGACTGTCGGATTTGTTTCGTTGGGTAGGAGATATACCTTGGCCATGCTCACGCTCCTCAGATCGAGAGAGAGATTGACTGGTCGAGTCTCAACTGGAGATTCTCGGTTGGTGGAGATTCTTGACCGGCCGGACGTCCACATTAAATCATGACTGAACTGTTCGGACGAATCACTTTGGGCTCTCGACTACTTAATTTATGTTGTGAGTAACTCTACAAAGTGCCAACTGGAGAATCAGAACCTTAATCCTTGGAATGATGAAAGCACTGATGTTATTTGGTTGATCAAGAGCTTAAACAATTGTGCTTCACCATCGCCGACCTTGGCAAGGAATGGATGGGATTAGCTAAATCCCATTTGGCAAAGACCCTCTGATATTTATTGTGCCTGTAAGCTATTGAGAGGCTTAGACAAGTCCGGATATAAGCGGTGAGAAAAACGAAAATGTCGTTTGTTCTCTTGAGTTTTGAGATATAAAGAGTAGCACAAGAGATCTTTAATCAAAGCACACTTCAATAAATCATAGATTAACAAGTCTTACGACTCTCCTCCAAGTAGCTAAAATGTAATATCATATTATATTTCTCCAAACAACAGAAAAATAATTTGAAAATGGCAATCAACTAAGAGAATCCTTTTCCATAATATTTCATATCATTGTGTTCATTCATGTGCATTCTGGAAAAAGGCAAAAGACAGAAGTGAAAAATGATTTTTGTATTGACATCAAACAAGTCACGGAGATAAATATCTTGCACAAGGGTTGGAAAAATTAGAAATTTGAAAAAAAGACTTAATTCAGCAAATGATGTTGATGTTAATGATGATGATTCAAGTTCAAGAATGAAAGCGTTCGAGACAGCAGGCACTTTTTTGATCACTCGGATTTCAGAACCTTTGGAAAAGCCCTATTACATGATGTTGCGGGGGGAGCCGACTCATAGGTTTGAAATGGTTCGAGCGGAGGCTATTGTCCAGCATGGTTTCATAAAGATGCATTTTCTATTACTACCATCATATCCCGTTCTACAACATGCTATTCGCATAGTTTCTTCTAATCAAATATATTCTTATTGAAATATATAAGAAAGATTCTGTCCAGCAAGGCATCCATTCTCGGGAAATGCAAACCATCAATAACAATCCCACTCGAAGCTCGTTCTTCTCCTAAATGCTCTCAAGATAGGAAATGCAAACCATCAAGAACAATCCCATTTAAAGCTTGTTCTTCACCTGAATGCTCTCAAGATTTATTTGTATCCTAAGTCGCCGCCCTAGAAATACCCTGGCATTGTTCTGAGGTTGCATCTCCTGTCAATTTATCTTGCGTCAACCTAAGAAGCATAAAGTGCAGCCCCTATGCCCAAGGAGGACATTAATTTGGGCATTATTCTGAAAAAAAAAATTCTGTCTGGTCCGGAAGAGCTACAGTTTAGTTCAAGGCCAATATTATTGGAACTGGAATTTAATTATAATTATACAAAAGACTGAAAGCATGAGGAGGGACCATGACATGGACGGAGATTAATATAAGCACCACACGAAGCCAGCTACTGTGGAAGAGAACGTATCGAGTGGTAAGTCATATAATTATCATATTTCGAATCGATTTAATTTCCGCAGCTTTTATCACCTCCCTGAGGCAACCGACGCTTTCATCAAATGGTGGAATGAGTATCGAACATTTTAATTTTTCCTCTCATGTGGAAACAATCATTATGATTATCGCTCAGTTGTCCCCCATATCAACTCACCCATTTAGGCAGACTCCTCATGTTATTGAAACTCCCAAGATCAGCCGATGTTAATCATAATTTGTTCATTCATTCTTTTTAACCAATGTAAGCAAATATATCTAAAATAAAAAATATTTCCCACATTATGAATTTTTCCCAAAACAAACGAACCTAAAATATAAGAACTCTTCTTTGTCAAGGGGTTCACGTCGAGCTACATCAATATTGGAGCCTACAACTATAATAACCATAAAAACTATTTTGTTTTTTAGGTAAGCTTTTTTTAGGAAGTGCCAATTCCCAGTTCCTATGGGAATTGGAACCGGGAAGGAATTGGACTAGGAACCCTAAAATCCCTAATTATCTTTTCCGACTCACTTTGTTTTCTATGGTGTATTTCCTTTCCACTTCTCATCTCTGTCTTTGTATATTGTACGGAGAGCCCGAGCCCAGCCAATTCCATACTAGGTGAAAACGGGTCTGATATTAAGGTCGGGTCAAGTACGGAGAGCCCGAGTTGGGCCGGTTGTGCCGTTTTCTGAGGCGGAGCACAGAGCCCAGGAGTTCTGCCCTGAGAAGGACGGTGTAAGCTTTTGCTTGATGGGCTTGAAAGAGATTTTGCCAGGGCCATGGGAATGAGTTTCATTTCATTTTATTTTCCTTCTCTGTTTCCTATTATCTCGTGTGAATTTGCTTTTCAACTCTTGTTTAGATTCGAGATGAATACAATTTTTTTTAAATGTACCTGAATAGTCTTACCTTTAGAATACACGGATTAATTTTCTGTAGTTGAGCTGTTTCAAGTCGGGCAACATTGACATGACCTGATTGAGAAAGAAGAGTTTTTATATATTAGGTTCGTTTGCTTCGTGAAAAATTGATAATGTGGAAAATAGTTTTTCTATTAAATAGGTTACAAAAAAATGAACAATCAAATATGTATCATTTTACAAAAATATTTTACTATTGAATTAATTTATGTAAGCAATATGGAAAGTCATCTTTAAATAAGTATTTTCCTAATTATCATTTTCTGCGAAATAACAGAGCCGCAATTTTTATGTTGTGCAACAAAATTTTGAGATTTTACTAGAAAAAGAAAAACTCGACCGGTTTTTAAGAACCAACCGAGTAGGTTGATAGCAACCGGAGATCTCCAGTTCGTCATCGATTCTCGATTGGTAAGCAATCAGGGTGGGTAAAATGGACAAAAGTGCATTTATGACGATGGAGGACATGCACCTTCCATTCTCGAAAACCCTCCTTTTTCTCTCTCTCCATTCCTATCTCTGCCTCTTCAATGGGATGGGCTCTACCCACCCATATAAATGGCTGACGCGTCTGCAAATTTGCTCAAGAAAAGCGCACAAGCTGCCGACTGCAGCACAATGATTCTCAGCAGTAGCCGAGAAACGTCTGTTTCGCAGGAAGTGGGGTCCAAGCTGGTAGATGGTGAACTTAACATGATGGGGGAAAGTTAATTTCTTGAATCAAATAAACAGCTTTTGCGCTGAAAAGTCAGTCCGATAGCGATCTCTTTATCCCTGAGGGAAGGGTTCACGTGGACAATGATATCAATGGCAGAAGATGAGCTGAGGCATATGGCATCTTTTCTCGTGCATTGGGGACACCGAACGAAACGGACAAGTTGAATGATTCCCAATCGGCCATCTAAGTGCAAACACCACCCGAGAACCCAAAGTCCAATTTGCCTAACAAAATGTCTGGCTCAAAGTCATAAACATATTCCCTCTAAAAAAGAATGAGAAAGCTAACCCTAATTTGCCTTAAAAACCCTTGGATTGCTTCTGCAACGCAAGGGTGGGGGTGTTGGTTCCTATTTATGTGCTAAGTTCTTCTAGAGAGTAAGTATTTTCATCAATAATGGAAGGCCAAATGTCTGGCTCAAAGTCATAACCATATTCCCTCTCCTCTAAAAGAGAAGAGAAGGAAGCTATCAGTCTTGAGAAAATATTTAGTGGCTCGAAATCATCGGATCCGCAATCTATGGTGGCGTGCGTGATTCACTCAAGAATCGACACGTGTCCTATAAAAAAATAAGAAAGCATTCTTTTCGCTCTCCTCAGGCCACGCGAAAAGGTACTGAGCAACGCCCACTTGCAAACTCACGGACGGACGGACGTGGTATTAATTCGGGTAGGTAGAACCGTCCCATTAATAAGCGGGCGTGCCTTTTTTAGACTAATGCGATATTTATTAGGGTGGGTAGGTAGAGCTGGGGTGAGGCTTTTTTTTTGAGCAAATTCACAGACGAATGAGGTATTAATTGGGGAAGGTAGAGCCATCCCATTAATTCGGAATGTTGAACTTAAGTGGTGTCTTTACACAAAATCGCGCATCGCTTTTTAATAAAGATATATGTTCGTCTGTCTTTCTTTTTCCATTTGTAATCATGTCCAGCCATAAATTCTGCCGACTACTTAAGTTTCCACTCGAGATGAACACCCAATTAGCCCAAAATGCAGTCTATGTACAATATGCTTTTACAGTATTCAACTTCGATAAAGTTCGTTCTTTGTAACCCTCCGTCGAGAAAGACATACATTAGGAAAAAGTCATGAAACTTAAACGTCCTAAAACCAACTTATCATTGGTAGATTTTCACGTATTTCATCAACCAGCCACTTGTGTGAGAAAGATGAGTCACATTCAGCATACTTGGGCCCAAAAAGCAATGTGCCTAAATGCATAGGTCTAGTGCATATATTAAGGAAATGAATTAAATTGCAAGAAAAGATTACCTATGAAATGAAATCACAAACCTATATATTTATATAGAGATTTCGTGTGATGAGCAAAAGACAAAAAGATAGTGTGTATAGTCATATATTGATGCGGCAATAAAGACTCCTTGTAATCTCTTCCTTAGGAGGATAACACATATATGGCTAACTATAAGACTACACTACTTGTAATCAAAACTGGGAAAGATAAGATGTAGAGGGTTCACAATTATATCAACGAAAGCATGATTTGCAGTACCTGTACTTGGTTTTTTCGAAAAGCATTTCAAATGGTGTCCGTCCTTTAAGAATTCTTGTTGGCATGCGATTGATTAAATAAGTAGCCGTGACCATACAATCTCCCCAATAGGATTCAGGAATAGAAGCTTGATATTTTAGTGCTCTAGCAACTTCTAAAAGATGTCGATGTTTTCGTTCAACAATCCCATTCTGTTGTGGAGTATAAGCACAAGAACTCTCATGAAGTATGCCATGAGAGGACAGAAAAGATTGACATTCGGTTGAGAAAAATTCACGCCCGTTATCTGTTCGAATTCTTTGAACGGACTTGTCAAATTGATTTTTAATCATTGACAAGAATTTCGATAGACGTGAAAAAGTTTGACTTTTGGATTGCATGGGAATACCCAAGTGGCGCGAGAGTAATCATCCACGATAGTAAGAAAAAATCGAGATCCATCACGATGTGGTATGTGATAAGGACCCCAGATGTCTACATGAATTAAGGAGAGAATGGTACTAGCCCGAGAGACACTATTTGGGAATGGTGCTCGTGATTGTTTAGCTAAAGGACATATCTCACAATTAGGATGAGGGAAGTAAGCACTATGGCCCAAACGCTTATGTGAAAGCAAGATTTTATTACTAGAAACAGCATTACAAGATATGCTTTTGTCTAAAGAATTGAAATCCCTTGAAAGATTGATCCAAAAATATAGCCCTTGCACCATACTACCCAAGCCCATCAGTTTCCCAGTCGAAAGGTCCTGAAAGGAACAATTGTCTGAATTGAAATTGGCACGACAAAAATTGTCTTCACAGACTTTGGAAACAGATATGAGATTAAATTCGAATTCAGGAATATAGAGGACATTTTTAAGAGTAATGTCTGGGCTAAGATGGACTGTACCTATTTTTGTGACATTGGTAACATTCCCATTTGGGAGGCGAACAGTTACGACAGAATGATGTATTTTATGGACATTAGAAAATAAATCCTCATTGCAAATTATGTGGTCACTGGCACCCGAATCAATAATCCATGCATCAACTGAAATTGCATTACTTTGACATAATGAAGTACCTGAAAAATTTGCAGCTTTGTCAACTGCCTTTAATTGATTTAGTGACTTCATGATATGCTGATATTGATCTTGTGTAATTGGTTGATGAGCCTTATCAATTCCCCGCGCGATACCCGATGCGAGAAAATTCTTTTTCTCCTTTTCCTTTGTCGTGGGTTTACCATGTAATTTCAAGCATGAATCAATGGTGTGATGCGGTCTCTTGCAATATTCGCAATACTTACTCTTAATTTTTGAATTTTGTCCTCCCTCTTTCGTGATGACGTGGCCCCATATGCATCGTCGGATTCGGTTCCAAAAAGGAGAATACGGACCGTCCGATTTGCGCCCATGTGCCCGATCAGTCGGACCGTCACCCGGATGAATATGGACCATCCGATCCTCGCATGCCCCTTTGATTTGTGCCGTCAGATCGCGAAAATATGGGCCATCCGATCCACGCCCTCTTTCCGTGATCCTGGACCGTCGATTTTATAAGAGTAGGGGTTTCCTCTCTTCTTCATCCCATGGAGAGGCAGGGTCCCCGAGGCATTCCAGATCTCGTTCCTGCAGCTCTGGCACGGCGTTGCAGTATCCGTCATGTGAGTGTGCTAAACCTGATCATCATATATTTTGTTAGATCAAGTTAGTACATTAAGTATCTAGGGGAAATATAAGAACTTTCATGACTTGAATCTTTGCCTAGCATATGAAGATTGTGAGTAAACATGAAAAAAAGATGATTAAAAAAAAAAAAAAAAAACCTTCATGTCAACTTTGCTGCCATTATGAGTACGGGCAACATGAACTTGTGCTAGGGAATGTTGACACGCGATTTTTTTGGTCTATATATTTTAATTGCCCATTTATTTCTTGCATGTATAAATACATATTCATTCACAGAAAAGGAAAAAAAATTTCTGATAAAAAAAATTCGAAAATATATATTCGGGTGGGCTGGTTCAGCCCAGCCCACCTTTTTCTCTCCCTTTTATTTTCTTTTTCTTCAGCCCACCTCCGTCTCATTTCGGCCCGGCCCATCCTCACTCCTTCTTCCTGCCCCACACGCACGCAGACAGAAGGAGGAGGAGGGAACGCTCGACGACACACGGACAGAGGGGGCTCTCTCCGCGCGGCCGCTTCTTGCCGCCGCCGACCGCCGCTCCACGGCAGTTTTTCGGCGTCGTTTCCTGGTCCCCTGACGTTCTCCAGCTCCTCTTCGACCTGCTGGTGGTCGGCGTCTTCTCCGACAGCCGCCCAATCCCCCCATCTAACACCTCCTCCTCCACAGCAGTTAAGACCGACATCTACGGCAGTTTTCGGACAAGCAATAAAGAGAGAGAGAGTAGAGAGAGAGTTTCGAGGAAAACAGATCTGAGAGAGAAGCGTGAGGGACCGGAGATCGAGCATCGCCGAGGGAGCAGCTGGAGCGAGAAGAGGCGACGATTTTCTGAGGCTGGCCAGTGGAGGTGACACTGGAAGAGCGTTTACTAGGGCGCGCGAAAATGCAGATCTTCGTGAAAACCCCTAACCGGCAAGACCATCACCCTCGAGGTCGAGTCCAGCGACACCATTGACAATGTCAAGGCCAAGATCCAGGACAAGGAAGGAATCCCTCCGGACCAGCAAAGGTTGATCTTCGCCGGGAAGCAGCTCGAGGATGGCCGTACCCTCGCCGATTACAACATCCAGAAAGAATCGACTCTGCACTTGGTTCTGAGGCTTCGAGGAGGCATTATCGAGCCCTCTTTGATGGCATTGGCGAGAAAATACAACCAGGACAAGATGATTTGCCGCAAATGCTATGCTCGCCTGCACCCTCGTGCTGTTAACTGCAGGAAAAAGAAGTGTGGACACAGCAACCAAATCGAGGCCAAGTTCTGGGAGGTCATCTTTGAGAGCGTCGACCGGCGGCGTTGCGGCCGTCCGGGGACGAAGAACCAGACCGAGGCGACTCCAGTAAACAAGTGAGCGGTGCCCCTTTCGCCGGGGCCGTCTTCGTCACGACGAGAGCAGCCGCGAGATCCGAGAAGAGGGCAGCGGAGATGAGAGCTGGACGGAGAGCAGCGGCAGCAGATCTGCGGGAGAGAGAGTGAGCTGAGACAGTTCCTCCGGTGACCGCCGTGCCCGCTCCGCAGCCGACGCCACCACCGCCGCCACACCCGAAAGCCGCGCAACGTGACCGACGCCAACACCTCTCCGCCATCCCGACGCCACTGCCGCCGTCGTCCCTGGGGCCTCCTGCCGGTCGCCGCCGGTCGCCGTGGCCGAGGCGGGACGCGCTCGGCCGCCGCCCATCGGCGCCGCGAAGGAGCAGCAGCGGAGAGATCTGAAGGAGAGCGGCAGCAGCTCCGATCCGGGTCAAGAGCCGGGTCAGGTGAGTACAAGCGGGTAGGGTTTGGTTGCTAGGTTAGCAGAAATGGGCTGAGCTGATTTATTTTTTCGAATGGGCCTAGATTAAGTTTGGGCCGAAATTTTAGAAATAGGAAAATTGGCCTTTTATTTTATTTTATTATGGGCCATTTCAAATATTTTTTGACCGGGCCGTTCGGCCAGCCCGGTCATTGCCTCGGCCCGGACCGATAGGGTCCGGGTCGGCTTAGTAGGGCCGGGTCACCCGACCCGGTCCGAATAACTTTTTAATAAAAAAATAATTAAAAATTAAAAAATCTAAAAAAATCAAGAATTAATAATTAAAAAAATCATAAAAATAATTTTTTTCGAGAAATCATTAAAAGTTAATTTTTTTATTTCAGAAAGGTTTTAAAAGTTTATTTTAATTTAATTTAATTTTCTTTCTTTTTTTGAATTTTGAAAAATTCCAAAAAAATTAGAAAATTGCAAAAAATTAATAAATGTTTTAAAAAAAAATCAGAAAAGTCAAAAAATATTAAAAATCTTGAAAGTTTGTTTTGTCTAATTTTGAAAAATTCGAAAATATTAAAAAGTATTAAAAATATAAAAAATTCAGAAAAATCCAGAAAAAAATCAGAAAATTGCAAAAATTCATAAAAAAGAAAACATCAAAAATTGAATAAGTCTTTAGGCTCTACAATAGGTTTTTATTTTATATTATATTCCTATGTCTTGTTTTGTCGTGATTTTTGGATGTTATTTCTATATTTTATAATGGTTAGGGCAAATTTTAGATTTCTTGAATATTGCCATGATCTTATTAACACATGATCAAGTTAGGTATCAAAAGGACGTTAGTCACGTGACTAATGTAAATAAGTCCTTGACCTTAGACCCTCTTGTTGTGTAAAAAGTGAGACTCCTATGTCTCCTAGTCGACCTCAAATAAATTAGTGGCGACTTCCTATTTGAAAACTTTTGTGAATATCCCCACGTCACGCGAGGTGTGGGCTTGGAAGAGCCGAGTTAATTAAGGGCCGTCGACTCGAAATTAATAATACCCTTAAACTTATTTTGAAAATTTTAGATTTTTTTAAGTAGATCGCGATAGGGAAGCACTTGTTGTCGGAACAGGATTGAATTCAGTAAAGATCTGAAGAAATAAAAGGCATAGTTCAGCAATACTAGAAAAAATGAGAAAAATGAAGCATATACGTGGAAACTAAGGGCGTGCATGGTAAAACTTGATATTGTTCTCGAGAACAACTGATTTTGTTCTTTTATTCTCGGGAGCGGATTTGAAACGAAAATGTTTGTTAAATTTTTTGTTCCTGGGAAAAAATTTGTTCCTCGGAACAGGTTTGGAATAGAATCCAGAATAAAAAAAAAGTTACTTCTCGCTCTCGGGAACAATTTTGAAAATCAATTTTTTTTTTATTTTTTTCCCTTCCCTTCCCTTTCTTCTTCTTCCTCTTCCTCCTCCCACTACATCATCGCCCTTGGTCCGTCGTCGATGGTGGCCAAGAGGAAGAAGGGGAGAAAAAAGAAAATTATAATAAAAAATATTAAAAATTAAAAGAATCCGAAGATTGGAAATTTTTACTAAACGCATTTATGTTTCCGGAGTAAAAATTTTAAACAGTTTATCAAACACATTAAATGCTCAGAATTTGTTTTCGGGAGCAGAATAAAAAAAAATCATTTCTGACCAGAATCTGTTTCCGTGAACAAAAGTGTTACCATGCATGCTCTAATATGCGAGCTTATGCATGGCACACTTGTCAAAGTAATTGACACATTGATGCAATTTAGCTCCTATGAGCCATGTTCATAATCAAGGCTAATATTTCTATTTAATAAATTGAAAATGGTTGAGAATGGCGATGAATGTTGACACAAAACATTCTAATAAAACGTGAATTTACGTTTCAATATTTAAGGGCGATGAATGGCGAACTCTAAAATTAAATAAAACAAAGTTAAAAAGGAAAGTCACTGGAAATAGCAGGTTGAGAAAATATTCAGCGGTTAGCAAGCATCACGTCATCGTCCTGCGTGGCGTGTGAGTAAATCGGCCAAAAAATAGAAAATATCATCTTCGGTGCCTCTCTCTCTCTGCTATGGCTGAAACAGAAAAAGTTTGACGAATAATAAATGCTCAAATTCCCGCTTAAGAAAACTTGTCTCCTTGTTTCAATTTTGAAGGGCTTTGGAGAACGGTGAAGACACTTCTCTCTCTTTTCTCCGACACGCCAAATACTAGGAAAGATAATAAAAACTCTTTAACATTTTTATTCTGATAATACTTTGACGGATATTTTCTCAAGATCATATTTACATAGAAAACTAAAAATCTTCAGCAATTCTCGAACAACTCCAACACAAAGAGCAGTTCGAACTCCTTCAACACCAGCAACTGTTCTCGTCCACCACATAGTTGTTAAATTGCAAAAAGTTAGTGCGGATCAAACTCGAGAAAAATTAAAAAACTCACGTCAAATCCACATACTAGATTTGATATATACTAAATTGCTAGCCAAACCAGATAGTTCCTGTTTGCCCGGTGGCATATTTCAGCTAGGCTGGGCGTCGACTTTAGATCCAAGAATACGGGGTGATTGGGGTTATATTCAGATGTGTTTTGAGTGGTAGATGACGACAACCCGATTGATTTGCACATTTGAATAATGGTCGAGTATGCTTAGTTCATAAATTTGTATGTCTACGAGTGAATGACAGTAATATATTACTGATGGGAACATAAGCTTATGACATACAACAACAAATTTTCTCCTGTGATCCAACTCCACTCTCTTGTACTTTTCATGTAGATGATCATCACCTCAGTGTCTAAAATACTTGTAGAAAAATCGATTATGTCCTCAATGGAGAACATGCAACTTTTCATTTCACCGTCAATTATCGGGTTATCACACTAGGCCACGGTGTGTGCTAGAACAACTCCCATGAGAGAATCATCATTCGCATGAAAAATGTGATATAATTGAGGGAGCTTTGAGATGAAAAGTGATAACTTTGAGGAGATCACATGTGATAAGAATAATCTTTCAGGCGATTTATATGTGAGGTCAGCCATCATTATCATATTGTCAATTTCTAACGCCGACTTGCGGATGATGCCATGTTAGGATACACGTGAGTTGCGGTAGAAAAGTAGTCTCACATCGGAGAATTGATGTGGTATGGAGTAATTAATATATCTTATAACTCACCAGCATAAACTTTTGAGTTAACGTGGGTCCAATTGGATATATTGATAGGCTCGAATTTGGGCTTCCTTCTTGGAAATCTCCCCAGGTAAATGTATTGGATTTCTGCTGCATACTCCTAACAATTGGTATCAAAGTTGATGGTTACGGTTTCCGACCAAGTAGGCGTTGTGGTGTAACAACGTGAGCCCGTGAGGATGGCTTAGGTGGGCGTTGTGGTGTAACAATGTGGGCCAGGATGGGAGGATATATGATTTAAGCTAGGCCCGTGAGGATGGCCCAAGTGGGCGTTGTGGTGTAATAATGTGGGCTATGATGATGTTGGGTCAGAAGGATATCTGATTTAAGAGGGAGTAGCAGAGTCGATGGTTATGATTTCCGGCCAGGTAGGTGTTGTGGTGTAACAATGTGGGCCAGGATGATGTTGGGCCAGAATGATATCTGATTTAAGGTAGGCCTGTGAGGATGGCTTAGGTGGGCGTTGTGGTGTAATAATGTGGGCCAGGATGATGTTGGGTTAGAATGATATCTGATTTAAAGGGGGAGTAGACCTAATACTGGAGCTCACACATGGGGGAGATTGTTAGAATACACGTGAGTTGTATTAAAGAAGTAGTCCCACATCGGAAAATTGATGTGATGTGGAGCAATTAATATATCCTAGTTGGTCCATAACTCAAAAGCTTAAGTTAGTGAGTTAAGGTTTATTAAACTGGATATATTGATGGGCTCGGATTTGGGTTGGCCCATAAGTAATCTCACATTGGAGAATTGATGTGGTGTGGAGCAATTAATATATTCCAGTTGGCCCATAACTCAAAAGCTTAAGCTAGTGAGTTAAGGTGGATCCAACTGGATATATTGATGGGCTCGGATTTGGGTTGGTTCATAACTCAAAAGCTTAAGCTAGTGAGTTGAGGTGGGTCCAACTAGATATATTGATGGGCTCGGATTTTGGTTTCTCTCTTGGAAATCTCTATATTGATGAACTCGGATTTGGGTTTTCCTCTTGAAAATCTCCCCAGGTGAAGGTATTGAACTTCTGTTACACACTCCCAACAACATGCCAAGCCCCTTGTTAGAATCTAAATAAGTGCCTGTCACATTATCGGCATGACAGAGTCGCCGCACTTTTGGCATAGCTGCACTTTTGGCATAAACGACGCTTCCTATTAGCCAAAAGTGCGGCGACTCTCAGTCAAGTCATTGACGCATTGTTGTTTTTCGTTTATGTGCGATAGGCTCTCATATAGATTTTGGCAAGGGGTTTGGCATCTTCTTCCGCAAGTCAGTATTAGAAATTGACATATAATAATGATACATGACCTCACATATAAATTGCCTGAAAGGTCGTTCTTACCACGTATGATCTTTTTAAAGTTACCACTTTCCATCCCAAAACTTCCTCAATTATATCACATTTTTCATGTGAAGGAGGGCTCTCCCATGGGAGTCGTTCTGGCACACCGTGGCCTAGTGTGACAGTCCGACAATTAACGGTGAAATGAAAAGTTGCGTATATTCTATTGAGTATATGGTCGATTTTTCTACAAGTATTTTAGGTACTGAGGTGATGATCCTCTATACGGAAAGTACAAGAGGATCGAAAGAGCAAGTCTTGGTAGGAGAAGTTAAAAGAGTGGAGTTGGATCACAGGGGTAAATCTGTGGTATGTCATGAGCTTATATTTCCATCAGTGATATATTACTGTCATTTGCTTATAGACATATAAATTTATGAGGTAGGCATACTCGGCCGCGATTTAAATGTACAAATCAATCGGGCTGTCGCCATCTGCCACTCGAACACATATGAATGGAGTCCTAATCACCCCGCATTCTTGGATCTGAAGTTAACGCCCAGCTTGATTGAACAATGCCATTGGGCAAACGAGAACCATCTGATTTGGCTAACAATTTAGTTTGCATCCATTCTAGTCTGTGGGTTTGACGTGCGTAAGTTTTTTAATTTTTCTCAAGTGTGATTTGCACAAATTTTTTGCAATTTGACGATTGTAGGGTGGATGGGGACAATTGCTGGTGGTTGGAGGAGTTCAAAGTGGTGCTAGTGTTAGTGGAGTTCGAAGTTCTCTTGTTGGAGTTGTTCGAGGGTTGCTGAAGGTTTTTAGTTCTCTATGTGAATATGGTCTTGAGAAGATGTCTGTTGAAGTGTCATTAGAATAATAATGTTTGGGTTTTTATTATCTTTCATAGTATTTGGTGTGGGAGACATTTTGTCTCAAGTAACCATAGTGTGAGTGACCTTTGGATTTAAATCATTGGGTAGTAAGTCTATGTTGGAGTGTTACCCTACTTGATACGGCTAGGAAATCTATGTCGGAGTGTTATCCTACTTGATATGACTTAGCCATGCTTACGCTTCTCACAATCTCAACCGGAGATTCTTGATTGTTGGAGATTCCCAACTTGCCGGACTTCCACATTAGATCATGATTGAACTGTTCGGACGAATCCCTTAGGGTTCTTGACTACTTAATTTTTGTTGTGGGTAGTTCTACAAAGCGCCAAATGGAGAATCAAAACTTTAATCCTTAGGGTTCTCGACTACTTAATTTATTAATATTTTCCAGTCGCATGAATGAGTAAAAACTTAAGCTAACAGCACGATATTTGCAACGATGGAAAACAATGTACACACTAGAAACGATATCTTTGAAAATGGAAGGCAAAACAAGAGACTTGTGGTAAACCAAAAATGTTTCATGTACATCGGGATGAGTTTTTCTATAGTACTGTTACGATTACTTGATTTATAAATTGAAAAGAGTTTCTCTTTTTCGCAAATTGGATGTTGCGACTGCTGCTGTGGACTCAGCGTTCTTCGTGTTTACCTAGTTTCCAACGTGTCACAATTGCATTAAAAAAATTACCGTCACGGAAGCACTGGACTATAGACGGACCAGAAAGATCTGAAAAAAGGAGGTTCTAATGAACGAGCAATTATGTTGTAGAATTGCATGGTGCCAGTTATCCAACTATTACCAACTGAGAGTTAAGGACTTAACCATCAAATTCAAGAGAAAAACAAGTTCAAACTTATTGGTACATAAAAGAACTGCACTCAGAAGCCGCTTAAGAAGTAAAATTACAGTAATGACACCGTCTTTGTCCATTGACATGAACTATTACGAGTGAGAATATTGTTCTTGACGAGAGCAAAGGAAGATCGTGCAAATATGCACACTTATGTCAATAAAGAATTGGAGATTCCGTCCATTGACCTGATTGCCAAGGCAACGGCTATCACAAGTAAGTCAAATACAATCAGGGTATACGCGAAATGACAATGGGGTCGTCATCGGGAGATAAGGCCCTAAGTTCAAATAAGATATGAGAAATTCCAGGGTTACATCCCATGGTGTGAGATTTATACCGAAGCGACAACACGTATGTTAATACAAGTAAGACGGCTAGAACGGATCGAGCTCTTTACATCATATCAAAGTTGGACGAAAGCCATTACAGCGCTCCCAAAGCGCAATCCATCTGTTTTTGCCCAGCGAATATGATGAAATCAACACCACAAACAAAGACGGAAGCCGAAGTTTCTATTCATGGAAACCCTAGTCAATCGTTGCCCTAATTTGCAAACCCAAGGCAACTTGACCTTCAACAGCAAAGAATCGACTAAGAAATATCTCATGATTAAATACAAAGTGTAGATGAATGACAGGGAAAATGACCCTAAGTACCAATCTTGACGTCAACAATTTCAATCTGCAAAAATGCATTAACATTGACCCCCCACCTTCCAAGAATTAACTACTTTATGATTGGACCCCCGTTACATAGGCTCAATCAAATCAAACTCCAAAGATCTATCCATTTGCTCATGGCCAATATGAATTAAACTAAGAACTAATTCTTATATCAAGAGCACATTTGAGCAAACATGTTGTCTGTGTCATGGCCAACCAAATTTTGTTTACTTGTTCTTCTACATCATTCAGAGAGAGAGAGAGAGAGAGAGAGTTCTCCTATTGCACATATATGCTTATGTTCATTGCATTGCCTAGGAGCAGGAATGTCAAAAACTTTGTTATCGAAGTTGAGGGATTTCTCCGTGCTTCTCAAGTAGTGAGATCTGAACAGGCATTGTGAAGGTATAATGGTCTCGCCAACCATAGATGAATGAGAATAATTACCAGGCGGAAGAAAGACTTCCCTCATGGATGGTCCATGCATTCGTAATTATCCAAACTCATACCACAGGCAACTACAAACCTGTGAAGTGATGAGTTATTAAGGTTAGTTCGAGAGTCAGATATGGAAATAAAAACAAATTTAGGTACACAACCATTGCTTCCTAATATTTCCACATAACACCTGCTAATCCTATCATTTGGAATGACATTATCCATAATGCCTTCAAAGTGTTTTGAGTATAAACTTGCAGAAGTTAGTAAGACTTTCATCATAAGTGATGGCCTGTCTATCATACAAAAATGAGACTAATTGGTGTGCGAGATATATATTTCGTTTCGTGTAACCTAATTGTGGGTGTGACTGTCGGATTTGTTTCGTTGGGTAGGAGGTATACCTTGAAGTATTACCCTAAATTACTCAACTTTTTTATTTGACTTGACCATGCTCACGCTCCTCAAATCGAGAGAGAGATTGACTGGTCGAGTCTCAACTGGAGATTCTCGGTTGGTGGAGATTCTCGACCAGCCGGACTTCCACATTAAATCATGACTGAAATGTTCGGACGAATCCCTTTGGGCTCTCAATTACTTAATTTATGTTGCGCGTAACTCTACAAAGTGCCAAATGGAGAATCAGAACCTTAATCCTTGGAATGATGAAAGCACTGATGCTATTTGATTGATCGAGAGCTTAAACAATAGTGCTTCACCATCGCCAACCTTGACAAGGAATAGATGGGATTAGCTAAATCCCATTCGGCAAAGACCCTCTGATATTTATTGTGAATATAAGCTATTGAGAGGCTTAGACAAGTCCGGATATAAGCGGTGAGAAAAATGAAAATGTCATTTGTTCTCTTGAGTTCTGAGATATAAAGAGTAGCACAAGAGATCTTTAATCAAAGCACACTTCAATAAATCATAGATTAACAAGTCTTACGACTTTCCTCCAAGTAGCTAAAATGTAATATCATATTATATTTCTCCAAACAACAGAAAAATAATTTGAAAATGGCAATCAACCAAGAGAATCCTTTTCCATAATATTTCATATCATTGTGTTCATTCATGTGCATTTTGGAAAAAGGCAAAAGACAGAAGTGAAAAATGATTTTTGAATTGACATCTAACAAGTCACGGAGATAAATATCTTGCAGAAGGGTTGGAAAAATTAGAAATTTGAAAAAAGACTTAATTCAGCAAATGATGTTGATGTTAATGATGATGATTCAAGTTCAAGAATGAAAGCGTTCCAGACAGCAGGCACTTTTTTGATCACTCGGATTTCAGAACCTTTGGAAAAGCCCTATTACATGATGTTGCAGGGGGGAGCCGACTCATAGGTTTGAAATGGTTTGAGCGGAGGCTATTGTCCAGCATGGTTTCATAAAGGAGCATTTTCTATTACTATCATCATATCCCGTTCTACAACATGCTATTCGCATAGTTTCTTCTAATCAAAAATATTCTTATTGAAATATATAAGAAAGATTCTGTCCAGCAAGGCATCCATTCTCGGGAAATGCAAACCATCAATAACAATCCCACTTGAAGCTCGTTCTTCTTCTAAATGCTCTCAAGATTAATTTGTATCCTAAGTCGGGAAATGCAAACCATCAAGAACAATCCCATTTAAAGCTTGTTCTTCACCTAAATGCTCTCAAGATTTATTTGTATCCTAAGTCCCCGCCCTAGAAATACCCTGGCATTGTTTTGAGGTTGCATCTCCTGTCAATTTATCTTGCGTCAACCTAAGAAGCATAAAGTGCAGCCCCTATGCCCAAGGAGGACATTAATTTGGGCATTATTCTGAAAAAAAAAAAAAATTCTGCCTGGTCTGGAAGAGCTACAATTTAGTTCAAGGCCAATATTACTGGAACTGGAATTTAATTATAATTATATAAAAGACTGAAAGCAAGAGGAGGGACCATGACATGGACAGAGATTTATATAAGCACCACACGAAGCCAGCTATTGTGGAAGAGAACGTATCGAGTGGTAAGTCATATAATTATCATTATAAGTGGTCACATCAATCAATGGCGACAATGGATTAGGTCTCTGTTAATTGCTAAGCATGATCACATTGGAAACATCCTGGCAACAAACCCATTATTTTACACCATTAGCCTGCAAGTAAAACGGGTCATGTACACATATTTTAACTCAGTTTTAGTATTGACTGAGTGTGAGAGAGAATCGATGATGATATTGTTGGTGTTTGTAGGAAAAGAAGAAGTCAGACGATTTGGAAGAAGTGACTCACATGGTTTATTTCGATGTTGAGATTGCAGGAAAACAAGTGGGCATGCACTTTGTACAATATAAGTTCATAGCTGAACAGATTGGGAATACTGCTAATTGAATAGCACATGTCATCGTTAAATTATAAATAATTGAGCTAGAATTTAGTGTATGAACATTCTTCTTTCTATGTGCAGAAGTCAGTAAGAAGTAAGAGTTGATTGAATCCGTTTGCGATAGACATCCTTGCATAAAAATCTTTTACTTGGTGTGGTTATTGTCCTCGAGTTAGTCAAATCTATGGCAAGCCAGTTTCTTTTCCTTTTGGGAATGCTGGATTTGGCAATTTGGGGTTTCTGGTTGTTATGATTGGTCAATATATCTCTTGCTTTTAATTAAGGATTCGCACCGGTGTCTTGTGCATAGGAATCTTCTCCTACTTGTGGTTAATGTCCTCGAGTTAGTCAAATCTTTGGTGAGCCAGCTCGTTTCCCTTTTGGGAAGGTGGATTTGGCAATGAATGCTTTCAGGTTGTTATAATTGTTCGTTAAATCTCTTATTTTTTATTTAAGAATTTGCACCCATATGTTGTGCTATGCTCTTTAGAATGATTAAGAGCCTGATTTTTTAGCTTATTGATATGAATCCATCTTTTGCTGCTAGACTTAAATTTTGAATTTCTGTGGTAGAAGGATCTTAATCCATTATGGTTTGTATGCTTTCAGGTCGAATTGTCATGGGCCTCTTTGGCAAAACCGTCCCCAAAACAGTTGGTAAGCACCTATACGCACCGTGCTTCACAATGTCATGAATTATACATCGAGATCTCGTTTCTCACTTTACTCCCTTGCATCTTTGTTGTGCAGAAAACTTCCGAGCTCTTTGCACGGGTAGCCAAATGACCTCTGCTTCCTTTTAGAATTTCCTCGAAACCCCTGAACACTCATGACCAATTTGAAGGAAAAGGAATCAGCTTTTTGCTGAATGATTTCTCGACAAACTAATAATAGGAAAGAATCATACATGTGTAGAGGAGAGCGAGGTATCCCTAAATTGTTACTTCCGGCCTGAGCATGTCAGAGTGTCTTTCCTAGATCATTATCAGTCTTATTGCAGGGGAGAAAGGGATTGGAAAGAGTGGGAAGCCCCTGTATTACAAAGGGCGTCAATTTCACGGGATCATTCCTAGCTTCATGATCCAGGGCGGTGACTTCACTCTTGGAGACGGGAGTTGGGGAGGGTCAATTGCACCCTGCACTTCTGACTTCTAGGAGAAAGAGACCAACACAGTGCAATACAGCTACCCCAGACAACTAAACAATACACAACGCCTATTAAAGAGATCAGGGGTTTGGTAACAGGACTAATCACGTGAAGGAGGGCTTCTCAAGAATCACAATATCCACCACATAAAAGCCAACCAGAAATTACTCCAAGTCAGTTATCATAACGAGCACAGAATCTACCGAGAGCTCTCTCCAAACAGCTTCCACTATCCAAGAAAAACCTAATTATGCAGATAACAAAAATGGGCCACCAGACTCACCACTGTAAGATGTACTAGGGTTAAGCATATGCCTATTGCAAATTGTCCTTAAGCTCTTTATCAAGGGTTGGAATCAAACCATACTGAGAAACCAGAAAAATCTACCAGCATACTTGAGCTGGAGACCTTGAAATCTAGAGACCTGAAATTAAAGCCTTTAAATCCTGCATCAGTTCCTAACACTTGTTTTAACCCGATTGACATGAATCGGAATGCTTCAGTGTGCAACTCAATATATAGCAAAGGGGCTGACTTCAAAAAGAATTTACCCCTCCAGCATCTAATCGTTCTATTGCCTAGTAAATCATTTGCCAAAAACTAGATAAAACTACGCCCTTATTACATACTCTGATCCCTGCATTTTCTTAAAAAGCTGAGTACATAGTTGCAGAGTGCGCAACTTTACCCTAATATCACTTGTAAGGTATGTGGAAGCGTTATAGTGGTAACACGAGATAATTGTAATAGAAAGCTCAAGACACTCGTTATACTTGTACTGAGAATTGTAATAGAAAGCTCAAGACACTCGTTATACTAAACTGCGGTACAAGTATAACCCTCAAAATAAACACTCTCACACAACTATTACAATATAAATTCTCTTACCATATACAAGAT
The DNA here is from genome assembly GCA_014182845.1 of Corymbia calophylla. Classification (NCBI taxonomy): domain Eukaryota; kingdom Viridiplantae; phylum Streptophyta; class Magnoliopsida; order Myrtales; family Myrtaceae; genus Corymbia; species Corymbia calophylla. Next base: position 5,308,893 of record CM024697.1, on the reverse strand, counting down.
ACTCACACTCAAACTAACTGATAAAATCACACACTCAGCTATTCTATCTTTCCTCTTGATCACGGAGAAACAACCTACTCACACAGAGCAACTCTTTGGCTCTCTTTGCTGAGGTCAACTCTTTTCTTCTTCTGTTCTAGCCTCCCTCTTCTCTCTTTGCCTCTGCACTCAAACTAATGAACTACGTATTTATAGAGTCATGTCCACCGCCTGCACTCCACGAGAACAGCCTGGACTCCAAGGTACAAGAAGCAAAGCTGCACTTTTTCTCTTATTTGCCGCCTTCAATGTGAAAGTCTAGCTGCAATTTTCTTTCTTATAAGCCAGCTTTGAATAGTCAACAATTGTGGGCTGCATGTTGGCTTTTTACGTGCTTCCCATGCAAGTAAAGCAATCCTCTTGGCAATGCCTCTTCTCTCTTCTTTCTTAGATAGCTCCTGATGCTTCTTCGTTATTCTGCATCAATCTTTTCTTGTTACTTAAGAGTCAAATGTTGCGGCTGAAGAAGTGAGGAGAGAATTCTAGGTAGAGAGAGGCGGTATCCTTCTTCAACAAAATCAATTTACTTAATTCCTAACAGTGGTGCAGCAATTTTCCTTATTATCAATTTCAAGTTCACAATTACTAGAAACAGCACTTACAAAGAGGAACCACAACACAGCCCAGAATGAGCATAGCAGAGTTTTTCTCCATCACTGACGACAAGACGAGAGGGACGACACGGAACGATGGACTCAGACTCAAACACGAAGCAAGTTATGATTTTTATTCCCAAGACACTCAAAAGACTCATAAGCTAAGCACCGACCTTCATTCCACCAGAAAGATTCCCATCCAATAGAAAGAGTTCGATAGGGGTCACGATTCGGGGCTGCTTTCTTTGGACGCGGGGCCGGTACCGCTCGTCTCTCGCTGGTGGAACGCGGTGGAGAAATCCGTGGAGAGATCGGAGTACAGCGAGACCACCTTCGATATGTTCTGGTTGATCTCCTGAATCAGGGCCACGTTCTTGACCATGTTGTCGGCGCTCTTCGACAGGTGATTCTCGTTCACTTGCCGGATCAGCGCGCGGTCTGGACCTGCCGGAAGCTCTTGCTGAACATCTCCCACACCTCGGGGTCGCATTCGAGGGCCTCCTCGGCCTCGGAGGAGCCGTTCGGCGAGTCGCCGGCGCGAGCGGTGGTGGCGGCGGCGGTGACGGTGGAGGGGTTGGGTTTGGCGGCGACGGTGCTGGTTGGCGGTGGCGTCGTCCATCGCTCGATCCGGCGGGCGAGGAGGAATCGAGCGGGCCTGGTCGTCACTCCGGCGGCGGAGCTTGGGCGAATGCGGTGGTTGATATTTTCAGAGAGAGAGAGAGAGAGGTTTTTATTTTATTTTATTAAGGACTGGGTGAGTTGGGGCGGCGAGGCTGAATGCACGCGCCGGAAAGAGCGTGCAATTCTCATTTTGTCCATCACCACTAATTTTTCAGGATGTGATTTTGCCAAAAAATATTTTGCACCATCCATAATCCGTTCGTCATTTCCTTAACTACCCTATTTTGCAGATAAAATTGGGCATAAGTATGTGTTTGTTTCCTTGAAAATATTTGCTTATAAATTTTTTTTTTTACGGAAAGTAGTTCATCTTTCACTTGTTTGATTGGTTTAAGAAAAAGTAATTTCCTTTTTGATAAAAGGAAAGATCATTTATTCTCTCTAGTATAAATATTTGTTTTCAATTTATGAAATACATTTTCCGTAAGTTGATTTGTTTTCTGTTATTCAAACATCAGAAAAGTCACAAATAAATTTTGAAATTTTTTTTCCTTCAAATAAATGGATATTTTTAATTTAGAACAAGAGAGACTCAAGTATTTTTTTTTCACACGGTATAGTTAAAAAGTTATGCATTGGAACAATATTTTTTTTCTCATCGTTTGTCCTTTTTTATTGTTTTATGCTTTCGATTATGGCTTCGAGACTTTTTGGTTATTTTTACCGCAATCCTGTTATACCTCTTTATTGGACAAAGCCTGCCACAGCAGCAAAAAGTGCTCCCTCACCCTCCCTCTCTCTCTCTATCACTAGAAATATCTTTGGAGTCCCCGTCCCAGAAAGTGCAATTAGACGGCACCTCGTCTAACTGCACCTCCCGGCCAATAAAAAATTGTATTGGAGGTGATTTTCCTTTTCTTTTTTTTGGGGGGGTTCCTTAAGAGCATGGGTGACTATATTTTGGGTTTCAGAAAAAAGAAAATAAAAGAGGAAATTAGGATGTCGAATAGTTTCGACATGATTTATGATTAAAGTGTGTAAGATGGACATGGCATAAGTCAATAAGGCGAGAAGGGGTTGATTTCACCTAATTACCGACCGAAATGATCTTGATTTGTTTAAGTCAATTGGGCAATGGTTTTGTTTGAGTTTCTCTAATTGAAATCGTTGACTTGATTTCTGCAAATACACAATGGCTAATTAAAAAGCCTGCCTAGTATAGAAAAAGTTTTGATTAGCGACGAATCATTATCATTTTGGCAATCATCCTCTTGCAAAAAAGTTGGTTGATTTACCTTTCGAGAACATCCGGACCACACTTGATTTCACCTCTTCATTCACTTCATTCTATTCAAATCGTTTCAATATTCGCGACAAGGATGAGGACAGGAATGGACCATATCACTGCAACAACACACTAGAATAGATTTTATTTCATGAGCGATTCTATATACAGAAAGGATAAAGATCAAGTCAAGTTTCTTGAATGGAGGTCACTATATGCCTATGTTTCTTTCTTTTATTTATCTACATTTAATGCCCGTGTTTCGATCGGCCTAGGCAGATGGGAGCTTGGGTTTGCCACTACGAGACGCCGATTGCGACATCCAGGATCTTCGGGCATGCAATCTTCAGCAGTCAAGACTGCTTGCGCAATACATAAAATGTCTCCTCCTAAGCGTAGCCTGATGTAGAATGAATCCTCCGATTAAATTTCATTTGCCAAACATATTGTCCATAGTGTAGTCGATAAACAAAATCTGATCTTAGGCCGTCTAATGACAACATGTAATTGGAAAGAAGATAATGTTGCAAGAACCAGGAACATACTTCATCTGTGCAGTGCCCTACAATATCTGCAGGACTTATCATTCTCCATTGCTCCTCGTGCCATCACACCTCTTCCGTAAATATGGATGGTCAATGTGGATGGTGCAAAGCATGCATAAGAGACTGTTCAGCAGCCTAATCCCACTGGATTGCCCTGTGGAATGTCCATTCCGATGGATTCAGTGTTGTTTTTCCATCGGCAGCGACGAGATCATATGGCGAGTCCTCTGCGAATTCCGTAGGCATGGACTTCCAATGCAGAGATGGCTTCCATTCAGCTTCCTTAAGCACCTTCAGTATTTCCTCCACTACCACCTTGCTGCCCTCAGCAGCTAAATGGACGCCGTCCCTGTGAAGAAGAATAGAGAACTCATTCACTTTCAACACATTGATGTGATCTAATCTTCAATCTGGACAAGAAAGCAATGGAAGTTCATAGATGATTGTGCCTGAATTTGACAGTGCGTCATGCTTCACAAACCAATGATCTGTACAATCAGAACTCATGATTTACCAAGATGGTCCAAATTGCATGCTGTGTTTTCAGCAGTACGAGCTGACTGCAACTTTAGCTCAATGCCAATAACAGCACGCAGTGTAAACATGACGGGGAAAAACACTTGATTGCATGAAGAACAGTAAAAATGCCCACAGGACATACGTGAAGCATGTGTTGAGCCAATCAGGTCTTCTCCGTATTGCAGTGAAAAGATCAACAGCTGGCACCCCAATCTCCTTGCAGAGCTCCAAACATGCTTCCGAATACATTTGACACAACTCATTCGTGCGTACTAGCTCACTGAAAAACTCACTGTATTTCAAGATAAAGATGCTATTAGATGATTAAAATTTGGTTAGAAAGCCGGAGAATTGCCCATGCATTGGAGTACCTTGAGGTTTGACGAACTTTCTCTTCGTTGACAGGAGGGCAGCTAAGAAATATAATTCGTGTTTTATCTGAAAGACTCTGTATATTAACAGCCATTAGAATGTAATTCGCGTGTCAGGATAGTATAAGGCTTCTTAAAATGCAGGCAATACTGAATAGTCTGAAAATTCTAGTATCAAATGCTTATGAAAGCATTATTTCCTTCAGCAGAGCGAAAAATCTTAATTATGAAAGAGGAGAAGTTTGGTGACCTTTCTCGCAGATAGGATTGTCAAATTTATGATTCTTGAGATCTTACTGAGACAATATAAATGCACCCATCCTCAAAGAGCTAGTCCTAGAATTCAGATCAAATGCCTGTGAAAGTATTATTTCTTCCTGCACATCAAATACATACAGCCAGAATTTCTTTCTTCATGGACCTCTTGGTGAAAGCGGAGAAGCTTGGCAAGCCTTCTGACAGATAGGACTGTCAAGTTTATGATTCTCAAAATCTTACAAAGATAGTAAACCCGTATACAACCCTAAAGAGCTTGTCATATTATATTCAATGTTGCACTACAAAGGAAAGAAAGAGCATGTTTTGGCATCAAAGCACTACCACACTGTTGCATTCACCACAAGCCCCCACCAAATGCAAGGGAAAAATAAATTTCGACAATGACAATTTCATCTCAGGATGCAAACTATGTACCTTGAGATGCTCTCCAATCGTTCTCATGTTTTCGACATATTCATCAAGAGGTACATGTGGGCCAAGGCCAGTAGAGTGCAGCCCCATCGAATCATTACCACCAAAATAAACTATTATCAGGGAAGGCTGCACTGCTGCATCCTAGAAAAAAAATGAAGAACACGTGAGTTAGAACTACATCGTGAGAAAGTCCATAAGATCATCCCAGAGGTGCTAACCCTTCTGGTCAAATACCAGGATTTAGGGAACACAAAAGAGATTTTCGAAAAGCTAAGTTCGATATAGAAGATGCCTTTCGCAAGTACCTAAACTACACAGCTAGGATTCTTTAGGACTAACACAGAGTATACTATAGCTGAAAATGTGAAACTACCGACCAGCAGTCTACTGTTACACAAGCAAGCTCAGTAACGGAAGCAGACTCATGCCCCTTTCAAATTCCAAACATAACTACGCGTGAAGCACGTTGTTCCTTATAAAGAAAACCATTCTCATTTGCTTTGGAGACACGATCATAGCGCAGATGAGAACCCCTTGAAAGGTGATACCATTGATGTGCACAAGAACAGTCAAGGTACATACTGCATCATCATCATCCATCAGGTTTCACTCCTTTGCCAAGACACAGATCCTCTCTAAAGATTATCCATGCCTATAAAAATTTTCTCCTTCCTCTGCCAGGCTAGACACATCGTAACCAACGCAAGAACATAAGAAGTACAAAATGCACAACTAATCGGACAAACAGCATTTGATCGTAAGAGGTGCTATGTCACCATAGGTTTGGGCTTAAAATAATTGATTTATAAAATATTTTTCTGGAACTGATCATTTATATCACTTACTGTACAAGTCACATAAAATATTATTTTTAAAAAATATTTTTTAAATCACTCATTTTTTACGAAAAAAATGGACTATTAGTTCATAAACAAATTTCCGGGAGATAGATGTTGGTAAATTACCTTTGGAAAGACTTGATCAAGGACCTGGAGGGCGCGGCGCGAGTTCCATCCATAGTATCCTCGCAGCACTATATCAGCCTGCGAGGATCGGGGCAACAATTATTCATCTACGAGCAAATACTCTGGAATTCGACATGGGTAGCTCGTCGGATCATGGGCTGGCGCACGACACCGACACAGAACACTATCGAAGCGCAGAAACAAACGTAAAATATTCACACGACGAAACAGAACACGAACAGCCTCTCGAACGAGACGAAGAGTTCGAGGATCAAGACAACGTATTTCTTGTTCTTACCTTGCGAGCGTAGACGTCGGAGAGGATGGCACCCCAACCGGCGTTGCTGTAGCCGAGCTGCACTATGGAAGAGCCGAACAGGACGAACTGAGGCCTCGCTGGTCCCACCATTTCTCCTCTCCTCCCGAAACACTCCCTCCCTCTCAGTTCCTCCCCGAACGAAGCAGGCTTCAGTTCGATGATGAAGCGAATTCACCGATTCCCTCGGAGAGAATGTGGACCGGTTGTGTTCAGGAAGAGAGAGAGAGAGAGAGAGAGAGAACGGTTCCGTCGATTACGAGAGATCAAATGCGACCGTGGAACATTTCATTAAATTGGTGTAAAAAATTGCAGAATTTGAGTAATTGTATAAAATGTCGAGAAAAATAAGATTAATTTAAAAGTTGTCGGCTTCTCGAGAAAAGCCCGACAAGACTAAGGGAATGCTGCAGCGCAAAAAGGTTTAATGTTTTTCCCGTGGTAGCGATCAGGTCCTCTAAACTCCATTAATTGCCGGCTTTTTTAGTTAGGATGTCGTCGTGAGGATAGCGAATGAAGAAAGGGATTGCCAGACATGCGCGGGTAAAGTAAATACACGCACCAACCATCGGCCGGGGTGAATCCCGCGCATGGAACGGTCCGTGGGGGGGGCCCGCTCTCTAGCTTTTGCCCGTTCGATCAGGAGGATCTCACGTGAGTGCCGCGACATTTAATGGCCGGGACGGAATGGGCGCATACCAGATTTTTCTTTTGCCCCTGATGATGACCTTCGTTGATAAATGCAACTTATTATGACGGTAGATGTGGTTGGTTGGTTGTTAAACAACTCGGAGCTCGGTGGCTGTCCTGGCTGCGGTGATGGAGATCGGGGAATTAGATTGAGGTAACGCCGATGACATCACGGTCACTTGCGTCGTCGTACGTTGTGGTGGGGGTGGGGGGCTTTGAATCGATTCCGACGGTCATTAAACGCCCACCGGCACGAAGCACGGGCCAAGCGTGGGTTGAACTGTTGGGGGAAGATGCAAGAGCAACAACATGTGATGCGACAGCCTCGGCACTTTCCAAATCCGTCTCCCACGGCAGAGACTTCTGAGAAACTACTCTCTACCAAGCATCGACATGGAGTACCTCAGGTGCGTCCCCATGTCGAAGCTTCGCGACATGAACTGTGAACGACAGAGGCGGGTGTTCGTTACACATTCTCTTGCACGGCCAAGATCGAGCAATTACGAAAGTAGCGGACATCTCATTTAACCAGTGTCAAATATGAGTCCCTTCGAAAGTATAAAAACTTGTTCTTACAGTAATTCTCCCACTTCATTTTCATGGGGAGATCTCAAAAAAAATGGAGACTTGCCGGTGTGCTACAAGGTCGATAGACAATATTTATTTGCTTGGTTCCTATATAAAAATTCAATCTATCGATCTGGGCTGAAGAATCCTCCATGTGAATGGAGATTCTAACCACAGAGAGAAAGAATATAAATTAGGCTAAGGTCGTGAAAAGTAATGCTCGGAGAAGGGTAAAAAACCTCCACTGTGCAAATGAGTTATTCTGGTTTCACCAGGGCAAAGCCTTTCTAAGTTGTAAAAGCCACAGGGCCAACTGCATTCCGAGAAGACGAGCTTCCACCGATATTTCCTCCAACCAGACACTCAACCAGCGTAGAAGAGATCTTGTTTCGTACTTCTTTGCCTCGATAACTGCTTCTGAAGATATCTTCCCAATGATAAGAAATGTCTCCAGTGAAGATCCCTGCAACTGTTAAAAGGCACAGCTTAGCAGGTCGCATGCAATTAGATGTAACTTTTATAATTTACACATTAAACAATTCCCCAATGTAATATTTAAACCACAAAATACAATACAAGATGGTCCACAAACAGCTAACGCAAGTGTCCTTATACTCCTGCAGCTGGTAATTTTCTCAGGTATCTTGCTAATAACTTACCTAATGTTCTAACAAGCTCTACTGGAGGTACCGATATCCTAGCAAAAGCTACAAGCTGTTTACCAGAGCAGTTACATGGTCCTTCTTCTTCTTCTCAGCAGAAATGACATTTTCATAACCCATTCAGCATAGCAGAGAGTAGACCGAATTTATGCCAAAATCAGAGAGTATATCTTTGTCAAGTACTCTAATTCAGGATTTTAATAATCTTACTTACAATCAAGATCAAGTAGTCCCATATTATGACAATAGGGCATATCCACTCTCGTCAACCAAAATCCATATTATATGAAACTAATAATTTAGGATATAATTTAGACAGACTAGGAGGACAGAGTGGGCTTCCATAATTTAGCTTCATCTGGCTCAGTACAAACACGACCTGTGTGACAAGTCCTACTACTGTCAACAGAAGACTATGTACATGGTAGGAAGGCAGAAATTGCCGAAAAGGTAAAACAACACAACAGGATTCTATAAATGCAAATAAAGAGGCAGCCATGCAATACCAGTGCATTGTTTACAGATCGTAGACAGTCATTTGTCTTCAACATCAGCAGAATTACTCGAGGCAGTCTTCTCAGAAGTTCTGAGATCTCTGAGAAATACTGAGATGCGTACATCTGCTAGAGAAAGTTAAAGAGTGTTATGTTACTACCCGATAAAATAATCATGCTGAGCATAAGTAACAAAGGAAAAGTAAACACGATTTGAAGAATAAATAGATCTCTACAAGCACAATCAGTGGCAGTCGGGAAAACAATCACCTGTAGCTCTGAACGGTCACTCTCACTGCCTTGTATAACCAAATGGTCAACAGCTGGATCAATAACTCTATTCCAGGGCCTCATGGTCAAAATTCCTGCAAATAGTGCACAAAGGTCCTCCCCTGCTCCTAGCTTAACACTATTTTCCTTTATTGCTTTAGCATCAGCAAAAACCAGTGCCTATATTACGCAAAATGTGAAAACATCATGAAAAATGGTAACTTGTCTATATCGCATTAGGCAAGTAACGAGGTAATATACCTTCCAAAGAGCAGCATAGTTAGTCCTGGTAGACACGTCAAGCTCCTTATAGAGGCCATGGTCTAGAAGTACCAACTGTGGTTTTTTGTTACCTAAAAGATTGTAGAAAGAACAGAGCAGAATGTCAATAGCTCAACAAAGAACAAGAAACTTCATGAGACCTAATGCTTTCATAAGTGAACCTGAGTTAAACTTGCAATTTGATTTGTGAACTTTTGCAAGAGATGGACTGTCATCATTTTATAGTACAGCTACTTAAGTGAATGTATTGAGTCTCCCTTTTTTCTGTTCCAATCTCCTCATGAAAGTAAACAAGGGGGACAACTTTGATACAGAGAATCTCAGATACAAGATGAAACCATAAAAAAGAAAAGAAAAAAGGAAACTTGAGATTCTTAAGGAAGTTGGAGTTGTTCTTGTAGTTAGCTGCTCATCACAAAAATAATGGCAACATTAAGAGAACCACCTCATCAAGAAACATTGCCAGGTGGATGCTAGAGATACATTGCCAAATTTTCCTCTGATTGTTTACAATAACAAGTATGATATTGCATTTGTGCAAGGAAATGGTCTTTCCTATTAAACTCAGAAAGGTCCTCGGATTCTTTTCTTCTTGATCTACAAAAAGTATATCATATTACCATACTTTCGCAAGGAAAAGCTCATCCTTCTTACAGAATAACTCAAAGTCTGATGTGATCCAGGATGAGAATTTTAACACAATCTTATGTGAGTATGACAACAACATTATAACTAGGTCATATTTATCTAAGTAAGATCAAACCCACAGAGCCCAGGAAGACCACATTTTCCCACATTTAGTGATATCTGAACTTCTCTTAAAATTTGATGAGAAAAACTTATCAAATCAAGTAAATGTTATGCAACACAAGAAGAAAGCAGGTCACCAAAAACACTCCTGGAAGGCATGGGACGAACTAGCAAATTGGCAGCATGCGGATCACAGTGGACAAATCCATGTTTGAACATCATTTCAGCAAAAGTCTGACTGACCTGCGACGTGAACCAATAGTCATTCAAATTTGTGTTTTCTCAATCAATGTCACTTTCCACCAGCCAGGTATATAACTCAATTAAAACTAGTCTAAACCATGGACATTGGTTGATCTCTTCTCTTGCAGTCAAATCAAAAAGGAGTTTTCATAATTCTAGAGTGACTTTTAAGAAACCAATTTATAACTCTACTTGGTTGAAAGGCCTCCCCGGCATCCCTCTTTTGCTACACTAAATTGAAAAATTTTGTGGTCATAACAGTGTCTTCTTAACTGTAGCACATATTGCAGGTTTGGCAAATTAAAAAAATGATTTAGGCAACCTATTTCTTGATAAATAGTCACTAAGAAGTACATCAATGCGTAAAAGAAAATTTGAACTTACTAGCTTTGAAACTTCACTTGGCTGAATTCCAAGCTTCCGCATGGTCTTCACATCATTTATTTGTGCGCCATCCATAAATTCCATCATCAACAACTTTGAGGTACTTAGGTTCCAATATACCTTTGGTGCATAAACATAGTCTGCAATGTGGGGAGACAGCTTCCGAAAGTTATCCATACATTTCTCACTATTCTTTGCCTCAACCAAGAAGTCTAGCTCCTGATAGCCATATTTAGAAGAAATAGCAATCATGTGATACAACTTCCCAACACAATAATATTTGCATGACAATTACATGAATGCTGCATTAGAAAAGTGTCCTTCCCTGATGAACAGATTAACGATTTTTAGTAAAGAAATAGGTGTAACATTTTTAATATCATGTTCCTCACTAATCATTTGCACATCTTAATTCCCAACTGAAAGATTCCAATCTTGAGACTAGATGAAAAGATCCATAACATTCCAGGTTTACAAGACAGCACAACAAGCACTGAAGAGAGAATGATGTACATTGCAATGCAGTCAACGGAATACCTCATTCCCAGCTGCATTTTATTAATAGAGGTTTCTGGGAGAATATTCTTTAAATGAGAATTACAATCAAACTGGTGGAAAGCAGGTCTGAAAAGTTCCCTTAGGCATTATGCAGGCATATTCACATAATGCATGCACAACTACAAGGAGAGAACCTACAGTTTCAGAAAAGCTCCCAAAAGATTGAGGCATCAAAACTCACAAGCAAACTATGTGAGAGGTAAATCTAAAAAATATGCCATCTTATTTCCATATTTTGCAGCATCAGGGTCAGCATATCATGGATGCGATATTTAATTATAGAGTGCAGACAGTCCAGAGTTGGCCCTTGGCAATCTGCTTTTACGGTATTCAACTTTGATAAAGTTCGTTCTTTGTAACCCACCATTAAGAAAGACATACATTAGGAAGAAACCATGAAGTTTAGATGTCCTAAAATCATCTTACCTTTGGCAGACTTTCACGTATTTCATCAACCAGCCACCTGCATGAGAAAGATGAGAGTCACATTCAACATACATGGGCCCAAATAGCAATTTGCCTAAATGCATAATTCCATTACATATATTAAGGAAATGAATTAAATTGCCAGAAAAAGACAACCTATGAAATGAAATCACAAACCTACATACATATTTGCATAAAGATTACGTCTAAGGAGCAAAAGACAAAAAGATATTGCATGATATAGTCATATATTGATGCGGCAATAAAGACTCCTTGTAATCTCTTCCTCAGGAGGATAATATATATGGCTGACTATAACACTACCTGTAATCAAAACTGGGGAAGATACGATGTAGAGTGTTCACAATTAAATCAACAGTAGCCTGATCTGCAGCTGCAGTATCCGTCATGTGAGTGTGCTGAACCTGATCATCATAGATTTTGTCAGATCAGGTTGGTACGTTAAGTATCTAGGAGAAGTATAAGAAATTGCACAACTTGAATCTTTGCCTAGCATATGAAGATTGGGAGTAAACATGAAAAGATGATTAAAAAAAAAAAAAACCTTCACGGCAACTTTGTGGCCATCCTGAGTACGGGCAACATGAACTTGTGCTAGGGAAGCACTTGCTATCGGAACAGGATCGAATTCAGTAAAGATCTGGAGAAATAAAAAGCATAGTTCAGCAATACTAGAAAAAATGAGAAAAATGAAGCATCCATGTGGAAACTAATATGCAAGCTTATGCATGGGACACCTGTCAAACTAATTGATACATTGATGTGAAATCCATATATTAAAAAGAGCCTATGAGACCATCGGTGAATGCATATGATGCAAGTTAGGAAATATTATAACAAGAATACCTACTTTATCTGGTGTCTCACCAAGCTCTTTCTTAAAAACTTCGCACACTTGATCATAGGAGGAAACTGGACATTTATTCAACATAGACTCCCTCATTGTCTTCACGTACTCTTCAGGTACCAAATACTCCTGTATAAATTAACACAGTGGTAATGCTACTTGTTGATTTCCAAATCAACTCCAACATATATTCTACTTAGTTGTCTAAGATTATTGTGAAAAAGATGCCAGAGGAAGTAACAGTCTTAAATTTCCTAATAGCATGTAAAGAAGCAAAATCAATAGCTTACCAACTGTCCAATATGTTGCCCAAGCTTTATATATATTCCTCCATTTTTGAAACATAACTCTTGAAGCTTAAGTGCTGATCTGAGATGAACTTCGTGCTTAACTCTTGACCTTTCTTCACCACCCTCTGGCAGTCCCAACAGGGAGTATTGGTAATCTAGTTACATTACAGAGCACACTTTAATTTACCGCCGAAACAAGAACCAATGTGTTTTTTAAATAGACAACAAGCCGCATCAATCACACTTGTAAATTGTTAGCCGAAACAAGATTTGGCTTGACAACAATTTAATTCACCATCAAAACAAGGACCAATGTGTTTTTGAATAGACAACGAGTCCCATCAAACACACTTGTAAATTTTAAACGAAACAAATTTGGCTTGACAACAGAGTATTGAGAATGTAGTTCCAGTTCACAGCACAACTTAATGCATCAATGAAACAAGAACCGATCTCTCTTTGCACGCTAGAGCAATTAGATGACAAAAAAGAGCCGCACCTAAATCAGACTGACAAAATTTCCGATAATACAAGATTCGGCTTGAATACAGTCCCCAATTCCACCTAATACTTCGTGCCAAATGCAGTACCCGAATATCATACGGCTAACCCATCCAATTATCACATGAGCAGCCACTTAAATGAATGTGAGAATTCAATTGCATCAGATCCAATCCTTCCAAAGACCATGCCATTCCTCACGCCGCTTCCGAACTTCTTGAGTTCATCGTCCAAAGCATCAATACTTTGGACATGTGGAATCAAGAGAGGTCGCAGGCAAAAAGCAGCCGGTGGGACGTGGTTAAAGCTCCCGTTTTCAAGAACTACCACTCCATGCTGCCTCGAAACAAACATTTTCTTTCGTAATAAAAGGTCCGAATTAGTCGGCACGCAAGGAATCGAGACTCCCCGGTACGGAAAAAGAGACATAGTCATCGTCCGAGCGTCCGTAAGGTGAGATTACACAGGCTAACGGGGCGAAGGTGCGTACCGAAGGCAATCGAAGCGGCCGTGGCGGCGTCGCGGGCGAGGCGAACGGGAACGACGGTGCAGAGCTTCAAGGCGGTGGCCGGGTCGTCGGAGGTCGCGACCGCCGCCCCCGCAGCGCCGCCGCAAGCGGCGGTGCCGACAACCGCGAGAACCCTGGCGCGGGAGCGCCAGAGAGATCGCGCGGCCATGTTTTTCGGACGGCGGGGGCAAATTGTCGGGAGCTCAGCGCCCAGCCGTCGTCGCTCCCGCTGATGAATTCTAATTGACACGCCGAGGCGGCGTAAAAGACATAAATATAGGTAAACTGCCAGGCTGTCGTGTTAACCGTTTTCTCTTTCTTGGCCGAAATACTGACCCGTGTTTGACCTTTCGTGTAAGAAAACCGATCCCGACCAATTTTAAGACCAGACGTTTACCTTTGCATTAGGGAAAATATAAAGATGCAAAAAAAGAAGAATTGATCTCTTATCATCTAAAAATAACACAAATTAATAAACCCCTCAATAAAAAAAAATCATAAAATTGATATTCAAACTCTAATGTTTAGGAGGCAAAAAAAAAGAAAACAATATCTAACAAAGTTGAATATAGAATGGCAAAATTTAGATGACCATAATGCCCATCGAAACTATACTAGTACCTTTAGTCTCGTTCCACGTTGTAAGATAAAACTGTCGATAGTTTCTTTAATAAAACAAATTGAACTTTTGATTTGAATCTTTATAGTACATCTCTAGACAGCTAAATATTGACTATGAAACAAAAATTGAGATCTCATTCATTCTACTTTGATAGCATCAAACAAATTTTACAGAAAGGTGTCAAATATTTTTCGCTCAACTATGAATGTAGATGCCTCAAATCTTACCTCCTATTTTCACAAATCATTTTCTTTGGCTGAGATCAATTTTGATCTCTTGAGATTGATCGTTCATTTTTCAATGTTGAAAAAATTTGCAATCTCCCAATTTCGATTGCACACATCAAAAATAGGGATCATTCAACATCACAAAAACTCCAATCAAATGAGGGAGTAATCGCTGGTCAAATTTCGTTTAGTCCTTTTGATAACTTAAAATAAGGTCCCAAAGCCCAAAATCATGCTTTGATGTCTTGAAACCGAACAAAACTTTGCAGCAAATTTATAAGTTATTGCAGATCATGATTATAAAAAATGATAAGTAATTGAAACGATGTATATGATTTGTGGACCCAAGATTTAGGCCCGCATGACATGGTCTCTAAAATATACGTTTTTCTTTGTTTAAATTGATTGTTCCGTTTAAAACGGATCATATGATCGTTAAGTCATCATTAAATGGTGACATGGTTTTGATGTCACATCTCATGTGTCTTTCACTTCTTCTTATTTAAAAAAAAAAAATACAATGGAACACAAGTTTGTAGAATAAAAAAAATTAAAAAAAAAACACCGATCCCATAAGCACCGATGCCACTTGTTCGGCCAATGAACACGGTGTGGCGGTGTCTAAGGATGTGGCGATCCCCCAAAGGCTGGCCAAAGTCGTGACATGGATGATTGCTAGCCAAGGTTAAACCCTAGCGAGGCGACGCCAAGTTCGCTAGACTCTACTTTAATGCTTAGGTGGTCGTTGCGAATCACCACCGATTCTCCCTCTAAAAATTTATCTCTCCTCTTTCTTTCTTTTCTTTTTTTCTAATTTATGTGCACGGGTGTGCTTCTCTTGGAGGCAATGACCGCCTCGCTATACAGCATGAGAACCGACTTGAGAGAGCAAAGGGAACTCATAATGTCGAAGTGGCTAAATGATATGAACGTAATAATGTAGTTGCTCAAAAAACTCTACAAGATAATGAAGCCATTTGGTTAACATAAATGCATTAGTAACAATGGATTTCACTTACCTAAATGGTAATTACTTGATCACCATATGTTTTTTATAGTAAAATAGTGCAATTATTGTATTTTATCATAAAAAGTTGATATTATACACAAAATAAAAGTTGGGCCTACCCAAATAGGCCAGTTCTACTCCTGATTTTGTAATTGGAATCAAGAGTCACAAGGTCAGATTTTAATTCTAGGTTAGGAATTGATTACCTCTAATCTTGACCAAGTTTAGCACTCCTCTTTTACACAAAATGAATTGGAATTATACATTTCCCGTTCAAAAATGACATCTCATTTGTTCAAGATAATTGGAGATTTCTCTATGAAATTTTTTTTTAGAGATATTTGATAATTTATCCATATCTCTCAAGATTGCACCTATATTGCACATACATTACACTTTTATCTTCATTTGCTTCTACATATCTTGATTGAGATATTTTAATGTGTGTGTGCATATGTGAACCGCAAATGGACCATTATTTCTAAATACCATTCACAAGACATAGAAATGAAGAAAGTTTAACATGAAAAAATCATGATATTTGTGCAAAAACTCTTTTGATCTAAACTAGAACAAAAGAGCAAAGTTTACTCTTTCTTCATTTTTTTTTTCTCTACCTTCCCTTTCGCAAGAATCTTGATCTTGCAAAAGGAGGGGAGAAAATAAACCCTTTTCTCCTCTGCCTCCGACACTAATCCTCCAAATAAGCTTAGCACAAGCAGCTAGAGATATGAGAGAGAGACGGTGAGAGAGAGGGGAACATTAAAGGAATTATTTCAACCGAAACTTCTCAAAAAAGTCAGTTGATAAGTGAGTATTGTCCTTCTATGATCTCAAGAGAAGTATAAATGTAGATACTTTGGTGCAAGAGTCCTCTATAATCTTTGTGATCATGATCCACACTGTCTACCAACAACTCCTCCTCTATGATATGCACTCTCAAATTGCTTGTTTAACCGGCAAAATATGGCACAGAAGTAGCTCTTTCTTAGTCAAAGAATCATAGTGTAATATTTCTTATCAATCCCCTTGCAATTTTTTTTTTATAATTTTGTTTTATTGGTTGTCAAACCTAGTTTTATTTTTTCATGATCTATTTTATTTTCTGAGAAAATCAGAATTTGAAAAACGAAATTCCTTCTTTTCCTCACCATCTACTTGTGCTGCTTTTTCCTTCTCCTTCTCCTCCTGCTTCTTCTACTTCTTCTTTTTCTTCCCGTCCTCCTTCTTCTCTTGCTTCTTTTGCTTCTCCTACTCCTTCTCCTCCTTCTCCTCCTTCTTTTCTTCTTCATCCTCCTCCTTCTTATCCTTCTCCTTCTTCTCCTACTCCTCCTCCTTCTATTTCTCCTTCTCCTTCTTCTACAAAGATATGAGAGAGAGATGATGAGAGAGAGGGGGGCATTAGAGGAATTATCTCAACCGAAGCTTCTCAAGAAAGTCGGCTAATAAGTGAGTACTATCCTTCTAAGTTCTTGAGAGAAGTGCAGACACTTTGGTGCAAGAGTCCTCTCCATTCTCTGCGATCATGATACACACTGTCTACCAACAACTACTCTATGATATGCACTACTAAATTGCTTGTCCAACCAGCAGAATATGGCACAAAAGTTGCTCTCTTGGTCATAGACTTGTAGCGTAATATTTCTCATCAACCCCGCTGCGATTTTTTCTTTATAGTGTTGTTTCACTAGATGCCAAACCTAGTTTTGTTTTTTGGGGGGAAGAACACTATGAGTACCAAAACTTTTGTACGGCGCTCACTTTGGTGCCAAAACTTTTTTTTTCGATCACTTGAGTGTTAAATTGGAGTGAAATCATTAAGTTAAGTGCCACTTCCGACCAAAAGTCATACGTGGATTTTTTTAATGATTTTTCATATTTTTTTAATAATTTTCGATTTTCAATGTGAATTTTTCAATTCCGACGTGATTTCTCTTCGCGTAGCAATCAGAAACAATGTCATTTCTCTTCGTGCAATGGTCCAAAATAACATCGTTTCTCCTCATCTCGTCTCTCTTCTTTTTGCCCTTTTTTCTATTTTTTTCCTTTAGGGCCGGCGAGGGTCATCGGTGACCCTCGCCGGCCCTAAAGCAAAAAAAAAATCGAAAAATTTCAAAAATTAATAAATATATTAAAATATTGTCCACCGGAAATCACGTCGCTTTTTTTTCGAATTAAACACATATTTTTCTGCCTAAATCGAAAGCGGTACTCAAGTGAACGTTTTTTTAAACTTGTGATACTCAAGTAAGCAGAAAAAAAAAATTGACACGAAAGTGAGCGCCATATGAAAATTATGGTACTTCTAGTGTCCTTCTACCTATTTTTTTCATAATCTCTTTCATTTTATGAGAAAATCGAAATTTGAGAACGAATTTATTTCTTCTAGTCCTACTTCCTTCACCATCTACTTGAGTTGCTTTTTCCTTCCCCCCATCTTCTTCTCCTTCTCCTCCTCCTCCTTCCACAGAGACATAATAGAGAGAGAGTGCGAGAGAGAGAGAGAGGCATTAGAGGAATTATTTCAACTGAAGCTTCTCAACAAAAGTCAGCTAATAAGTGAGTACCGTCCTTCTAAGATATCGAGATAAGTATAAATGCAAACACTTTGGTGTAAGAGTCTTCTCTCCTCTTTGCGATCATGATCCACACCGTCTACCAACTACTTTTTCTCTATGATAGGTACTCCCAAATTACTTGTCCAACCGGCAGAGTATGGCACAAAAGTTGCTCTCTCTCAATCAAAGACTCGTAGCGTAATATTTCTTGTCAACCCCACTGTGATTTTTCTTTATAATGTTGTTTCATTAGTTGTCAAGCCTAGTTTTATTTTTTCATGGTCTCTTTCATTTTATGAGAAAATTGGAATTTGAAAACGAATTTCCTTATTCATGGTCCCACTTCCTTCACCATCCACTTGAGTTGCTTTTTCCTTCCCCCATTTCTTCTTCAATTTTTTTTTTCTTCTCTCATCCGAAACATGTTTAAAGTGACTTTTCCTTTCTTTTTCTTTTTTACTTTTTTTATTAAATAGAATTATCAGTCTTGATTATGAACATGCTTGATGGGAGCTCAAGAATGCTTTCTCTTTTGAAGCTCAAAGCCTTGTTGAACATTATGAGAAGAGAACAAGAGCTCATAATGTCGAAGTGACTAAATGATATGAACATAATAATGTGGTTGCTCAAAGAACCCCATAAGATAATGAAGTCATTTGGTTGACATATATATGCATGAGCAACAATGGACTTCACTTACCTAAATGGTAATTACTTGATCACCATATGTTTTTACAGTAAAATGGTGCAATTATTATTATTTATTATAAAAGTTGATTTTTTCACAAAATAAAAGTTGGGGCTATCCATATTGGCCATTTTTGCATCCGATTTTGTAATTGGAATCAAGAGTCACAAGGTCATATCTTAATTTTAGGCCGAGAATTGATCACCTCTAATCTTGACCAAGTTTAGCATTCCTCATCTACCAGAAATGGATTGGAATTTTACATTCCCCATTCAAAAATGACATCTCATTTGATCGAGACAATTAGGGATTTCTCTATGATAATTTCTTTTGTTAGAGATATTTGATAATTTTATTAATTATCCATATCTCTCAAGATTACACACCCACACACACACACACACATATATATATATATATATATATATATATATATATATATATATATATCTTGATTAAAATATTTTAATGTGTTTGTGCTTGTGTGAATGGCCAATGGACCATTATCTCTTAATACCATTCAAAAGGCACAAAAATGAAGAAAGATCGACATGAAGAAATCATCAGATTTGTGCAAAACCTCATTTGATCTAAATCAACACAAAAGAGCAAGATTTACTCTTTCTTCATTTTTTTTTTCCTCCTCCACCTTCTCTTTTGCAAGAATCTTGATCCTGCAAAAGGAGGCGAGAAAATAAACCCTTTTCTCTACCTCTCGACCTATTCCAAAACTATTCCTCCATAAAAGCCTAAAGGCGAAACTTCTCAGTCATCTCATAAATGAGCACCATCCTGGCAGGGTATATGTGAGAAAGTATAAATGAGATTGAAGGAATTATCTCAACTGAAACTTCTCAAGAAAGTCATCTCATCTGATGGCACAAAAGTTGCTCTTCTCTCAGTCAAAGACTCGCAGCATGATATTTCTTGTCAACCCCACTGCGATTTTCTCTTTGTTTCATTGGTTGTCAAACCTAATTTTTGCTACTCCCATCAGGAACATGTTTAAAGTGACTTTTTATTTTAATTTTAGAATTTGTGATCCATATATTTATTATATATATTTTTAAATGTGAAATGTAAATTCACATTTTGTGTGTTGTGATCATTTTCAACCATTTCGATTTATCAAATAGAATTATTAGTCTTGATTATGAACATGCTTTATGGGAGCTAGAGAATGGTTTCATGTCTCTTTCTCTTATGAAGCTCAAAACCTTGTCAAACAACACAAGAAGAGAATAGCCTTGAGAGAGTAATAAGAGCTTGTAATTTCGAAGTGGCTAAATGATGTAAACTTAATAATGCGGTTGCTCAAAAATCACCCCCAAAAAAAAAAAAAACAAGACCAGCAGTCCATTAAATTTTAAGCCTTCCAATGTAATCCTGAGTTTTGGAAATTTTACCTTTTTATGGAGGAATGGTCGGAACATGCTCAAATTATACTCCATTTTATTTATTTATTGTGTTGTATACATTCGAGGGAGCTAGCAATAGGAAGATAATTAAGCGATTTGGAGGACATAAACCAAATAATAATAATGGATTTCGCTTACATTTAAATGATAATTACTTGATCATCATATTCTTTTTTGGTAAAATGGTGCAATTTTATTATTTTATCATAAAAAATATTTTACATAGAATAAAAGTTATGTCTGCCCAAACTGGTCATTTTTGCTCCCGATTTTGTAACTGGAATCGAGAGTCACAAGGGAGGATCTTAACTCTAAGTAGAGAATCGATCAACTCCAATACCGACCAAATTTAACATTCTTCTTTTACCCGACTTGGAGTCATCGCTTCCTCTGCTCCCCATCATTCTTCTCTCTCCTTCTCTCTTAGGATTCAAGGGATCTTATTAATTTTCTAATATTTTTATCCCATTGGAATAAAATTAATTTAGTCAGTGTTGATATGGCATTCCATATTGGCATTTTCATTTGCATATTTAATAGAATTAATGATTAAATAAAAAAGAAAACATATGTTTAGGATCATATTAACGACAAAAAAAAAAGAACAAAAGACATTGGCGTGATTGAACAAATTAAAAATTCCCACAGAATAAACGATTTCATTATTTGACAAAAATAAAATAACCTCGTTGGGGTCGAAAAACATGTAATAGAACCCCCAAAAACTTAAGATGGAAGGGAACTAAAAGAAAAGGAAGGAATAAAGGAAATAGAAAAACCCATAAATCATCGGTCCGAGGAGGAGCGAAATGCCGCCGAAAATCTGAGGCGGCAGGTCGTCCGTCGCCGCCGTCTTCCCTCACTGCCTGCAACACAAGCGGTGCAAGCTGCCGACGCATGCTCTCCGATTCGCGCACCCGACAGCTCTCGCCGGCGACCGTCAGCGGGCTACAATGAGGTTCAACTTCAACTTCGCCGACCCGACTCCGGAGCCGCAACCCCGATCCCTAACTCCCAAGGAGGAAGCCCAGTGGCTCCCCCTCCAGAACCACCCGGTCTTCTCGCCCTCCGCCCCGACCGATTCTCCGGCGCCGCGGAATCTCCTGGCCTGGGACGGCTCCTCCCGGCTCTACTTTTGGGACAATGAGCAGCGGTGCCTCCATCGGATATCCGTTCGGCTTGGAGAACCCGAGCCAACTTCTGTTCTCGCTGCTTCTCCCTCTAAGGTTCTTCTGTTATCGTTTTGTCTTGTGGGTTTTGCAGATTAATCTATGGGTTTGTATGTTGAAGTCCTCTGTGGGATTGGTTTGCTGTTTTCTTTCGCCGAGTGAAGAAACTGTGGTTTTGGCTGGCGGTATTGCTGCGTGAATTGATTCTTTTTCATGCATCTATAGAGTATTCCACATCAAGCAAGTGCAACATGTAGGATAGTTGAATGGCTTTTGCTATGCTAATGCTGAAGTTGTGGAAGTAAAAACAAGTTCTCAGCACATTGAATGCTGAGGGTCCAGTATCTTAGCTTAGCGGCAGAAATTAGTGGAAATTTGTTCCTTTAAGAGTTTGCATGGTGGAAATTGGAAGATTGAGGACTGTGTTATCCTGTGAAATGTTTACATTTTTGGTCCATCTTACTTATATTAATTGACAATGTTCATCAAATAGGTATTGCGAGCCGATACGGAGATCAAATTTACGGTGGACAAAATCTCAATCAATAGGAACGGATCAGCATTGCTTCTTGAAGGTTCAGATGCCCTATGTGTTATGTACCTTTATGGGCGTAGTTCTGCTGCTGACGACATTATTTGCAGGTGTGCAGAGTTTGTTGTTCTGTTTTTATGTTACTAGATTCCATGTTAACAGTATTAAGAGCATGTTATTCCATTTTTGGGACTTTATTATTTTGATTTTGTCATTCTTCAGGGACAAGCCTATACCTCATGGCTTTTTATATCTGTTAAAATTTTTGTCCTTGTATTTTGTTATGGTCCAGTTTTTTTTCGTTTTGGGCCAATAAATTCTCATCGTGAGCATTTGCCTCGAAAAAAACTATGCAGTGTTTTTTTTGCTGAAGGACTTCTAATATGTACTGTGTTGTTTCCTATTGACAGAACTGTCTTAGTTGGTTCTGAAGTTTACTTAAATGGAAGCAATGCCTTAAGGGTTCTAAGAGCTTCATGGCACCCATATAGCGACACCCATTTAGGAGTCCTTTCTTCAGATTCAGTTTTCAGGTAAGATCCCTTCTCCTTTCAAATTATGGGATTGTGTATTGCGTGTACGCTGTCGCTTCCTAGTTTGGGATAGATCAAATGTTATGCTCTTCTATTATGGCCAGGTTCTCGAGTCATATACTTTAAATTCAGTTGTGACTTGTCTTCTTTTCCCTTGTGCAGCCAAATGGCAATAAGAATAACAACAAAAACAACAAAAGGAATAATAATAATAATAATTATTATTATTATTATTAATAATATTATTATTATTATTCGAAATAATAATTATAATAATAATAATAATATTATTATTGAGGAACAAAGGGTATGGTTCTAGTGAGTAAAATATTTGAGGGACTTATTTAGGGAGATTTGGGGCAAGCAGAAAAATGCCCCGAGATGCTTTATTGGAAAGAAGTAAATTTTTGGGGGTGTGCATGTCAGAAGTAGTAGGGAAACCCCTCCCAAGATAGGGACATATATCCCAAACAATGGTATTTTCGTAGCTTTGGAGGAGACGTTATTGAAAGGGCACAGTAGTGTAAAGGACAAGCGTAAGACTGGAGGGCCTTTTTATGGTTTATATTTTGGTAATCTAGTGCAATTGGCTTTCCTCAAATTTTATCTCTTTTTGGGTTACTAAGCATGTTTTACTCTTTGTTCGTACTTAAATGACTGCGTTCTGATTGTTTCTAACTTTTTCTTTTGGTCAAGACTGTTTGATTTGTCTGCCAATGCCATGCAACCAGAGCAAGAATTTTACCTGCAGCCTGTGGAACCTGGTAAATCAAAAAAAGCTGCATCAATTTGCACTGTAGATTTCTATTTTGGAGGTGATCACTTGTGGGACAGATTCAGTGTAAGTCACAAGGAAAAAAAATTTTAGTACAATTACAGGGATTAGATGCACTCCTATGCTTTCCTTTGTTTGTCTGATAAATTGCGTTGATAGCCAATGTTGTTCAATGGGGAGGAAAATGTTTGCGTCTCATTAATTCTTCAGCCAACTGTATTGTCATATAGTGTCTGGGAGATGCAATTTGCTGCCCCCTTTTGCAATTCTCAGTTGATTTTGTGGAACATTCACAAGAATTATCCTTTCCCATTTGATTTTTATTTTGATTGCGACTTTGACAATAATCCCGTGATCTTTTTTTTTGTAGGTTTTTGTTTTGTTTGCTGATGGTTCAGTTTACATCCTTTGTCCGATAGTCCCATTCAAAAGGTACTTTTGTTTCTTTATTTTGTACTCGAAATTTCATAGTCGATGTCTTGACATTACTGTTGTGATGGGAAAGTCCCGGTTTGCATCGCTCAATCACCTCTTAGCAAAAAATACAAGGTGATGCTGCATGTGATAGACAACCCTCCCTTGAACTTCACATCATGGGGAGTCTCGTCCACTGGGGACGCCCTTTTATTCACAAGAATTATCCTTGCCCTCAGTTGTTGACAGATGTTGTTTCTTCCCTTAAGCTTAAAGTTTCCAGTTCAAAATATTAGTGTCAGAATTACTGGCGTGTGTTAAAGGGCTTAGTGTTATTTTTGTTTTAGCTTGCCGAATTTTTGCTTAGTAAGACTAATTGAGTAATATCAATTTTCATCAACAGTGCTCACAAATGGCAATCTATACTGGAGATATATGGTGATGCTCATACCTATGGTCTAAAATCAACAAATCCAACTGCTGCTCGTAACTCCAGCATGGCAATATCTTGGTTGGAAGCTACATTTCCTGAATTAGCTCAGCAAGAAGCAGAAGGGGGAAATCCAGCTACCGTAAAGGCACATCCTTATGCGTTGTTCAATGCATCTCTTTCTTTACAGGTATATTTTGTTAGTGCCAATCAAGGATGAAAATTTCCTTCAGAATCCATGATGAGTGATAATACCGACAGCTGACAGGCAATGAATGTTGGGAGACACATCTGTGACCTATACTTACTCAAACATCTACCAAATGAACATTGCTTGCATAGTGAAGATAACGTGCTCACACCCACATGTTGCATGCACTGACGTTGCCTTGGTATAATGCTAATTTGGCCGAAGATTTCCCTCAATAACTTTATTTGCGCCTAGAATATATTTTTTCATCTTGGGCTTAATTTTTAGCATGGTGCAGTGAACTGAAGAGAAGTATTGGGTTGGTTTGGTTTGGTCCTTTTTTCAGTATAAGATATTATGATACATGTATTTCCCCATCAAGATTATATGTGTGAGTGTGTGTTTGTCTTTTTGTGTATGTGTGTTTTTCTAGAATATAATAGTGATATAGGCTAGGGACCAATGATGTTTATCCTTTTATTGATTTCCAGGGGCCTCTACACAAAGCCTCTCATGGAAGGGAAGATGATCTAGCAGTTAGGGGTGCAGAGTGCGAAGGCTGTGCAGTCAGTTTTCTCTATAATTTAGTTAGCAAAGATTCAATACTTGTGACAGCTTGGAGTGGCGGTCAACTGCAAGTGGATGCCCTAGCTGATGAAATTCAGCCAGTTTGGAACATAGGCAGTCCACCTTGTCTGCGGGTTGACTCCTTCGACCGTATACTGGGTCTTGCTATGATTTGTGAGTCAAACTCTGAGGAACCTTCCAAGTGGAATGTTATCAAACCATTAGAACACACAATTTGGTTAGGGCAGCCTCCTCCTCTGCTAAGATTGGCGATTGTGGATTTGGCTTTGCCTCAACAGACCAACAGTGACGCGCAAATTATGATGTTCACTGATCCCCTAGTGCCAGAAAGGATCTATGCTCTTCATACTGGAGGAATAGATTCAATAGTATTGCATTTTCTCCCCTTTACGAGTCAGGCAAATGGCAAGGAGGAAGTTGTTAGGACACCCTCCATAAATCCTGTTTTGAGTACCTGCCTGGAGGAAACATCCTCGCCAGCTCCTCTTTGTGGTGCTCTCTCATTATCTGATTCATTTGGTTATTCATGGATTGTTGGAGTTACTTCCAGTCGGGATTGTATTGTCCTAGAGATGAAGACTTGGGATGTCTTGCTTCCTGTCGGTGTTGATACAGAGAAGAAAGATATTAGCCTGGACAAGTCAAAGGAGATGGAAACTCCTGCTATGATCAGCAAAGAACTTATAAGTGGTCCTAGAGTGGTTCCTGTTCCTCAGACACCATCGAATCAGCGATCTGTTGCTGCTGATTCTATTGAAGGCCGGTCAATCCTTCATCAGTACTTCAAGATTTTCCATGAGAATTATGTGGAATATGCACATAAGGTAAGGACATATTCTTTAATTCTACAAAAGAGAACTGTGGGTGAATTGGACCTTTAATGTTTCATTAAGTAGGTTGGCTTGCTTCTTCTCTTCTCTTTCCATGGGTGTGTTTGGGTTAGTTGTGGCTTTTAACTGTAGTTCTATCTTTTGACTTTATCTGTATTGGAATTAAGGATTGGTTCGAGCTCGTTTATTTAGCATTAGACATAAGTAAGAGATTAATTTTTTGCTTTTCTGCCAAAATTTAAATATTGTACAAATCTCAAATATCATGAAAAATTTATTCACCAATCGCTGGGTCGCCAAAGATACAAACATTTATGTTTGTAGTCAGGTTCCCAATAAATGTTGTAACATAAAAGTCATCTAGCTTGTATGCCAGAAACCCTATTTGTAAGCCTCATGAAACGCATTGTTCTGTGTTTGTGTGCATATTGGTTCTTGACTGCCTAATGTTTCCCAAAAGAACATTTCAAGTTGTGAAGCTCTGCTTCCATCTTCAATTTTTCAGGATTCTTGACTGGTTGGTTTTTATTTTATTTACCGGCCAAATGTCGTATATTTACCTTTTGATCACTCATAAAGTTTCTAAAGGGTCATGGAGCATGCACTTGAATGCCATTCTATTTTTAGTCAAGCATTGTGAAAAAGGGTAGTGCTTTGAGGAGCTTATTGCAGGAAGATCGAGTTACTGATGATTACATACTGATGATTACATAAATCTTGTATTCCAGGTTTACTTTGAGGTTAAGCATCATGCCCCTCAGCTAAAGAGAATAATTGATGACCAGCATGCTCGTTTAGTTGAGGCACAGGACCGGCTTTTGAAAGTTGAGAGAAAGCAGACGGAGTTAGATGAAAGGATGGATCATGCAATCCAGCAGCATGAGATTCTGGATGAACGTTTAAAATGTTTAAGGAAGCTACCTGTAGCTCACAAGAAACCACTCTCTAGGGCAGAGCGAGACTTCAAGTCCGAGCTTGGTAATCAATATTTTTGCAGCTTCTTAAATCTTTAATTCCAAGCCATCAACTGTTCTATTTGCTGATGTCAAAGGGATAACTTGCTCAAATATCAGTTTCATCTGCTACCATTATGTCATGCTTACTAGTTGGGTGTCTGCAATTATACCTGTTGAGTTGATTCAAAGCCCTTGTTTTTATGAATTGCATTTTTTGTGGTTATGCAGACCATTTTGCGGGAGTGGAGATGGACGCTTTGCATTCATCTATAGATTCTATATCTGCCAGGCTACGAAGGTACACTCAATTGACAAAGAAAGAGCAGACATTGAGGAAGAAGTCTCTCGTTCAAGACAACCAGATCTCTCAACTAAAATCCTCCCTCGAGAAACTTTCCCTTGTCAACAGCGACAACTTGAAAAAGGTCAAACTTGTTGAAAAAGCAATAAGCAGCAAGGCGAAGCAATAGTGCATGTTCTCTGCCAGAATCACTCGGGAAGCGTCTCAGCGACCAACGTGACTAATTCAAAATCTCAAAGGGAGAAATGCCTATCATTTTGCTCTGGAGGTGTCTTCATGATCTATACCCCAGTCTCTGCAAGACGGCTGGCTTTTGATATGGGTCTACATTTCGTGGAATGATCTTGCAGGCTTCTATTAGGGGGCTTCTTTTGTGTTACATATAATTAATCTGTAGAACACAAGCAATGTATCAGAGCCAGCATGACTCAAAAGAACTGTACAAGCGCGGTTAACTGTTGATTGAATCTTTCACGAGATGTGATATACATATTTTAGGGAGGTCTAGCGGGACTCATCTATCTTTCGAGTGATTTGATTTTTCCTTGTAGTACTAATCTAGACTATACTTCCAATGGAGCGCAATGTCCATGGTTTTAAAATTGTGCAAAGTTTTAAAGTTGCGCAATGACCATAGTTGTAGAATTAGTGGAATGGAATGGGTTGGACAGTCATTGCTTGTTCCCGTCTGCTTCAATGTGGCACCTTCCTTTCCATATGCACTGTTGTCTTTCGATGCTGCACGTGAGTAACACGGGCTTCTGGGTGACAAGCCCAATTTTGCTCTTGATCCATTTGAGTTGAACTCTTTAAGGTCGATCCCATCAATAATACTTCACCAGCTTGTGGATCGAAGAACCTCTCTATCAGAGGCTGATCCCTATGGATTTCCTGCTTCCGCTTTGTCCCGCCAAAGCGGTAGTCGTACCCCTCGGGATGTGCTAAGAGAGAACCCAATGAATATTTGTTCATTGGGCTTGGCTGGGTAATTGAAATAGAACATCCCTCAACTCTATATGTCCACAAATGTCGTCTAGTTTCTTTCCCTTGATATCAAAAGAATCGATTTCCAACTGCCTGTAGATAGTTGTAAGTTACCTTTAAGTCCACATAATTGACAATGACTAGTGTCTCTTAATCAAAATACTAGATTACCTCAATTGCTTGTAAACTTTAAAATCTTAACAATGGTCACTTCGCTTAAGAAATGATAAGCGACCTGAATTTATCATAAATTCTCATAAAAAATTTATGTAAATGACGATTGCATCTTTTAAAGTTCATAAACCAATCAAATTTACTTTTAAGCAATTATCTTTGATTTTCATGATTTTCATTAATTGATTGGAAAATTTACATGATTCTATGATCCGGCGGATGAGATTGTTTAGCTTTCGGATCGAGCGGCCAATTGTACCCGGGACAGGTCCGGTAAAAGAGCCAGAGTTGAAGTCAAGCGGTCAACCACGCATTCCGCTTGGCACTTACCCTCTCTCTTCTTTTCATTCTTTTCTAACTCTATTCTGTTCACTATTTATTGATTTAATTCTTTTGTAATTACAATGAAAAATTACAAAAGAAAATTAAGTCAATACATCAAATAAAGAAAAACAATGTTTTTAAAATTGGTTCACGTCATCCATAGATCAAGTGAAGTGATAAACGGTTTACCGGTGTTTTAAAACATCCATCTTTTCAGTATTTAATTATATCCATCATGCTATTTAATTTATCAATTTCGTAAATAATTCAACATACTCAATAATTTTTCAGATTAATTTTTATAAATCAGTCTTAATTATTAGAATATTCAAATAATACCACGTCAATACCAAGTCACCATTTAATGGGGACTAGTCAATATTTACATTTACTCTTTTCATGCAATGACCAACTTGAACCCCAAAAAAGCATATTCTTTTGAGACCACATTAATAAAAAAAAAAATAAAAGTTCCATTAACGAAATTGAACAAATTAAAATAATATACAAATTACCCATGCACAGAGATCAGTCATGCCGTTATCCTTTTTATTTTTCTTAAGCTTCCATTGTTGAGGTAAATAAGATACATGTATCTTATAAAATTTATATTTAAATCGCTTCACAATTTCAACCATTTTAAAATTTTTGCTTCACGAAGTTTCAAACTTCACCAATAATTTTGTAATTATATTTCAATCTTTCTAGATTAGGTTCATAGCCCAAAAGGCATTAGTTTCAATTTATCATAGTCAATTGAGTTTAACCTAGCACAATTCTTTCATTTGATTTCAAAACCTCATGAAATATGTAAGAGATTGTTAAATATTTCAACACTTTAAAAAATTTGAAAGTCATTATTTTGTAGCAATACCGACAAACATCAGAGTGATAATTATTAATTGTTTTGTAAGGGTTTTGATAGCTATCAATTTGATATTAAAAAAAAAGCGGCTTAATTTTTAAATTTGGCGAACAATAGATGATGCAAGAGTTGATGAAGGACAAATGACTTCTGTCTTTCATTTACCTATAAATAGAACCTCAAAAGCACAATCCAAATAAGAAAAAAAGCTCTCTTCTCCTTCCATTTATTTACTGAGTTTTACGTATAATTTTGTTATTCATGTTTCCTCTACAATTCGGGAGGTCTATTATATCCTAAGATGATAGTCTCTAGAGCCCATTGCACCAACTTTTAAATTTCAAAGTAAACTTATTCTTAAGGGACAATGCTTGCACGCCTCAAGATAGCTGATCTTATTTTTCATTCTCCAAACTTTTCCCAACAAGTCGCCACAATACATATGGGATATTAAAGCTAACTTAATATTCTGATACTGAATTACATATTGATAAAAGTCAAAATATACATCTCAGATAGTTGATCTTATTTTTCATTCTCCAAACTTTTCCCAACAAGTCACCACAATATGTATGAGATATTAAAGCTAACTTAATATTCTCATACTGAATTACATATCGATAAAAGTCAAAATATATGCCTCAGATAGTTGATCTTATTTTTCATTCTCCAAACTTTTCCCAACAAGTCACCACGATACGTATGGGATATTAAAGCTAACTTAATATTTGATACTGAATTACATATTGATAAAAGTCAAAATATCCACCACGTTTTTAACTGCTAAAGGGGACAATCGCTTCGATTAACAAAAAAAAAAAAATTGAGGATACAATGTAGTGGAAGAAAGGAAATGTTTAATGCAAAATGTTAGATCATTGTAACGAGAAAACAAGTCTTCAAGAATCCACCGATGCTGATTTAAATAGTCCGTGCTTTACCGAATCAAGAATGAAAAATGGCAGTCCAGGTGGACAACGGCCTTCGCCATTAAAGCTAATCTTGAGCCCTCTCTGTCTCTCTCTCTCTCTCTCTCTTCAATGCGAAAGCTCTACCTCCTGCGTCCTGCATATTTGCTCGAAAGCTCAAGACCAGTTCCTACTCTTTGAGAACCGAAGAAGGCACTAGGGTGCTCATTGCTGCGTGTGGACAACATCTTCCATCCAGACGGTGCAAACAATGACTCAGCACCCCTGGCCAACCAGCTCAGTTTATTTAAAAACTTTCTAATGGTACTCCCCTGATTTCACCTCGATATCTGAGAGAGCAAAGCGAGAGGTGAATCGACAAACTTGTCATTATGGTTTTTTTTGTACTGTAAAGTCTGCTCGAAAACCAAATCTTCATAACCATCCATCAAACCCTCCCAACACCGACCAAACACTCCTTTGCCTTTCGGCACAATTAATCCCACCTCTCTCTTCCACCTCCTCCTCCTTCTCTTGCTTTCCACGGCTACAGGCTTCAACCATAAGGCCAACGGCTCCACTGGATCAGTTTTAAACTACTGAAACTAGAAGATAAATAAATACTACCCTCCTGAAACCACCGGTGCTTTTCTCGCAAGCATCGCCCATGACCGCTGTTGCGGTGGCATTTCGCCCGGTTCACGGGAGAAGGTAGCATCTCTGACCACCTCCTTCCATTCTGCAAGGAGGCGTAAACGACACGCTTGTCGGAGCAACGGATCATGAAAGGGTCTTTGAGTAGTAATGCTTCCCTCTCTGCCTGATTCCATCTGGGGCTCAACCAGAGTCGCCATGTATCCCCTAGTCACGACCACGATTCTATCACCACAAGCACAAGAAGAAAAAGAAAAGAAAAACTGAGAATGCAGCGATTGATATAAAAGACAGAAGTGAACCGGGGTTTAATCTATGGAAATTGACTGATGAATTACGAAAACTTGAGGAGAGTTCATCTTCAATTTCAATGCATGAGCAAGACAAGAAGAGCTGGAATCCCAACATAAGAAGACATGAGACGGAATAGAATTTGATTCTTACTTGCCGCTCCTGCTCCGTGGAACTGTGACCTTTTTGAGATCACCTTCTCCGCAAACCGTGCTTATGCTCTTTGCCCTTTTCCGGTTTTCTCTGGTCTTTTTTCTTTAAATTATAAAATTCTATCCTTTACCTTTTCCGGGCTCAAAAACGATCAGAGGGCAACTACAGGAGGAAGGAATCCCCTGTTTTGCCACTCAAGAAAGAATCGCTGGATTTCTTGAATCCGTCGCACTGTGGACATAACTGACCATGAAGGAGTCCGTTGCATCCGACAAGCAGGCCATTTGCCTCCTTGCAAAATGAAAGGAGGTGGTCGGAGATACTACCTTCTCCTGTGAACTGGGCGAAGATGTCTGCTGCATTGGCGGTCATTGGTGATGCTTGCGAGGAAAGCACCGGCAGCTTCGAGAGGGTATTACTTATTTAATTTGCAGTAGTTTAATACTGATCCAATGGAAGTGTTGGCCTCAGAGTGATGCCTGTAGCGGCGAAAAGCAAGAGAAGGAGGAGGTGGTGAAAGAGAGAGCTGCGTATTAATACGCTGAAAGGCAAATGAGTGTTTGGTCTGTGTTGGGAGGAGGATTTGATGGATGGTGATGAAGATTTGAGTTTTTGAGCAGAAATTTATAGTTCGAACAAAATGTCGATGATGACAAGTTTGTCAATTCACTCTCGCTTGCTCTGCGAGATATTTAGGGGACCAGCTTCGGGTGGTGAAATTAGGGGAGTACCATCGTCAGGTTTGTGCCGTTTGAATGAAAGATGTTGTCCACATGCAGCCATGATTACTCAGCACTCAGCACTCAGCACCTAGTGCCTTTTCTGGTTCTCAAGTCAAAATCAATGGGCTATCGACCAAAAATAGAATGAAATGAATGGGCTGTAATTGTGCCTGTCCACGAAATGGTATTAGAACAAAGAGCAGTTTTCAATCTGTATGTCAATTAAGCTACCGATTATATTCATCTTGTTCTATTATCCACGTGTCGGGACGAGAATTTTTTGTGCTGTTACTATTAGGGGGACTTTTTGGTTTTTACATTAGAGTAATTATAAAGAAAAAAGGACCTTCTGATATGCTTATTTTTATACATTTATGAAAATGAATCATGCATTGATGTATATCGAGTAATCGTTATTAATTTAGTTAATTGTCCTTCAATTAGCATAATGTAAAGAATTGCAGATGATTACTGACGAACTGGTGCAAGGAAATCCGCAAGAGAGCACTCGGATGCAGAGGAGGACCTGTCTTTTCTCAGATGCAACACCGACACCTTCAATCTCAGAGTCAGCCAGAGAGACTCATTGGAGCAGCAAAGCTCTCTGCTCCTCATCTGAACCGTGACGCTCTTTGGACTTCAACAACATGGCATCTCGGCAAATTTGACATCGTCGAGGGCCAGATAGAGATTCTCCATGTTATATGGGCAGGGGAGGCAGAGACCATCGATGACAAAGCACCAAGGTCGTCCAAGAAGAACAAAAAGATACGTTCTTTTCGAGATTTGAGCAAATGGGTTCTGCAGCTGAGTAGCTGGTAGGTGATCTACCCTGTCACTGTCTCTGTCTATCTGTCTCTCTCTCTATGTGGGGAAGAGAGAGCAAGTTGAAGAGTGATTATGCGAGATACAATACAGTAATCCAAGGAAGAAGAGAATACAGAGCATTAAGGAAATATTGTGGTTTTAATCTAATTTTTTCTCGTTTGCTCTTCAGATTTTTACTGCGAGAGACGGGGAAAGGAACGGTAGAAAGTAGGTGAGGATTTGATTGAGATGACCTCTAGAGAATTTATCCTTTCGGCGGAATAGTCCGAGCAGATTTTTGTTTTTCCCCTTACGTGAGGTTTGTCATCACAGTACTTTGTTGACTGTGATCGAGACTTGTGAGGAAGATTAATGCGACGGTAAATGCGATAGAGAGGGGGACCATGCTGAACAAAAGTAAATGCATTTACCGGTTTCATCGCAGTGCACCGATTTTCAGTCTTCAGAGCAACCGATCCGATTTTCAATTCTCAATTTTTCTCAATTTCAGAAAGCGGTCCTCCCAGTATGGTTCTTAATTTCACCTTAAAACCAAACCGAACCAAAAATCAATCATCCCTAATCTTTACTAATTTAATTAATGCTAACATGACAACATATGTTAGTATTTTCATTTGCATTTTCAATAGAATTAATGACTAAGTTAAAAGTAAAACATAGCAAAATAAAATATACATGAGGTTGAACAAATTATAAATTCACAGGATTAATAATTTCATTATTCAACAAAATTAAAATAGACTAACTACGGTTGAAAACCAAGTAAAAGAACAAAAAAAAGAAAACAAATTAAAGCTTCGTTAATTTCATAGAAATTGATACATTTGTGGAAAATATTTTCTAAGATGTTACTTTCTTGTAAGTGACCACAATTTTCCGGCTTTTAGATGAAATATGAAAAAGTCTTGGAAAATATGTTCTACTATTTAATATGAAAAATCTGATTTGATTTTTTTCCATGCACTACTTTGAATAATTTTCTTATATTTTTGTCTTTCTTTTTCAATTGGTCACCGACCACAAGCTCTGACTAGCTAGGCAAGGCCAAAGGTTTGCAAACTCTAGTGTAAGTCATGAGGTAAAAGATTTTTTTGTACAATTATAGGGATTGGATGCCGTCCTACTACGCTTAACTTTGTTTGTCCGATAAATTGCATTGATAGCGAATGTTTTCCAATGTGGAAGAAAATGTTTGCATCTCATGAATTCTTCAGCAAACATTATTGTCATAACGCTTCTTGGAGGTGCAATTTTCTGCCCCTTTTTGCAACTCTTCAGTTGATATTGTGAAATGTCCACAAGAATTATCCTTACCATTTGATTTTTATTTTGATTGCGATTTTGACTATAATCCGTGATCTTTGTTTTTGTATTTTTTTTTTTTACTGATGGTTCAGTTTACATCCTTTGTCCGATAGTCCCGTTCAAAAGGTACTTTTGTGTCTTTATTTTGTACTTGAAATTTCATAGTTGATGTCTTAACATTACTGTTGTGACGAGAAGGTGACCGGTTTGCATTGTTGAATCACCTCTTAGCAAAAAATACAAGGTAGGGTTGCATGTGATAGACAACCCTTCCCTGACCTTGGCACAGTTGGGAGCCCTGTCCACTAGGGACGCCCTTTTATTCAAAAGAATTATATTCTTGCCTCAGTTGTTGACAGATGTTGTCTCTTCCCTTAAGCTGTAGAGTTTCCAGTTCATAATTCTAGTGTTAGAATTACTGACACGTGTTAAGGGTAATTATTTTTTAGCTTGCTGAATTTTTGCTTAGTAAGACTAATTGAGTACTATCAACTTTCATCAACAGTGCTCCCAAATGGCAACCTATACTGGAGATTTATGGTGATGCTCATACATTTGGCCTAAAATCAACAAATCCTACTGCTGCTCGTAACTCCAGCATGGCAATATCTCGCCATCAAGATTAAATGTGTGCGTGGGTGCGTGCCTGTCTGTGTATGTGTATTTTTCTACAATCTAATAGTTATTTAGGCTAAGGACCAATTCTGTTTATCCCATTATTGATTCCAGGGGCCTCTGCATAAAGCCTGTCGTGGAAGGGAAGATGATCTAGCAGTTAGGGGTGCAGAGTGCGAAGGCTGTGCAATCAGTTTTCTCTATCATTTAGTTGGCAAAGATTCAATACTTGTGACTGCTTGGAGTGGCGGTCAACAGCAAGTGGATGCCCTAGCTGATGAAATTCAGCCAGTTTGGAACATAGGCAGTCCTCCTCGTCTGCGGGTTGACTCCTTCGACTGTTTACTGGGATTTGCCAGTCTACATCTGAGAAACCTTCCAAGTGGAATATTAACAAACCATAAGAACACATTGGTTAGGGCAGCCTCCTCCTCTGCTAAGATTAGCGATTGTAGATTTGCTTTGCCTCAACAGACCAACAGCGACTCGCGAATTATGATGTTCACAGATACCCTAGTGCCAGAAAGGATCTATGCTCTTCATACTGGAGGATTTGAATCAATAGTATTGCATTTTCTCCCCTTTATGATGTTCACAGATACCCTAAATCCTGTTTTGAGCACCTGCCTTGAGGATACATCCTCGCCAGTTCCTTTTTGTGGCTCTCTCTCATTATCTGATTCATTTGGTTATACATGGATTGTTGAAGTTACTTCCAGTCGGGATTATGTTGTCTTAGAGATAAAGACTTGGGATGTCTTGCTTCCTGTTAGTGTTGATACAGAGAAAAAAGATATTAGCCTGGAAAAGTCAAGGGAGATGGAAACTCCTGCTATGATCAGCAAAGTACTTATTAGTGGTCCTAAGGTGGTTCTTGTTCCACAGCCGCCATCAACTCTGTGATCTGTTGCTGCTGATTCTGTCGAAGGCCGGTCAATCCTTCATCAGCACTTTAAGATTTTCCATGAGAATTATGTGGCACATAAGGTAAGGACATTTTCTCTAATTCTACGAAAGAGAACCGTGGGTTAGTTGGACCTTTGGTGTTTCATTAAGTAGGTCGGCATGCTCCTTTTCTTCTCTTTCCCCGGGGCATGTTTGGGTTAGTCGTGGCTTTTAACTGTACTATCTTTTGACTTTATCTGTATTGGAATTAAGAATCTGGTTCAAGCTCGTTTATTCAGCCTTAAACATAATTAAAAGATTAAATTTGTGCTTTTCTGCAATATTGTACAAATCTCAAAATATTAAAAAAAAAAAAATCATTCACCAACCAACAGGTCATAGGTTATATGTTTTGAGAGTTTCAAATGTTTCAAGTTTAAAAAAGTCAAAGTGTGCGCCATAAGATTTATAATAAGCAAAAAATAGAGTCAATTTAGACATGATGACTTGTTGAATGCGTTTTAACTTTTGCCAAAGACATAAACATTTACATTTGAAGTCAGGTTGTATGCCAGAAACCCTATTTGTAAGCCTCATGCAACATATTTGTCCTGTGCTTGTGTGCATATTGGTGCTTGACTGCCTAAATGTTTCCCAAAAGAACTTTTCGAGTTGTGAAGCTCTGCTCCCATCTTTAATTTTTCAGGATTCTTGACTGGTTGGTTTTTATTTATTCACCGGCCAAATGTCATATTTCTACCTTTTGATCGCTCATAAAGTTTCTAAAGCGTCATGGAGCACGCGCTTGCTATTCTATTTTTAGCCGAGTATTGTGAAAAAGGGTAGTGCTTTCAGGAGCTCGTTGGCAGGAAGATTGAGTTACTGATGATTACATAAATCTTATATTCCAGGTTTACTTTGAGCTTAAGCATCGTGCCCCTCAGCTACAGCGAATAATTGATGACCAGCATGCTCGTATAGTAGAGGCCCAGGAGCAGCTTTCGAAAGTTGAGAGAAAGCAAACAGAGTTAGATGAAAGAATGGATCACGCAATCCAGCAGCATGAGATTCGGCATGAACGTCTAAAATGTTTAAGGAAGCTATCTGTAGCTCACAAGAAACCACTCTCTAGAGCAGAGGGACACTTCAAGACCGAGCTTGGTAATCAATATTTTTGCAGCTTCTTAAATCTTTAATTCCGAGCCATCAACTGTTTTACTTGCTGAGATCAAAGAGCTAACTTGCTCAAATATCAGTTTCAACTGCTACCTTTAATGTCATGAGTTGGCCGTCTGCAATTATATCTGTTGGGCTGATTCAAAGCCTTCGTTTTATGAATCGCATCTTTTGCAGTTATGTAGACCATTTTGCAGGAGAGGAGATGGACGCTTTGCATATATCTATAGATTCTATATCTTCCAGGCTACGAAGGTACACTCAATTGATAAAGAAAGAGTAGACATTAAGGAAGAAGTCTCTCGTTCAAGACAACCAGATCTTTCAACTGAAATCCTCCCTCGAGAAACTTTCCCTTGTAAACAGCGACAACTTGAAAAAGGTCAAACTTGTCGAAAAAGCAATAAGCAGCAAGGAGAAGCAGTAGCGCATGTTCTCTGCAAGGATTGCTTGGAAGTGCTCAGCGACCAACATAACAATTCAAAATCTCAAAGGGAGATGCCCTTCATTCTGCTCTGGAGTTGTCTTCACAGTCTATGCCGCAGGTCGCTAGTATTTGTCCCTGCTTTTATACTTATACCAGAGTCTCCGAAAAACAGCTGGCTTTTTTATTTGGGTCTTCATTTCGCGTAGTGGTCTTGCAAGCTTCTATTAGTGTACAAGCAATGCACCAAAGCCAGCGTGACTCAAAAGAACTGTACATGCGCAGTTAAACCTTTGATTTAATCTTTTGCGAGATATGAAATTCATTTTTAAGTGAGGCATACTTTTGTACAAGCATGGTTAACTGTTGATGAATCTTTCACGAGATATAACTGGAAAAATTATAGGCAAGGGGGTAAGTATTATTTTTTTTTTTTCCAAACAAGGGGTAAGGTAATGAGCATAGTTTTGTGCAGAAGCTTCATGCAAACGGTAGCAATAACAATAGTGTCACTGGCAAGACTCTGGAATGAAGTAAAGGTTCGATTTTTATTTATTCTACTGGTAGGAGTGAAGTACAATGCATGAATCTAAATGCATAGCAGTCTCTAGGCGACATGCTTCGACATGTATTCCTCCTCCAGGTTTTATGTTGTTGTCCATATCTCTGTCCTCTCCGCAAACTGCTGGACAATCTGCCTGTGGATCCATAGAAATATAACGAGGATTATGCTTCTGCTTTGCATTAACCTCCGGCAAGGAAATGCCAGACATGGAAGGAAAAAAAGGGAACCCCGAGTCAAGGCACGAGATATGCTGGATCACCATACCTTCTAGTTTAGACCAGGGCTAGGCTGAGGTTCCTCCCAAGCAACTGGAACTGTAGCGCCCGAATCCTGCAAGGCAGGCTCCATAGGGGAACTAATGATTGGAACAGCGCCCAAATCTTGCAAGGCAGGCTCCATGGGGGAACTAACGATTGGAACAGCGTCTGAATGGGACGCAACGGGGTCTAAATTGGGAACTGCAAGCTCCTCTGCAATACGGGGTGTTTGCTTGGGGGGTGTACCAGGTTCCCAATCCTGCAATCCAGGCTTCTTAGGGGGCGTAATGGGGTCTGAGTCGGGAACTGCAGGCTCCTCTTCAGGACCACTAGGCTTCTTGGGGGTAGGGCGACCCCAACCCTCCTCCGAATCCTGCAAAACATCAGCATTAGCAATTCCTTAAAACCTTGCAAATCAGTCTAAAAACAGGGTAGAGAATCCGACGTATCACATTCCCCTGCATATCAATACCTTCTTGGGAGGAGGTTGGATTCTTTCTTCGCCTGATATCGCTCAGAGTCTCCATTAGTGAACCGCCTGGGATTTTGCTACTGAGTCTGGCTAAGTCCCTATTTTGCATGCTGGACAGTTAGAACCAGAGCTCATGATTACAAAACTGATTTGCTTTTTCGGGGAAAAGATTATTATTAGGACTGACGAATGGAACAGTAGAATCACCTGCTAACATGTTCTCCTGTTAACGAGTCTTCGTCCATAATGAGAGCTTCAGTTGGATGGGTGGCAAACTCCACTGGACTTTCTCCATTTGTGATTGGACTTAGGGTAGGCAAACGACTGATTCTTCGTGCGTCTGATAAGAAGGAAAAAGAATCAGTTGCGATGTTAGAAATGGTACAACCGAATTGAATTAAGAAAAGAGTGCCAGCGTATTAGAGTGAACGGCTACCTATACCACCAGTGAAGTACAGGGCGCTTGCTATGAGGAGGATCGTAAAGTAATAGCTCGCCATGGAAGAGATTCCCAATGTTCTTGATGTGGGGAGCTGAGGGAGATCAAAGGGACGACATCCTACTTAAATAGAGGATGTTTCCTGCTCTAGCCAGAGGAATGTGTTGCTTGCAATTGGGGAGTTCTTTACTAACGCTGGCACTTCTTTTCTTCGGCGAGGAATCATAAAGCCCGATACACATTTAAGTTTCGTGTCCATCCAGAATTCGGCAACGTTTTGGACTTACATCCTAATTAAGACAAACAAACTCACGTTTCAAGTTGTGTTCGATCTTCTTTTCTCGTATTCAAGGGCAAACAATGGTTGGCTGAGTTGATCTCAACAATATAAATTATTTTGTAAGAAAACGAGTCAGATAGAGAATAAAGTATTTTTGCACATAAACCAACTCCCAAATATATATCTAGACTGCTTGATGAGGCCAGAGGTAAGATGCACTTAGGAGTGTTACATAATTAGCCAAGCATTGCTTGATATTAATATTACAGATGACGGTAGGTGCATTTTGTAATATGTAGTATGAATCGAACGGAAGTTTCTGTCAAGGCAATTTGAACTCTGCAGAAAAATGAAGCCTAGGCATGTGATAAGTAATTTGCTTAGGCCATTCTCTTCGAGAGGGTATTTGTTCTTTGTGGACCACGGTCAAGCCAAATCATGCTTGCCGTCATATGTATGGAGAAGGAGGAACAAGAACAAATAGCAATAAAAGATGTGACCTGTTTCTTTCCTTTTGTCATAAGATGTAAGCATTCGATGCCATCTTCATTATGTCACTTCCTTTTCTTTACCAAATCTAAAGTTGGAGAAGGAAACATGGGACGGGCATTGCTCAAAGTCGGAATGTCAGCTTAAACTATTAAACCTGGGATGCTGCAGCAAAATGACTGGCCTGCATCTGGTTAGTCTAATTCTGAGTCATCGACTGTATTATTGGCTGAGATTAAAGAGATAAATTGCTCGAATCTCAGTTTTATTCGCTACCAATATGTCACGGTTGCTAGTTTTGGTTGTCTGCAATTGTACCTGTTGAGTTTATTCGAAGCCCTTGTTATAATGAATCGCATTTTTTTTGCGGTTATGCAGACTATTGTGCGGAAGTTGAGTCGGACGCTTTGCATTCATCTAGACATTCAATATCTTCCCGTCTACGATGGTACACTCAATTGATAATGAAAGGGTAGACATCGAGGGAGAAGTCTGTCGTTCAAGACAACCAGATCTCTCAACTGAAATCCTCCCTCGAGAAACTTTCCCTTGTCAAAAGCGACAACTCGACAAAAGGTCAAACTCGTCGAAAAAGTGATAAGCAGCAAGGAGAAGCAGTAGCGCTTGTTCTCTGCTAGAATCGCTCGGAAGCACCTCGGCAACCCACATGACATTTCGAAATCTCAAAGAGAGGGAGAGAGATGCCTCTCACTTTGTTCTGTAGGCGTCTTCATGGCCTATGCCACAGGTCGCTAGCACGAGCGCTCTTAACCGTAGATGAATCTTTCACGAGATATGAAATTCATATTTTTAGTGAGGTCTAAGCATGACCCATCTATCTTTTGAGTGATTTGATTTTTCCTAATAGAACTAATCTGGACAATACAACCATATGGAAAGCAATGACCATAGTCTTTCTCCTTTACCCTGTTCCTTCCTGCATTCTTCTCTGTAACTGTGCACTCTCCCTTCAAATTGATTTTCCTTGGGGTTTTGCAAATAAAGAAATCTCTCCGGGGCTTAAATGCTTAATCAATGCGGTCGACTAATGCAGTTGAATGAGTCGTATTTGCTAACCACATGTGCCAACATAAAAGCGGAAGCAGGATTTTTTAGGGGCAAAATCCAGGCACTAACAATGGTAGATGAGACATTCATTGCTCTGCCAAAAAAAGAGAAACAAGGGTCGATGTTATGTCACGGTCACTAGTCGGTTCTCTGCAGTTGTATCTGCTGAGTTGATTCGGAGCCCTTGTACTTATGAGTCACATTCTTTTGCGGTTACGCAGACCATTTTGCGGAAGTTGAGTTGTACGCTTTGCATTCATCTATACATTCTGTATGTTCCCGGCCACGAAGGTACACTCAATCCATAATGAAAGAGCAGACATCGAGGGAGAAAAATCTGTCGTTCAAGACAACCAGATCTCTCAACTGACATCCTCCCTCGAGAAACTTTCCCTTGTCAACAGCGACAACTCCACAGAAGGTCAAACTCGTTGCAGAAGCAATGAGCAGCAAAGGAGAAGCAGTAGTGCCTGCTCTCTGCTAGAATCGCTCGGAAGGTCTCGGCGACCCACATGACAATTCAAAATCTCAAAGGGAGAGATCAAATAGAAAGCCAGCCATCTTGCAGAGACTGGTATAAGTACCAAAGCCGGGACAAAATGATCTTGCAGGCTTCTGTCAGGGGCTTCTCTTGTGTTACGTACAACTTGTCTGTAAAATACAAGCAATGTACCAAAGCCAGCGTGACTCGAAAGAACTGTACAGGCACGGTTAAACTGTAGATGAACCCTTCAACGAGATATGAAATTCATATTTTTAGCGAGGTCTAAGCACGACCCGTCTATCTTTCAAGCGATTTGATTTTTCCTAAAATAACTAATCTAGACAATACTACCCAATGGAGCCATTACCCTGTTCCTTCCTGCATCCTTCTCAGAACTTTACACTTTTCATTCAAATCGATGGCCCTTGGGCTCTCGCAAATAAAGAAATCTCTTTGCACTTAAATGCTTAATCAATGCAGTGGACTAAGTGCGGTTGAGTAAGTCATAATTGCTCCCCACATGTGCAAACACAAAAGCGAAAGCAGGATTTTTTAGGGGCTCGAGGGGATTGCAAGATCCAGGGCACTGACAAGGGTTAGATAGATAAGATATTCATTACTCTGCCAACAAAAAAGAAAAGAGGGTCGACATTGATGTTTGCTTGTGCTTCAAGAATCATCACCACTGCTACCTTCTCTCTCTATCTTGTGCTTCCCTTCTCTCTCTTATCTCTTTCCATGAATGTGCATTGTAGATAGTTGCTACTTCTCTCAAACCAGCTCGACCCAGATCAATGAACGAAATAATCTCGAGAGCTGCTTGCTATATCATAATATCATAAGTGACTTGATTTGTTATTGGATCCAGTAACATCGAATCCCCCCCTTGCATCTTCTATTCTAGAACCACTAAGCTCCGTCCATTTCGCATCCCGGGATGGTTTTGCTCCCTCTACTATGTACGTTGCCTGGCTGTGTCGTCGTGTCGATGAACATAGATGGGATACCGCTTCTGCGTCCGCGTCGTCGGGAAGAAAACCAACTTATCATCTTCCGCCGGCTCCCAGCTGTCATGCAAAATGAGAGGGTGAGCTCGCCATCGTTAACGTCCACTATCGCTCGAGGGAAAAAGACATTTAAGCAAAGAGGGAGGGCCGTATTTAGTACCTGAAGCGAGTTACTAGGTGGTGAAGGAATACGGATATCTCTACTCTAGCTAGCTCGTATCCGGGACAGAGCCGAGGCCCTCCTCCGAATGGCGTAAAGATGTTTCCAGGGGTCGGCGAGCCGGAATTGCTCTGCATAAAATTCATGGTTATTGATCAATAAATTGAAGATTGATCATTTTATTCGAGATCGAACCCAGAATCACACAAACAGAGAGAGAGAGAGAGAGAGAAAGCAATACCTGCCATCTCCACGGGTTAAAAGTTCGAGCTTCCTTGAAGTGATCTTGATCTAAATGCACGGCGCGAAACGAAGCGAACACTTTCCACCCTTTAGGAATCGTATACCCTGCATGGAACAGAGATAAACCCGGCGAATCAGATCAATTGGCCTGTACCCACATGGAATCGAATCGACGAAACTCTCCCTCACCTTTCACGTTAACATCCGTCATCGCCCGCCTGAACACCCCGCTGATGATGTTCGCGACCCGCAGCGTCTCATTGATAACCTGAAAACGCCATGCACGACACGGCGTTAAAGTTCAGAAAACTAATCAAAACCTTCGTGCTTTCGCCAGACCCATAAGCCTTTTGAACTTACGCATTGCGTGAAAGGCATGGACTTGTAGTCGTTCCAGTCCAGGCTCTCGCAAGGATACTTCCTGGCTCTGATCTTGTCATGCTCTTCCTGTCATCCACCCACGGGATAGAAAAAAAATGAAAAAAAAAAAATATAAACTTTAATCAGATAATTAATCAATAAAAAAAAAAAAACACTAAAAGAACATAGCTAGTGAATCTAATCTTCAGAAAAGAGGAGTTAAAATTCAACGGGGGGAATGATGATATGGTGCGTGTGGGAACAACGTCACGTGAAAACACGAAGACCAAAACGATCCTTCCCGGGAATTTTTCAGGAGCACCAGCACCTCAATTTTCCATCCTAGCCCTTGGAGTCAGCACCAACCCCCTCCCTCCTCGCGCTTCCCGAAACGTGGGGCCCAACCGAAAGAACACCGACGTTGTCCCCCCCCTCGAAGTCTGAAATGTCCGGATTGCCCTCCAAATCGAGCCTCATTGCTCGGGGGTTTTGGTCATTCGACTCGACCCCTCGCCGCCCCTCGCCCCCACCTCGGTCCGGTCAAAAGGAGGGAACGAGATGAAGATCTGACGGTGGTCAGATAAGAGAAAAAGAGAATCATCATCATGTCCTGGTGGGACGATTTTTCCGTCCTGGTGGGACGATTTTTCCTCCGCTCCCCGCTTTCGCTTTGACTTCCCCCTTCGCACCTTTGACTGCCTAATTCACTTTTGCTTCTCTCGTTTGACCCCCGCCTCAATACTAAAATTAATAATTCAGCAAAGAAGAAGAAGAAGCCAATTCTCGATTGCACTTCCCCATGTTGCCCACCACTTTTCCAAAAAAAAAAAAAAAAAGACGACCCAAGTCTCAAGGGAGCATAACTCAAAGTGATTTATCCGATAATCATCATTAACAAGTACCTCGACAACCCGGACCGGACAATACGTCAGCCAGCTGCATAATAGTACTTCAAGAATGACCACACAACGTATGGTTCGGGAAGCATATGGGCATATATATGTAGTTAAAACTCAGCTGTAGGCCCTTCCGTCCTCTAGGGTTTCCGAGCAAAGCTAAGCAAAAAGAAGGGGCAGGACGAGAGATACACTCCATTATTGCCACTCGGCAGGGGGAAGGGATCGTACTGGAGCTCATTCATGGAATAATTGGACTCTCTCTCTCTCTCTCTCTCTCTCGTGGGGTAGTGACACGTACTCGGTCCGACTTGACACGACGAAACACACCATACAGCCTCAGGCTCACTCTCTCTCTCTCTCTTACAGGCAGCAACGCCAGCGTCTGTAGGGCGTGTGAACGGCTGAGGATTAGATAACGAGATTTGAGGTTTCGGAAGTGGCCAGCACGATGATAATGGCGATTAGGGTCCACACCCTAAGGCAGGGAGAGAAAAAAATCCCCAAAGACAAAGACGTCGTTTTCGAGCTTTGAAGAAAACCATGGTAATTCACGTCCCCAGAAGATCCAA
Organism: Corymbia calophylla; assembly: GCA_014182845.1. Taxonomy (NCBI): domain Eukaryota; kingdom Viridiplantae; phylum Streptophyta; class Magnoliopsida; order Myrtales; family Myrtaceae; genus Corymbia; species Corymbia calophylla. The sequence continues at coordinate 5,264,610 of CM024697.1, read as the reverse complement.
AAGAAAGAAACGCTGCTGTCGACGGAATAGTTCCGCGGGGGGGGTTGTTTTTTCCAATACTGAAAAGGATTTCCATGCATATCTAATCTTTAGTGCCTTATGGGTGGTCGATGTCATCAAATCATTAGACAACAGCCAAAATGCATCATCGTTTTATAAACGTTAGAACGTGCGGGGAGATTCTCGATATTTTTTTACCTTGAGTTGGGCCAGGGCGCGGGGTGCCTCGGTGAGGAACTTGACGGCGAGGGTCATGATGGTGGAGGTGGTCTCGTAGCCGGCGACGAGCAGCGCCACCAGGAAGTCGACGATCTCCTCGTCCGAGAAGCCGCTGCCTCCCCCGCCGTCCAGGAGAGACCCCAGCATGTCGTTCTTTCTCGCGCCCGCCTCCGACTGCTTCCTCCTCTGCCTCACCACTAAGCTCAAAGCTTCCGCCACCTTCGTCCGGGCCTTAAAAACGCAAATTAACCCTGTGATTAAGTTCAATGCACGGAAAATCTAGAATGGAGACATTAGAATCCAACGTTATTTACATCGCTGTCGGGTCGCATGAGGGGTCGATGTTTTATGGTGACAGAAAGTTTCGAAAGATCATATAACAAGAATCGAGGGCTAAAACAACAACGATACGGAACATATAAACGACAAAGCGCCCATCATGGGGCAATTAACAAATCGTTAATCGGAGCCCCCCCGATGGATACAGATACCTGATTAAAGGAGGGGAGGGAAGACGATGGGAATTAACAATCTCGCTAGGGGACAATCAATTGGACGTGCCATTTTGGCTTTAGAAAATTCCAATTCCAATTTCGAGACAAAATGTCCCATCATTGCAGAAAACGTCACTATCACACGTGCAGTCGGGTCATAAAAGATGCCCCTACCCCGGCCTCGCCCCCTCCCCCTTCCTTCCTCTCTACGTCCAATTTTGTCGCGCCTCCTGTTTTGTATCGCGGAGAAAAAGTTAAGCTAGATTTTCTCTTTTCCTTTAAAGCTAGCCTCTCTTTCTCTCTCTTTATCTTCCTTTTCCTTAGTCTGGATTTAACCATTTAACTTATGCTTTCGACATTGAATACGTAGTTGTCAATAGATTCTTTAATATATCTTGGACAGTAATATTCTCGGGAAGAATGAATTATTTGGAGAAATATGAATTTATCAATGTAAAAGCTTAAGAGGCGCAGAGAGAGAGAGAGAGTTACTTTAATGGCTCTGCGGTAGGTGGTGGAGAAGATGGGCAAGGGAACACTGAAGAACCCTTCAATCACAAGGACGTACTCCTTCCTCAAGCTTTCCGTCCAGTCACACGGATCGAAACTCATCAGCTGCTTCAGCGTCAGCTCGAACGTTATCTGCAACAAGATTCGCAAAACTTACTTCAGTTCCGAAAGGAGAAAACGGACTGGTATGTAAAGCCCTTCATTTTTCCCCTCCCCGAAATCCCGAGCGAGTTTATTATATGTACAGCAGGCATCGAAAGGGGAAAGAGAGATAGAGAGAGAGAAACGATAGATCCAAAATGGGCTTCGACACACGTGAACTAACATGGTTACCACCATTCACCATGGAATCTGAGTCATCATCTCTCCTTTATGAGAACCAAGAGGTGAAAAAAGAAAAGCTTCGTTTCATAAGTCGAAAGATGTATTTCCATGGAACCTTGACGCGTGTCTGCAACTCAAAAGGACTGTAAATCGAAAGGAAGAAAAGCAATCTGCCACTTTCGTAACGACTTTTTCAACACGAACTGGTAAGGCGTTTCTTACGAAATCTAGTTCACGGAAACCAGCTGAAACTAAAGAGAAAGCCTGAACCACCCTTGGGCATGGGGTTAACTGATGAATATTATTAAGTAAAAGGAAAAAAATTTACTGACAGCAACCAGACAACAAGATACTATAACCCATATAAAGCTCCCCAAAGTACCACGAGATTAAGTACATGAAGAAGCAGACAAATTAAATAAACAAATAAAATGGTATAACTTCGGCTAAAATTAAACTATCATAACTAAGGTGGAACCAGACAGTCAATCTCATATGGGGACGCCACAAGTTACCAGACGGGTCAAAACCAAATTCCTTGACTCAAAGAAGATTCCATCTTTTTGAGAAAAAAGAAAAGTAGAAACCCTTGTTTTCCCTTCTCTTTTAGACATGCAAAACTGGGGAACCACACACAGACTGAGCTCACCTTCTTGGCCTCCTCCATCAGGAAGACCCGGTCGGACCAGGACTCCAGGTTTAGCCGGATCAACCGGTCGATGTCCACCAGCAAGTGGTCCCTAATAATGGAAGAATTCCCAAAGCTCATGGTCAACGAATGCATCCTCTTGTGGAGACTCCCCTTCATCAGTAGCAGCGAATGCTTCCCGAGAAGATTGCAGAGCGACCTTGGATAGCTGCACTCGAAGAGCTTCCCTTCGTTCTGCAATATGAACCGGTTCGTCTCCGGGTCGGCCGAGAAGACAGTCGGCTCCCCGAACACGTGGGTCGCGAACACCGGCCCGAACCGACGCACCCGGTCGTCGATGAACGGCTCGGGGTTCTCCGTCTTGTAGGCCGCGATGAGCTGCAAAGTCTCACCGATTACCGGCAGCCCCAGGTTCCCAGGCGGCAGCCTGCGCCTCCGTCGGCCGGAGGCGCGGAGGAGGAGGAGGAAGGTGAGGAAAAAGGCGGTGGGTATGAGCAGACATGTGAGACCAGGAGCTCGGAACAACTCCATGCAAATACCGAGCGAAGGATAAAGATTATTAATACAGAACCAGATGATGTAGTGCTATATATAGAGTGAGATGCAGAGAGAGAGAGAGAGAGAGAGAGTAAAGGGCGTCTGATGAGAATCTAAAATCGAAGAGAAGAAGGTAAATTGAAAGGGGAGAAAATTCTTTTTTGAATCCGACAACTCACTCTACTTTTGCAGCTAGGAGAGCGTGTGGATAAGAGACCTGTGAAAGCAATGGAAACGAAGGTTTTAAATAGGGAAATTGAAAAGAAGAGAGTATTAAATCCAGTTGGATTTGGGAGTAATTCCTTTCTTGCCTTGTATTACTGAGCCATTTGGATTTGGGAATAATTACTTTCTTGCTTTGGGAGTAATTACTTTATTGCCTTGGTATTACAGAGCCATTTTTTTATAATTTTTTTTATAATTTATTTGTGATAAGAGCATAACAATAAATCATTTTTGTTCTCAAGCCAAAGGTTAAATGAGTTAACACACAAGTCCAATCTGCCTTCTTGTTCATTATAGTATGCTTATATAGACGATCTTAGAACAACCCTCTAAGCAATGAGTAATTACTAGAATTTTGGAAAGACAAAATGACTCATAAAGAAAATCACTAGAATTTTAGAATTTTGGAAAGATACAATGACTCGTAAGAAAATCCCTAGAATCTTAGAACTTTGGAAAGACACAATGACTCGTAAAGAAAATCACTAGAATCTTATAATTTGGAAAATCACTAGAATTTTATAATTTTGGAAAGATAAAATGACTCGTAAAGAAAATCACCAAAATCTTAAAATTTTGGAAAGACACAATGACTTGTAAAGAAAATCACCATAATCTTAGAATTTTGGAAAGATAAAATTACCCATAAAGAAAATCACTAAAATCTTGGGATTTTGGAAAGACAAAATGACTCATAAGGAAAATGATCAGAATCTTGAAATTTTGGAAAGACAAAATGACTCATAAGGGAAAATTACTAAAATCTCGAATGGACACCCTTCCAATACGAGGTTTCGAATGAATGTGGACACCTTTCTATGCTCCGGCATCAAAGCACCCCCAATGATCCATGATAAGAACTATTAAAAACATCGAATGTATCATAAATGCAAGTACCAATTCCGATTCCGATGGGAGGCTATCGCGGTTCATCTGAAAGCTACGAGCCAGATGAACCGCGATACAAGAGAATGTGCACCAAATACGCGAAAGAGAGAAATAATAAATTTATGTAAATTTATGTATTAAACGATAAAATGTATATGGGCCTATTCATAAGTTTTATTAAATATATATTTTAGGCAATGTATCAATTAAGAACATGCACAGTCAAAAGAAGATACACGCACAATATTATTATGACCATATCTAATAAAGAAAAATATTCCTGATAATGATGCCTATTTTTGTGGTTCATGACGGACTTGCAGCATGTGCGATGCGGTCGACATGCTAGGTTGTGCTTAAACATGCGTATACTATGCGCGCGCGCATATGTATCTTATATGTTTTATGGGGTCTTCCTCTTAACACATAGGAACAAAATAATTGAGGCTATATGTAGAGAAAAAATGTTGTTTTTTGGGGAAGAGATAAAGGGGGAGTCTGGACAGTGACATGCATGCACGGACCAAATCAAATTCAATAGTAAAGATCCATATGAGGTGGAGAAACATTATGATATTTTAGCGAAATTGGAAAAGGGAAATTGATCAAAATATATAAATGACAATTGATTCGGGAAACATGCAATTGCGTTAATTTAGATGTTGAAAAATCTGTGTTAAGATGTTGTTCAGATCGGTGTTACGTCCACCATCATCAGTAATGAGTCAAAATTTTGATCATTCGCACCCTTTAGCAAATTTCATGTTCCTCTATAGACTTAATCATTAGAGCAAAGGCAATTTCGAGTGAAATGTTTTACGGATTCCGAGCGCAAGTTTTCTTGTTTCGGACCAAATTCTAGCGCTGTGATAAGGACAACATCACGACGGGGTCCCCATCCAATAACTCGAGCTGTACAAAGTCGATTTTGGAAGAGGAATCAAGAATCATGGCCAAAAAGATATCCTCCATCTAAAAAATTTGTCACATAATCAATGAAAAAAAAAACATATTATTTTTCCTAGTAATTACAAAATTTATACACCCTTTTTGTAGAAACTTCTGTTTGAATCCAAATGGCGTAGCCCAATGTTTATCAGCCCTTTCTTAAGTGGATTTTATACAAATCTTTTCTTTAATCTGCCGGATTAATCCATGACTTGATGCGCCACAAATGCACACGTATCATATAGTGGGGAACTTTATGCTGGACGAATGATTCTTTTGGGGAAATTAAATAATAAAATCAATATATAAGTTTATTCGACTGCAAGCGATGGCCCACGATGCTGCACCAGGACATGGGAGAAAGACTTGTATATTTTCCTCAAGAATGTACACAATTACTAGAAAACTAGTAGTTGCAAACAACCATATCACTGTCTCTCAGTCTTTAATCAATGGGTTTAATTTTGTACCGTTTTGCGCATTAAGAATGGGAGAAAAAAAATTGCGCTTGTAATTGCTCCCCGAGTTTCGAGCGAATCGATGTGCGCCACACTTTCCACTTGCCCTTTCTAGGGTTTTTCCCACATCTTTTATATTAATTCCATAAGAAGCATGTGCAGTGTTGGCCACGAAGTGAGGCCTTGATTGTCCAAAGTTAAAAAGAGGGGGAACGCCCGCTTTTTGTTTGTTTATTGGAATCGCGACTTGGGTTACAGATAGGTGCCATCATGTGTGCAGGTGATGGAATCAAGTGTGCTCTATCAGGAAGTTTATGTTTAAAACCCCCGGATTAAATACCCGAGAAGGGGGGAAAAGATCTATTTGCACATTCCCACTTTCAAAAAAGTATAAAAATCAAAACACTTGAAAGTGCTGCTTTAGCTCTAATCAACATGAAGATAGATAGTGAGCAAACAAAGATGAAGCACCCGGAGTAGCCTTGGTTCTCTTACTGTGAACGTGATGGGAAGCTTAATGCTCGCCCGCATGATTTTACTCGAAGTCACAGATCATACAATTTCCAAAAGAGCAAGTAGAAGGAATCTGAATTTACTCATCGAACATGGATTTTATTTGTTGTAAAAAGAAAGTGAAAAGATGTTATGCTACCCAAAAAGAATGGTAAAATATTCATTAATCCATGATTTTATCCTAACTTCCCACTAGATCTGTCATGCTCTTTAGTGTGGGAAACCCTCCAAAGTACTATCTATCTTTGCTTTTCGTAGTCATTATTATCCCCAACACTGAGATCTCACGTTAATTCTACATCCAATCTTCCCGAGCACCAATGGTGTGAGTTGCCAAGATAATGAAGCTTCTAAAGAACAAATGATGAGAGAAAGGAAAAGCTCCAAGCACCCAGAAAAATCATGAGGATCGTACTATGCAATAATTATATTGTGCTCAATATTAAAACAGTTCTGCATGTTGATGCTACCATGTTAATCCACATGGTCCCCAATAAGGGACACTCAAGCTGGCTACCCACTAGACAAGACCTTAAAACAATAATGGTCCCTAAGAAAGCAAGTAAGCAATCCCCCCCACACACACAAAACTTTTCCAAGAAAATATAGAAAGAAAAGAGAAAAAGAGGAGAGAATCGATTACATCAATCATGGGTTCTTGTACTCGATCCACACTTCCATCTCTAAGTGGTCAGCACTTGAAACATTCTTAAACCCCATGTTATTGATCTCGATGTTCTTAAACAAAAGGATGTCTCTCAAAAGCAAATCTGGGTCTTTTGTTTTTATGGCGATAGGGGATTTTTTTTATTTGTCATCATCAAGATCTGCAAAAGGAATGTCAAGTTTGGGAGGGTTATGTGTGCTAGGTGCTTATAATTAGGTCAGTTGATTTTGAGACAGAGACTGCATGGAGCTCATGATTTTGGTGGTTCTTAGACAGATTCTTTAGTAGCTGCAAGATGGGTCAGTTCGTGATGTATTCAAAAGTTTTAAATCATGAAAGTTCTGTGTCTTGCAAAATCATATATGTTTGGCTAAGGGTTTTCCATTACTAATTTTGGCCACGCATTGCTTGTGGGACATTTTCTCCCCTCCTTTTTCGAGCACACACATTATGAAAATTTAAATAAAATAACTTGAGGATATCGATCAAAATCCATAGGTGGTCTTCCAAAAAGACCCGCCGAAACTTAAAAAAGATTGTGACGTGTGATTAACAAATATATGACAACCGAGCCGCATATCATTGAGTTTCAAGATGGGGAAATTACGAAAAACAATGTCATTAGCTTATTGTATTTGTAGTAACAATACATTTCTAAACCTTTCAAATTGATTAATTAAGTTATAAACCTTTTAACAATTTGTTACTTTAGTCTTTTCGGCAATTTTGATCGAAAATCACTATCATTGACATCAGTTATCCTACGAGGCATAATCAATACTAATATAGACAATTTTCGCACTTTATTAATTTATTTATTTTGTTACTCATTTTCATTGTTTTCTTTTTCCTTCTTCCCCCATCGATTGCCTAGCCTTGACAATGGCTGACGAAGGTCGCCTCCACCCAACTTGATAAGGGCAAGCCTAGTGAGGTTGAGCCTAGCTCGAGGTCAATCAGGCCTGGTGAGGTCACTATGTCAAGATTCGGAAATGTCGACCCTCATTAGCTCTCACTTTTTGCCGGTCATCAAGCATCACCAAGGGCATAACGATTGGTAGAGGAAGAATGAAAAATAATAAAAATTGAAAATTGAAAAAAAAGTTCACATTAATATCGATTGTGCCACATAGGGCGATTGACATCCATATCAACAATCTCCTGTCAAAATTAATCAAAAGGGCTATATTAAAAAAAAGTCAAAAAGTATAGAACTAAATTAATTAAATTAAAAAATGGATTATATGATAATCAGGTACTTAGGGAGAACTTTACCAAAAAAAATAAATTAAATTAAAAAAATATTTAAAACTAATTTGACACTAGCACTATAGATTTATGGCTTTTCTAATAATTTTCCCATTTCAAAATTATTCTTCGTTTGCTATTACATTTTTACAAGTTATCGTACCCGATTGTCATATATCAATACTACTTTCATATCATTGGATTGCCTAAAAAAGGGCACATGCGCAAGTAACTCAAAACGTTACAAGCGAAAAACATCCCGTGATTCTATTTGGATTCTTCTTTCTTTTCTTCTCTTTTCTATTTTTCTCCCCCTTTTAATTGCATTCATATAAAATCATTGAGCTTGACATGCCAATGAACCGACACTCCTCCCCGATCCCACAAGACAAAAAGATAACGCAAAGTGTCGGCCTCCGCAAGAAATTTATCTACCTTAAACTTTCTCGTCGGATTTTCCCTTTCAGATGCACTTGTCCTGTTCATTTGCTATCACACGATCCACAAGAGAAAAATGTCACGAAAAGAAAAAGGCAACGAAAGGAGTCAGAAACGTCACGAGCATAGCCTGGTCCCAATCGTGGCCACTGAATTTTCGCCCAAGCGAGCATTCATATCTTCAATTATCTCATGGATGTTCATGGCGACTCGTGCGTTGCATGAACTTGGCAATTTGAGTGCTGGTGACCTACCGAAGGTTACGATCCATGTGCGAGGTTGACATTGCACGGCCGCATGTTCCATGTCCAACATGTACGCTCGGGGTCCATGCCATATGACATGCATTGACAAACACTCCACTGTTTTGGTCCATCCCCCACGTATTTCGTACGGCCCACCGATGCTTTGCCCCTCGAGCTGACTCCACTACATTGACATCGTCTGTGTGTGGCCGAAATTCAAACCGTGTAATTGCACCACGACATTAGGGTACTATACCCACCACTTTAAAAGTTAGTGTACACACGAGTCTTTAGATCTCTAAGAAACGGATGGAGAAAAGGTTAATTTGGATTACTCCTGCGTGCATGGTCACGGGCAATTACCTGTGAAGAAAGTGCGATGAGCTCGAGCTCTTGAATAGTGTTTCTCGGCATTCTAATGCATAATTAGTGGAACGCATGATCTGTTCTAACAATGGCCAAATGCTCGTGCGCAAGATTTAAAGCATTCTCTCTTCAAGCATTCCGCTCTTTTGCCGGTAATGTACTCGAGGATGAATTCCAAACATTTTGTTCAGCACTACATGTTGAATTTTTAGATTGGGGTTTTCTGCAAGGTTTAAGGAGATTATACCAAGAGGTTAGCGTGCGATCATCCTTCTGTTTGTTCCCTACGGGTTTAGGCGAACGGGCATGTGTAAAAGAATACGCAAGGTAGTTGAAGGGCGATATTGCGATTGATGACATATAATCATCCATCTTGATGGTAAGGGGGTTGGCATATATTTAGGGACAATTTGAGGGTTTGAAAATCCGTTGATGGTTTCTTCATGAAGCTTAGCAAAATGGGAAAGAAAAAAGAAAAGAAAATGACACACATAGTTCATAAATTTTGATTTAATATGTAATATGATCCATGAATTTTTAATTTTTACAACGTGATCCCTAAACTTTAACCCAACATCAAATATAGTACCGAAAATTTTAATTTATTAAATGTGATATCTAGACTTTTAGTACACGTCAATTTAGTCCATAAAAATATGAAGATATTCAATATTGTCACAATAATTCAAATTTAAGGACAATATTGAACATATAGTTAAAATCATGTTTATCAAATTAAAAAGTTCATGGATCATGTAAGAATAATATGTTTCATTATTAAGAGAAAAAAGACAATATATATTATATAGATTGGTAATTATTGGTCGACTTTGATAAAGCTTATGATAACTCGCCGACACAATTTTTATTTTTTTATTTTTTTAGTCTTGGAAGAAAGTTGTAACATGGGAGGAAGGGTCCTCCTCCTTTCCACTTTTTACCATTATTGCCGACATGTGATGGAGACATCGACTCCGCTTTGAAACTCATGCAGCCGCGTGAAGTGACTCCATGCAAAAAGGGTTTCTTGTAGACGTAGTTTTAAGTATTTGGATCGTAACTCTTAACATTCCAACAGAGCCAGATTTCAATTGTCGATGACCCATCTTATATCTCCCTCTAGTCTCCAATTCGTCAATTGCACTTGCCATTCTTAGTCTAATTTGCACGTGGGATGAGGTATTAAATGGTATTACACGCCATTTATTCACAGGCTACAACTTGATCTTATATGCATCTAGTTTTCCCATCAAATGATTTAAAATTTTTGGATAAGAGCTCCATAAATATGTTGAGTTAGCTCATTGACTCTAATTTTTAAAGCTCAAACTTTATCTTCTCCTTTGTGATTTTCGAGCGTGAGGTCTTAGAGCTCCAATAATCTACATAAGGAGGGACATAGATTTTACAGTACGTACCATCATTAGATACATCCCAAGCATGCGCGTGCATAGAGCACATCCCACACATATAGTTACATCCAATTACGTAAATCTTGCATTTTATGCAATTAGACTTTTTTAAAATTTGAAACACTTTCATTTACAATATAGGAGCACAAAAGTCTCTGCCTAAACACCCATGAAACATGTTATAAGTCTCATGAACTGGTTAATTCAAGCGTTTTAGCTGATGTAGATGGCCTTGACTCAAAGCATTTTGTACATTATTGGCGGGATTCAAAAATGTGACATTCGATTTCTAAGTTAGAAATTCTCAAATGAAGATAACGAAGGTGCAAATTTTAAGGGGTTAATTCGATATATTTTAAACTATCACAACATATATGTATCAACACATATATTCACTTATATTTTTTCATAGTTTTGTAAAGTATTTTAATCTTTGGTGGGTTTTTATTTATCTTTAAATAAAGTGGAAGGTTCTTATTTATACCTACCCCTCCCAGCTAATAATGCCAACCTTATTGCACATTTTTTAAAAAATATTTTTACCCAATTAACAGCACAATATTCGTTATCTCACACACACACACATATATATATTCCCTTTAGGTCCACGAAGAATTGCATGGCATACGCATTAAATATTTTGTCTTTCTCGTTGAAGCTATGGACCCTAGAGCTAAGGCCTGGGGGCATGGGGGATGAGAGATACTGACACATTCATTTTTTCTTTATTGTAGCTGTCAACAAAGCAGGAAATGGACCACGAAGATCTCATCAAATCTTGCGCATAATTAATACCTACCACAATTGGGACCAAAAAGAAATTAAATAATTAGAAATCTCCACAGACCGGTCGGTCCTTCCTTTGTCTTCCCTTTTGGTTATGATTGAACCATGCAAGTTTAGCTCCCTCCTCCTCCACCAAGAATATGACTCTCTCACAAGATAATTTGGATTCTACCTTCACTAGCATCGTAATAGAACGACGGTAACGGATCCGCTCAAAATAAATAGTACATATGATTCGAATTAAATGCTCTGTCCCGCCTGAAACTCTTATGAAAACGCTTAGGAGGATCTTGAAAATCTATAGCCAAAAAAAAAGAAAAGAAGCAAAGCTTGCGACGAAAGCGTGAAAACAATTAACTCAAGCAATTTTTATTTTAGGATTTTTACCATGGACTATTTTGCTGATGGTCAATTCGAACGTTAAAAGGGTTGGTTGCCAAATGTTTTGTTTTACACGGAAAGTATGCTTATAATTAGTCAAAGATTTCGCCACATTTTGTTTTTATTCTTTGTTCTATTACCCGTAAAAGTATTTTTCACATTGTTTTCTTTTTTTTGTGTGGAAAATCCAGCTTGCTGAGAAATCTATATTACTCTTTGGCCAAAAAAATAAAATAAAAAGGAAAGAGGAGAATATGGTACTCGAGACAAAAAATTAGGAAATTTGATCTAGAGGTGAAGATCAAGAAAAAAAATTTAACGGGTATCGGTATTTTATGTAGTGGATAGGGTAAAAATATAATCGATCAAATCACATAATCTTTGTAGGCCAAATGTATGAAAAATCTTATCATAACACGATGGCGGTGTTCAAACTAGCTGATCAACCCATCGCAATGCAAGAATGTATATATTCATGAATATTTAGGTATATAAGTAAAAGACCGAGCGAGTACTATGGCAATTGAGTTTTCTCATTATTGGCAGACTAAGCTATTTGATGTTTTGTTTGCTTCTTTAGCTAGCATCAACGCTACAGATGATGGAATCTGAAATCTAGATTACAAACGGATCCGATGAAAACCATACAGAGGATTTGCCGACACGTGTCTTGCCTCTCATCCTTCTTTGTAAAATGGCATTTCTCGGTCTCACGTGCATCTAACAAAGATAGTCGCTCTCATGCAGAAATTTCGCATCTTCAATTATCTTTTAAGTGCTGCAAATTGCCCATGCACCATCGTGCATTATCACGATCTTGGGGCAAGATGGGATGTGAACCAAACACGTGCGTCCAATTTGATCACGTCACTGAAATTAGCAACGATAGGAGGGGTCAAATAAGCTACTGATAGATTAATTCAGCTTTTCAACCTAGGTATACACTTTAGTCCCCGCGAGTCTCTTTCATGCGTCCCGATACTTGGAAAAAATCATCGCGCCCGCTTAGTGGTCCGTCATGACCTGTTGTTTTCATCAAACAAACCAAGCACGATTCCACCTAATCTAATCTCGTCATCATTCAATCGGGGTCAAATCAATCAAACCCGTGTGGTACCATCATCTCCACCTTCTTCTCGTCGAGGATCTCTATGCTATGAGACGAATTGGATGACCAAGCTCTTGCGCACTCGTGCGAAGTCGAATTCGTTTTTGTCTCCATTGAGTTAGTCAATGCAGGGACCCTAAAAAAACAAATCAAGGAAAAGATTGGCCCGTGGATTTCCTACCCATGATTTGTTGGGTCGGAATCAAATTTTGGCTGAAGTAAGGGATGACACAAATAATCTATGAATTTTAATTTAATATATAATATGATATATGAATTTTTAATTTATTTTATGGAGTCCCCGAACACTTAGTACATTTAGTCTCAGGGATTACATTTAACAAATATTAAAAGTCTATGGAGCACTTTGAATAAATTAAAACTTCATGGACCATATTGAACGTTTGGATAAAGTTCGAGGATTACTTTGAAAATTAAAAGTTTAAGAACTATATCACACATTGAGCCAAAATACATGACAATTTGTATCATCATACCAATTTAATTTTGGGTGGCAAAGTAACAAAATATAAAATAATAATGATTCAATATAATTCATAGACTTTTAGTAGTTGTTCAATTTAGTTCATGGATTATTTATATGAAAATGTTTAATGTTATTAATCCATTAATTCAAATTCATGGACAATATTAAAAATTTTCATATAATCCAAAGAAATTTAGGGACAATATTGAATATTTTCATCTAGTTTAAGGGTTAAATTGAATATGCACCAAAAATTCAATAACTACATAGAACAATTTAAAAGTTTAGAGATGACATTACATGTTAGGTTAAAGTTCAAATATCATATTGAGTAAATTATAAGTTTATAAATTACATTACATATTGCACATTTGACCAAAGTACATGGACCATTTGTGTCATTATATCACTATAATTTTGGGTGGAAAAGTAACAAAATATAAAGATAATAATGATTTAATAAAGTTCTTAGACTTTCGGTAATTATTCAATTTAGTTCTTATATTATTGAAAATGTTTAATGTTATCAATCCATTAATTTAAATTCAGAAATAATATTGAATATTTTCATATAATCCAAAAAAGTTTAAGACGATATTAAACACTCTCATTTAATTTAGGGGTTAAATTGAACACGTATAAAAAGTTTAAGTATTATATGGAACAACTTAAAAGATTATGGATAATATTGCATGTTAAACTAAAGTTCAAAAATCATATTAAATAAATTATAAATTTACAAATCACATTACATATTAATCCCAAATTTACGGCCTGTTTACATTATTTTCTTTTCTTTTTGTTTTTTATGAACTCTAGTGGCCAGTAGCTATGATATGAAGAATGACCAAAACCCGCAAATCACTGTACTTTTGAAGAGACACGACTGCAGGTAGAATCACGCTGTTGCAAATGGAGATCAACCACAACGGAGAGCCAACGTTCGTTTCTCCATCTCCATTTTCATATTCAGAAAATTGCTATTGGACTTTATACTAAAAGAAAATTGAATTAGCGTGGACCGATCCCAAGACCTTTTTGGTCATTAGGGTTCTCCTTCTTCCTTTTTTCTTTTCCCCCTTTTTCAGCGCGGCCTGCTCTAAGTTTCTAAGGATTAAAGGGAGGGAAGCAAAAGGAAAAAAGCGAGGAAAGGGAGGAGACACCAATGGCGGAGTCAAACGGTGGTCAAACCGCGAGACACGAGGTCTGCGCCACACGTGTGCGGCGTAAGACGCAGGGATGACACCAAGCGTACGAAAAAGAGGTAAAGCAGAAGAGGAGGAGGAGGAGGAGGAGGAGGAGGGGTTTGATTTCGCTTCCCAAGGTCTGTTTCGCTTCGCACGAACGGGTTTCCCCCAGCCCCCCTCCCCCGGGGAGCCCCCCAGGCTTTGCACGTGCGGTACGGCCTGGAAAAGTCGGTCCGACAGCGACCTCTTATCGCCGAAGGGGGTTCACATGGACTTTGAACTAGCTGCCACACCACGTCGTACTGTCGTATCGACAAATCATTAAAGACGTCGATCTCAATCATCGAACGCCGTCGATGATGCGAACCCGACCGAGCCCTCCGGCGGAGAAGCACCGGGCACGAAAGTGCCGAGAGGGTCGTTCGAATTCCTCATCGAAGGCGCATGGACGGACGATGGAAATCGACGTTCGGCGGGGCGAGCGCGTCGCGAAACCGGTTTCCCGCGCGGCGCTGCATGTTTCGATTCTTTGGTCGGTTGCGTGCGCGGTGTCCGGCGGTGAAGTGACAGTCGATTTGCGAATCTGGGGTTGTTTGTTTCGGCAAATTCAACAGGCGGTTCCCCCCCCCCCCCACCTGCGCTGTGACAGCGACGAGGGGAGCTGAAGGTACGCGTTGGGGAAAGGGTCGATGGCGTTTACCCAAAAGAAGGGAGTTAGGGGCAATGGAAGGGAGTTCCTCTTTTGAGAAGGGGAAGGGATTCGTCCCACCAGTTCAGTCCTGATTTGACGGGGAAGTCCGGCTGGTTGAGAATCTCCGGTTGAGACTCGACCATTCTCTCTCTCTCTCTCTAATCATGGTTGCTGGGAAAGGATGTTACTAAATCCATGACTGTGTTCCAGACCCAAAAAGAAAAAGGAAAAGAAATCCACGACTGTGTCTTGTAACACTTACACACGTTTGAATTCAATCCGAAATACTAAATGGAGCAGGGAGACACTATGTATGGTCAAGTTGCATTTGTTTTGCAAAAAATAAACTATTCAAAACGTATTTTCTAGAAATGATCATTTGTATTGTTTGAAACAATAATTTTATCATCGACAGCAATTTATATCTAAACATTTTCATGAATAATGCAAATATATTTCATTCATATATCTTTGTAAGTGATACTAGTTATCTTTTTCTAAAAATTATTTTTCAAATTATTCATTTTTTGTGAAACAAGTGGATCCCTAGATTTTATTAGACAGTGGTGAGATAAGAACCCCTTTTCTTCCCAATTTTCGAGAACCTGGAATTTTGACACATGTAGAATTATGGGTAAATTTGATTGTGAACTTGCTTAAAAAAAATAATTGTTATGGTTCTTAGAGCTATAGGCTCCAATATTGAAGCACATTCACATAAGCCACTTGATAAAGAGGTGTTCTTATGTTTTAGGCGAAAAAAATTGATAACGTGGGAAATAATTTTTAAAAAAATATTCATTCATGTCAATTACAAAAAAATGAATGAACAAATATTTATCATATACAAAAAAATTTAGACATAAATTATTGTTAATAATGAAATCATTTTCTATTGACTTGATTTTTTAAGCGATATGGGCAATCATTTTTATATAATTATTTGACACATGGCCCATTTCAGATATTTATTTAAAAAAATAATGATACTTTAGGTCATTATTTGAAATTTTCTCTAATTTTTATGTTATACAACAAAATATGCATTCTTTTACCAAAAAAAGAAAACTCGGTAGGTTTCTAGGATTCAACCGATTCGGTCGATCTCGATTGGGAATCTCCGGTTAGTCATGGGTTCTTCGTCGGCAATCGACCCGGCTCGAAAATTGATTATGTTTTGGTGCGAGTCGAGATGTAGAACACGAAGATTTAGGGAAGAAGAGAGGACGAGAGAGGGGGTCCTAGGAAGAAAGTTCCGAAACGACGTCGTATTTAATCTCCAAGCTCCCACTCGCCAAGATGGGCCTTCAAGATTCGCTCGGTTCACAATCCCCACTTCACCGAAACAAAATTTGGCCCAACGTATGTGTAAAGAAACCACTCAAATTCAACGGCCCCTACAAAAAACCTCCCTTGGCGCCAACTTCTCAGAGGACAACAACCTTTGAACGTACGGACGACGATCGTCTAATCGCCGGTGGAGTCGATGATTTATAATTGCGACGTAGGTCCTCTGTGGCTCGTTTCGCCGGAAGAAAACCCGCCGGTTGAAAGCCAATTGCAGCGTATGATACGTCGACCCTCTTTAGACACTTTCAAGCACGGTGCATGAAGGTGGATGACGCGAGGAGGAGCGTTGGATCCTTGGGGAAAATGTGAAAATCTGGAAGATGGGCTTGTACTGGTTTGCGCGTTCGATTGGGCTGTGGAGGCCCAATAGTGATTTCGTGGTTCGAGGTTGTCCTTTTACGTTTGGGTTTGTTTTAATGACCCAAAATCACTTTGGTCCAAAAAAAAAAAAAGAGAGAGAGATCAAATAGAATCAAACCAAACAGAACCAAACCGAACCTGCTCTTTTTACGTTCAATGGCCCTATCTAACCATCCCGAGTTGTATGACTTTCCACATATACCCTCGTCATACGAAATCCAACTCTAGGTCACCAATTCATTGACGCCGTTTGAATAAGAGCAAACTCGAGAGTTCTAAAGGAAGCAAGATGGAAGGAATCGAGAGCTTTCGACTCTCACAATAGAACATGATGTAATTGAGGGTGCACGCATACGGATTTCTTTTATAAAATGACATGGAATCATGTGGGTAAATATTACACGGTAGGTATGCAACAAATTACTCTAGAAAGATTGTGTAGCCTTCTTTTTTTTTCCAACACAAGGCGCATCCATCGTAATTAATTCGAATCTTTTTTTGCTTAAAAATGTAATTAATGATTCATAAGAAAAAGTCTACAACAACTCAACTCTGACAAAATGGGTAACAAACTAATTTCTTAACCCATAGCTATAAATTAGTTTAAAATGATAAAATCCAATATAATACAGGTGTTACGGTTCGTAACTTACTTAAATGGATTCAGCAACATCTCAACCTAGCTCTAGCTCACTCTATGCTCTCAACTAAGTTTTGGTATGAATTTCCCTAGATTAAGTTAAATAAGGAAGTGCTTTACTAATGCGAATCAATTCGAATACTGAGTCATTAGATTTGCATCAGATGGAAATTGAGCCAAAACAGACAAACTGATCAAATTGGGTCGGGTGATTTTTCAATCCGACTCGGCCCACCCGTCAAATGGGTCCACCAACACAACACATCGAATTTCTGGGCATTAAAAAAAAAAAAAAATTGGCAGCTTCGCGCGCCTTCGACGGCAAAAAAAAAAAAAAAAAAAAAAAAACACTTTCCTTGACTTTTTTCTTTTACTGAGCTCATCATTATATATTATATTATATTATATTATAATATTTATACATATAGATATTATATTAGATTTGGGATGTAGATTACTTCCTCCACTGTGCGTGTGTGTGTGTGTGTCTCCGTTCACCTTTCTCTCAAATTACGCAACGCCCACACCCACTTCCTTGTTGATTGTTCTCGTCGTTCTCATTCGCCATTACGCATAAAAATTGTACCTTCCTTGCTCCTTCTTCTTCCTTTTCTCCTTCTCCTTCTTCTTCTTCTTCTTCCTTCCTTCCTTCCTTCCTTCCTTCCTTCCTTAGGTTTCAAATTCTTCACGTTACTCCCAACAACAACTCCTCCTCCGCCTCCTTCCCCCGATCGCCTGCCCACCCGTTTCATCTGAATCGCCGCCGTCGCCGCCGTCGCCTTTGTTTCTCGCTTTCTTCTTGTGTTATTCTCTTCCATCCCTTCCCTTCTTCCCCCTCGTCTTTTGACTCGGGTTGTTTCTGCATCTGTGGATAGTGGGTTCTTTCCGAGGTATGGGGAGGGTATTTGTGGTGACCCTCGAAGGGAAGATCTACAGCTGCTGCCACTGCAAGACCCACCTCGCGCTCGTCGAGGACGTCGTCTCCAAGGTGGGATCTTCCGTCCTTTTTCCCTTTTTGGGTTTCCCCCCCTTGTCGCTGATCTGCCCGATCGTTGCTCGGCTCCCCGTCGTCGTCGTCGGCGGCGGCGGCGGCGTCCGAAGCGCTTTAGATAACGATGTCGCGATGTCCGTCGTTAGGACTAGATGTGATTGTAGTGAAGATCGCGATGGTGGGTTAGGATTCCGTCCTCAAATTGAAGTTCTTTTTATGGGCATTTTTTCATCGTAAAGGAGGAGATGAGTTAAGCTAAACTAGCGGAGAGCAACGACTGTATGGCTCTTGAAGTGGATGATCGTCGCAATGCTGAATTAAAGATCTGGTCTTAGTTTGAAGTAATGAATGGGGCACTGTGCGCATTTTGCGCTTCCAGTCTGTGTATATGGATGCTTCATCGGGAATGTCGATAAGATGATCTCGGAGCTTTATGGTATTATGCAGATGAGGTCTTTTAGTTTTAGTGGTCGACTTGATTCCGAGGATTGTTCGACAGGACGATCCTTAGCTACTTTCTAGTTGACATATAAAAATGCAAAATTGCGATGGCTGTAAGAAATGGTTGTTGTTTGGTTCTCGAAAAAGGCTTTGCTTGGGGAGGTGGGGGGACCATGGATGTCATATGCTTCTGCATCAGTTGCTCATTGATGCACCCAGCATTCACTTTTGCTAAACATTGAAAGTTTTCTCCAGTGTGCTGAGCTTCTCTTTCCACACTCATAGGTTTGGAGAAAAGATTGGCCTCACTCTTGCAGTTGTTCCCAGTGTCATCTTTAAGATTTGATATTTATTTGATTTTGAAGCAAGAACTGGAGTTTCCTTTCTCATAGTAGAATGCGGTTGGTCTTTCTTTGCTATAAGGGGAAGCCAATCTTAGAGCGTGCTAGTTATTCCAAGACAAAATAATCATTGAACTCAGAATGTCTCAGATATTAATGAGAAATCTTACCTGCCAGTTGTTCTTTTCCACTTATGGCGTGTGAATGAGGTCGTGATGCTTAATGCTCCATCAGTTCCCTACTCATGATCCTAGATAAGTTGAGGGGTACTATCATCTGCCCTTGCAACCTCTGATTTACTTCTTTATGAAAAAATTGGTTCCTCCAGGAGCAAACTTACATTACTAAATGTAAGTTCTAATAAATGGACCAGTCTCTAGTTTTACTGCAACTTACATTACTAAATAGGATACTTTAGTATGTTGTCAGCTCACTCGCACGTTCTGACATCATGTTTGCTTGTGTTCTTGCACTCAGTCTTTCCACTGCAGGCATGGGAGAGCTTACCTCTTCAACAAGGTGTAAGTTTTTCTCGACTTTGGCTCCCTTTTGTATCAGTACATGTGCCAATTGGGAGGAGAAACTAAATGGATGCACATGAGAGTTATTTCTCTTACTTTTTTAAGGGAACTTATTTAGCTTGCACCTGTTATATCAGTATAGAAAATCATGTCTTCGTTAGGGGGAAAAGAGCTTTTCAGTTTGCTGGACACTTCTGAAGCATGTCACAGGATCAGGGCTCTATTTACTCTACAGCTTCGGCTTCCTTTAATGACGTTAGAATGTTCCTGAGCTGTATACGATTGTGACTAATTGGCTTGAAGAGGCAGCCCTTTTGGCCATAACCTGCAACTGAAATTTTATGTTTGTGCTTGTTACATTTGTGAATTGAGAAATTAGGATATCTGTCTGCAGGTATTCATGAAAATGTCAAGAAGCTAGAGTGGTGAAATTGAATGATACTTTCCACTAGCATACTCAAATGATGGGTGATGAACAGTAATTGAATTCTCTCTATCGCACGTTTTGTTCATTTATCAATTATTTGGCAGAGTGAATGTGTCTACTGGTGAGAGAGAAGAGAGACTGATGATGACTGGGATGCACACTGTTGCTGACATTTTCTGTGTTGGTTGTGGAGCAATTGTCGGGTGGAAATATGTAAGATCAGGATGCAGTGACTTTAAAATGATGGCTTAAACACACTAGTTTTGTTGCTCCAAGTGATTCGGGTGGTTTTTACAGGAGACTGCTCACGAAAAGAGTCAGAAGTACAAGGAAGGAAAATCTGTTCTTGAGCGGTCAGTAGACATTGTGAAATTACAGATGGTCGTTTCAGTTGTGTGTTGGAAAACTTAGGGGGATTAAGGTTGTACGAATTGAAAATGTTCTGTTGTTGAGCAGGATTAAGTTGTTTGGTCCCGATGGAGGCAGTCACTGGTCCAATCATGAAGCACATATCATCGGGAGTAGCGATGCTGATGACGTTTGATTGCCCATTTGAACTTCCCAAATGTACATTCTGTAACCACCAATATTCTTGTTCAGCTAATGTGAATTTATTTTCGACTCAACATTCCTTGTTAAGCAGCTGCTGCTACTTGCTGCCGAATGACATGATTGGAAAACAAACATTTGATTGTTTCATTCTGATCTTTATTGAATATTCAATCTTCTCCCGCACCTAGCGTTTTTTCTTTATAAGACTGGTACATGTTCTTGCTACTGGTCATTTGTGTGGTTGAACGAGTGATATAATTGATCAGAGATCACAGAATAGCAATCTTAGAGCCATACAGTGGCCTGGTCATGAGCTGGAGACGGACCGAGGACAGGAGAATCGATTCAATCCCTGTGTACTCCCTTTATTCTGTTCGTGACTTCTCAAAGGATAATCGAAGTTACGACATCTGGTGAACAAATTCTTTTTCTCCCCATTCAGAAGAAATCATCTACCGACTGCTGACGGGATAAAAGCGGACTGCTTTTCCATTCGACACGGCTCAATTGCATCGGCCAAACTCTTGAACTGCTTATATTTCCATATCAAGAACGCAAGCTTTCCACGAGTCTGTTGGGACTGATGGAACCGCTTCGCCTAAGTTTGGTGCACATCACTCGTTTTGATTTCACTTGACCCCGCAGCTCAAAATGTCTTCGATAATACTCTCTTTGAAGTCCTTCAATCTTGACGCGTGAGCTACGCAAGGCGTAGAATGCGACATGAGACTAGAAACTCAAGACACATTAACTTCGAATGTGACCATCCAAAGGCATCTCATTTTCATGCTTTATGGCGGAGTTAGTGAATTCCGGGTGGTGGCCATTTGCCATCCACTTCAATTATCTCCTCGCTTTTGTCAAACCCAACTGGTTCTGGAGATGATTTAAAGTATCGAAATATAAAATCTCAATAATTTGATTTGATTGCTTTGTCAAACCCAACTAATCATCATGCCCGGGATGATAGGAAGACAAGACTCTCCCTCGTCTCTTTCCTTGTGCAGAAAACGACACGATTTCATCCTCCAATATACGAGACGATGGCGAGTGATTTGCGGATCCCTGAGAATTCTCTGTAGCTTTTGCAGAAAACGACACGATCTCATCATCCACCCAGCTGGGCATGCCCAACTGAACGTCCTGCTCTAAAGTTTTGCTTTGAAATTGAAACCGGTATAGTCAGACCAAACTAAATAAACATGATCGAATTCTTTGAAGGAATGAGCGCGAGTATCGATGAACTCGAGCGAGTGGAACCACATTACTATCGAAAGCCGCCTGCTGCCGATGGATCATAACCTGATGATCCAAGCCGCGACTCTCTTTATCGTCGCGGATCCCTCCTAGAGGGGTTGGAACCTGTACTAAACAAGACAATACCTCAATCCTTAAAACTCAAATTTTGGAGAATTGACCATTCAAAGTTAAGGTACCTTCCAAGGCTGACCGGGTTACATACTTATACCATATGCATCATATATGCTGCTATATAAAGTAATTAGAACCTCTCATTTTTCTAGAGGTTGCTATTTTCTTTTTAAAGGTATCTTAAGTTAGTTATCTTTATGCGCGTGCAACCAAATTGGTTCTATCCGGAAATTGGACTAGACTATCTGAAAAACAGATCTGAGAATCGGTTCTTGTTAAAACCGGTTAAGGAACAGGTTCTGAGTGAATACCCACTCAGGAATTAGACTGGACCGCGCTATTTTGGAGCCGGTTTTATAATCTAAAAAGCAAAAAATTTGATTTCTTTTTTCCCTAAATTCTAACCTCAACATTCTTTCGTCCTTTGTCCTTCCTCGGAACTCTTTGCCAATCTTTCCTCATCCTTTAAATTTATGGTTGAATGTGGAATGGAGTTTTATAATTTATGCTCTTTTATAACTTGTTTAAAGTTTTTATTTATCTCATGTTATTTTTGACGGATTAGGATTTCTCATATGATTTTGTTGTAGAAATTAAACCAAAAAAAGGAACAAAAAAATAAAATAGGTTATCATATAGACTCTAGAATCGGACCAGAAATATAGGGCAGGTTCCAAAACCAATTTTAGGTAAGGGAAGATTCTAGGGTCCAAAAATTGAGAATCGATTATAACATAGTAGGTTATAGATTTATGACATGATAGGTTTAAACTCTAAAATCTACCCACCCAAAAACTGATAACTCCTAATTATCTTTTTATATATATATATTGATAAATGCTACTATTTATTGATAAATGCTTAGACTTGTAATTCTAATTTATCTTTTAGTACATTTCAATTTTAAACATTGAGTCATATCTGTCTTAATCGTATAGAAAAAACAAAAGCAATAATCTTGACATATTTTTCTTTCTGTATATTTGTGTACAATTTCTTCATGTTGTCTCAATGATTTCTTTCCATTAATTAACGAATCAAATATCTCGTGATAAAGCAAATTTTCAAAATCTTTTAAATGTCAATTTTTTCCCATATATGCAAGTCATTTGCATTTCTGTTAATTGTTACAATTTCAACCTTCTTAGCACGAAAATTATTTTATAAGAAAATTTTCAAAAAACCTTCTCTACTTTTCATTCCCACGTAAATTTGCATTCTGAGTTTTGAAAACTCGGCATCCCTCTCTATGCGTCTCTCTCCTTGACCATGGCAGGGTGCGACCTCAGATTTGGGTCAAACTCAATCTCATTCTAGCTTGAAGGAGCAGAGCTTGACAAATCTATCCAATCGAGTTCGTCTCAGATCTATGTTGATCTTGACAAATCTGAGTTGAGCTCGACATCAGCAGAACTCGATAGATTTGAGTCGAGCTCAATGGCAGCGGAGGTTGCTGAGGCACAGCTCAACCGGGGCTGCAGGCAGCGGCGGCGGCATAATGGGCGTTTACAGCACCAAGAGCAAAGGGGCCAGTGGATTACGATTTTGAGCAAGTGAGTTTTCATTGTGGGTGGATTTGAAATGGGGAGGGGTGAAATTGAAATGAAAATAACAATTTGTAAATAGGACCTAATGTTAGACGAAACCTGAGATGCTAATTGTAAATTTGCAAAGCTCAAGATGCAAATGGCCCTCAGGTTGGAATGTGAGGATGCCTTTTGATATTCTCTCTTATTCTATGAAGAAAACAATGCGAAAACACATGCACAACAGAGAGAGAGCCATTGCCATGGTGGAAAAATCTAAGAAAAGTATGCACAGGCAATGCCTTTTTACGGGTCTATCTATGATGCAACATACCCGACGCTTGAAAATAATGCTGCGCAGGGGCAAGGTTCATCTGAAATTTCGTCCACCAACTCAACAAGTTCAATGGAAGAACATCGTAAGGCATACCAGCACGCACTCACATTTTACATCAATCAAGACTAAGGGAAGCATTGACAATTGATCATGCGATGGAACTGTCAGAGCTTCCTAATAGTCCTGAAAAGATGACAATATTCAGGCAGCAAATGAGCGACTGCTTAACATCATCTGTCCAATCTGGTAACACTTGATGAGTTCTTCCTCAAAAAAATAGATCACCCAAGTGAATAGACCATTCGCTCAGACAACTCTCGACCGACCGCCCTCACGTACCTCTGCACTCGGGCTTCCAGGTATCTTTCCTTATCAGGATTAAAGGCCCCTCGCAGATCCTTCATAGAAGAAATAGACCAGTGAGTCATTTGGTGTATCAAGTGTATATACAGGCAAATTGCAAGACGGATCTCTGTTCAAGATACCAAGTAGATTATGTAATTATGTGAGTTCCATCATTTAAAGAAAACACTAAGTCTAATTCTGTGACGGGTAAAATCAACTAAATAACTGGTGGCTTGAATTAAAGAAAAGCAGGGCACTGGCTGAAGAACTGTCCAGACAATGGCCCATTGGCTTCTCCTCTCACCAAAAAGCCAGTGCAACCTCAGAATGACATTCAACAGTGAAACGTCAAATAACAGACGCAAAAGAAGCTTCCCAACCAATAAAAGAGGAGATTCAGAGTTGCCAGTCAGTGAACTATTCATACCTTGTATCTCAGGCGAGACTCCTGTAACCCTATCAGAGTATTTCCAATTTCACTATTCTCTGTTTCAGAGAGTTCCACATCAGAGCTTTCACTTTCTGATTCAACATCCGAATCTTCCTCTTCAAGGTAAAACATTTCTTCATCTCCAACTAAAAGATCATTCGAGTCCTTATGCTCACTTTCCTCATGCTGATGTTCACTGATATGATCAGAAGTTGGAGGCAGCAATGGCTTTTCATCTTGGTCTTTATAATCCGACAGGACAACATACTTACTTCTATCAAGCAGAGGCTTTGCAACGTCGAAGGGAACCCACCTGAGATATGCATTAACTAGCTTGCACATTAACTTTGATAATATGTAGAGGTACTTATTGCACATGTAAAAGAATAACATAGCTCACATGGTGACTATTAAGTTTGAAGTAGTTGAACTAGGAGGGATGATGAATTTGAAAGTTCACTTTTTCTCACATTTGGAAGACCCTCAAAAAATGAAGTTTCTTGCAAAGAAAAAAGAAAGTGTGAGAGGGACGTACTGGAAACGGAGGGGACATAGAAGCTCAGATGGCCAATATGCTGCTTTATATCTCATCTTGCTGCATGAATGAATGTAATAGCCAAGGTAATAATACTGAAGACTGGGGCAGTGAAATTGATTCTCCTTCACACAATTTATTTCTTGCAAAGCCGAATATTTCCCCAAAGATAAAAAGGCAAAGTCAGGGTCCCAAAATAAATATTTACTTGACAAGCATTTAGGAAGGATATCCACCACACCAACTGCAACTAATCGGCCATCGATAACATATGACTGATGGAAAGACCCAAAACCGCAGGGAGGAACTGAACCATCACCAGTGGAGGGAACAAAAACCAATGGTGTGTCAACCAAAAATCTCCTGTATGAACTCTCTGTAACATGGTCTGGATCGTCATTGTGCACTTTCAACTGATATCGTCTGTACAGCTCAAATTCTTCAGGCTCAAAAGTGGATCTTTTCAGAAGAATCTCAAGCTTCCGCCTTTGTCCTGTACAACAGTTACAGCGCCTCACCATACATCTTCTCTTGTTTCCACTTCTCGTTAAAGATTCTTTAGAGAGAGATTTTTCTTGGCCAGACTTTTCTGCTGAAGTGTGCTCTGCAACGGAATAAAAGTTCAGATGTCCGTCACATGTGTGGATCAAGAGGCCAGATGTTTCACCCATCTGAGACAATGACTGTGCCAACTTTTCTCCAATAGTTTGAGGTGGCAACTCAGAAGGCAGCTGGTCTTCTGCCGAGTTTCCAGAGAATTCTGACTGTTTCTCATCCTTTTTTTCTGACCATGCACGCCTTAAAGTGGCAGCCAATTGGAAAGCAATGTTACTGGTATACAAGAGATTTTCTAATCCTTTGACCAGCTTCTTCTTCTTCTTGGTGGGGGAGACTCCTTTGACAGAAGCTTTAGGTAATTGAAGATTGGCAGGGAATCTCTCACTTTCAATGCATGTATGCACAGCCTTATCAATTGCATCAGACAAGTAATGCATAAATTGTTCTGGTTCATTCTTATCCTCCTCCTTGTCCACAAAAGGTTCAACTGTTGCCAAGCTTGACCTTCCATGACATTCACATTCACATGCCACTTTAGGAGTACTTAAATCCTCCAGGAGCTCATACTTGGCTTTGGTGTCCAGTGTACCACCCAAAAACCTAGAAACTAACCACCATGGTGAGAATTTCTAGTACATTATATCCAGAGCATACGGCTTTGCTAAATCCTCACCTCAGAGGTATAATTTGGTTGAAATGCATAAGAAGCTGAACAGCTTTAGCAACCATTGCACTTGTTAAATTTAACTTCATGGTGTAAAAAAGTCTAAGAAATTTCTCAAGGAGCGAAGAAAGCAAAGCTCTTTCACTTTGAGAAATCTCCCAGGTTGGAAATCTTAGTGACGTCAAACTAAAATTTCACTCATGGAGCAATCCATTGAAATACCATTTCGATGGCTACTAGCCTTAGAGTGGGCAAATAGTATTTTTGACGACCAATGCTTTAATCAATCAACAAAGAATGGACTCCAAACCTGAATGCTGTGTTGAAAAAAGGGTGGTGGTTGATTTTGCAAAACGCAATGACAATAGAACGATCAAAAATCACATGCGAAGATGCAACGATCCAATGAATAGAATCCTTAATGTAGAGAGGTTATTAAAGTAATACCTTTCCATACGTTTGCGTACTCGATTTTGTTCCTTGGAAGGAGAAAAGTCTGCTGCTCTTAAGCGGATAGTATAAGAAGGGCAACATGTACTACTCATATCTGGCTTGTAAAGGAAAGAGCCAGATCTTCTCCATCCTCGATCAAGGAGATCTACAGGATGCATATCAGAGTATGAATTGCCATTCAAAAGAAAAATGCACAATCATTGAATGTACTATAAAATCTATCCGATCCATTATTACCACAGTAGGAAAACTAGCAGAGAAATCCATCAGGTGCATTTGAAAGAAGAATAAAAGGAAAAGGGAAGACACAGGGACGGAAATGACTCAAGTCGGAACTTCAGCATTTACCGTAGCTCCCACATGGTTTCTCTGTGCTCGTGCAGTTAACTACGCACATACAGAAGCATACACGCATGCCTTAACAGCTGACAGAACAAGTACGGAAAATTTTTCCTTATACGGATCAAGCATTCGAAAATTTCTCTAGTTCTTTCAAGCGGACATATGCACATTATGAGTCTACAGCTGTGGAGAGTTGATTGGTAACAGCGCATGGACGAGCTCAAGCTGCCAAGACTCTCAAAAGAGGAAATCGCACCAACCTTGATAGTCATCCACGGTTAGGCTCTGCATCCACAAGCCTGCAATCCAAGTCGAAGAGACGTTAACAAGAGAAAATCCGAAAAGGGGAAAAATCGTCAGCGCAAGCCGACACGCGCGCGCGCGCACACACAATGAAGCAGCAGATTGGAACTAAAGACTAACGCGATCAGTAATTCCAGCAATCGCAAGAACCTCACAACCGATGACAAAGCCGGAAAAAGCAAACCCGAAGCACAGGATTTCCGGTCCCAGCCAATCCCGAAATCCCGAAACACCGCAGCTCGGGCAAAACCGTACTCACAACACCGGGGAACACAAGAAACGAAGAAGAAACAGTACGTACCGTGAGAGAGGCTGGACAGATTGGGAGATCTGCAGTACCCGCAGGAGCTTCTCCGGCGGCCACAGTCCACGAGCACCACCGACTCCCCCCTTCCGCCGCCGCCGCTGCTGCTCGCCTCGTTCCGATAATTGCCCGCCATCTCCGATCGAAGCACCTTGCCTTCAACTATTCATCACCC
Source organism: Corymbia calophylla (assembly GCA_014182845.1). NCBI lineage: Eukaryota > Viridiplantae > Streptophyta > Magnoliopsida > Myrtales > Myrtaceae > Corymbia > Corymbia calophylla. The sequence continues at coordinate 5,236,863 of CM024697.1, read as the reverse complement.
AAACCAGAGGCAGAGCGAGAGAGAGAGGAAATCGCCGACGTCTCCTACTTCTACAAGCTTCGAATATGTCGGGTGAAGATGACAGACGACCAGGACCAGGTGCGGTCCGTTTCGAGAATGATAAGATTTGATCCCGTGGGCTCTTCTTCAAGCTGAGGACTCTCCGCGAGTTGCCGTACCCGATCCGGTTTTCCTCCCCCCCCTAAAACCACCCCTCCCCCACCCCCGGGCAAAAAAAAAAAAAAAAAAAAAAAAGAGAAAGTGTTATCTCCATTTCATTCTTTGCTTTCTGGTCACGTATTCTTAGAATAATTACCGGACGAGCCCAAAATTTCCACCTTCCCATAGGGAAGGGCCCATAGAAAAGCGGCAATTTGCGTTTTTCACCCCCCAGGAGTCTCTTCCCCTAAATATGGTTCGATCGGGGTCACGTGCTAAAATAGCTCAAACTTCAATTACGAAGTACAAGTCCATTTCCCATTAAGAAAGTACGGGTTAGTGTTGGGTCTCGATAGTCCACAGTCGATACAAGGGAAAGGGGAAGTGCATGAGGAAAAAAGATACATATTGAGAAATTGAAAAGCAAGGGGGACCGACGTCCAAGGAATTGCTCTTGCTGGTGGAGGTGGAGCTGGAAAGCCTGTGACCGAACGATGCATTGTACGGATTACGTATCATATCCATACCCTCCACCAATCAAGGCACAGGTGACGTATTTCGTTCATATACCTAACCGTGATCGCCGTATTTGAAGTCTTATCGCTACCCCCAAAATTAAGTTAAAGCCCTATACCCACTAACCAACAAAAAGTTTGAGAAAGGCGTCGTGGCAGGGATTTCAATAGCCGCCTTTGACAGATGATGGATGATGACGATGGAAACCGACTCCAACTCAACCCCACCCAAGAAACAACATTCTCCTACGGACGATTAATAGTTAAGAATGTGTCCATTTACATAATAATTTCTTTTTAAAAATAAATTTTTTTTATTTTTATTCTCTAAAATAATTTCTTAATAGAAAACGTATATGATAATTATACAAAACTTCTATTCTCAAAATATAAAAAATAAAAAACAAATTTGGTACAATTCACAATTTTTTGATGACCTAAATTTTTTAATAATTTTTTTCAGATTTTTTTTTTTTTTTTCTCCTTTCTTTTTCTTCTAGCAGTGACCAATAGCAATGACTAGTTAAAAGAGAAAGAAGAAGAAAAGAAGAAAAAAAAAACTTATTTAAAATATTATTCTCAAGAACAAAAAATATATTTTTTCTACTCCATGTTTTTGTTCTAAATTTATTCTTTGAAATAATTGTATATTCCGAAAAATAAAACATTAACTAGAACAACTTTATATTCTGAAGAATAAAAATATTAGTTAAAATTATCAAATAAGTTTCTATTCTTAAAAAAAAATTGAAACGTTAACTAACACGTCATAAATAATCAATTCCGGCCCTTTTCATATTGACTCGGAGAATTCTGCAGGGCCTAGAAAGCATCAGACAGACCAGATGGCCTTCCATTCTTAATATGATTACGATCCATGGCATTTACACACCCATGAATCTAGACGTGATGTGAAGAGATGACAAGACCATCACCTCGAACGTCAATTGCATAAAGGCTAGCATGGTATTAGTTGGTCCTGTGCCATCGGCAACACTTGACCCCATGTGTGTTCCAAAAAGAGAGGAACTCTATGATGACATTCCAGAGGATGCATTTTCACTATTAAGCTATCAAACAAGAACGAGAATACCAAATTTATAGTCCTATTCAAGCAGCGACAACGGCTTCAGGGGCCACCGCCGAAGCAGTAGCCGCCTTTTCGGGAGCATCAGCCACCACGGCACCACTGACTTTATCATCATCTGTGTTGGGTGCTGATGGTGGACAAAGCTTCAGGTGGGACGGAGCACCGTGCTTCAACTTCAAGAGAATCCGTCGCATTCTTGAGAGTTCGGTTGGTTTTCCAGGCTTAGGGCCTCGGACAATTTTACTTTGTAATAGAAAGAACCATGATAACATCCTCTACCAGACTGCCAAAGGTAACCACATGAAAGCAATGGCCCTATGCAACTGTCAGTGCTATATTTTTTTGTGTTATTTCACCCTGTACTAGATTAAACAATAGATAACATGTCCTTGATATATCATAACGAGCATAACCTATGACATTAACCAGTTTAACCTCAGACTAGTTAAGTTCAACCACATTCAGTTTTGTCCCCATTCTATACAACTAATAATGCTATGAATGGCTGTGTTATTTCAACCAGTCACAATAGATCAAGTCCTACATGTATTGTAATGAGTATAACATTGACATTAGTCAGATTTCCGACTATTCGAGGTCAAAGACATTCTGATTTTCCCCATCCTGCATGATAGCCAAGGGTCCAAGGGAATAACTGAGATCCCAATCACTTTCATATATTATGAACACGCGCTATTAATCTACTTTGATTTGGTCCTAAAATGTACTCCGCATAATCGCCCAGTGTATTTATAGCACTAGTAATGATTCCCCAGATACACCGTAACCTTCATCCTTTTTCACCGACTCAACAAGTTCAATGGAAGAACATCGTAAGGCATACCAGCACGCACTCACATTTTACATCAATCAAGACTTAGGGAAGTATTGACAATTGATCATGCAATGGAACTGTCAGAGCTTCCTAATAGTCCTGAAAAGATGACAATATTCAGGCAGAAAATGAGCGACCACTTAACATCATCTGTCCAATCTGGTAACACTTGATGAGTTCTTCCTCAAAAAAAATAGATCACCAAGTGAATAGACCATTCGCTCAGACAACTCCTGACCGACCACCCTCACGTACCTCTGCACTCGGGCTTCCACGTATCTTTGTTTACGAGGATTAAAGGCCCCTTGCAGATCCTTCATAGAAGAAATAGACCAGTGAGTCATTTGGCGTATCAAGTGTACATACAGGCAAATGACAAGATGGATCTCTGTTCAAGACACCAAGTAGATTATGTAATTATGTGAGTTCCATCATTTAAAGAAAACACTAAGTCTTATTCTGTGACGGGTAAAATCAACTAAATAACTGGTGGCATGAATTAAAGAAAAGCAGGGCACTGGCTGAAGAACTATCCAGACAATGGCCCATTGGCTTCTCCTCTCACCAAAAAGCCAGTGGAACCTCAGAATGACATTCAACAGTGAAACGTCAAATAACAGATGCAAAAGGAGCTTCCCAACCAATAAAAGAGGAGATTCAGAGTTGCCAGTCAATGAACTATTCATACCTTGTATCTCAGGCGAGACTCCTGTAACCCTATCAGAGTATTTCCAATTTCACTATCCTCTGTTTCAGAGAGTTCCACATCAGAGCTTTCACTTTCTGATTCAACATCAGAATCTTCCTCTTCAAGGTAAAACATTTCTTCATCTCCAACTAAAAGATCATTCGAGTCCTTATGCTCACTTTCCTCATGCTGATGTTCACTGATATGATTGGAAGCTGGAGGCAGCAATGGCTTTTCATCTTGGTCTTTATAATCTGACAGGACAACATACTCACTTCTATCAAGCTGAGGCATTGCAACGTCAAAGGGAACCCACCTGAGATATGCATTAGCTAGCTTGCACATTAACTTTGATAATATGTAGAGGTACTTATTGCACATGTAAAAGAATAACATGGCTCACATGATGACTATTAAGTTTGAAGTAGTTGAATTAGGAGGGATGATGAACTTGAAAGTTCACTTCCTCACATTTGGAAGACCCTCAAAAAATGAAGTTTCTTGCAAAGAAAAAAGAAAGGGCAAGAGGGACGTACTGGTAACGGCGGGGACATAGAAGCTCAGATGGCCCATATTCTGCTTTATATCTCACCTTGCTGCATGAATGAACGTAATAGCCAAGGTAATAATACTGAAGACTGGGACAGTGAACTTGATTCTCCTTCACCCAAGATATTTCTTGCAAAGCCGAATATTTCCCCAAAGATAAAAAGGCAAAGTCAGGGTCCCAAAATAAATATTTACTTGACAAGCATTTAGGAAGGATATCCACCACACCAACTGCAACTAATCGGCCATCGATCAAATATGACTGATGGAAAGACCCAAAACCGCAGGGAGGAACTGAACCATCACCAGTGGAGGGAACAAAAATTAATGGTGTGTCAACCAAAAAACTCTCGTATGAACTCTCTGTAACATGGTATGGATTGTCATTGTGCACTTTCAACTGATATTGTCTGTACAGCTCAAATTCTTCAGGCTCAAAAGTGGATCTTTTCAGACGAATCTCAAGCGTCCGCTTTTGTCCTGTACAACAGTTACAGCACCTCACCATACATCTTCTCTTGTTTCCACTTCTCGTTAAAGATTCTTTAGAGAGAGATTTTTCTTGGCCAGACTTTTCTGCTGAAGTGTGCTCTGCAACAGAATAAAAGTTCAGATGTCCGTCGCATGCATGGATCAAGAGGCCAGATGTTTCGCCTATCTGAGACAATGACTGCGCCAACTTTTCTCCAATAGTTTGAGGTGGCAACTCAGAAGGCAGCTGGTCTTCTGCCGAGTTTCCAGAGAATTCTGACTGTTTTTCATCCTTTTTTTCTGACTGTGCACGCCTTAAAGTGGCAGCCAATTGGAAAGCAATGTTACTGGTATACAAGAGATTTTCTAATCCTCTGACCCGCTTCTTCTTCTTCTTGGTGGGGGAGACTCCTTTGACAGAAGCTTTAGGTAATTGAAGATTGGCAGGAAATCTCTCACTTTCAATGCATGTATGCACAGCCTTATCAATTGCATCAGACAAGTAATGCATACATTGTTCTGGTTCATTCTTATCCTCCTCCTTGTCCACAGAAGGTTCAACTGTTGCCAAGCTTGACCTTCCATGACATTCACATTCACATGCCACTTTAGGAGTACTTAAATCCTCCAGGAGCTCATACTTGGCTTTGGTGTCCAGTGTACCATCCAAAAACCTAGAAACTAACCACCATGGTGAGAATTTCTTGTACATTATATCCAGAGTATACAGCTTTGCTAAATCCTCACCTCAGAGGTATAATTTGGTTGAAATGCATAAGAAGCCGAACAGCTTTAGCAACCATTGCACTTGTTAAGTTTAACTTCATGGAGAAAAAGTCCGAGAAATTTCTCAAGGAGCGAAGAAAGCAAAGCTCTTTCACTTTGAGAAATCTCCCAGGTTGGAAATCTTAGCGACGTCAAACTAAAATTTCACTCATGGAGCTATCCATTGAAATACCATTTCAATGGCTACTAGCCTTAGAGTGGGCAAATAGTATTTTTGACGACCAATGCTTTAACCAATCAACAAAGAATGGACTCCAAACCTGAATGCTATGTTGAAAACAGGGTGGTGGTTGATTTTGCAAAACGCAATGACAATAGAACGATCAAAAATCACATGCGAAGATGCAACGATCCAATGAATAGAATCCTTAATGCAGAGAGGTTATTAAAGTAATACCTTTCCATACGTTTGCGTACTTGATTTTGCTCCTTGGAAGGGGAAAAGTCTGCTGCTCTTAAGCGGACAGTATAAGAAGGGCAACATGTACTACTCATATCTGGCTTGTAAAGCAAAGAGCCTTCTCTTATCCATCCTCGATCAAGGAGATCTACAGGATGCGTATCAGAGTATGAATTGCCATTCAAAAGAAAAATGCACAATCATTGAATGTACCATAAAATCTATCCGATCCATTATTACCACAGTAAGAAAACTAGCAGAGAAATCCATCAGGTGCATTTGAAAGAAGAATAAAAGGAAAAGGGAAGACACAGGGACGGAAATGACTCAAGTCGGAACTTCAGCATTTACCGTAGCTCCCACATGGTTTCTCTATGCTCGTGCAGTTAACTACGCACATACAGAAGCATACACGCATGCCTTAACAGCTGACAGAACAAGTACGGAAAAATTTCCTTATACGAATCAAGCATTCGAAAATTTCTCTAGCTCTTTCAAGCGGACATATACACATTATGGGTCTACAGCTGTGGAGAGTTGATCGGTAACAGCGCATGGACGAGCTCAAGCTGCCAAGACTCTCAAAAGAGGAAATCGCACCAACCTTGATAGTCATCCACGGTTAGGCTCTTCATCTGGAATTCTGCAATCCAAGTCGAAGAGACATTAACAAGAAAAAATCCGAAAAGGGGAAAAATCGTCAGCGCAGGCCGACACACGCACTCCCACACGCAAAATGAAGCAGCAGATTGGAGCTAAAAACTAACGCGATCAGCAATTCCAGCAATCGCAGGAACCTCACAACCGATGACAAAGCCGGTAAAAGCAAACCCGAAGCACAGGATTTCCGGTCCCAGCCAATCCCGAAATCCCGAAAGACCGCAGCTCGGGCAAAACCGTACTCACAACACCGGGGACCACAAGAAACGAAGAAGAAACAGTACGTACCGTGAGAGAGGCTGGACAGATTGGGAGATCTGCAGTACCCGCAGGAGCTTCTCCGGCGGCCACAGTCCTTGAGCACCACCGACTCCCCCCTTCCGCCGCCGCCGCTGCTGCTCGCCTCGTTCCGATAATTGCCCGCCATCTCCGATCGAAGCACCTTCCCTTCAACTATTCATCACCCAAACCAGAGGCAGAGAGAGAGAGAGAGAGGAAATCGCCGACGTCTCCTACTTCTACAAGCTTCGAATATATCGGGTGAAGATGACAGACGACCAGGACCAGCTGCGGTCCGTTTCGAGAATGTTAAGATTTGATCCCGTGGGCACTTCTTCAAGCTCAGGACTCTCCGCGAGTTGCCGTACCCGATCCGGTTTTCCTCCCCCTAAAACCACCCCTCCCGCCAAAAAAAAAAAAAAAAAAAAAAAAAGAGAGAAAGTGTTATCTCCATTACATTCTTTGCTTTCTGGTCACGTATTCTTAGAATAATTACCGGACGAGCCCAAAATTTCCACCTTCCCATAGGGAAGGGCCCATAGAAAAAGCGGCAATTTGCGTTTTTCACCCCCCAGGAGTCTCTTCCCCTAAATATGGTTCGATCGGGGTCACGTGCTAAAATAGCTCAAACTTCAATTACGACGTACAAGTCCATTTCCCATTAAGAAAGTACGGGTTAGTGTTGGGTCTCGATAGTCCACAGTCGATACAAGGGAAAGGGGAAGTGCATGAGGAAAAAAGATACACATTGAGAAATTGAAAAGCAAGGGGGACCGACGTCCAAGGAATTGCTCTTGCTGGTGGAGGTGGAGCTGGAAAGCCTGCGACCGAACGATGCATTGTACGGATTACGTATCATATCCATACCCTCCACCAATCAAGGCACGGGTGACGTATTTCGTTCGTATCCCTAACCGTGATCGCCACATTTGAAGTCTTATCGCTACCCCCAAAATTAAGTTAAAGCCCTATACCCACTAACTAACAAAAAGTCTTGAGAAAGGTGCTGTGGCAGGGATTTCTATAGCTGCCTTTCACAGATGATAAATGATGACGATGGAAACCGACTCCTACTCAACCCCACCCAAGAAACAACATTCTCCTTCGGACAATTAGGGTGCGAATAACATTTCTAGAACAGAAATAGATTTTTTTATTTTTATTTTTGGATGAGTTTCTGAACCAAAAAACGCGTTTGATAACGACAAAAATTTTTTACTTTTAAAATAGAAATTCGTTTGATAATAAAAAAAAATTTACTTTTCTAAATGGCTGCGATAATGGGAGGAGCGGTGACTGGCGGTGGAGGATGCCGGTCATCGACCGCCGATCGCCGGCGGCGGCCGGCGAGGTGGTGGTGGTGGTGGTGAGCGGCGGACGAAAAAAAGCTTCTTCGGGTGAGAAATAAGAAAGAGAGAAACAATTTCGATTTCATTCAGGAAATAGAAAAGTTTCGATTTCATTCCAAACTTATTTCCGGAATAGAAATTTGTTCGAAAATAGAAATGAAATTTTTTTTATCAAATAAATTTATATTCAGAAATATGTCTGGAATAGAAATCTTTTCCAAAAACAGAAATAAAATAGTTCTTATCATAGCCTTAATAGTTAAGAATGTGTTTAGTAACATCTCTATTTACATAAATAATTTCTTTTTAAAAATAGCTTATTTTATTTTTATTCTAAAAATAACTTCTTAATAAAAAAACGTATATGATAATTGTATAAAATTTCTATTCTCAAAATATAAAAAGAAAAATTTTTTTTGGTACAATTCACAATTTTTTTATGACCTAAATTTTCATTTTATTTTTTAATAATTTTTTGAAAATTTTCTTTTCCTTTTTTTCTTTGGTCGACAGTCGACCAGGCGACCAACAACAATGACTAGTTAAAAGAGGAAGAAGAAGAAAAGAAGAAAAGAAGAAAAACAAATAACTTATTTAAAAAATTATTCCCAAGAATAAAAAGTTATTTTTTCTACTCCATGTTTTTGTTCTAAATTTATTCTTTGAAATAATTTTATATTCCGAAAAATAAAAACATTAACTAAAAAAATTTTATATTCGGAAGAATGCAAATATTAGTTAAAATTATCAAATAAATTTCTATTCTTAAAAAAAATTTGAAACGTTAACTAACACGTCATAAATAATCAATTCCGGCCCTTTTCATATTGGCTCGGAGAATTCTGCAGGGCCTAGAAAGCACCAGACAGACCAGATGGCCTTCGATACTTAATATGATTACGATCCATGGCATTTACACACCCATGAATCTAGACGTGATGTGAAGAGATGACAAGACCATCACCTCGAACGTCAATTGCATAATAGAGAGCATAGTATTAGCATCTAGGAAGAACCTGTCAGAACAAGTTGTACCCCGCTAGTCCTGTGCCATCGGACACACTTGACCCCGTGTGTGTTCCAAAAAGAGAGGAACTCTATGAGTCATGACATTCCAGAGGATGTATTTTCACTATTAAGCTATCAAACAATAACGAGAATACCAAATTTATAGTCCTATTCAAGCAGCGACAACAGCTTCAGGGGCCACTGCTGAAGCAGTTGCCGCCATTTCAGGAGCATCAGCCACCACGGCACCACTGACTTTGGCGTCATCTGTGTTGGGTGCTGATGGTGGACAAAGCTTCAGGTGTGACGGAGCACTGTGCTTCAACTTCAAGAGAATCTGTCGCATCCTTGAGAGTTCGGTTGGTTTTCCAGGCTTAGGACAACAGCAATGGAGGGCTCCTTCTCTTGATCCTTCCTTCCTCTCTTTTCTATGGTGGGAACTTCATTAGGGATGAGCTCTGTGATCGCCTTCCAATAGTTCTTGTCAACCTCAGTGTGGAACTTCTCTAGGCTGGCCACAAACAGCTGAACCACCCAGGACATGGAATCAGAAAAGGCCAATAACATTTCGGTTTTACTTTGTAATAAAAAGAACCATGATAACATCCTCTACCAGACTGCCAAAGGTGACCACATGAAAGCAATGGCCCTATGCAACTGTCAGTGCTATATTTTTTTGTGTTATTCACCCTGTACTAGAGTAAACAATAGATAACATGTCCTTGATATATCATAACGAGTATAACCTATGACATTAACCATTTTAACCTCAGACTAGTTAAGTTCAACCACATTCAGTTTTTTCCCCATTCTATGCAACTAATAATGCTATGAATGGCTGTGTTATTTCAACCAGTCACAATAGATTAAGTCCTACATGTATTGTAATGAGTATAACATTGACATTAGTCAGATTTCCGACTATTTGAGGTCAAAGACATTCTGATTTTCCCCATCCTGCATGATAGCCAAGGGTCCAAGGGAATAACTGAGATCCCAATCACTTTCATATATTATGAACACGCGCTATTAATCTACTTTGATTTGGTCCTAAAATCTACTCCACATAATCGCCCAGTGTATTTATAGCACTAGCAATGATTCCCCAGATACACCGTGCCCTTCATCCGTTTCCACCGACTCAACAAGTTCAATGGAAGAACATTGTAAGGCATACCAGCATGCACTCACATTTTACATCAATCAAGACTAAGGGAAGCATTGACAATTGATCATGCAATGGAACTGTCAGAGCTTCCTAATAGTCCTGAAAAGATGACAATATTCAGGCAGCAAATGAGCGACTGCTTAACATCATCTGTCCAATCTGGTAACACTTGATGAGTTCTTCCTCAAAAAAATAGATCACCCAAGTGAATAGACCATTCGCTCAGACAACTCTCAACCGACCACCCTCACATACCTCTGCACTCGGGCTTCCAGGTATCTTTGCTTACCAGCATCAAAGGCCCCTCGCAGATCCTTCATAGAAGAAATAGACCAGTGAGTCATTTGGTTTATCAAGTGTATATACAGGCAAATCACAAGACGGATCTCTGTTCGAGACACCAAGTAGAATATGTGATTATGTGAGTTCCATCATTTAAAGAAAACACTAGGTCTTATTCTGTGACGGGTAAAATAAACTAAATAACTGGTGGCATGAATTAAAGAAAAGCAGGGCACTGGCTGAAGAACTGTCCAGACAATGGTCCATTGGCTTCACCTCTCACCAAAAAGCCAGTGGAACCTCAGAATGACATTCAACAGTCAAACGTCAAATAACAGACGCAAAAGGAGCTTCCCAACCAATAAAAGAGGAGATTCAGAGTTGCCAATCAATGAACTATTCATACCTTGTATCAGGTGAGACTCCTGTAACCCTATTAGAGTATTTCCAATTTCACTATCCTCTGTTTCAGAGAGTTCCACATCAGAGCTTTCACTTTCTGATTCAACATCCAAATCTTCCTCTCCAGGGAAAAATATTTCTTTCTCTCTAACTGAAAGATCATTTGAGTCCTTATGCTCACTTTCCTCATGCTGATGTTCACTGATATGATTGGAAGCTGGAGGCAGCAATGGCTTTTCATCTTGGTCTTTATAATCTGACAGGACAACATACTTACTTCCATCAAGCAGAGGCTTTGCAATGTTGAAGGGAACCCACCTGAGATATGCATTAACTAGCTTGCACGTTAACTTTGATAATATGTAGAGGTACTTATTGCACATGTAAAAGAATAACATGGCTCACATGGTGACTATTAAGTTTGAAGTAGTTGAATTAGGAGGGATGATGAACTTGAAAGTTCACTTTTTCTCGCATTTGGAAGACCCTCAAAATATGAAGTTTCTTGCAAAGAAAAAAGAAAGGGCAAGAGGGACGTACTGGTAACGGCGGGGACATAGAAGCTCAGATGGCCGATATGCTGCTTTATATCTCATCTTGCTGCATGCATGAATGTAATAGCCAAGGTAATAATACTGAAGACTGGGGCAGTGAACTTGATTCTCCTTCACCCAAGATATTTCTTGCAAAGCCGAATATTTCCCCAAAGATAAAAAGGCAAAGTCAGGGTCCCAAAATAAATATTTACTTGACAAGCATTTAGGACGGATATCCACCACACCAACTGCAACTAATCAGCCGTCGATAACATATGACTGATGGAAAGACCCAAAACCGCAGGGAGGAACTGAACCATCACCAGTGGAGGGAACAAAAATTAATGGTGTGTCAACCAAAAATTCCCTGTATGAACTCTCTGTAACATCAATATTGTGTACTTTCAACTGATATCGTCTGTACAGCTCATATTCTTCAGGCTCAAACGTGGATCTTTTCAGAAGAATCTCTAGCTTCCGCCTTTTTTCTGTACAACAGTTACAGCGCCTCACCATACATCTTCTCTTGTTTCCACTTCTCGTTAAAGATTCTTTAGAGAGAGATTTTTCTTGGCCAGACTTTTCGGCTGAAGTGTGCTCTGCAACAGAATAAAAGTTCAGATGTCCGTCGCATGCATGGATCAAGAGGCCAGATGTTTCACCCATCTGAGACAATGACTGCGCCAACTTTTCTCCAATAGTTTGAGGTGGCAACTCAGAAGGCAGCTGGTCTTCTGCCGAGTTTCCAGAGAATTCTGACTGTTTCTCATCCTTTTTTTCTGACCATGCACGCCTTAAAGTGGCAGCCAACTGGAAAGCAATGTTACTGGTATACAAGAGATTTTCTAATCCTTTGACTAGCTTCTTCTTCTTCTTGGTGGGGGAGACTCCTTTGACAGAAGCTTTAGGTAATTGAAGATTGGCAGGAAATCTCTCACTTTCAATGCATGTATGCACAGCCTTATCAATTGCATCAGACAAGTAATGCATAAATTGTTCTGGCTCATTCTTATCCTCCTCCTTGTCCACAGAAGGTTCAACTGTTGCCAAGCTTGACCTTCCATGACATTCACATTCACATGCCACTTTAGGAGTACTTAAATCCTCCAGGAGCTCATACTTGGCTTTGGTGTCCAGTGTACCATCCAAAAACCTAGAAACTAAACCATGGTGAGAATTTCTTGTACATTATATCCAGAGTATACAGCTTTGCTAAATCCTCACCTCAGAGGTATAATTTGGTTGAAATGCATAAGAAGCCGAACAGCTTTAGCAACCATTGCACTTGTTAAGTTTAACTTCATGGAGAAAAAAAGTCCGAGAAATTTCTCAAGGAGCGAAGAAAGCAAAGCTCTTTCACTTTGAGAAATCTCCCAGGTTGGAAATCTTAGCGACGTCAAACTAAAATTTCACTCATGGAGCTATCCATTGAAATACCATTTCAATGGCTACTAATGACCAATGCTTTAATCAATCAACAAAGAATGGACTCCAAACCTGAATGCTGTCTTGAAAACAGGGTGGTGGTTGATTTTGCAAAACACAATGACAATAGAACGATAAAAAATCACATGCGAAGATGCAATGATCCAATGAATAGAATCCTTAATGCAGAGAGGTTATTAAAGCAATACCTTTCCATACGTTTGCATACTCGATTTTGCTCCTTGGAAGGGGAAAAGTCTGCTGCTCTTAAGCGGATAGTATAAGAAGGGCAACATGTACTACTCATATCTGGCTTGTAAACGAGAGAGCCAGATCTTCTCCATCCTCGATCAAGGAGATCTACAGGATGCATATCAGAGTATGAGTTGCGATTCAAAAGAAAAATGCACAATCATTGAATGTACCATAAAATCTATCCGATCCATTATTACCACAGTAAGAAAACTAGAAGAGAAATCCATCAGGTGCATTTGAAAGAAGAATAAAAGGAAAAGGGAAGACACAGGGACGGAAATGACTCAAGTCGGAACTTCAGCATTTACCGTAGCTCCCACATGGTTTCTCTGTGCTCGTGCAGTTAACTACGCACATACAGAAGCATACAGGCATGCCTTAACAGCTGACAGAACAAGTACGGAAAAATTTTCCTTATACGAATCAAGCAGTCGAAAATTTCTCTAGTTCTTTCAAGCGGACATATGCACATTATGAATCTACAGCTGTGAAGAGTTGATTGGTAACAGCGCATGGCCAAGCTCAAGCTGCCAAGACTCTCAAAAGAGGAAATCGCACCAACCTTGATAGTCATCCACGGTTAGGCTCTTCATCTGGAATTCTGCAATCCAAGTCGAAGAGACATTAACAAGAGAAAATCCGAAAAGGAGAAAAATCGTCAGCGCAAGCCAACACGCGCGCGCGCGCACACAATGAAGCAGCAGATTGGAACTAAAGACTAACGCGATCAGTAATTCCAGCAATCGCAAGAACCTCACAACCGATGACAAAGCCGGAAAAAGCAAAACCCGAAGCACAGGATTTCCGGTCCCAGCCAATCCCGAAATCCCGAAACACCGCAGCTCGGGCAAAACCGTACTCACAACACCGGGGAACACAAGAAACGAAGAAGAAACCGTACGGACCGTAAGAGAATCTGGACAGATTGGGCGATGTGCAGTAGACGCAGGGGCTTTTCTCCCCGCGGCAGTACGAGTCCACCACCGACTTCCCCCTTCCGCCGCCGCCGCCGCCGCTCGCCTCGTTCCGATAATTGCCCGCCATCTCCGATCGAAGCACCTTCCCTTCAACTATTCATCACCCAAACCAGAGGCAGAACGATAGAGAGAGGAAATCGCCGACGTCTACTCTCCTCGAGCTGGCGTACGCGATCCGGCTTTCCTTCCCCCAGAGCCCCCTTCCCTAAAAAAAAAAAAAAAAAAAAAAACAAAAAGTTTTTCTTGAAAAAAGAAAAAGAGAGAAAGTATTATCTCCATTTCATTCTTTGCTTTCTGGTCACGTATTCTTAGAATAATTACCGGAGGAGCCCAAAATTTCCACCTTCCTATAGAGAAGGGCCCATCGAAAGAGAGCGGCAATTTGCGTTTTTCACCCCCCAGGAGTCTCTTCCCCTAAACATGTTTCGATCGGGGTCATGTGCCAAAATAGCTCAAACTTGAATCACGACGTACAAGTCCATTTCCCATTAAGAAAGTACGGGTTGGTGTTGGGTCTCGGTAGTCCACAGTACAGTGGAAACAAGGGAAAGGGGAAGTGCATGAGGAAAGAAGATACATATTGAGAAATTGAAAAGCAAGGGGGACTGACGTCCAAGGAATCGCTGGTGCAGGTGGAGCTGGAGCTGGAAAGCCTGTGACGGAACGATGCATTGTACGGATTATGTATCGTATCCATGCCCTCCACCAATCAAGGCACAGGTGACGTATTTTGTTCATATCCCTAACCGTGATCGCCACATTTCAAGTCTTATCTCTACCCCCCAAATTAAGTTAAAGCCCCATACCCACTAACCAACAAAAAGTCTTAGAAAGATGTCGTGGCGGGGATTTCAACAGCTGCCTTTGATAGATGATAGATGATGACGATGGACACCGACTCCACTCAGCCCCACCCAAGAAACAACATTCTCCTTCGGACAATTAATAATTAAAAATGTGTTTGGTATGGTAACATTTCTATTTATATAAATACATTTTTTTTATTTTTTATAACATTGTTTTAGTAAAAGACATATATGATAACTGGATAAAATTTCTATTCTCGAAATATAAAAAAAATGAATTTGATAGGATTCCCACTTTTTTTTTATGATATAAAATTTCTTTTAATTTTTTAATAATTTTTTGAAATTTTCTTTTTTTTTCCTTTTTCTTTTCTTGTTCTTTTAGCACTAGCCAGCGGCTGACCAGGCAACTAATGGCGATGGCGGTGATTAATTAGAAGAGAAAGAAGAAGAAAATAAAAATTAAAATAACTTATTTCATAAATTATTTTCAAAAATAAGAAGTTATTTTTTTCTATTTTATGTTTCTGTTCTAAATCTATTTATTGAAACAACTTTATATTCTAGAGAGTAGAGACATTAACTGAAATAACTTTATATTCTGAAAAATTAAAACACTAGCTAAAGTTACTAAATAAATTTATTTTATTTTTTTATTTTCAGAAAAATAGAAAAATTGAAGCGTTGAGTAACACGTCCTAAATAATCAATCCCGGCCCTTTTCATATTGACTTGGAGAATTCTACAGGCCCTAGAAAGCACCGGACAGACCAGATGGCCTTCGATGCTTAATATGATTACGATCCATCCTATTCGCACACCCATGAATCTAGACGTGGCGTGAAGAGATGACAAGACCATCACCTCGAACGTCAATTGCATAATAGAGAGCATAGTATTAGCATCTAGGAAGAACCTGAACAAGTTGTACCCCGCGAGTCCTGTGCCATCGGACACACTTGACCCCATGTGTGTTCCAAAAAGAGGAACTCCATGAGTCATGACAATCCAGAGGATGTATTTTCACTATTAAGCTATCAAACAAGAACGAGAATACCAAATTTATAGTCCTATTCAAGCAGCGACAACAGCTTCAGGGGCCACTGCCGAAGCAGTTGCCGCCTTTTCAGGAGCATCAGCCACCATGGCTCCACTGACTTTGGCGTCATCTGTGTTGGGTGCTGATGGTGGACAAAGCTTCAGGTGGGACGGAGCACCGTGCTTCAACTTCAAGAGAATCTGTCGCATCCTTGAGAGTTCGGTTGGTTTTCCTGGCTTAGGGCCTCGGACAACAACAACAGAGGGCTTCTTCTCTTGATCCTTCTTTCCTCTCTTTTCTATGGTGGGAACTTCATTAGGGATGAGCTCTGCGATCGCCTTCCAATAGTTCTTGTCAGCCTCAGTGTGGAACTTCTCTAGGCTGGCCACAAACAGCTGAACCACCCAGGACATGGAATCAGAAAAGGCCAATAACATTTTGGTTTTGCTTTGTAATAAAAAGAACCATGATAACATCCTCTACCAGACTGCCAAAGGTGACCACATGAAAGCAATGGCCATATGCAACTGTCAGTGCTATATTTTTTTGTGTTATTTCACCCTGTACTAGATTAAACAATAGATAACATGTCCTTGATATATCATGACGAGTATAACCTATGACATTAAACAGTTTAACTTCAGACTAGTTGAGTTCAACCACATTCAGTTTTTTCCCCATTCTACGCAACTAATAATGCCATGAATGGTTATGTTATTTCACCCAGTCACAATAGATTAAGTCCTAGATGTATTGTAATGAGTATAACATTGACATTAGTCAGATTTCCGACTATTTGAGGTCAAAGACATTCTGATTTTTCCCATCCTGCATGATAGCCAAGGGTCCAAGGGAATAACAGAGATCCTAATCACTTTCATCTATTATGAACGCGCGCCATTAATCCACTTTAATTTGGTCCTAAAATCTACTCCACATAATCACCCAGTGTATTTATAGCACTAGCAATGATTCCCCAGATACAACGTGCCCTTCATCCTTCTCCACCAACTACAACACATTCATTTACCTCATCATATTGAATAATGTCGGATGGTGTGCACTACCATAAAAAGTATGAGGCTTAAGTGCACTTCAAACAAATGATATACCATTGGCGCTCTCCTCCTTAGCAAAACTATTATTAGATTGCGGTGGACATTTGGTACTTAGAATTGATTCTAAAGGGTACTTTAGCTTGATGGACTCTAATTTGCTAGCATAGGAGCTACTAATGCATTCATACCCCAGATATTAATAGAAAGATGATGCATTGGAACTTTATTTTCAACTCTGAGTCAGCATTATCCAGTTCTTCACAATGATTCCAAAAGATCAACTTTATTTCGATTGATTAACTGTTGCGAATTTAAAAATCAAATACCATGGCTTGAATATTCCAGTAATGCTCTTCAGCACAACTTCTATGAAATTAAAAGATTACAATATAATGCACTGATGTGATAAAACAGAATCATATATAGACTCCCTTGGCAAAATTGTTACAGAAACAATCACAAAAGAATAGAATAAAATTCAAGTATTAACAAAAGATAAAGAACATGAATTAAGTTTGCGATCGTCGTTTCGAAGGGCTCACCTTCTCCTTTTCCCTGTTGGTTGTCTTGTTGTTCTCACAGGTTATAATCCTTTTCCTGTAGAACTCAATTTTGTACTCATCTGCTTTATCAATTATTTGGTTCAACAGCTCTTTCTCCATCTTCTCCTTCTCTTCCAATCGAATTGCATTTTGTCTTTGCATTGCAACAAATTTTAAATGACAACAGTCTTATAATATATGATGTCAAAAAAAAAAAAAAAAAAAAAGTACATACTACTCAACAAAAGCAGGAAATTTGCTTTGATCAAAATAAAGGTTAACAGTTGTCAGCACTTAAGGGATTTACAAGTAAAGCAAGAGCTAATATCCTGTCTTTAGTAAAGTCCATGCACAGAATTAGACCATGGGTAATTAGATTCGCACCTTCATTAGGTAGTATTACATTGGAACTCTTGGATTTCTAATATCCACAATTATGCTTAAAAAACTTTGAAGCTATGCAATAATCTTACTTTCACAGCTATTAAAGCAATCCACTCACTGTTTCATGGCGGTTTGGTCCTTCAAAGTCATTGGCTTTGATTTCAATGTTCCCCCTCCCCTCAATCCCCCCTCCCTCTCCTCTTGAGGTCTTCCACAATCGCCCAAGTTGGTTAACATTAGATCAAACAAGAATAAATTTCATTCACCATGCCATTTTTAAGTTATTGTGTGTTAAGGCTTTTTCCATAGGAGTTGCAAAAAAATGCTTGTGATCTCACGACAACAAAAGATAAACTAGTTTTATAATGTAGTAAACAAAATCACTCTTGAAAATCTAGATAAGATCGCATGGACTCAGTTGTGAAGGTCATGAAAATTCATAAGCAGATAGGAATTTGAGATTCTGTAAGCCCGGGGAAAATCAGACAAAGTTAACTAGGCATTCGGGAAGTGAGAAACTTTGAGGCTGCTGCTAGTGTTTAGGTGGATATAAGTGCTGAGAGTTTCTCTCTTCCCAATTGTTCCAAGTCCGTTCCAATCCCCGACTTGCGAATTCAATCTCTGAGGCATTGCAGATGATCATAACTTTTGCCTACTCAAAATTAGCTCCAACGAGGTCGTCTAAAGTGATCCCACATGATAACAGCACTAAGATGCTCTAAGAGCCAAAAGAATTCCATCTGTTCAATCAAAAGTGCGGCCTTTTTCTTGTAGAATTCAATTTCGTCTGACTTGACTCAGCGGTTAGAGCATCGCTTTCATAGCGCGAGGAGAATCATTGGAATTGCCCTTTAACCTAATCATCGCACTATACTTCCGATCAAAGCACGAAGTTATTCAAACCGCCACACCGATATGACCACAAGATATCAAAGCTCGGCTCTCACCAGACAGAATGAGCAGGTTAAAAAAACGAAAAACTCAAACTCAAAATTCCGCAACATCGCGAGACTCACCCCCTCCATTCTCTCAGAGCGAATCCTTCCTCAGGCTCCATCTCCATCGGGGGCGGCAAAACCGGGCCGTCCGCACCGCCGAACTGCCCGTCGAATCCCTCGTCGCCCGCCTCCGTCGAGAACTCCCCGGCCTCCGGCGCCTGCTCCGAGAAAAAACCATCCTCGGCATCGAAGCCGCCGTTGTTGTCCCCGGCGAAATGGGGAGCCGCGTAGGGCTCGAATCCCGGGGAGAGGACCGAGTCGTCGTCGAGTCCAGAGAAGGAGGACATCGTGATCAGTGAGTGAGGGAGTGAGTCGCGACTCGTCGCTCTATTCTGCTTCTTCTCTCGCTTCGGTGTTTCAGTTTCGAGAGCTTCGGATTTCTCGGCGAGCGAAAATACGTCTGGTCGAAACGGAGTGGGAACGAAAAGCGCGTGAGGGGTGGTCTGGTGGGACGCAAATGGGCCTGAAGCCATCTGCTTGTCCAACCTCTAGTTGGGCTCAATTCATTTTGGGCTCATACGATATTGGGCTTCAAAGACTGGCTTCTTGAATTTGAAATGAGGTGCATATTTTAGTGGGTTAAAACCAAGGAAGAAGCCCAAACCGGGACACCTGTGATACATTTATTTTCCGTTAATTTCAGTTAAATTTTACTTTGAAATTGTTGAGTTGGATAATACGTGATAGTTGATTAGTGTATCGGTTTGAGATTTTACTTCCCGTTTGTAATTTATGTATCACTTTATGGTTTTTCGTAATATTAATCCAATTCAAGATAAATTAAGATAGGGTAAAATTATCATAATATATCAGTTTGAGGGTTTTTTTTTTGGTCAAAAATTAGTTTGAGTTAAATTTGTCATGGATATATCAGTTTAAGATTTTTCGTGATATTAATCCTATTTTTAGATTCCAATTCAATTTATCTACCTAGGATCCAAGTTAGTTCAAAAGTCTTTTTTTTTTTTTTTTTTTTTGCTATTTGATTTATAATATATCCGATTATTAACTTAAATTTTTGGATTGGACTATATGGACAAAAATAACCACAACTCCTTAGGATCCAAGTTTGGCATAGTTCAGACTAGACTAGTCCTTTGTAAAAAAATTTCATTTTTATTTAGGAACAAATTTTTTTTGCTATTTGATTTAATATATATCCGATTATTAACTTAAATTTTTGAATTGGATTTTATAAAAAGGTATTCGTGTGAAAATTTTTTTTATTAGCAACGAAATTTTTGTCGTTATAGCGTTTTTTGATAATGGGATTTATCCCCTCCACCTATTAAGGTGCTCCAATGCTCAATAGAGAACGAGTAATACTCAGCAGCTCCAAGAAGAGCCATACTCACCACATATTTTCTACAAGACCGATCATTTCTTTGTAATAATAGCACAGGTGAGAACACAATGACTTTGACTTGGTCTTTGTTGCTCTATCTCCATGATTACTAAGTTGGTCTGAGTGACAGAAAATCCCATCAGCCATTGTTGTTGCCTCTATCGCTCCATGCATCATATTGAACTTGGGAGGAAGTTCTGTTGATGAGAATGAGGCTCCCATGATCATAAGCTCCAGTTTTCATGCTGAAGATCGATCCTTTACCGGGATGCAAACATGGTTTTCTTTCATTTTTCATAACTCGAGTCATAAAGCGATGAAAGCAATTAATCGACAGAACAGATTCATGTTAATTTGTCCTGTGAGAAAGCTCTAGAGCGACGACTTGGGATTGTTGAACTTGACCTCAGAAAGCAATGGTTCTTTCTTTTGGTAGTGGCCGGCCTCAGGAGGTGCTTAGTCAAGTGAAGAAAATTCTGATTTCGTCTAGTCAAACTTGTGATAATGAATGCAGAAAATGCTGCAAAGTTCTCCAGAGGTTGCACTTCTATTGGGAAAGAATTCAGGTCATTGAAATACAAGTATTCAATATCTTATGCTGTAGGCAGAATGACAAAGTTTCATTTTGCTTTGGCATTATAAGACCAATCGTCACTGTCATAGCGAAAACAGTACAAGGATTAAATCTTTGATCTAGATCCTGCAATACATATCTTCTCCTTTTGCTCTTATGCACAAACACTAGGTTGCTTCTGTCGAAAAGCAATGGGGCCTTTGCACCTGGGAATATGGTGCTCAACCTTTTTGATCCTTTCGGTTCTTCTTTTCTCATCCTTGTGCTTCACCGGCTGTCTTGGCTGAGCACGAGGCAGACCGTGAAGTGCTGAAAGAGGTCAAAAATAAATTGACAGATGACCCTCTAAGAGTCACGAACTCATGGAATGAATCACTTCTCATTTGTCAATGGCCTGGTGTCACATGTGGACGCCGGCACAAGAGGGTCACAGTACTGAACCTACAGTCATCGAAGCTCACAGGGTCCATCTCTCCAGGTATTGGGAACTTGAGCTTCCTGAGGGAGTTGCAACTTCAAAACAACAGCTTCATCGGTAAAATTCCACCTGAAATTGGCCGTCTACAAAGGCTAGAGATACTGCGGTTGTTCAACAATTTGATCACTGGCAATATTCCATCTAATATATCCGGTTGCTCGAACCTGAGGTCGATCAGTCTTGCAGGCAACCAGCTTGAAGGAGAAATTCCTTCAGAGTTTGGATATCTGGGGAAGCTCAACTTTGTTTCAATGACCCTGAACAATGTACATGGACAAATCCCTCCCTCGTTTGGTAACTTATCGTCTCTACAGATTCTATCGCTAACCGAGAACATGTTTACTGGTCTTCCTGATACACTAGGCCAACTGAGAAACCTAACATATGCTGCTCTTGGAGGGAACCGGTTGTCTGGTACTGTCCCTTCCTCGATATTCAATCTTTCCTTGCTGACCTGTTTCAATGTAGTCAATAACCAGATTCACGGGAGTCTTCCTTCGGACCTGTTCATTGCACTTCCAAATCTCTAGTACTTTGGCATCGCTATGAATCAAATAACCAGGACTATTCCCACTTTGATCGTCAATGCTTCGACTTTGCAATGGCTTCAGCTGACACAGAACAGACTGTCTGGCAAGATCTCTTCTCTGGATAAGCTACACAAACTTCGGTGGTTTCACACTTCCTTGAATCTCCATGGTACAGGTGGGGTAGTTGATGACTTGGATTTCATTTGCTCCTTGACCAACGCAAGTAACTTCGAGGATCTCGCTGTGAACATCAACAATCTCAGAGGGGCTTTACCCGAGTGCCTTGGCAATTTCTTGTCGACTTTCACAACACTTCTTTTGAACCAAAATAAATTATATGGAATCATCCCAACCAGCTTAGGAAACCTTGTTGGCATACAAGTCGTAGACTTGGGGCGAAACCAACTCTCCGGCACATTCCTCTTGATATTGGAAACCTCAAGAAGCTTGTGATTCTGATCTTAAACGGAAAAAGTTGTCTGGCAATCTTCCATCGTCTGTTGGTAGTTTGAAGAAATTGAAGAAATTGTATTTGCGAGGTAACAATCTTCAGGGGAGCATCCCTCCAAGTCTAGGTGAGTGCCAGAGTTTGGATTTGTTGGATCTTTCTGTTAATAATCTCATAGGCACCATACCGGTCAAAGTTTTTAGTCTCACATCATTATCAATCTATTTGGATTTGTCATGGAATCGTCTGAGCGGTCTGCTTCCTGTGGAAGTCGGGAATCTGAAAAATTTTGTCATTTTAGATGTTTCTGAAAACATGTTATCTCAGAAAATTCTGAGCAGTCTAGGCAGCTGCACAAGATTGGAGATCTTGAACATTCAGGGGAACTTCTTTGTCGGGACCGTCCCTTCCTCTTTGAGCTCATTAAGAGGGATCGAGCAGCTAGATCTCTCTCGCAATAACTTATCGGGCCCAATTCCAGAGTTTTTGGAAGGCTTCATCTTCTTGCAGAAACTGAACATGTCTTTCAACAATCTTGAAGGCTCGGTTCCTACAAGTGGCATTTTCATGAATGCAAGTGCTTTTCTGTCCTCGGAAACAATAAGCTTTGTGGGGGTATTAGTGAATTAAATCTGCCCAAATGCAGCACCAAGGATTCCAAGAAGAAGAAATTGCCTGTCTTGTTGAAGGTTATATTGGCACAGTTTCTGGGATTTCCGGAGTGTGTATTTTGCTTTTCTTCCATGCTTCTTTTGGAGGATGAAGAAGAAAGGGATGCAGAGAAAAGAAGTTTTGCCAGACTTCACTGAGAATCTCCTTCTAACCCTGTCGTATCGGAGCCTTCTAAAGGCGACTGACAGCTTCTCATCGGCAAACTTGGTCGGCATGGGTAGTTTCAGGTCCGTTTATAAGGGGATTCTTGATGAAGATGGAACTTTAATTGTGGTGAAGGTGCTAAATCTCCAAACTGTCGTGCTTCCAAGAGCTGTGTAGCTGAATGCATTGTCCTGAAGAATGTCAGGCACCGTAATCTTGTCAGATTGCTCACGGCCTGCTCCGGTGTTGATTACACTGGAAACGATTTCAAGGCTCTGGTGTACGAATTTATGCCTAACGGGAGCCTGGAGGATTGGCTGCATCCGGTGGCTGGATCAGATAATAATACTGATAATGCATCGAGAGTTTTAAGCCTTTTTGAAAGACTTGATATTGGGATCGACATAGCATGTGCGTTAGATTATCTGCACAATCATTGCAAAATTCCAGTCATCTACTGTGATATCAAGCCAGGGAATGTTCTCCTTGACAACGAAATGACTGGCCGTTTAAGTGACTTTGGATTAGCTAAGATTTTTTTGGAATCTTCAGTTAGCAGTGTCCAAGATCAATCTTTCTCAGTAGGCATAAGAGGAACTATTGATTACACAGCACCAGGTCAGTAAATGATTAATATTTCGCCAAAAAAGAAAATCCGTTCTTGCAATTTCAAGAAATTGATTTTTCTGGGAAGAACTCTAGTTTCTTGTAGGATTATGTTGACATTATCGCTTTTTAGTGTCTTTTCTTGGTACCCAGTTTCAATCTAACCACGGAGTGTGTTTCACACTTTATTTTCATTTCAGAGTATGGAATGGGAAGCGGAGTGATGACGTATGCCGATGTATACAGTTATGGCATCCTTCTGCTGGAAATGTTTACTGGTAGGAGGCCCATTGATGATCAGTTCAAGGGGAGTTTCAACCTGCATAACTTTGTCGTCATGAACTTGCCTGAAAGAGTCACAGAAATTGTAGACCCGACAGTCATTGCAGATGTAGTGGAAGACTTGAGCATAGAAAATTCACAGAAGCATAGCAACTTCAAGGATAACAAAATTCGAGAGTGCTTAGTTTCGATATTTGGAATTGGGGTTGCATGCTCTATGGAACTGCCAAGGGAATGGAAGAGCATCAGTGACGCGCTAGCCAAGCTGCATTTGATTAGAGAAGAACTAACGAAGTGTCTTGGCAATAGACAGACTTCAGGTGTTCTCCAATGAGATAATGATAAGTCTGTATCATTTTGATTGGTAGAACAAGGCAAGCTTAGCACCTGCAGCTTCAGAGGTTGCAGAGAAATTTGTCCTCTGTAGAGTATATCTCGCAAAGGAAGATTCAGGCATACTTGCTTCCATCTGAAGAATACTAGGCCTAAGACAAACATCAGTTTCGTCACTGGTGTTCCTTTCTTTTCCCTGTGAAGATTTTATTATGAATTTTAACACAACATGAAAATAGTGACTGAGTGTGGTTTGGTTTTAGGAAGTTAGCCACTTGGTTGGAACCATATAATGAGAGCTGATTTTATTTGTGTTGCATGAGTCATTACATATTTGTTTTACAGAATTTCTATTTGGTCTCTCTCCTAAAGCGGATAGCACCTATGTTTGGAGAAAGTTGCTTAAAGCTAGAATCCTTCTTAAGTCTCGCATCAAGTACATCAATGGGACTGGTCAGCAAACAGTCCTATGGTTTGATCCATGGCATCCTCATGGTATTTTGATTATTCTTATTCTCCGAGAGTGTTGTGTGATGCTGCTTTGCATCCTGATTCTCTGTTTGCTTCTGTAATAAATGGAAATGAGTGGGTATGGCCTTCAGCTAGATCTCAGGTGCTAGTGCAGATTTAGGGGCCATTTCTTGGACTACAACTTGGATGGGATGCTGCAATATACCTATATGGAAGGAGAGCATGAGGTGTTGCATGCCCACGTTGTTCCCCAAATGGCTCAAGCTATAAAGCCAGTGGTTCTCCGTTGAAGTTCGTGAACAGGTTGCTCTGCTGGAAAAGAATGCTCGTTCGAGTGACGCTGATAAGGCCTCAGGGGACCGTTGGCTTAATGGGTTTGAAAAGGAGCTGTGGGTTTTGCCTTTGAGGTCATTTGATGATTGGATTTTGAGTCGCTAATGAAGTTTCGTGGTTTTCTAGGCAAATTGGCTGTCTTGTGTTGGTATGGCTTGTATGTGTGGTCACATTTTACATTTTTAGTTGAAGCATGATGTAAACATATCAAAAAAAGGTAATGACCGTGGTGATCTTCCCTGCTGATAAAATATACATTATGGATATTTCATTCTCAATGATGTTAATGCCGACGCTTGAAGCATAAATGAAAAGACACAGCCAACAAACAATGGGTGTGACCTGTTTCAATGTGGAGGGGAAATTTCAATAGGAAATCAAGAAAACAAAACACATTGGAAAACACTTAACAAATTAAATTTGGTTCAGGATCGTCATATGCTAACTTGCTTTGGCAAAAAATGTCATCATTAATGATGTGCAGTTTAAAACCTTGTCCATGACATGCTACAACTTGTCAGACAAGAGCAACTTGTAGGCAATGTGACCCAAACTCGCTCCCGATTATATTGCACTTGAAAAGAGAAATCACTGTCTAAGGCTTGTGCTCGGAGGTTGCTTTAGTTTGAATTTGGTTTGCTTTGATCAGAAACCAGTTCCAGGCATCAAGATTATGGAATTCCGGACCCACACAATAATGCGCATGGGATCTCATTTTCTGGGTAAGTTCCAACATCTGTGAATAGTAAAATTGTTCAGTTGCTAGTCATATTATGAGTGAAAAATTGCAAGGTATTTGCAGCTTTTGACTTCTTGAAAATTCTAATTTGATGAGTCCTTTCTTTGTTCTGATTTACTTCTTCTTTGCTGTCTTTATCCGTAGGACAGCAAGCATCTTCCTCGCACTTTGAGTGATGTTATGTGATATGTCTTATAATAACTACCAGTTATCTATATCCACACATTCATCCAAGAGATTTCCATTTTAATTGTTGGACTGAGAGTTGCTCATCGGTCATTAACATTCGTATTGTCGGCTTCTTAAGTGTTTTAACTCTATAAAAGAAGTTAACGGGAAAGGATTTGCTTATGACTTCTGATGTAATTTGCAGGTGAACATCCATCACATAAATAAAATCTGATCATACGTGGTAAGCACATTTTACCAAGAGGCCATGATTGATGGTATCAAAGTTTAATGTCAAGCGAGCTTACTCCTGGCATAGCATGGTTGATAAGGATCTGTAGTCTATGCAGCAGTTAACATGCACGGCCAATCCAAGACAAGTTCTTCTTTAGAGCAATAGACAAGTTTAGCAAGCTATGAAGTTATTTTATCAAAAACGTTGCATCGGCAATTGCTCATTATTGACTTTGACTACAGATATTCAGGAAAATTTACTCCCCACATCTAAGTCACCCCTAGTATCCCGGATATAGCTTGAAGTACATGTATGAATCCAGAGACCATTTCCTTTTCAAAAGTGAAATTATGAAAAATAGACTGAATGACCGGGCATTTCCCTTATTTTGCTACCTCCTACTGACTATATTCTCAAATTCCACATGAGAGCAATGTATACAAAGCATTTATAACTAGAAACTACTCATGACTTCATCAGTAAAAGGAAATGGGTAGGGCAAACATACCAGCAAACCTATGAACAACACTAAGATTCCAAGTGTAACATAGTTCTGGTCGGGATCAGTGACTTCCTCTGAGAGTGGTGCAATTGGGCCCCGTTGCAGGAAGAATATCAAAACTACCCAGTAAAACGCAACATCGTTGAACAGAGAGGATAGTCCAAGAAGCACAATTGAGGCAGCTGTAAATCGAGCAGAAGCCTGCACAATTGAAAACCTTTTTAATGTACAGAATAGTTTCCCAATTACTCCTTTTTTTCTTTTTTACACAAACTCTTGATCTTTTTATAGGGAAGAAAATGGAGCAGATATCTCCAACATTTTGTATCACATATTAGGCAAGTGAAAGAATTTCCCACTAAAACATGCCCCTTCTGGTTCAATTTGAGAACTACTGACACACCCATACATGCACCAAACAACCATCACTTAATTTTTATGGCGTACCTTTCTTCCCCAAATGGCGAATGATATTCTCCCTCCATCAAGCTCCCCTGCAGGGATACTGTTGATTGCATTGATAAGAAGTCCAGCCCATGCCCATATAACAAGAGGATTGACAGATATGGGAGTGCCTTCTTTTAAAACATCGCCAAGAAGAAGCTTTGCTGTAAAGAAATAATTATCTTTATCTCATTAATAATAAAGTTGGAAGCTTTTTGGAAGATCTTCAGCAAGTGATGGTAATACACAAACAATAACACACCTGATATATTAAAATAAATATGATACAACTATTTAAATTCTCCTGCATAAAGACAGCAATTACCATAGTTTTCCTATAGCTGCATACTTATATAAAACAAAAAACAAGAAACAAAAAACAAAAATCATAAACATAAACAAAACTATTAGCTTTAATTTTCACATTTTGAGAGAGATTCACCTATTCCACCAGCAAGAAGTGACTCATGGAACACAGAAGCATCAACCACAACGCCAAGCCCATCCGTAGGTGGTACAAAGAATCCTAGAAGCAAAAGCACAAGACCCACGGAAAATCCAGCCAAAGGTCCTGCCACTGCAACCTTCAGAAGATCTTCACGCTTGGGCACAATATTGACGATTCTTGTTATAGCACCAAAAGAGCCTATCTGCCACCAACAGAACTAATTAGACAATGCAAATGACTTACACAGACACTCAAGAACAATGTCGCCTTTGTTCTCGCAAACAAAGACATATGCAGCACAAGGAGATGCCTGCAGTTGCATCACTGAGATTACACTAGGTAAAATAAAAACAGTTCATAATTGCCAGCCAAGAATGATAGTAAAAGTGCTTGGAGGTAATACCAATAAAAGGTGTAGAAACAAACAAGCCTTCAACTAAAATCTGAACTGTTTATAAGGCATCATCTTCTTGCAGCCTAGCTGTTTTATTTCACTTTAGCAACACTATAATTCTTTTTACTCCTGGTGGTGGCATTGCAGGCTGATGCTTTGAGGCAAAATCCCTAGTGCTCTTAGTGAAAAAAGTTATCTGTTTTAGTCCGAATGTACAGCATCATCGGTGTAAGATTTGCATGCATCCTGAATGCACAGTTCATACAGTTCAAGTGGAAAAAGAATGTGATTAGTCTGCACAAATCTTAAAGGACTCAAATCTCTAAGATGTCTCAACAATGCCAAAGGCCATAATAATCTGCCAGAATGTTGCAGCTGGAGAAACCCAGAAAGGACTTCTGAAGGAAATTTTATCTTCAGGTGGTTAGAGTTCAAATTCGGATCAGAACTCATTTCCATGAGACATTTAGAATATCCACGAAAAGAGGGCAGAAGGGAGAGTATTTTCAGCACTCTGGCATGCAGATGATAAGGAACTGACTATCTACATTTCAGAACTAGCTCTATTTATGGATATTTACTAAAGTCGTTAGTTTCCACCTCTAGCAAGCGGTATTCAATGATTAGGATTTTGAATAAGAAAAAGCATGTGATGCACAACCATGCTAATGCCACCACATTTTGCTTTTGGACAAGTATAAAGTAGAATAGCCTTATAGTGCACTTTGGAGGATTATCTATTCTTCTCTTGTAAAAGTTTGTGTGAGATAGAAAAACCATAGATCTCACCTGCCAACTAGGAACAAAGTATGGCACTCCAAGCTTAATTCCACAGCTCTGTGCCACTAGAATATGGCTGAGTTCATGGACCCCAAGAATTAATAAGGTTACAAGGGCTCCAGGTAGACCATCCTTTAACAAGTTGAGGTTGTCAAATGTTGACCTAAAGCAGTAGCAAAAATGCCATTATGAGCTAGACAATGTCAAAGTTTCAAGAAGGAAAGAGAAGATAACTTTCCTTCTCTGGCTAAGTCATGTCCCACATGTCCAAAAAAAAAAAAAATGTTTTTGGTCTGCACAACTAATGAATAACCAAAGAGTCAATTGCATACAATAAGTTGGACTGTAGTGCAGGCACATTCCGCAGAAGTAAAGTGAACACTGTGACCAATCCAAAAGACCCTGCAGCAAACCACTCAGGGACAGCTGCAAAAGGGTAAAAAACAAGATGTCGACATCATCATCAATTAGTAAGCAGTTCAATGGCCACAAACTTTCGCACATTATTGATGACTAATCTGAGAGATATTATGAATGAGAATTGCAAGGAAAGTTCCATAATTACCAGTTGTCTCTGGTTGCAGAGTTGTCCTTGGTACAACAACTGCCACAGGTTTATCATCTTCTGGATTGACCAAAAGGAAAAGCTTATATTGATCCCCGAATTTATTCTGTATATGGGAGTGCATGGAATTTGAGGTGACAAGTAAGAAACTTAAAGAAGTCATTGAACAATGTGAAAGGAGGAGGATGAAACCTGCATCCTCATAGCTATCTTTTCATAACTTTTGGCAGGCTGCCCCCTGAGGTTACCCTTAAACAACACTCCACCCTGTCAAAGGCAGAAGAGAAGCCTCAAACACTTGGCAAATACTTTAATAAAACACAAGTTAAAAAAGAGACAGCATGAAAAAGATAAAAGGCATAAATTAATCTGTTTGCAGAAATCTTGATGCTAGATAATCATGTTACTTAAGAAACTTGTCAAACTCAATCAAATCTCCTAATCTAAAGCTGAATTCTTGCTGCATTATACTCATTCACTTCATTCAGAAGAAAATTCTCTTAAGTAAAATGCAATAAATACAGAAAGAAACTTCCTATGTGTGCATGTGCATACCTCATATGGCTCTTGACTAGTAACAAAAAATGTGTCAAAGCCAAATACTTGATCCTTCAGAACTTCAATTGTCTCCTTCGAGATCCTCATAGACTCATCTAGTTGTTGTGGCTAGATCAACAAGTTTTTGGAACAAAGTTAAACATAAGACATCAACATGTGCATGCAGCAAGAGGAGGCAAGGAGAGAATGAGAGGGATCCAAAGTCTATAGCAGATGAATATTGCAATATAGTAATCATGACTACCTTCACACCTGGCAGAGGCGAGCCACTAGCAACTTGTATATCATCAACATCCTGATCAAGTACCAATCAACCAATTAGGATGAAGCAATCCAATTTCCAGTGCCCACTTAGTGTTAGCCTAGAAAACTTCTTGTAGACTAATCTTTTATTAAATATTGTAATTATCGGAATGTATTAAAAAAAAAACTAAAATGCATCCATATAAAACAAAAGTACTGCTTCAGATATTGACTTACAAACCTACACGATAGCCAAAAAAGAAAATTTGAGCTGCACTTATATTGGCCGATCAAAATAAATAGGCACCTGGATACCATCTTGTAACCTATTTTCTGATTTGCTATCAATGCTTTCATCTGTGCCTAAAGATTGAGGACCAAGCTGCCCTTCCATAAAGGAATTTGCAGAAGATGCTTTTTCTCCATCCTCATGTATTTCTTTCTCCTTCAAGAGCAAGATGCAATTAAAGTAGATCAATTAGCATGCTCATTATGTACAAAGATGAGAGAGAGAGAGAGAGAGAGAGAGAGAGAGAGAGAGAGAGAGAAGATGGCATGATTTACTCAATGCTCAAATTTATCGTGCAAACACCACCTAGAGAAAATGGAAGGGAAGAAGTACGGGACTCTTCTCAGTGGTTTTAGCTTTTTCCGAAGCAGCTATTAGGTAAAATAATTTTAAGCTATCTACTTGAAAGCAATAACTTCTCTCCTACTCCCAAATGAGAATCAGTTCTTTGTCTAGCTGGACGAGATGGCCGCTCATTCTAAAAGCTGAGGTTTTCTTGAACCAGCGCTCCATCTCCCCGAAAATGTTCATCGACAATTGAACTATTACAGGCCGTGATAAGTATAATTTCATGGATTTGAGCAAATTAGACAAAAGCATAGTCCAAATTTCTTGGAAAGCCGACAAGAAACCAAAAATCTAAGCTGAAAAAGCAGATAAATGCTCAAACCCGAACCTCATTAGAGCCTTCCATTCACGTTTTCCAAATATAGGAAAGCCAAATGGGGGCATGTCTAAACAATCAAGCATCCCACTTTTAAACTTCAAATTCGCAACATCCGTCAGGGCGCGCGTGATGCGAAATGAGTTAAAAAACCCAGTACCTTATCGTCATTGCTCTCGGGTTCAGTTTCTGTGTTCGTCACTCTACACCAAAACCTCCTCTTGCTACGCAACCTCAACTTCGAACTGCAACGCCAATCCCAACCCATTCAGTCACCGCATCCGAAAAAAGCACAAAACCACAGAGACCCACAAACCGACACGACAAAAAAACTCGCTACCTCGAGACGAGCAGCCTCAGCCTGCTCCGACCGGTGGCACGTTCGTGCCGAGAGATGACGGAGGAATCGAACCAAGGCTGGAGACGGAGATCGCAGCACGAGCTGCACCGCGATATCGACACCAAATTCCCGCGAAAAGTAGCTGAAACGCTCATCCTCGAAAGCCGCGATGACGACGACGACGACGACGGCAATCTCTAGAAAATTGAGAAAATGGCGAGCTTTACTTGGACGTCAAAGGTGCCATTTTTGGCGGAGTGGGTGGTTTCGACCATGAAGATTTTTCAAAGAGTTCGAAGAAAGATCTTATCTTTTCGAGGCCAAATGGAATTATCCGTTTTTCTGGTTCGTTGCTTTAAGTACCCCGCCCACAGATTTTTCATTTTTCTGGCCATTGACGTGGCCGCGCGAACCCAGGTGCACGAATCGCGAGCGGACACGTGTCGGAGATGCTCGCCTCTAGATTTGATTACCCTTTTGTCGCAAAAGAAAACGAAGAATGGGCTTGTTATGGAAATTTGATTTCGGGACATATAAATACAGAACCGATTTTTTTTAATCCAAGATTTAAGATGTAATTATAAATTTTTTGGCAATTAGGTAGCTCAATTCAATGATGATGGGAAGAAAAAGAAATATGTAATTTGTATAAAAGTCATCTTCATCACTATTATTATTATTATTATTATTATTACTACTACTCTAGTTCTGGCCCAATTGGGCAAACATGGGCGCAAAAGAATAACGTTTCTTTTGATCGAGCCCAAAAGAAACTACGAAGCAAAGCTTAGGCCCGCCCGAGAGAAGAGCGCAACGGCCCATCGGGTTAAGTAAGAAGCCCTTTAAGGTGCGACTCGTTTCCATTAAACACATGCTACTAAAAAACATAGCACATCCTACTAAGGTTGCCTCGACATTTTTTTGTTTTTGGTCGGATGCCTTGTAAATGCTTTTTTAGTGAAAATTTAGTACTTGTAGCATCACTCTTGTGCTAAAGTCTTCATGGGGTAGTAAATATGTCGGGCCTATCATGTACTGCTTCTCGCTCTCGACTCTTTGATTCTAGAAATCAAATGCAATCATGGTCATTATTCCATTAGGCTAATAATCACGGGAGGAAAACTAGTGGACCTTAGATCCCTAACATTTAGGGTCTAAGATGGTTCCATCACTCAATCTCTCGAAATCTCGAAGCCAATGACATGAGATTTATTGAGCACGAAAGCCATTCATATTGACTTGAAATCACGTAAAGATGCTCTATAAATAACTTTTAAATTATCATCCATCATCATTATCATATGGATGTTTTAATATCGAAATAATCCATGAATTCGACTTCATCTCTATCTGATCTGGATAACCCTGCCACCCCTACTCTTTCCATTCTTACCCGGAGCTCGAGAGAAATCTTTGCCAGCTCTCAAGTTCATAGAAACCCTAAAAGTAGAATAAATTTGACTCTAGTTCCGACATGTTGGAAGGGTCAACGAAACTAGGGTTTATCCGGAATAAATAAAACCGACACCAATTGAACATCGTATTAAGAAAAGGGGACAAGTATGAACACAAATCAAATTCTGCGTAAACGCTAAGCATCGTTTTATCTTTTCGCAAATGGCTGCACAACGGCCTTCCTTATCATCTCTCGGACTCGGTCCGACACTTATCTAGAAAAAGATTTATAAAGAGTCTCGCTTTACCTTTTTGTCTAAGAATCGGATTAAAATGACACGACCAAATCAACGTACCATACAGTAACTTCCGAGAACACAATAAAATTAATATTCGACTATTGGAATGGATATAAACAGTACATGTTTCAGGGAGCGTGTATTGCGTTTTTGTTACTCACGAAAACAAGGACTACGAGAATCTACGCGTCAAGCGAAAAAGTTCTTCAAATCACAATATGACTAACTATGTATAATATCTATTCTACAGTCTTCTTCTTTTTTAATTTACTCTTATATTCATCATATGTTATCATACGAGGTCACGAATCACATGACCCGTGACCCCTTTTATTCTTTTTCTAATTCTTCTTCCATTAACACATTAACTGTGCTTATTAAGTTGGATAATATATATATATATATATACTTTGTGTGTAGGAATAAAATTGTTCAAAAATTTTTAAGCTTAACGTATGGCGACCAATCCAATCCTAAACCTTTCAATTATGTTAACTTAATCATACAAGTTTTGATGAATTATTATTTTAGTCTTGAAAATTTCAATTGTGTCAATTTAATCCCAAACTTTTTAAAATTTTATTATTTTTGTCCTAAACCTATTATTTGAACAATTGGCCTAAAAAATTACATTGAGAAATTATCAAAAAATTTAAGACTAAATTGGTACAATTGAAAAATTTTGAATTGAATTGGCCATTATCCATTAGGTTTAGTATTTTTGGACATTTTTTTCCCATATATATATATATATATATATTTTTTTCCCTATATATATCTTCATAGGTTAATTTCCCTAATTATTGAACTTTATTGACAGTGTCAAGTCATGAAAGTAGGTCACCAACCCTCTCCCGTCTATTACTCTTTTAATCAAACTTTAGACAAGCAGAGACTGGCGCTACGCTTCTGGAAGCGCTTCACCTACTTTATTTTTCTCCTCAATAGTCAATACAGATGCTGCCTCGCTGACCTCAAGCTGAAAGTTGTTTCAACTTCAGATCGGTTTCAAACTTTTAGATTTCTTTTATACCGACATATCTAACACGTCGGGTTCCATAAGGCAACCCTAATCCAATAACACGTGGGAACATCTATGGGACGATGGGTAATCAATGCTGACATCGTATATTGTGTCGGTCGATTGCCGCTGCTTGCTAGAACTATTGTGTGTTGTCTTGTTCGCGATATTTTCATGTGCGGGGAATTAAAGGATTCTCGTCCATACAGGGACAGGATTAGCTGCCGTCGAGCAGCAACATTGACGCGGTTGTTTGGACACGTGATGATAGGTTGATTTTCACGACCAACCTGCAGATTTCTCTTGAGGAAACCTTTCATGATGAAAAGAAAAACCTACAATGAGCATGAGCTAGCACTTCCATCGGGAGTCAGTATCAAAGTGAGACTAAACCGATTGAACCCGTTAGCCCTCTCTAGTTTTCAAAAGGAAAAATGATATAAATAGTCTTCGAATGTGATCCATGAACTTATAATCCATTCAATGTGATTCATAAACTATTGTTCAATGTGCAATATGGTCTCTGAACTTTTAATTTGTTCAATGTGGTATATGAACTTTGGATACATGTACGATATAAAAGTAATTAATATTATCCCTTCTCCAAAGGAGTTCTACAGTTGGATATTCATCAAAATACCTCTAGTAAATCGTGTGACTAATGGAACGATAACATTAAACGTTATTATATAGTTCGGAGATTAAATTGAATATATATCGAAAGTTTAGGGACCACATTGATAAATTAAAAGTTCATAAACCATATTGCATATTAAATTAAAATTTATAGACTATATTAAACAAATTAAAAATTCAAGAATCACACTATGCATTGAGCCAAAGTTCAAGGATCATATGTGTCATTATTCATTTTCAAAAACATTGATTACAAATAAGTTCTAGGTTTTTCTTTTTCTTTTTTTCTTTTTTTTTTTGTGTTTGAAAGTTGGATCTAGGTTAGAAATAAGGAACCGTGAAGCAAAGCGAAGGGCGCTTGTGTCACGAAACGGGGGACCTTTCACGTCGTCGGCATATGTTGCCAAACGCATATTTTGGTGCGGCAATCACACGTTTGTAGATCGCAACTTTACAACTCCTAGAATCAAATCCTGGACGCATCTAACACGCTTTTCATCCGTCGCAACCAGGGAAAAAGGTAGAGGAACTTCATATGTCATATAATCGCCCTTTTTTTTTTTTTTTTTTTCAATCCTTTCTAGGATCTGTCGTGTTCGTCCGATGCGATCCGGGATTGATATTATTTGTAATAAATATGTGAATTATTATCGCGCATGCGGACATACGAGGAAATTACCGCCATGTTAGATCGCCTTTCGAAGTGGGTAGGTGCGAATATGGACAATTATGCAGCCATTTTTTTAGATTTTTGCTGAGGAAAAGTGGGAAGAGGTGACCCCCAAGAAAAGAGAGGGACGAAAGAAGTGCGAATCGTTCACTCCTCTGAAAATGGGATCGGCCACGCAATGTGATTCGTTTCTTCAAATTCAAACCGATAATCAGAGAATTTTAGCCCATCCTTAAGACTGTCACTTCTTTCTTCTTTTTCTTTTCTTTTTTTTTTTTTTTTTTTTGGGTGAGGAAATTTTCATCCAATACCCAAACGACACATGAAAAGGTCAATACAAAATTCTAGAAATCACCCCCAACAAACCACGCCCATATTTGACCCTAAAAATAAAATAAAGAAAACAAACAAAAATCCAAAGATTAAAATATATCATCAAAGCATGATTGATGAAGCCATCCGTCGAACTAGGAGAAAAATGTCTGAAATGTCCTTAATCGTATAATTTAGTCATGGATGAGGCAGCCTCACCCAAATCTGGGCAAAGGCTATGACCATCGCTCAAGGTTTGAGAGGACTTGACGACTCGCAATGGTCATAGTTGAAAAAACAAAACAAAAAAAGACAAGAAGGAAAAGAGAAAAAAATGGAAAAAAGGAAAAGGAAGAAAACATTAAAAAAATGGAAAAGATGGGGTGGCATTTACATTATCCACATCAACTCCGGCCATGTTATATAGGATGGTTGGTGTTTACATTGGTAAATTCCATCCAAAATTGGGCAGATGAACTCAATTGACAAAAGATTAAAAGTTTTATGAGTCGATTAACAAAATTAAAAAGTTTACGATTGAATTGGCAAAATACAATAGGTTCGTAGCTTTTTAAACAATTTTCCCTTGAATCACACACTGTTATCAATTACGAGCATATGCCGAGATCTCTATCTATAACTACAAATATACTTTTGGGCGATGTACGCCTAGATTCGACATCTTTAATATCATCATCATACGAAGATAACAAAAACATGTTAAACAAGCTCATATTTATCACCTGTTAGAGGAAGCTTTTTAGCAAGAATGAAACAACATGGCCCTTAACAAAAACATGTTGAATGAGTATAGATCTGACATAGAAACTACTATGAATACACTAAAGGCGAAATATCTATTCATTAAAATTTCTAAATTTAAAGTTAGATCGAGAGAGAAAAACTTCCAAATTTAAATCAAGATAATAGAACATTCAAATCCAGATCCAGTTCGAGAGTTTGGAGTAAGAAATGAGAAAGGAGAAGGAAAAGTAACCAAAGAGGGAGAGGAGGGGTAGATATAGGTAAAATTCTTCTCCTCTGGAAATTGAAGAAGAGAAGAAAGACTGAACCTCAAAAAGAGAATAAGGAAAAGAGAGAGAGGGGTAGACTTTGACCTCCTTCAAAAAGTCAAAATCCCCGTCCAAAGTAGAGATAGCACGTTAAGTCAAAATCCCTATCCGAAATGGAGTTAGCACGTTAATGTTGACTCTCTATTCTCGAGAGTCTAGTTAACTTAAATTGATTGTGGAAGATCACAATTTCACAACAACATCCCTCGTTGAAGATGCCGGTGTACTGAACTTTCTTTATATATAAATAAAAAAATGAGATTAATATAATTTTTTCTAAAAGTCCTATGCATTAAAAGCTCAATTTTTTGGATAGAAATCCTCACTATGATATTAAAGGCACGAATGATAACATTTATGACCAGAAATTGATTTATGGAAGATAAATAGATTTTTCTATTTCTATTCAAGATAAATTTCGGCCAAAAATACGTTTAATAACGACAAAAAATTTCTATTCTTAAAATAGAAATTCGTTTGATAATTAATAAAATTTCACTTTCCCAAGTGGTGGCGGCAATGGGAGAGGCGGTGGCTAGCGATTGGTGGTGGCGACGGCGGCGGGCGGGGGTGGTGGTGGTGTTGAGCGGCGAACAGCAAGAAACTCTTTCGAGTGAAAAGTAAAAAAGAAAGAAATAATTTCTGATTTCTATTTCAGAAATAAAAAATTAAAATTTTTTTGTTTCGATTTTTATTCAAACTTATTTCTAAAATAGAAATCTATTCTAGAAATAGAAAAATGAAATTATTTTACCAAACGGATTTTTATTCCAGAAACAAGTTTGGAATAGAAATCTATTCCAGAAATAGAAACATAATAGTTATCATGTGCAGCCTAAAATATTAAGTTTTGCATCCTTCATACACCGAACGATCAATCATCCCGCATGGGATCTCTATCTAATTTCCCACTTCTATTGTTCCGCATGTGAGGCAATTCATCTCTTAAACGATGTCGAGTTGGATTTGCATGTCACATGCAAGACAATTCTTAGATCATTCTAAAAATTATCAAAATTCACATCGCTCGCGTATCAGTTTTTTATAGGTCGGCTCACATTACATACGCCATCATTGAATTAGTCAGGGCAAATGCTTGTAAAATTTGTGCTAGCTATGAAGACATTGTACTAGGTGGATTTACAACATTATTGTTTTTTTGGCAAATATTCTAATTACTCACTTGTAGTTGATAAAAAAGCACCTTGCCATATAAGTTGACAAGATTAAAAACTTTTCTGGATAAGCACTATAGATTTTCATCAATCACAAACGTTCAATTCATGCTCTCGTGCGATCATATCGTGAAGTAACGCCCGCACTAATAATTTCGGGACACCATCACTTGGGCTAGGAGTGGGGGGCATATGCACTAAAAAAAAAGCGCATGTCGGATCCGGGAGCACGTCACGTGCTCGGCCACGTGACCAGCTGGGGAGTTGGACTCGATGGGGGAAAAGGAAGAGGACCAGCCGCCGCCGATTTGGATGCCACCGAGCCGAGTCTCTCCACGCGGCGACACGTGTCCCACTCGATTGGCGGTGGAGGATTTGGCTCGGCGCAACATCGGAACCCGGTAAACGCGGAGATCGGGTCCATCTCGGCGAACCTTCTTTTCTTCCGCGGCCGAGTCCATCAAACTCCCCCGCAAAGTACATAATCGAGAAACGCTGATTTGCGAAACTGGGATCGAATTATAAATTATCACTTTCCGAAGTTTATAATTTATATAATTCGTAATATTAAAATTGGATAAGATATTACTTCAAAAATCACAGTAAACTTTTCAAATCGTAAGATATCTATCTAATTTATTAGATTCTTATCATGGAATTTGTTGCACGGAGCGACTTTGATGTTATGCTACTAGAGTGTCATTGACAACCCACTTTAAACGGCCATTTATGATCTGTCTAGGTCATTCAATATGTCAGCTACAAAAATCCGATCGAGAATGCATGGAGAGACCAAAAAGAATATTCAACTCGGAGACCTGAAAAGTAGATGGGGTTTGATTAAGGGAACGAGGTAGGGCGTTTGACATGTTCAAGCACGAGCCGATATCCATTAGCACGAGGTGCGGACTGTCCCGACTTTGGTTTGACATTTCCCTTCCGGTGTCTTTGTTTCGGAGGAGGATAATCTCCACCAAAGATAGGGTCGGACCCACCTGCTCGATCTTGGGTGGATTTTGTTGTGAATTGAACAGGTCGAGGAGGAAATTAGTCTAGCCATTTCTAATGGAATAGGCCACTTTATCCTCGTGTATGGTGAAAGGAACAGGGGGATTTTGGTTGGCCTGGTTAGGCTTTAAAGATGGTAGTGGTGGAAAGTCCAATTTGATAGGACCTAGCAGCCTAGCACAGCACATCCATTGTATTTGATAAGAAAGACACCATGTTGTTATAATCTAGTCCTATCCACTATAATGTCCACAAAATAACTTGGAATATAATAATAATAAAATATTAGAACTTTGTTTTTTTGTATTAAACTACAAATTCAATTATCCATGTAAAATTTTAAAACAGTTAACTATAATCATATAAAATTTTACATTATATCAAAACATGAAATCATAAGTTCACTTTCAGACCATTCATTTATATATTTTTGTCTTGCTTATTAAGAGGCCAATGTCCATCTTATACAGGAATAGGAGTATTAGAATATAATTTTAATGTTAGTGATATTAGGAAGGTTAAAGTATCAGGATATTTTGATTATGCTTGTTTATGCATATATGATTCGATTTTGATTTCCTCTGATTAAGCCTATAAATAGGCTATTTATGTGAATTATATATAAATTCTTCAAATATGTCTTCCGCATTCTTATCTTAACTTTTAGATATTGAATTATGCTTTCATTTAAGGTTTCTAAACAAACAATCGGTAATAATTCCATAATTTTTTTTTGAAAAAAAGAACGAAGATATTTTCTAGTGGGGACAAATTTGAATCTTCGGGGGAGCACTGGTGCAGCGCAGCCGGAGAAAAGTTTTGAGCAAGAGGAAATTTTTAAAGAAAAAACAAGGATAATTAACGACGACTATTAGTGCTCTTGTAATTGATTGTGGGCGTAATCACCTTTAATTTCCCCAATAAAGCCAATTTAAACAGCTCTGAAAAACCTTGTCGGGACCCCCTTTTCCTCTTTCCCTTTTTTATCCTCTCGTGTTCCATGGCTGAACTCCGCCGCGAAGCGAAGCTTTTGACTTCGCTGGAAAGGCCAAAAAAAGGGGCGAACGGATTCCAGGGTTCGTCCCTAAAATCCTCCAGCCATCGTGCCGCGATTCCGAGCTGCAGATTTCATATGATGTCCCGACGAGACACGGCCGGGGGGAATGGCATTCAAATTTTCCCAAGGTGGGCTGTCGGGAAGCAGGGACAAAATTCCGAGTCCCCAATTTTGGGCAATCCGACAGTGGCGAGAGCAGAAATTGTGGACCTCAAAGGAAGACCCGAAAGGGGGAAAAAAGAAGAAATCACGTTGTTCTTTTGCACTAGGCATGCCTGGTATTTGTACACCCACGAAGCAACCCGGAAAGATTACGTCGCCGCACCCTTTTCATGGGTTCAAATTGTGAAATTTCGGAGTACCCGATTGTCACCGGATTCTCTAGAACAAAGGCGTGTGATTTCGGCTGCTAGACAGTCTTCTTCTGGCAAAAATTCTTTTTGGAAAATGGAAGTTATGCTTATGGAGGAAATAAACGACGAACATGTCGACTGGATAATTTTCGCCGCGCTTTGTGCAATCTTGCTTGATAGACATATAGATGATCGATAGCAACCAAGAGATTAGACTCGCCTTGATCGAGTTCTTTTCCTAAAAGATTTACTTAACCTTTAGGTTGCTAGAACAATGGATTTATAGTTATCATTGGTTTAGTAATAAATGATTAAACCCCGATCTTTTCTTTTTTTATGAGAATTATGACAATTCACATGTCGATTTACAATAAATAAAAAAGAACCATTCACTAAATAGGCACATGGAAGGCAGCGGCAAAGTAGGTAAATTGGCTAATGAAACGCCTCCCAAACCAAATTCGATTTGTCTCGAAACGATCTGAATTTGCTGGGAAAGATCCCATCCTCCCGCTTCGTCCTGACTCCTGACCATACTCTCCTACCTTACCGAAGTTCCCAGCTACACGGGTCGGCATCCACCGCTGAAATTGGGCCCCACCCACACCCACGGTTACACGTTCCACGTGGCATAGTGTCACTGGGCTGTCGCGCAGGAACACGCCACAGGAGGTCCAACGACAGTGTCGCTTTTTACTCGAACGAAGACCCAAAAAGAGGTCCAACTTCAACGATTCCACGTTCCAACCCATTGAAATTTCCCGGCTCCATCCCCCCCGTTCGAGGTACCGACAATCTCTCCTTCGTTAGGTTTTGTGGATAACTCTCTCTCTCTTTCTCTGTCCACGCTGTTTCGATTTTCGATTTTTTAAATAATTAAAGAAACGACGACTTCCTGATTAGTTCCTCGTTCCCCATGCCGCCCTTTCTTTCCATTCCACACGCCTTTCCTTCTCTCTCTATATATACTCCCCTCTCTCCCCTTCTCCTCCTCGCGTTCGAATTACAAAAGCCAAAAAAAAACCTACAAGCAGAGGAAGAAAGTCTCCGTTTCCCTTTTTTGTTGTCCTTGGATGCTGCGAAGATGGTCGATCTAGATTGGAAAGCAAAGAGAGCCACAGCCCCCGCCGCCCCCGCCGCCGACATGTCCCGGAAGTCGCCCAGGCTCTCCAACAAGCTCCACCTGCTGATCCCCACGCCGTTCCGCGG
The DNA here is from genome assembly GCA_014182845.1 of Corymbia calophylla. Lineage (NCBI taxonomy): Eukaryota > Viridiplantae > Streptophyta > Magnoliopsida > Myrtales > Myrtaceae > Corymbia > Corymbia calophylla. The sequence continues at coordinate 5,195,409 of CM024697.1, read as the reverse complement.
CGGCACCGACGTGCCCGCGGCCTCCGACTCGGCCTGCTCGGCCTACGAGCAGTACCTGCGCCTCCCCGAGCTGCGGAAGCTGTGGTGCTGCCGGGAGTTCCCCGGCTGGAAGTCCGAGCCCCTGCTCCGCCCGGCCCTGCAGGCGCTCGAGATCACCTTCCGGTTCATCTCGACCGTCCTGTCGGACCCCAGGCCGTACGCGAACCGGCGCGAGTGGAAGCGGCGGCTCGAGGCGCTGGCCGCGACCCAGATCGGGCTCATAGCGGGCATCGTCGAGAGCGAGGAGGACGAGGCGGAGACGCGCGGGGGCGCGCCGATCGCGGACTTAAGTTCGGGCCTCGGCGTGCTGGCTCGTGACGGCAGCTCGGCCGAAGTCTGGCGGCTCCCCGGAGGAGAGGCCGCGGCCACTGTGGTGAGCCGCACGAGCGAAGCCAGCCTGCTGCCCAGGCTGGTGACGTGGCAGACGTCGGAGGACGTGGCGCAGAAGATCCTGTACACCATCGAGTGCGAGATGCGGCGGTGTCCGTACACGCTGGGCCTGGGAGAGCCTAACCTGACGGGGAAGCCGAGCCTGGAATACGACGCCGTCTGCAAGCCCGGCGAGCTTCAGTCGCTCAAGAAGAATCCGTTCGATCACCTGATCCAGAACCACGAGAACCAGAACCTGTACACGGCGCACCAAATCCTGGAGTCGTGGGTTCAAGCGTCGAACGAGCTCTTGAATCGCATCGAGGAGCGAATCGAGAGCAAGAGCTTCGAGACGGCGGCGACCTACTGTTACTTGTTCGAGAGGACGTGGAAGCTGATGACGGAGATCGAAGACCTCCACCTGTTGATGGATCCAGAGGATTTCCTCCGGCTGAAGAACCAGCTCGACCTCCGGAGCGAGACGGCGGCGTTCTGCTTCCGCTCGAGAGGGCTCGTCGCGATGACGAGGAACTGCAGGGACCTGAAGCACAAGGTGCCGTACATCCTCGGCGTCGAGGTGGATCCGAAGGGAGGGCCGAGAGTGCAGGAGGCGGCGATGAGGCTGTTCGGCGGCTGCGAGAAGAGGGAGCAGTACGCGAAGATCCACCTCCTGCAAGCGCTGCAGGCGATCGAGGCGGCGATGAAGAGGTTCTTCTTCGCGTACCGGCAGGTGCTCGTGGTGGCGGTGGGGAGCTTGGGGGCGACGGCGAGCCGGGCGGCGATGAGCCTCGAGAGGGACGACTCGCTGAGTCAGATGTTCCTGGAGCCGACGTACTTCCCGAGCTTGGACGCCGCGAAGACGTTCCTGAGTGACTCGTTGAGTCGGGAGAGCAATCGGACGCCGTGAACGACCGGCCATGGGCGAGCGAGCCAGGGAGGAAAGGCGGAGGCCTTGGCGAGTTTGACTTTGACGGAACGGTCAACTCGTTCAAATACGTTATCGTTTCGTCAACGTTTGACTGAATTTTTGTTCCCATAAAAAAAAGATGGAATTCTCTCTCTTTTTGTTTTTCCCTTTTTTTTGTTTTTGTTTTTGCATTTGAATTCGGATAGAGATCAATTATTTATTCTTTGTATAATAATTTTTATAGTGGATTGATTATAGATTGATTATAGCTTGACGAGGTTGAATGTAAACGAGCTCAGGCTTTCTCAATCTCTCTTGGGATGGTATGCGATTTTGGTTTGTGGATGAGTTGGAAAATAGCACTAGAGATATTTACCTAATCAATTTAGTTGAGACTTGCGAGTGAAGAGGAAATAATATTATGTTCATTATTAAACAATGAGTACAATAATTTATTTATAGACTTTACAGAATAACTATCTAGAATAATAAGAAAGGTAATGAGATATTACAATATCATATACAATCGGTCGGTATCAATTAAGGATGTCTCCTAATATTTGTCAATGATCTCTCTAACAAATTTTGAAGTACCATATGCCTGTTAAATCAATTTTATACACCTATCATTATATCTTAGCATAGATTAATTCGAAAAGAGTAATTAGTCTCTTGGCTTAAGCTTTTGATTTTTGAGTGAAATTATAAACATAGAAAGACGAAATACGACCCTAGCTGTAAAATTGTGAATGTAATATCTCTCCCCCATTTCCTCAGTTCTAGCCCTTGAAACCTACATATCAACTTTGGAGCCCCTTTAGTCTTTGGTCGATGCGGTTTTGGTTTACCAGCACGTAGGTGATCTAAATTCTTATGATTGAGTCTTTCTGGCCTAAAAGAAGTGAACCAAAAGCCACTCATCTGAGCCATTGAATTCGAATGTTGTCATGTCTGGTCGAAATGTGGGTAGAGTGAAAGCCCTTACCACAAAAGAGAGTATTTTTCGACTTAAAAATACTGCAAGTGCTAAAATTTGACACAAATTGACACTTTAGTATTAAAACTTCTGAAATATACATTTAAGTATCAAAATTGGAGAAGATGACACATTGAAGTGCTAATGGTGAAAAAATTCGGCCAAATTACTGACGTGGCGTTTTTCTAGCAAGATGAGTGCAAAACAATATCATTTTTGCGCACTAATGTGGTTAGATAAGCCTAAAACAATGTCATTTTGGCGTTGACATGGCTAAACTCAGCCCAAAACGATGTCATTTTGCCTCAAATTTGATTTTTAATATAAAAATTGATTAAATTAAATTAGGGGGGAGAGAGAATGGCACAGGTGGGAGGGGGCTCCCTCGCCTATGGCCATCGCTTCATCACTGATGGGGCAGCGGTGATAGCCAACAAGGGTAGGGGACCCTTGCCTCGCCTAGATTTGGGAGAGGGTTATCACCCTCTCCTAGCTTTTGGCAAGGGTCATCGGCCCGATGACCCTCGCCTAGGCACTAGCAACTCTCATCGATCATTATCATCGCTCCACCGGTAATGGTGTAGCGACCACAGGTAAAGGAGCCCCCTCCTATATGTGCTGTTCTCTCTCCTCCCTTTTTTTTAAAGTTTTAAATTAAATTAAATTAATTTATATATTAAAAATCAAATTTAGAGCAAAATGACATCGTTTTGACCGAATCTAAGTTGACTAGTTTTTGGACAAGCCATACTAGCAATTTATATTATTAAAAAATATCACGTCAGATTTCTGGTATGGTTCACCAGATTGGCATTGAAATATCCCTCCTTTTTTTAAATGCATTTAAGTATACATTTATGAAGTTTTGGAACCAAAGTGTCAACTTATATCAAGTTTTGGCATTTTTACTGTATTTTAAGCCATTTTCTTGCATGCTTAGTGCCAATAGCTAATGTCTAATTTTTTTACGGGAAAAAGTTGTGCAAGGCACATCTTCTTCGAGGACATTGAATTTGCACAAGGCACGGACTAATTTTTGGCTTGTCAAGTTGAAGCGAGCAATCCTGCAAAATTATACGTTTAATAGCTTAAACATATTTATACTCTATAGTGATTAAGAAAAACATAAAGCAAACATGTGGAGTCGATCTAGCATAAATGAGAAAAGAGTAACGCTACGCTTTTCACTTTCACATGGGTTATAAGGATGTACCATGTCGGAGCTACTTTGCTCATCTTATCTGTCTTGGTATGGCGAACCTAAGGCCGAGCTAGTCCTGGTAGTAGAGATGACGGGCAACAAATTAAGCCCGATCTAGGGTAGCTCACCCAGCCAAGGCGAGGCCGAGTAGATCAAGCAGGGCTATCGACGGTTCGGGTTTCTGTAGAGCTGAACTGAACCGAAGAAGTACCTGTCCTTTCAACCATTACCCGAATCAGATTAAGGCCCGAAACAAAAAGGACCCAATTTTTTTTTGTTGGTTCGGTTCGGTTATTTTTTATGGGCCTAGCTCCTGGCCCCGTTCATCGATCACCTCCACTTCGAAGGCATTATTCCGAGCAGGCTTGCCTCTGCCAGTTGGTATTCTGGACCTAGTTGGGACTGGCACTAAACAAACTGGGCTTGAAGTTGTGGCCCGTTTCTTCAATGTCTCTCCAACGGCGGTCGCATTCTTCTATTCACTTGTCCACCGAGTCGCAGCCAAATGCTTATAGAACGATCGTGGGCTCTTACTCCGCGTGTGGCCGCCTTTTGATGCCTTCGCTTCAATTTGCAATTTTGATTCTCCAACCCTAGACCGTACATCATCTCCCAATAAACAAAAAGTTTATGAGAAAGTTGTCCGAAAAGTTCTAAACAAGTAAACATATTGCATTTTTATCAATTCAGATCTACATCTTTCAATTTTATTAATTGAGTATAAATATTTTCACTTTTTGATAATTGAGTCCATCTGGCCAATTTTAGTTGGAAATTACCAACGTTGCTAATTTTTAGGAATATTTTAATATTTTTTTGAATTTCTTGGTTAATTTTTCTGCTCTTTTCCTTCTTTTTTTTTTTTTCCCCTTTCTTCTTCCTTATCCTTTTGCTGATAACTCTCAACCTTTTAAACACTGTGGGCCGCCACCAACCACAGGTGAGGCGTGGTTAGGCAAGGGTGACTGGAGCCCTTACCCAAGCTAGATTTGGCGAGGCCGACCTTAGCCTAGGTGAGGGCAAGTCTCGCGAGGGCTCCGAGAAAAGAGTTGGGTTGCAAGGCTAGCCGACTAGACCATGGCTTTAGCCACGGGCAATAGGGAGAAGAAAGAAAAAATAAAGAAAAAGACCATAAATGAAAAGTAATATAAAAAAATTAGAAAAATGATAATATTAAAATATTATTAAAAGTACATTCCACATGCTTATTCACCTTCTCAAATTTGTCCACACGGTGGCGAGGAGTGATGTTTCCCGGGCATTCACAATCTTGTCGTTGATTCATCAAATTCGCGGGCAAATGGAAAAGCAAAACAAACGTACGCATCCAAATCGTCAAGGAGAGAGAGGGATTGATGCTCGGCAATCGTGGCCCACGATTAAATGCGTGTCCATAAATCACATATGGAAAGTGAGAGAAAAGAAAAAAAGATTCCGAGCAAAATTAGAAAAAATGATGACGAGAGGGAAAATGGTTATTAAAAGTGCTTTAGTTTTTGAGTTTATCCTAAGTAATAGCCACGAGCAAAAGGGAGAAGAAAGAAAAAAATAAATAAAAAAAAAGAGAAAAAATTAGAAAAATGATAATATTAAAATATTATTAAATTTTGTTGCCCTAAATTCACATTTAGTAATTTTTGGCCAAAATAGGCCAAATGGATTCATGTGAAAATATTTTAAGACTTAATTGACAAAATTGAAATGTTTAAGACCGAATTGATAAAAGTGCAATAGATTTAAGACTAATTTTCTCTCGAACTCAACTATTATATTATGCATAGAGCAATGTGGCCATAGCTGTCTTATGTGACATGACTAGATTTAATGTGGACAAATTTTTTATTAATTTTTTGAATTCTTATATTTTATATTTTTCTTTTCTATTGTTGTTTTCCATTGTTGTTGGCGAGGATCGCTAGGGTTTTGCCACAATGAAAGAAAAGATAAAAAAAAAAGATATATAAAAAATTTAGTTTTTTTAAAAAGTTGTAAAAGTTGTCTACATTTGCCATTTTCGGCCAAAAATAATAAATTATCAAAAAGTTTAAGACCATATTAATGAAATCAAAATTTTTATGATTGAATTTGCATCATTACAATATGTTTATGATTTTTTTTAATTATCCCTCAATGCCTCTCACGGAAATCATAATTCTTGTAGATGGTACGATTTTTAAGGATTGTGGATTTTCTCAATTATTTTCAGTGAAAATAATGCATTATTCCCCATTTAAAACCCCCCTCATTTTTATTCGTTATTCAACCATTTAAAACCTCCAACTGCTCATCATAAATTTTGTCATTAGACTACAAATTGAACTAAATATCACTTTTCTCTCAAATCCACATGTACCTGGAACACTCATCTTGAGTTTTGTCTATTGGACCGGGGGAAATTAGGTCTTCTCAAGGTTGAGATTGCGAATTAGTATATGCACATCAAGAGGATCTCTTTCTTGTCCATTCATTCTATAGTACTACTACATTTCAGATGAATCCTCCCGGATGGCACCTTAAAACAAACAATCAATCAAAAGTTACTTTACCTAAGAAGTCAATAAGAAAGTACTAGGCAGGTCATTGGTCCATATGACAAAGTGAGGGTAGGGACGTTTGCCTTTTCACCGTAGTGCTTGAATATAGACATTTACTTAATATCGAATACTTAAAATCTTTGAAAACACATAAATATTTAATTTTTTCCCGACTTCTAAAACTCAAATGACAATTTTTTTGGGAAAAGCAAATCGAATGCTTGTCACGGGCTCTCACAAACAACTTTTCAGGCCTGCAAGGCTTCGCAGGGATTAACCACTATTTACGTAAGCAAATTTAAATTAATGCAGTTTATTTTTTTCCTTTTACCTAAAAAAATATGCTGCGGTTCACATCCCTAACCTACTGCCACTATCGTCTGCAGCAAAAGACACGCAACGATTTCCCTTTTCAACGTATAGCTCCCGTCCCTACTCTTATTCCCTCACCCATCATGTGATCAACATTCACTTTGGGAGACTCTCTCTCTCTCTCTCTCTCTCTCTCTCTCTCTCTCACTTATACACACACACATATATTCATATACATATATATTTGAATTTGAATTTCATCTGCATTTAATCGTTTCTATTCGGTCACAGTTTGCGGGCTTTTGCAATGTGGCACGCATTGGGTGTCAAATGTGGACTCATGGTATCCTCATGAATTATGGGGTTCATTAATTTGCACTAAATATTTAGGAAATATAGCAAATTAAAGCTTGGAAAATTCGCTAACACCGGTTACGCACTAATTTCGATCATCTTCATCGCCCATAATATTCACCAGTCTAATCGAATTAGGTGAGCCAAAGTAGTATTATAAGCCAAAAAAAGGTCTCACAACCAAGGCAGTCCTCGTTCCCAAAAAGAAAAAAGAAAACCAAGGCAGTCCTTATCTATAGGGAACTGCTCCATGTCGTTTTGCTCCCATTGAATATGTGGATAACATTAACTTGCCGCTATCGACAATCATAGAGCATATTAAATATAATATGCAAAAGGCGACCATGGAAAGGGGAGGTCGAATAATGGGGCAAGATAAGGTTATGGTTGTCAGCAGTGGCCGTCATCGATTAATAATTCGCTTAAGCGTCTCGATGATGATGATGATCAAAGCGCAAATGCGGTGTATGCGGTGTCTACATACCCATTAATTATTTCCGACCAATTTGTTTGACTATTCATCGTTTTGTGATTTTCTAATCTACAAGACAATGATGGAGTTCCTGCCCAATCCTTTCTTCTCTGTTTTACTAACAAAAGTTCCTCTGTGATTATATTTATAGTCCACCCCGATAATTTCTTGATAGGTGCATCGTTTGTGACATGACAATTTCGTTTAGTGTCACAGGATTGTAGCTATACCCATCTGTATGTTGCTACCTATATTTTAGATCAGCTTGGATTGCGATTTGCACTAAAAGAGATTCAATTGATACCTCGAGTCATCTTCTGCATAGCATATCCGAGTTCGGCCTGTCAGCCTAACTCGCGAGACTATATCGAGTAATAATCGAATTCGAGATCTGCACGCTTTCTCAATTCCGATGTCCCTGTCGTTTTACCTTATGCCACCAATTCCTCAAGGGTTTGTCCTTTCCCTTCCCAAAGGTGTGTTTTCAATGCTCCTTTTTCTATGGGCTAGGTGGTAAATGGTCGGTGACCGGACATGCGTCATGGAGATCGATTTCTTAACACCCTTGTGGCCATCTTTCTGCCGACTAAGGTTCGAGTGGTACGACATGTCGCAATCACGATCGTATTCTAAAGTCGTGCTTGAATTTAATACCCATCCGAGACTTTCAAAGCATAAGAAAAACACGAATGAATTGCAACCGTGAAATGATTGGTCGGTCGTCTTGTATTATGATGCCATTATCATAATTCACTTCTCTAATCTACCGGCTCCGGTCCCACCACCTTCTCTCCAGCTATACACTCTCCACTGCCCACTCTATATAACCTAACCACACCCACTCCCCCTCTCTCATCGGAGCTCGACCGAACGGCCTAGTCAGATCCAGTCGCGAACCTGACCGGAGACTTCGAACCGTAGAGAGCAGCGAGAAGGGAGGCATGGAGGGGAAGGAAGAGGACGTTCGGGAGGGAGCCAACAAGTTCCCGGAGAGGCAGCCGATCGGGACGGCGGCCCAGAGCCAGGACGGGCGGGACTACGCCGAGCCCCCGCCGGCGCCGCTCTTCGAGCCCTCGGAGCTGACGTCGTGGTCCTTCTACCGGGCGGGGATCGCCGAGTTCATGGCCACGTTCCTGTTCCTGTACATCACCATCTTGACGGTGATGGGCGTGGTGAAAGCCCCTACCAAGTGCACGACGGTCGGAATTCAAGGTATCGCGTGGGCCTTCGGAGGCATGATCTTCGCTCTCGTCTATTGCACCGCCGGTATCTCAGGTAATTCATCAGGATCCTATAATTTTTTCTCCTTCTTTTGGTCTTTTATACTACGAAAATATTCACCTTCTTGGATCAAGCAAGTACCCTGTAGTATTGCAACCGAAGCCTGTAATTACTTGCTAGGTTTTCAAGAGCTAGTTAAATTTACTATAGTCTGCCAGTTTCTCCAAGGTATATACGTTGTTAGTGATGGTATTTGGTCGTTTGTGGACGTCTAGGTGGTCACATAAACCCGGCGGTGACGTTCGGGCTGTTCCTGGCGAGGAAGCTGTCCCTGACGAGGGCCGTCTTCTACATGGTGATGCAGTGCCTGGGCGCGATCTGCGGCGCCGGCGTGGTGAAAGGGTTCGAAAAGGCAAGCACGTTCGAGAGGCTGAACGGCGGCGCCAACTTCGTCGCCCCTGGCTACACCAAAGGCGACGGCCTCGGCGCCGAGATCGTCGGTACCTTCGTGCTCGTTTACACCGTCTTCTCCGCCACCGATGCTAAGCGCAGCGCCAGAGACTCCACGTCCCTGTAAGCTTCCTCTCGACTGCTAACGATTAAGCGGGCGCAGCATATCATTTCCTTTTAGTATCATCGCCAAGCAACGGAGATATGAAGTCGAATTAATGATGCATTAATTGCGCTTATGTAGATTCTGGCCCCGCTGCCAATCGGGTTCGCGGTGTTCTTGGTGCACTTGGCTACCATCCCCATCACCGGGACCGGCATCAACCCGGCCAGGAGCCTCGGCGCGGCCATCATCTTCAACAAAGACCGTGGCTGGGACGATCACGTGAGCGTCACGCCCTTCGCTTTCCCCGCAGTTTCCTTCGAGCTAACAAATACTAACGTATGTTGTTTTGGTGCAGTGGATTTTCTGGGTGGGGCCATTCATCGGCGCAGCGCTGGCCGCCCTCTACCATCAAGTGGTGATCAGGGCCATCCCTTTCAAGAACAGGTGATGCCCCCTGGAATCCTGGCCGTCGATTGCGGCGCCATGGAGGAGGGGAAAAACCCTAAGATGATAAAAAAAACAAAAGGCCGGCGGGCCCGACTTCTTTTCGTTCCGCCTGTGTGTGTCTGGCATGTGTTTAAAGATTTGCGTAGTAATTTTCAAGGATGCTTTTCGAAGGCTCTGTCGCTTTCAACTTTAGCCGAGGAGGGCCCCCCACCGCATGACCCGTGGATGGAAAATAGGGTGCGGGGGCCCAATCTGAGGCGGTGGGAGGTGCTCGGTTTCTCTGTATCATATCTGTTGTGTCGTGGGAGGTGGTGATCTGTCAAATCAAAATAAGTTATGGAAAAACGAGAAAAAAAAAGAAGAAAGAAAGCGAAGATATTCTCTTTTATCTCTCCACCAAGTCGTCCTCGGGCACCTTCGATCGATTCCGTCTTGTTGATTTTTGTTGGCTTCTTCTGCGATGTGATATATTAATAATGTACAGATGAAAACGATCGGCGTGCTTATCTACTTCCCCACCTTTGCTTTTTATTACATGGCATCTTCTCTCGTATATTCGCCGTCTCCGCTGGGGACTGTTCTTCTCGTGCAACGAAATAATTCGTAGGTGGTCACTGCTGTCTCGAGGGTGACGAGAAGCACTGAACGTACAGCGTTTTGGCCAATGATGAAATATTATATCGAAACTAGGCTCGGATCTATGAGCGGGAGGACCATGCATCGGATCTGAAAGTTCTTTGCTCTGGTCTACACATGATTATAAAACGTGAACTATGCTTAGTGTCTGAACAAAGCGTAATTAGTCGGTTCGGGCCGACAAACAAAGAACTTGTCGAAGTCTGCTGTGGCTTGTCATGCCTATAATGAACTAACCGAACGCCTTGCAACGGTGGCGGCTAAAACCCCGATCAAACCCCTGATCCCTCCCTTACTTGTCTACATATTAACAATGATTAGTAAGCAAATGAAATGGATCTCTCCATATTCCTCCTTGTTGGGCTGCCATCGTGTCATAAGCTTCAAAAGAGTGTTTATTACTTGTTAAGTCATGAGCACCTTCACGAACTCAGCCTAATGCAATCAAAGATCGCCACGCCCTAACAAAGAGGAAACCTCTCAGATAACACTTGGAAAAGCTTTCGCAGAAATTGTCGTTTGTCTCGAGTAATGTAGACGACCCATTACTGAGTCGTGGGGACATGCTTTTTGAGCACAGCAATTATGCTGACTCCCGTCCTCCTTCCCTTAGCGAATTCGTCACCTAGCAAAATGGGAAGCTTTTCGCCGTAGAGCTTGTCCATGATCTCCTCGCCGAGATGGTGCGAGATTATGGAACCGGTGTACGATCTCGCATGCTTAGCCATCTTCCTTCCTATGCTACGAGGATCCTCGTCTGCTGTGGTTTCTTCGGCGTCGACCTCGAATATCTCCATACGTTCGATCCAGAAGGACCCTTCTTCGCCGACTATGCCTCGAACCTCCTCTGAAGATGCTGTGTAGTATGGCACGTTCAAGGTATCTAGTTTCTCTTCCTCGATGAACCCCTAAAACAAGGTTCAAACGATTAAGAAAAGATTGAAATGGGAAAGTGAAATTTTTTTAACCACGACGTACACCTTGGTCTAGCATAAGTCAAATATATATATCAATGAGCATTTTTTTTATAATTGACGCACCATTAATCTCAACATATTCTGTTGTTGATAGCATTGGCATGTTAGCTTGAAATAAGAAAAAAACTGATTTATAGTAATAAAAAAATAAATCTCCTTTGCAAGGCATGTTGGTGGGTCTGGGCAACACTTGATCCTTGCAATGGACATAAATGGAAGTTTCGTGCTCATAAACATCATTCCTACTTTTGTCGGGTGTCGGTATGTGCTAATCACATATTAAAACCCCGTTATCTATTTAATTTGCGCATAGAATGCATCTAGTACTCTCATATCCATATGTCTTGTAACGCGTAGAGTGTATGTAAGTTGAGAAGCTTATAAAAAATCGCTTTACCTCTGAAACCAAATCGGCAATCGCCTCTCCAAGTTTATCCCAAATGTCGAGGTTGTCTATGCTAGCGAAGTCCTCTTCTTTCCTCCCTTGAAGTACCAACACGAGGCGACCGTTATCGACCATCTCTTCACAGCGGAACTTCAAAAATGTCGATAAATCTGCTCGAAACTGAGCTAAGTAGGCCTCCTTCACCACGTCCGGGCTGGTCTTCGAAATGGAGATCCTACCCTTGTTCAACGGGAAGCCTTCTTCACTCGTGAGACCCGGTGCCTTTCATTTGCTTGACTTCCAAGTTAATGCAGGATTAACACGTACATCAATCGCAATTATGCCGTGCTTACATTACAGCTCTATCTTGAGTATGTGTGCATGAGTCGAACGGGACACTGGGCGAGGTTCGAATCTAAGTCCATCTACTCAAATATGCCGAACCTTGTACATTGATAGTTAACATGATCCGTCGAATAGTTTGACACCAATTTCTCTCTCAATGATATTGTCATTCACATGTTATATCGTCCCATAATTAATTGATCATATGTTGACCTTTTATGGTATGCATCAGTTAAATTTTGAATGAGATAGTGGAGCGATTTGAGCCTAAGTCATCTTGCACTTGGAAACAACTTAAGACAAGGTATGTCAGCCTTACGTATATCTCTCACAATGATGTTCATCAAAACAATCATATGAATCACACATAAATATAAGCAATCAGATTTACCTGAGATAGCCAATGGACGCTATAGGAGGAATGAGCGAGGTGCACGCAGTTTCTAGGGAAGAGCCTTCCATGGAAAGAACCCGGAGCTCCCATTATGAAGCACGATAAGCTTTTGTAGCTTTGCAAGAAGTTCGACGAGCTTTTGAACAATGTGTTGAAATCATTCCCAGCAAGATCATTGAGATAAAATTGGAATTCAGGTGGCGGGCAGTTCGAGTGTGCACACTTCTTCTATACACTTTCTATGACGGTCGACATGAAGGTTTCCGGGCTAGGACCCGAACCGCAGCCTAAATCGGCCACATTAAGAAGCTTGCACGGGAAGAAATCTTCCTCGAGTAGAGAACCAACAGTGCTTGCTATCGCGGGCTTCGTTACAGACGCAACCTTTTGCTGTAATGCCAGAAACGAATTCATTCTTATAAACCAACCCCATCCAAAACATTGAATCGCAACTTTTAATATTATCAAAAGAGGAAATTATGTTCCATGAATTACGATTGACGATTGATCAATACCTATTTATATCTGAAAAGGGGGTGGTAATTGAATGAAACAAACCGTGTAGGTGGAGGTCTGAGCGTAGCTATTTTCTCCGTCTCCTTTGCTCATGAAGAGAACTTCTTTCACGTCCATGGCGAAGATGTGGTCACGGGAAGCGTCGCGACAGTAAGCCCCGTCTCTTCTGCTGATTCTACACTGTCACTGCCAGAAGGGAGAAGAAGAGCAGGCTATCTTTGATGATCAAAAACACTCAGTACCCATTCTCCCACTCACCTCCCAACTTTTTTTAATTTTAATTTTTTTTTTGCTTTTGTTTCGATCCCTATCCTGATCGTTCCAGTTGTTGTCGTCTTTTATGACAAGGGTTCTTTTGACTTGGTCTGCTTCAATTAATTTTCCTATTACATTGAATGCTCAAACACGATCCATTTTACTAGAGTTAATCTAGAATCATCTTTACCAATATTTTGAAGTCGTCGGAAACAGAGGTGGAAAGTAGCACACGTCAGTGTTGAGAAGAATCCAAGAAGCAATCCTCGATCAAGTGACTCAGGCTAATAGTCAAAGAGACTGTGGATTAAATGGAGAACATGGAGCCTGTGCATCTACCACGTGCATCTACCACTCTCGCAAGAGTCCATCTTCCAATCTCGCAAGACCGTGTCGGTGGAGAAAGCCTATATATAGGCACGTCCCCTCCCCCACTGTAGTCGTGTACGTGGAGAGGAGCAGAGTTAGGATGTATGCGAGTAGGCTTCCATTCGTGACAAGTGTGAGAGGGGTGTGGCGTGAAGAGTGGCGTGATTAGAGAATGGTTATTATAGTCACGCTTCCGAACTTTTCATTAAACACCTCCTCCTTTGACAGTAAGCTTCGTACCCAAGAAATACTTCGATATCCTGGTGCACATGCGCCTAGTAAAGTTTGGGTCAGTTACTTAGGTTGAAAATATTTGCCCATTCATCGTAATCAAGGAATTCGGTATCATTGTAGCCTATTGAAAATTTGATGCCCTTAAAAAAAATCACGATTAAGTCTTGAGCTCCCCACGGGTGGAATTTCAAGTGTCAGAAATGACACATGATAAATAACTAAAGATTGTACGTTGGATTTCTGATGCTTGAATTCAACCAATTGCTCGATTTAGTTTTCCATGATCTTGAGTAGAGAGAGAGAAAGAGAAGGCCACAAGTTATTATGATTTGTCCCAAACCAAATTGAGGGGTCGCATTCTTACGAGTAGAGTGCGCTATTCCATTTGCATCACTAATGATGGGAGAGTGCAAGATTCTTAAGGTCATTAGTATACCTTTAGACTTATCTCTCAACTCATCACCGTTCATAATTCATGCCCAACCCAATAAAGTACCATTCTTTAATAAACTCTTTTGCTATTTTCCTAATTGCCAGGCCTTACTGTAAAAAAATCAACAGTAGAGAGAGGCAAAGTGCTACAGAGCGACCAATCAATGTGATTGGTACGTTGCGGACCTATAATTAGTTTTGTTGTGTTCGAATTTTGGTGTTTCGGCTAAGGAATTCAGGATTGGTTTTCGCTTAAGTTGGTTCTCCCAAGAAGAGAGAACTAGCCCAAGTCCGTTTATTTGCACTTTGGGATTGCAACGGCGGAACTCCCTTGCTTGTATACATGTCAACAATGATTAGTAAGATAATGAAATGGATATCTCCATGTTCCGCCTCGTTGGGCTCTTCTCGTATCATAAGATTAAAAGAGTCTTTATTACTTATTAAGACAGAAGCAATGGGAGAATTGCCAAAAAAATCCTAAACCTATTGCAGTTGTGCCAATTCAGTCATAAACCTTTTTTTTTTACCGATTCAGTCTTAAACCTTTTGCGATTGTGCCAATTTAATCCATCCGGCCATTTGACAGGCCGGAGCTGACGTGGACGTCGGCCGACGTTGGTTATAATATTTTAATTATTTTTCAATTTTTTTATTATTTTTAAAAATTTTCTGTTTTTTTTCCTTTTTTTTTCTCTTCCTCCCTTGCCCCTCCCCTCTCCGGCAGCAGTGGCCGGCTAGCTCTGACGAGGCTTGTCGGCCATTGCACGAGGGCTGCGAAGCCCTCGCCGGCGGCCAGCGAGGGTCACGGCCCCCGGCGGCCTTGCCCAGACCTGAGCGAGGCTAGCCTCATCGCGGCCACCAGGCCTCGCCCTGGTCTAGGCGAAGCTGACGGCGAGGGTCGCCGCCGGGGGCGGCCTCACCCAGATTTGGGAGAGGCCAGCCTCGTTGCGGCCCCCCAGTGAGGGTCGTTGGGGCCACGACCCTTGCCGGCGGCCTCGCTGCGGCACCCAAACCTCCCCCAGGTCTGGGCGAGGTCGCCGGCGAGGCCCTCGCACAGTGGCGGGTAGCCTCATCGAAGCTAGCCGACCACTGTCGCCAGCGGGGGAGGGGCAAGGGAGGAAGAGTCAAAAAAAGAAAAGAAAAGAAAAACAGAAAAATTTAAAAAATAATAAAAAATTCGGAAAATAATAAAAATATTATTAAAATATTATTCTTTGGCGTAGGTTGGCGTCACGATCCACGCCGCAGTACGGTCAAATTTGAATGAATGACTAAATTGGCACAATCACTAAAGATTTAGGATTAAATCGGTCAAAAAACAGATATAAGATTGAATTGATATAACTACAATAAATTTAAGACTTTTTTACTAATTTTTTCCGTAAGCAACCTTAATGAACTCAGCCTAATGCAGTCGAAGAGCACCACAACCAAACAAAAAAGGAATCCTTTCAGACAACACTTGGAGGAGAATGGGGAAGCTTTTTAAGCACCACAGCCTGACAAAAAAGGAAACCTTTCATCGAGTCACGGGACATGGCAATCATACCGACTCCCATCCTCCTTTCCTTAGTCAAATCATCACCTACGATGATGGGAAGCTTTTCGCCTGGGAGCCTGTCCAAAATCTCCTCGCCGAGATGGTGCGAGATTATGGAACTGGTGAAGGATCTGGCATCTTTATCCGTCTTACTTAAGCTTTTCTAAATCATTTAATGAAGTTTTCAAAAACATTATCAGAAAAAAAAATTAGAAGTCCATCCACTTAAAAGCTGTTGAAACTTATATATCGACAATTAACATGATCGGTCGAATAATTTAACATCTATTTATCTCTCATGACATTATCATTCGCATGTTATATTGTCCAAATAGAAAAGCACCTATGCTCGCCAGCATGAGCTTGGCTAAAGACGCAATCTTTTGCTGTGATGCAAGAAATGAATTCATTCTCGTAAATCAACCCGATCTCATAGTCTAGAGAAAAATTGAACCACGGCTTCGAATATAATAGAAAGAAATCTAATTGCTTGAATCACGGTTGCTGATTGATCTTTTGCCTGTTACTCTATTAAATCGACTTCCACCTAAAGTTTCCCCAATTATGTCCTGCACAGTAGGCTGTGCATACTGTCTTCTTTGATAGGGCTACTCTATATATAGTACTACAAGATATGTTGTTTCGTCTTGGTCTGCTTCAATTATATGTTTTATTTTCTTTATATTAAAGACAACCAAATTGAGGATCGCATTTTTGCAATCTCCGTATCTAAATCTAAGCATCTAAGCATGCATTATTTGAACAGGTTGCAGTTTAATATATACTACTCATTTTTTTGTTTTCTTGCTCCTTACAGATTGAAATAAGTGATTTGTAGGAATAACGTGACCAATATATAAATAATAGTAGTTATTTGGTGCCATGAGCAATGTGATGTTGTATAAAATAATAGTTTGCTACGGTATGCTAATAATGCTTATGGAAAACATTAATAATGTGCTATTTGAGTAGCAGTCCAAGGGTTGCAATATATGCCCATCTCATTTCTATGATGAACTCCCCTCGTGTCTTATAGTCACCGTCACGCAATTACTGTAATTTCCAATGTTGTGTTAGCAAGATCACAATATTCTGTCTTTGTACTGGATCAAGCGATGACAATTTGTTCCTTGCGACGGCTGTTTTTCTTTACCATGTCAACGACTGTCCATTACTCATGGGTCATAAGCACCTTAACAGACCAAACCCAATACAATCAAAGCTCACCACAACCTAACATAGAGGAATCCTTTCAAATAACAATTGGGGTCCGTTTATTTGAAAGAAAACTGTTTTGTTCCGACTTCTTGGTATTTGGATGAGAACTAAGCGATCTATGAAAAATGTTTTTTCATGGATCATAAACAACAAACTTCAATTAAGGAAAAATGACCTTTTCTTTCTAGCAAGAAGGAAATCACCTTCCTTAAATTACCAAACAAATGAACCTAACCATTCTCCTTGAAATGATCTCCATCGAAAATATTTTCCTTAATCATGAAGTTTTTAGCGAAATAAACGCACTCTCAAAAATGCTTTAACAGAAATTGTCATTGTCTCTGGTAATGGAGACGAACACTTACTGAGTCAGGGGACATTCTTTTTGAGCACAACAATTTTGTTAACTCCCTTCCTTCTATGCTTAGCGAAATCATCACCCATGATGATGGGAAGCTTTTCGCCATAGAGCTTGTCCATGATCTCCTCGCCAAGATGGTGCGAGATTACGGAACCGGTGAAGGATCTGATATCTATAGCCATCTGCCTTCCTTTGCTATGAGGATTCTCGTCCGGCAAGGTTCCATCGATCTCCGTTATTTCTAGATGTTCGATTTTGAACGAACCTTCTTCATTGGTTATGTCTCGAACTTCCTCTGAAGATGCCGTATAATACGGCACATTTAAGGTGTCTAGTTTCTCTTCCTCAACAAACCCCTACAATGAGGTTCAAACGAAAATAAGATTGAAAAGTGAAGGTGGAAATTGTTTTACCATGATACATACCTTGATGAAGAAAGAGTCTAATATATTGAATTAGAATTTTTTTATCATCTTTAATCTCATAATGTTTGGAAAGATTGGTTGTGACAACTACTACTGACTTCTTTTTACTAATAATAAATATGGATTTCAGAGTCTAATATTGAGATGTTGACATGCTACCAAACTAATAAAAACCTGATCCATAATTGCACGTTATCTCATTTTGATTGTACATATCTTATTTGATATATTATCTCAAAATAATATTGAGTTATCCACACGTCGAACGAATCAATAAAAAAAAATTGATCTATAATTTTTAGTAAAAATTCCTTTGGAAGGGTTGTCTATGTTTCTGGACAACACGTTGTCCTTGCAGTGGACATGATGAAAGTTTCATGCTCAAAATATTAATTCTAGCCTTTTCTTGTATCAGTATCTACTAATCAAATATTAAAACCCCAATATCTATCTAATATGCGCATAGAAACCCTCACTACTTTAATATCCATCTCTTTCCATGTAAGAGTGTACGCAAGTTGAAAAACTGATTAAGATAAACTTACCTCCGAAACCAAATCAGCAATTGCCTCTCCAAGTTTTTCCCAAACGAAGTAGCCGTCTCGGTTCGCAAAGTCCTTGTCTTTCCTCCCATTAAGTATCAATAGGAGGCGACCGTTATCGACCATCTCTTCACCACGGAACTTTAAAAATGTCGAGAAATCTGCTCGGAACTGTGCTAAATAGGTCTCCTTGACCACGCCAGGGCTGTTCTCCGAAATGTAGATCCTTCCCTTGTTCAACGGGAAGCCTTCTTCGCTGGTGAGATTTGGTACCTTTGATTTGCTTAAATTCCAAATTAGTGCAGAATTAACATGGACTTCTGTCGTGATTATGCTGTGCTTGCATTACAGCTCTATTTTGGGCATAAATGCATAAGTTGAATGAGATAATGGCGAAATTCGAACCTGAGTCCATCTACTTGAAAACTGTCTGAGCTTGTATAGCAATAATTGACGTGATCGATCAAATTGTTTGACAACTTTTCATCTCCAATGATATTGTCCTCCACATGTTAAGTTTGTCCAAGAATTAATTAATCAGATGTCGAGTATGCATCGGTTAAATTTTGAATGAGATAGTGGAGAGATTTGAGCCTAAGTCATCTTGCACTAGAAACATCGAAACATTATCAGATGACCTAATAAATGATCTATAATGTATGTCGACCTTACATGTATCTCTCACAATGATAAACATCACAACAATAATATGAAGCGTGCTTGCCTGCACACACACATCTGCCATCAGATTTACCTGAGATAGCCAGTGGACACTATAGGAGGAATGAGCGAGGTGCACACAATTTTTAGGGAAGAGCCTTCCATGGAATGAACCCGGAGCTCCCATTATAAAGCACGATAAGCTTTCATAACTTTGCGAGAAGTTGGACAAGCTCTTGAACAACGTGTTGAAATCATTCCCAGGAAGATCATTAAGATAAAATTGGAATTCAGGCGGCGAGCAGTTCGAGTGTGCACACTTCTTCTGTACACTCTCTATGACGGTCGACATGAAGGTTACCGTGCTTGGACCCAAAGCACAGCCTAAATCGGCCACATTAAGAAGCTTGCACGGGAAGAAATCTTCCTCGAGCAGAGAACCTACCGTATTCGCTATCGTGGGCTTCGTTAGGGACGCAACCTTTTGCTGTAATGCCAGAAACAAATTCCTTCTTTTAAACCAACCCCATCCAAAACATTGAACCGCAACTTGTTATATTATCAAAAGAGGAAATTAAATTCCATGAATTATGATTGGCGATTGATCAAACACCTATTCCTATCTGAAAGAGGGGTAGTAATTGAATGAAACAAACCGTGTAGGTGGAGTTCTGAGCGTAGCTATGTTCTCCGTCTCCTTTGCTCATGAAGAGAACTTGTTTCACGTCCATGGTGAAGAGACGTGATCGCTGAGCTCTCGATAATTGTAATTCCCCTCTCTCCCTCCCGCTGTTTCTATGCTGTCACTGCTAGAACATGCTCTGCAACTTCCATTCCGGAAAGAAGAAGACGAGGAGGCTATCTTTCATAATCAAGAATGCTGTTTTATTTATAGAGAACCCCTATCGTAAAAGACAACAACAGATGGAACGATAACGATTGGAATCCAACACGTGAAGAAAATCCGGAGTTCAGTGGGAGAAGGAATGAAAATATCCAGTTAGTGGGTCTTGGTCTGCTTCGACTACATGATCTTTTCATATCAAAGACGTCCTTCTTTGATGGGTAGACTTTGAATCCATAAAATACTTCAATAACCTCGCGCATATACAGTGGGTACTTTTTTGGGTTTAGTTACTTAAATTGAACGTATATGGCCATGGGAGATAATTGGGGACACAGGTTTTATTTTGATCAATTGAGAAATTATTTAAAAAACAGTATCACCATTAGGTCTTGAGCTTCCCGTCTCTGGAAATTCGCACATTAAAAATAGTATCATCATCAAGCAAACTCTCTTTGAGATCGATTTTGACCATACCCATATGTTCGATTTTGAAAGATCCCTCCCCAAGAACTATTTCCTCGACTTCCTCCATAAATGTCATGTAATATGGCATAAGCCCCTACGAACGGGATATAATTGAACCGAAGAAAACATTGAGGTATAATGAAAAATCGATGTGATAATCAACGTCCTACTATCACACATGTTGGCACCTACTTAGTGACTTATGAAATACCCTATAAGTTTCATCGACTGATCAAATTTAGACTTTTGTCGTATAGAATTGACTATATCTCAAAATTAGCTTGCACGAAATTATTGAAATTCAAAATGAATGACCTTAATCATGTTCAAACTATAAAATCCCAAATGAACCAACTGACTTTGCACCGACCTTGGGTTGGCAAATTTAGATATTGCTATGTAACCCTACTAGGGTTTCCCGTTGACCCTTTATCCTAATCCACTTCTACTTCACCGAAATACATGGCAAAGGGAGATGAATAACATAGATCCGTTAGATCCCTAGTCGAGCTTAACGATTATATTAAAATTAGACTTGACCGTGAGCGGGGAAGCGTCAGATATCGGGGCTAAAAGTTCTTGTTCTAGCCTACCCATGGATAGTGTAATGCGAAGCAATTCTCACGCTCTGACAAGCCTAATGAGTTGTTTGGGCCGGAGAACAGCTTGTCCGAATCGTAATTCCATGAATTACGATTGGCGATTTATCAAATACCTATTTATATATGAAAGGGGGGTAGTAATTGAATGAAACAAACCGTGTAGGTGGAGGTCTGAGCGTAGCTATGTCCTCCGTCTCCTCTGCTCATGAAGAAAACTTCTTTCATGTCCATGGCGAAGAGATGTGATCACTGAAGTCTTGAGATTGGCTGATACGGCAGGTATGTGTTCTAGAGGAAGGAAGCGTTGTGACGGTAAGCCCGCTCTCTCCTGCCGATTCCTGCCGATTCTACACTGTCATCACTGCTTGGAAAACATGCGCCGGCAGTTCCATGTCAGAAGGGAGAAGAAGAGTAGGCTTTCTTTGATGATCAAGAAGGTTTGGTACTCCTTCTCCCACTCACCTACGAATCTTTTTCTTTTGTTAGATTCCTATCGTTATCGTTCCACCCGTCGTATATTACATAATTTATTTATTTTTATATTAAACGCCTCCTTCTTCGACGGTAAGTTTTGTACCCATGAAAATACTTCTATATCCTCGTGCATATACGTCGAGTAAAGTTTGGGTTAGTTATTTTGGTTGAAAATATTTGCCCATTGGTCATAATCGAGGAATTAGATAGTATTTCAGTCAATTGAAATTTTAAGACTTAAAAAAAAAAAATTACAATTAAGTCTTGAGCTCCTCGCTGGTGTTAGGATGTATGCGAGTAGGCTTCCATTCGTGACAAGTGTGAGAGGGGTGTGGCGTGATTAGAGAATGCTAATTATAGTCATGCTTCCGAAGCTTTACAAAACACCTCCTCCTTTGACAGTAAGCTTCGTACCCATGAAATACTTCGATATCCTCGTGAACATGCGCCTAGTAAAGTTTGGGTCAGTTACTTAGGTTGAAAATATTTGCCCATTCGTCATAATCGAGGAATTCGGTATTATTGTAGCCTATTGAAAATTTAATGCCCTTAAAAAAAATCACGATTAAGTGTTGAGCTTCCCACCGGTAGAATTTCAATTGTTAGAAATGACACATGATCAATAACTAAAGATTGTACGTCGGATTTTTTATGCTAGAATTCAACCAACAGCTCGATTTATTTTTCCACGATCTTGAGTAGAGAGAGAGAAAGAGAAGGCCACAAGTTATTATGATTTGTCCCAAACCAAATTGAGGGGTCGCATTTTTCCGAGTAGAGTGCGCTATTCCATTTGCATCACTAATGATGGGAGAGTGCAAGATTCTTAAGGTCATTAGTATATCTTTAGACTTATCTCTCAACTCATCACCGTTCAAAATTCATACCCAACCCAATAAAGTACCATACTTTAATAAACTCTTTTGCTATTTTCCTAATTGCCAGGCCTTACCCTAAAAAATCAACAATAGAGAGAGGGAAAGTGCTACAGAGCGACCAATCAACGTGATTGGTACGCTGCGGATCTATAATTAGTTTTGTTGTGTTCGAATTTTGGTGTTTCGGCTAAGGAATTCAGGATTGGTTTTCGCTTAAGTTGGTTCTCCCAAGAAGAGAGAACTAGCCCATGTCCGTTTATTTGCACTTTGGGATTGCAACGGCGGCGGCCACAACCCCGATCAAATCCCTAAGCACTCCCTTGCTTATATACATTTCAACAATGATTAGTAAGATAATGAAATGGATATCTCCATGTTCCTCCTTGTTGGGCTCTTCTCGTATCATAAGATTAAAAGAGTCTTTATTACTTATTAAGACAGAAGCAACCTTAATGAACTCAGCCTAATGCAGTCGAAGAGCACCACAACCAAACAAAAAAGGAATCCTTTCAGACGACACTTGGAGGATTTTGGGGAAGCTTCTCGCCATGGGACATGCTTTTTAAGCACCACAGCCTGACAAAAAAGGAAACCTTTCATCGAGTCACGGCACATGGCAATCATGCTGACTCCCATCCTCCTTTCCTTAGTCAAATCATCACCTACGATGATGGGAAGCTTTTCGCCATGGAGCCTGTCCATGTCCTCGCCGAGATGGTGTGAGATTACGGAACTGGTGAAGGATCTGGCATCTTTATCCGTCTTACTTAAGCTTTTCTAAATTATTTAATGAAGTTTTCAAAAACATTATCAAAAAAGAAAAAAATTGGAAGCCCATCCACTTAAAAGCTGTTGAAACTTATATATCGACAATTGACATGATCAGTCGATAGTTTTAACATCTGTTTATCTCTCGTGATATTGTCATTCGCATGTTATATTGTCCAAGTAGAAAAGCACTTGTGCTTGCCAGCATGGGCTCGGCTAAAGACGCAATCTTTTGCTGTGATGCAAGAAATGAATTCATTCTCGTAAATCAACCCGATCTCATGGTCTAGAGAAAAATTGAACCACGGCTTTGAATTTAATAGAAAGAAATCCAATTGGTTGAATCACGGTTGCTTGCTGATTGATCTTTTGCCTGTTACTCTATTAAATCGACTTCCACCTAAAGTTTCCCCAATTATGTCCTCCACAGTAGGCTGTGTATACTGTCTTCTTTGATAGGGCTACTCTATATATAGTACTACAAGACACGTTGTTTCGTCTTGGTCTGCTTCAATTATATGTTTTATTTTCTTTATATTAAAGACAACCAAATTGAGGGTCGCATTATTGCAATCTCCGTATCTAAATCTAAGCATCTAGGCATGCATTATTTCTACAGGTTGCAGTTTAATATATACTACTCATTTTTTTTTTTGTTTTCTTGCTCCTTACAAATTGAAAGAAGTGATTTGCAGGAATAACGAGACCAATATATAAATAATAGTAGTTATTTAGCGCCATGATCAATGTGATATTATATAAAATAATAGTTTGCTACGGTATGCTATTAATGCTTATGGAAAACATTAATAATGTGCTATTTGAGTAGCAGTCCAAGGGTTGCAACATATGCCTGTCCCATTTCTACGATGAACTCCCCTCGTGTCTTATAGTTACCATCACGCAATCACTGTAATTTCCAATGTTGTGTTAGCAAGACCACAATATTTTGTCTTTGTAATCTTGGTCAATATATATATTATACTTACCTTTACCAAAAAAAAAAATTCTGTCTTTCTCTTACTATAAGCTTAAATGACTGTTCATTAATGGGAGAATTGCCAAAAAAGTCATAAACCTTTTTTTTTGATCGATTCAGTCCTAAACCTTTTGCGATTGTGTCAATTTAGTCCATCCGACCAAATTTGGCCGGCTGGAGCTGGCATTGACGCTGGCCGGTGCCGGCGACAATATTTTAATATTATTTTTAAAATTTTTCTGTTTTTTTCTTTTCTTTTTTTGTCTCTTCCTCCCTCCCCCACTCCCCACCGGCGGCAGTGGCTAGCCAGCTCCGATGAGGCTGCCGGCCACTGCGCGAGGGTTGCGAAGCCCTTGCCGACGACACAGGGGCCGCGGCGAGGGTCGCAGCCCCGACAACCCTCGTCGGCGGCCTTGCCCAGACCTAGGGGAAGCCTGGGGGCCGCGGTGAGGCTGGCTTTGCCTAGGTCCGGGCGAGGTTGCCGGGGGCCGCAACCCTCATCGGCAACCTCACCGGACCTAGGCGAGGCATGGGGGCCGCGGCGAGGCGGCTTCGCCCAAATTTGGGCAAGGCCGGCCTCGCCATGGCCGGCCGCGGCGAAGCGCCTCGCCGCGGCGGCCGGCGAGGCCATGGCGGGCTTGGGCGAAGGTCGCCATGGCCTTGCCAGCCGCGGGCGAGGCCGCCTTCGCCCGCGGCTAGGCCATGGTGAGGCCGCCTTGCCGTGGCCCCCAAGCCTCGCCCTGGTCTTGGCGAGGCTGCCGGCGAGGGTGGTCGGTCTGACGGGGGCTGCAACCCCGCCGCGTCGGCAAGGGCTTTACGGCCCTCGCGCAGTGGCCGGTTGCCTCGTTGGAGCTGGCCGGCCACCGTCGTTGGCGGGGGAGGGGCAAGGGAGGAAGAAAAAAAAAGAAAAGGAAAAAAAATAGAAAAAAATAAAAAATTCGAAAAATAATAACAAAATCGGAAAATAATAAAAATAATATTAAAATATTGTCGCCGCCGTCAGTGGCGTCCACGTCGATTCCGGCCGGCCAAATTTTGCCGGATGGACTAAATTGACACAATCACAAAAAGGTTTAGGACCGAATCGGTAAAAAAAAAAAAAAAGTTTAGGACGAACCTAAGACAACAAAGAATAGGTTTAAGACTTTTTTGGCAATTCTCCCGTTCATTACTCATGGGTCATAAGCACCTTAACAAACTGAACTTAATACAATCAAAGATCACCAAAACCTAACATAGAGGAATTCTTTCAAATAACAATTGGGGTCCGTTTATTTGAAAGAAAATTATTTCGTTTCGACTTCTTGGTATTTGGATGACGGGAAACTAATCAATCTATGAAAAATGTTTTTTTCATGGATCATAACAACAAGCTTTGATTAAGGAAAAATGACTTTTTCTTTCTAGCAATAAGGAAATAACCTTCCTTAAATTACCAAACAAATGAAACCTAACAATTTTCCATGAAATGATCTCCATTGAAAATATTTTCCTTAATCATGAAATTTTTAGTGAAATAAATGCACTCTTAAAAAGGCTTTAACAGAAATTATCATTGTCTCTGGTAATGGAGACGAACACTTACTGTGTCATGGGACAAGCTTTTTGAGCACAACAATTATGTTAACTCCCTTCGTTTTATGCTTAGCGAAATCATCACCTATGATGATGGGAAGCTTTTCGCCATAGAGCTTGTCCATGATCTCCTGGCCAAGATGGTGCGAGATTACGGAACCGGTGAAGGATCTGATACTTATAGCCAACTGCCTTCCTT
Source organism: Corymbia calophylla (assembly GCA_014182845.1). Classification (NCBI taxonomy): domain Eukaryota; kingdom Viridiplantae; phylum Streptophyta; class Magnoliopsida; order Myrtales; family Myrtaceae; genus Corymbia; species Corymbia calophylla. The sequence continues at coordinate 5,169,942 of CM024697.1, read as the reverse complement.
TGCTATGAGGATCCTCGTCTGGCAAGGTTCTATCGATCTCCATTATTTCTAGATGTTCGATTTTGAACGAACCCTCTTCATTGGTTATGTCTCGAACTTCCTCTGAAGATGCCGTATAATACGGCACGTTTAAGGTGTCTAGTTTCTCTTCCTCAACAAACCCCTACAATGAGGTTCAAACGAAAATAAGATTGAAAAGTGAAAGTGGAAATTTTTTTACCATGATACATACCTTGATGAAGAAAGAGTCTAATATATTGAATTAGAATTTTTTTATCATCTTTAATCTCATAATGTTTGGAAAGATTGGTTGTGACAACTACTACTAACTTCTTTTTACGAATAATAAATATGGATTTCAGAGTCTAATATTGAGATGTTGACATGTTACCAAACTAATAAAAATCTGATCCATAATTGCACGTTATCTCATTTTGATTGTACATATTTTATTTGATATATTATCTCAAAATAATATTGAGGTATCAACACGTTGAACGAATCAATAAAAAAAAATTGATCTATAATTTTTAGTAAAAATTCCTTTGGAAGGGTTGTCTATGTTTCTGGACAACACGTTGTCCTTGCAGTGGACATGATGAAAGTTTCATGCTCAAAATATTAATTCTAGCCTTTTCTTGTATCAGTATCTACTAATCAAATATTAAAACCCCAATATCTATCTAATATGCGCATAGAAACCCTCACTACTTTAATATCCATCTCTTTCCATGTAAGAGTGTACGCAAGTTGAAAAACTGATTAAGATAAACTTACCTCCGAAACCAAATCAGCAATTGCCTCTCCAAGTTTTTCCCAAACGAAGTAGCCGTCTCGGTTCGCAAAGTCCTTGTCTTTCCTCCCATTAAGTATCAATAGGAGGCGACCGTTATCGACCATCTCTTCACCACGGAACTTTAAAAATGTCGAGAAATCTGCTCGGAACTGTGCTAAATAGGTCTCCTTCACCACGCCAGGGCTGTTCTCCGAAATGTAGATCCTTCCCTTGTTCAACGGGAAGCCTTCTTCGCTGGTGAGATTTGGTACCTTTGATTTGCTTAAATTCCAAATTAGTGCAGAATTAACATGGACTTCTGTCGTGATTATGCTGTGCTTGCATTACAGCTCTATTTTGGGCATAAATGCATAAGTTGAATGAGATAATGGCGAAATTCGAACCTAAGTCCATCTACTTGAAAACTGTCTGAGCTTGTATAGCAATAATTGACGTGATCGGTCAAATTGTTTGACAACTTTTCATCTCCAATGATATTGTCCTCCACATGTTAAGTTTGTCCAAGAATTAATTAATCAGATGTCGAGTATGCATCGGTTAAATTTTGAATGAGATAGTGGAGAGATTTGAGCCTAAGTCATCTTGCACTAGAAACATCGAAACATTATCAGATGACCTAATTAGTGATCTATAATGTATGTCGACCTTACATGTATCTCTCACAATGATAAACATCACAACAATAATTTGAAGCGTGCTTGCCTGCACACACATATATGCCATCAGATTTACCTGAGATAGCCAGTGGACGCTATAGGAGGAATGAGCGAGGTGCACACAATTTTTAGGGAAGAGCCTTCCATGGAATGAACCGGGAGCTCCCATTATAAAGCACGATAAGCTTTCATAACTTTGCGAGAAGTTGGACAAGCTCTTGAACAACGTGTTGAAATCATTCCCAGGAAGATCGTTAAGATAAAATTGGAATTCAGGCGGCGAGCAGTTCGAGTGTGCACACTTCTTCTGTACACTCTCTATGACGGTCGACATGAAGGTTACCGTGCTCGGACCCGAAGCACAGCCTAAATCGGCCACATTAAGAAGCTTGCACGGGAAGAAATCTTCCTCGAGCAGAGAACCTACCGTATTCGCTATCGTGGGCTTCGTTAGGGACGCAACCTTTTGCTGTAATGCCAGAAATAAATTCCTTCTTATAAACCAACCCCATCCAAAACATTGAACCGCAACTTGTTATATTATCAAAAGAGGAAATTAAATTCCATGAATTATGATTGGCGATTGATCAAACACCTATTCCTATCTGAAAGAGGGGTAGTAATTGAATGAAACAAACCGTGTAGGTGGAGGTCTGAGCGTAGCTATGTTCTCCGTCTCCTTTGCTCATGCAGAGAACTTGTTTCACGTCCATGGTGAAGAGACGTGATCGCTGAGCTCTCGATAATTGTAATTCCCCCCTCTCCCTCCCGCTGTTTCTATGCTGTCACTGCTAGAACATGCTCTGCAACTTCCATTCCGGAAAGAAGAAGACGAGGAGGCTATTTTTCATAATCAAGAATGCTGTTTTATTTATAGAGAACCCCTATCGTAAAAGACAACAACAGATGGAACGATAACGATTGGAATCCAACACGTGAAGAAAATCCGGAGTTCAGTGGGAGAAGGAATGAAAATATCCAGTTAGTGGGTCTTGGTCTGCTTCGACTACATGATCTTTTCATATCAAAGACGTCCTTCTTTGATGGGTAGACTTTGAATCCATAAAATACTTCAATAACCTCGCGCATATACAGCGGGTACTTTTTTGGGTTTAGTTACATAAATTGAACGTATATGCCCATGGGAGATAATTGGGGACACAGGTTTTATTTTGATCAATTGAGAAATTATTTAAAAAACAGTATCACCATTAGGTCTTGAGCTTCCTGTCTCTGGAAATTCGCACATTAAAAATAGTATCATCATCAAGCAAACTCTCTTTGAGATCGATTTCGACCATACACATAAGTTGGATTTTGAAAGATCCCTCCCCAAGAACTATTTCCTCGACTTCCTCCATAAATGTCATGTAATATGGCATAAACCCCTATGGACGGATATAATTGGACTGAAGAAAATATTGAGGTATAATGAAAAATCGATGTGATAATCAACGCCCTACTATCACACATGTTGGCATCTACTTAGTGGCCTGTGGAATACCCTACAAGTTTCATTGACTGATCAAATCTAGACCTTTGCCATATAGAGCTGACTATATCTTAAAACAACTTGCACGCAGTTGTTGAAATTCAAAATGAATGACCTTAATCGTGTTCAAATTGTAAAATCCCAAATGAACCAACTGACTTTGCACCAACCTTGGGTTGGCAAATTTAGATATTGCTATGTACCTCTACTAGTGTTTCCCGTTGACCCTTAATCCTAATCCACTTCTATTTCACCGAAATACATGGCAAAGGGAGATGAATAACATAGCCCTGTTAAATCCCTGTCGAGCTTAACGATTATATTAAAATTAGACTTGATCTGCGAGCGGGGAAGCGTCAGATATCGGGGCTAAAAGTTCTTGTTCCAGCCTACCCATGATTAGTGTAATGCAAAGCAATTCTCAAGCTCTGACAAGCCTAATAAGTTGTTTGGGCTGGAGAACAGCTTGTCCGAATCGTAATTCCATGAATTACGATTGGCAATTTATCAAATACCTATTTATATATGAAACGGGGGTAGTAATTGAATGAAACAAACCGTGTAGGTGGAGATCTGAGCGTAGCTATGTCCTCCGTCTCCTTTGCTCATGAACTTCTTTCACGTCCATGGCGGAGAGATGTGATCACTGAAGTCTTGAGATCGGTTGATACGGCAGGTGTGTGTTCTAGAGGAAGGAAGCGTTGTGACGGTAAGCCCGCTCTCTACTGCCGATTCCTGCCGATTCTACACTGTCATTACTGCTTGGAAAACATGCGCCGGCAGTTCCATGTCAGAAGGGAGAAGAAGAGTAGGCTTTCTTTGATGATCAAGAGGGTTTGGTACTCCTTCTCTCACTCACCTACGAATCTTTTTCTTTTGTTAGATTCCTATCGTTATTGTTCCACCCGTCGTATATTACATAATTTATTTATTTATTTATATATTAAACGCCTCCTTCTTCGACGGTAAGTTTTGTACCCATGAAAATACTTCTATATCCTCGTGCATATACGCCGAGTAAAGTTTGGGTTAGTTATTTTGGTTGAAAATATTTGCCTATTGTTCATAATTGAGGGATTAGATATTATTTCAGTCAATTGAAATTTTAAGACTTAAAAAAAAAAATTACAATTAAGTCTTGAGCTCCTCACCGTTGTCGTTTCAATCGTCAGAAACAATGCATGCCAAATGACCAATAATTGCACGGAAGGTAAATGGCCAATGATCGCACATCGGATTCCTTACGCTCGAATTCAATTGAGGGCATCATTGTGGGGGTAAAACATAGATATCCTTGATTCTTTGGTTGCCTAGATTTTTCGATGATAGAGAGAGAAAGAGGAAGAGGGTACAAGATAATGAAGGCCACAAGTTATTTTGATAGTACAAGATTGTGAAGGACACAAGTTATTATTATTTGTCTCTTTCGAAGGTATTGGCTTGACCTCAAACCAAATCGGGGGTTCGCATTCTTCCGATTAAAGTGGGCAATTCCATTTGCATCACCAATGATGTAAGAGTACAAGATTCTTAAGGTCATTAGCATCTCTTTAGACTGACATTTCAACTCATCACCACTCATAATTCATATGGTGGCTAATTAATCGTAGTAAACTTTCTAGTTATTTTCCTAATCGCCATGCCTTACCATAAAAAATCAACAGTAGAAAGAGGGAAAGTGCTATGGAGCGACAAATCATCGAACGTTGTGGACCTATAATTAGTTATATTGTGGACCACCTAATCAATTAGTTCACTCCTAAACTAAGTTTTGAATTTTGGTGTTTTGGCTAGGGAATTCAGGATCGGTTTCTGCTTAAGCATATCGAGAATCTTGCATAAAAATATCTCCTCTCTAGTAGAGAGGCAAAATCTATATTGAACAAAGGCTTGACATTTGCTTACGAAATGTGAAAGAAGACGAGAAGTAGAAGATAGAATGTGAAAAGGGAAAATTGTATTCCAATTGTATTGATGTTCAATGTATACTTGCAGCATTTTTATAGTACAAAATGTATATAGTAAATCGAGATCCAATATTTGGAATAATCTTGTAAATCGAGATCCAATATTGGAATGATCTTGTAAATTGTGATCCAATATTGGAATGATTTTGTATCAATCAAATATTCACGTGTATCTTCCAACACTCCCCCTCAAGTTAGTGGCTTGTAGATGTCCAAGACGCCTAGCTTGCTTAATAGATATGCGTGTTGTCTTTGACAAAGAGGTTTGGTGAAGACATCCGCAGGCTGTTCCATAGTTCCAATTCCTCTTGTTTCAATTTTCCCTTCTTGAATTTTTTCTCGAGTAAAATGGCAATCCACTTCTATGTGCTTCGTCCTTTCATATACTATGGGATTAGATGCAAGTTTGAGTATTGCATCGTTATCACAGAATAACTTGGTTGGTCCATTTATCTTTACTCCAAGATCCTGAAGTAGCCCTCGTAACCACACTATTTCACAGGTGGTTTTCACCATTGCTCGATATTCTGCCTTTGCTGAAGATAAAGATACTGTTGGTTGTTTCTTTGTCTTCCATGAGAGTAGAGATTCTCCCAATTTGATACAGAAACCTATAATGGATCTTCTGCTCATCGGGCATGTCGCATAATCTGCGTCACTGTAAGCTGTCATTTCCATATTATACTCCCTAGAAAGAAGTATCCTGAGTCCTGGGCATTTCTTCAGATATGTGAGTGCTTCAAGGCTGCATTCATATGTGAGTGCTTTGGCTTATGTATAAATTGACTGAGTGTCTGTACTGCATATCATATATTTGGTCTGGTCATGGTTAAATATATGAGTTTTCCAATGAGCCTTTGATATTCAGACAGATCACTAAGCATGGGGTCTTCATCTTGAGATATCCCTGCATCATAATCTGCCGTGGTTAGTTTGATGTTTTGTTCGATTGGAATGACAACCGGTTTATATCCTGATAATCCTGTCTCCGATATGATCTCCAGTGCAAATTTTCGCTGGCTGAGAGAGATCCCTTGCTCAGATCGGGCAATTTCGATTCCCAAAAAATATTTGGATGATCCCAGGTCCTTCATGTGGAAGGTGGAGTGCAAATATTGCTAACTGGGAAATGGGCACATGATTGTTTTGCTAATGGGCAAATATGACAGTGATGGCAAGGAAAAAGAGCACTATGACTCATTCTTGAATGTAAAAGGAAAGATTTATCATTGGCAGTCAAATTATACAATGATTGTTTATTGGAAATGCTGGATAAATCTAAATTTCTTGGAAAGCTGGTACAAAAAAATAGCATTTCAGAGAGATTATCCAAGCCCATCAGTTTGTCAATCGAACGGACCTGAAAGAGACAAGTATCAGCATTGAATAATACTTGGCATAAATTTTCCTTGCAAGCTCTAGACACGGAAATGAGATTGAACTAGAAATTTGGGACATAAATGAGATTTTCTAGAGTGATTTGAGGACTGAGATTAACTGTCCCTGTTGTGGTGACAAAAGTAACATTTCCATTTGGCAATTGGACAAATATAAAAATATCAAGTTCTCTATGAATATTGGAAAATAAACCCTTATTGCAGATGATATGATCACTAGCTCTAGAATCGATTATCCAATAATTTCTGGAAATTGAATTTATCTGGCATTAGTTCCAGAATCGATTATCCAAGAATTTCTGGAAATTGAATTTATCTGGTAATGAGTAATACCTGAGAAACTGCTTCCTTTGTTTGAAGTGTCCAATTTTTGCAATGTCTGCATAAGTTGTTGATTTTGTCCATTTGTAATGGGCTGATCAAAATTTGCACCAGTTGATCCAGTGACTTGATACGCTGCTGCTGAAATTTATTTCCCTTTCTTTCCTTTTTCATCAAGCTTGCCATGTAATTTCCAACAATTTTCAATGGAATGGTGGGGCTGCCTACAATATTCGCAAAATAATTTTCTTTTCTCCTTTGAATATTGTCCATAATTCTTTAATCCTCCTGAAATTTGACCATCATTGGATCCCTTATTCCCGAAACCATATCCATAGTCCGATTCTAAGGACTGATCAAGCAACTTAGGACTGTCCAATTGTGACACTCGATCTGGACCGTCCATCCCAGTTCCCTTAAAAGAGTGTTGTTCTAACCTAGCCCCTTTGATCGCCGCTCCTTCTCCCGATCTGAGTTTCTGTGACCCGATTCCTTTCGTTCGCCGCGAACTCCGAGCACCACACTTTCTGCCCCTTTCGCGTACTCCAGCGAGATGAGTCGCTGACTCTCCTCCTGGACGGCTAATTAGAAAATGCGGCCGTGCGGTGGCACTAGGTCCATCGCCAGGATCTGGGATCTAAAGGTGAGGTATGAATCGTTCAAAATGAGGAGAAAACGGGTGGCATTCTCTCTGTTTTTTATCTCTCTGTACTGCTGTAGAGTAGCTTTTGGCCCCTTGAGTTTCTCCTCTGCCACTTCTAATTCATTCCATAGGGTTGACAGTTTGTTGAAGCATGCGGTGATGCTCATGCTTCCCTGTTTCAATTCGGTAAGGGCTTGGGTGAGTGAAATTTTTTTTCGCTCGATCCAGTTTCCCGTACATCTCCTTTATGTTGTCCCACATGGTTTTTGAGTCTTCTGTGGGGGGGAGACCGGCTGCGATTTATGGGCTTATGCAATTCCCTATCCATGTTCTTACTAGTTGATTGCATTTTTTCCACTGTCATGCCATCCTTTCGTCGGTCGGGGTTGGAATGGATTCATTGATGAAGCCGTCTTTGTCTTTGCTGATGAGGGCCCGTCGAAACTCCTGTGCCTAGGTCAAGTAGCTTCGGGTCCCGTGAGATGGTGGCTGATGAGCCGCAACTCTGGCCCGTCCACGGCAGAGACGAACATAGCGTCGTTGGGCTCTGGTCGGCCAGTGACGGTCGCGATGGAATATGGTATGTAACCAGGTGGAAAAGTCGAGTAGGGATTCATGCCCATAACTAGATTAGTCGATCGGCCTGAGAAACCCGCATTTAGTCCTCCTGACCTGCTTGTTTGCCCTGCATTTGGAATTGGATTTTCTGGCCCGCCCGTTTGCGAGATCCTAGGCCCAATGGTGAAGTTCGCCCCATTAAAGGTTGGTGGGCTTCCATTAGGTCGGGCAAATCCCTGGTAGCCCGAATTATCAGGCAATGATGCATTTGGGCTTGGCCTAAAATAAAATGGGAAATGGACCCATTGGTAAGGATGGCCCCCCATGGGCTGGCCTGCAGTGGGCTGCCCCAGATCTGTCTGAGCTTGAAATGGTTGTTGGACATCAGGGATTTGAGCAGGCGATTCCTGGTCCTGGACTTCTGATGCTGAGGGCGTGGTTCTTTCAATGGCGTGTTCCATCCTGGTAAAAAAAACTCCTGTCTTCTGCCACTTTAAAAAATTTGATTCCTTTGCCAGAGATTTTTGTTTTGTTTTGCAGGTCAGAAATCTTTAAAAAATTTGATTCCTTTGCCGGAGATTTTTGTTTTGTTTTGCAGGTCAGAACTTCCGGTCAACAGGCAATCTAGCTGAAGCAATTATGAGCATAACCTCGCTCTGATACCATGAAAGAAGACGAGAAGTAGAAGATAGAATGTGAAAAGGGAAAATTGTATTCCAATTGTATTGATGTTCAATGTACACTTGCAGCATATTTATAGTACAAAATGTATATAATAAATCGAGATCCAATATTTGGAATGATCTTGTAAATCGAGATCCAATATTGGAATGATCTTGTAAATCGTGATCCAATATTGGAATGATTTTGTATCAATCAAATATTCATGCGTATCTTCCAACAAAATGTGAAGCTAAGTCAACAGACGGATCGGATCATACATTTTTCAGCGCGATAAAAAGATGCCAACTGACTTGATCCTTCGTGCTCGAGCCAAGTCGTCGCCTATCAAATGAGAAAAGCTTCTCACCATAGAGTTTGCGCATGACCTCCTCTTTGAGATGGTGTAAGACTGTCGACTCAGGGAAGGATCCGGCCATTTAGCTAACTTTGTTCCTCTGCCTGTTGTGAATCTCATCATCAGGTAAAGTCCCGTCGAGATCGATTCCGACCATCTCCATATGTTCGATTTCCAAGGATACCTCCCCACGAACGATTTCCTCGACTTCTACCGCAGACACCATGTAACTCGGCATAATGCCCTACTGATGGGATATAAGTAAATTCGGAGAAAACATTGAAGTACAATGACTGACCTAGTGGAAGTTTGTAGCCAAAACTAATATCTTCACTTGGGGACATCACTAAGAGGTAGCCCAAGTTTGAACCTTGTCAATATCAAGTTTGATTCACCTTTACTAAAATAATTAAAATCAATAAATTATGGCCAACTAGGATATATTGTTAGATACCACACAAATTTTCCAATGTGACACCAATCTAACACAACTCACTAGTGAGGATCTCGCCCTTAATTCAAGTATCCTTCTTCATCAACATGCCTCAAGTTTGAATCTCCCTTTAAGTGTGAATTTAGTAATATGTCCACTTCCCTTTAATTCAAGTATCCTTTTGTTGGGAGAAACCCGATACCTTTATTTGAGAAGATCGCCAAGAAATAGCATAAGTTTGAGTCTATCAGCATATCTAATTAGATCAACATTCATTAAAAACTTTAGCCAATGAGATGCCCTAACTAAAATATATTAACTATTATGGACTATCAATTATTCGATGTAGAACTTTTTTCACATGACTCATTATTGCATCTCAACAGGGCAAGGATGATAATTAACACCCTATTATCACAAATGTTAGCAAATTTGGAATTTTTTTTTTTTTGATAATCTAGGGGTATAAGCGTTTGAGACTTGATTATATTAAGATCCCTGGAATACTTTACCAGGCCCATAGGGTACCTTACAAGTCCCAAAAACAGTTAACTACGTATCTTTGACATGTGCTGGTGGCCCAAACTTGGAATAATTTGCATGTAATTTATGAGATCCAGACAAATCACCTCCAATTCCTTAGAAGGAGCCCTAGTGCGCCGACCAAGTGTTGGTAAATTTGAAAATTACTGTATAGCCCCACTAGGATTTCCTAGTTGGCTCTTAATCCTAAATACTTCTATATATCACCGAACATACGAAAGAGAGATGAATAATCTCTCAATAGCTAATACAATCGAAGTTCATTACGCCCTAACAAACAAGGAATCCTTTCAAATGACACTTGAGAAGCTTTCTCGCGAATGACATTTTCTCTAGCCAAGGACTCATTGAGTCATGGGATATGCTTCTTGAGCACGACAATTATGCTAACTTCCATCCTCCTTTCCTTAGCCAGATCATCGCCTATGATGATGGGAAGCCTTTCGCAGTAGAGCTTGTCCATGATCTCCGCGCCGAGATGGTGTGAGATTATGGAACCGGTGAAGGATCTGGCATCTTTAGCCGTCTTCCTTCCTCTGCTACGAGGATCCTCGTCCGGTGTGGTTCCTCCAACATCGACCTCGATTATCTCCATATGTTCGATCTTGAAGGACCCTTCTTCGTCGACTATGCCTCGAACTTCCTCCAAAGATGCCGTGTAATGCGGCATATTTAAGGTGTCTAATTTCTCTTCCTCAACAAACCCCTAAAGCAAAATTCGGATGAATAAATATTGAAACTTGAAAGTGAAATTTGTCTTACCATGGAATAGTGTAATAAATTATAATTTTTTTTAATTTGAGCACTATAAATCTTGTAACATATGTAAAGATCATGACTGTAATTAATTTATTCTCATCGATAGAAAATATGGATTTCAAAGTCTGATGTTGACATATTTACGCTTCAAATATGCGAAATTGCTATATAATTGTTAATAAATTTCCTCTGCAAGGCATGTCAATGTTTGGGCAACACTTTGTCCTTCCCATGACATAATGAAAGTTTCGTTCTTGAAACGTCATCTGTAATTTGGTCTGAGTACTAGTATGTACTGATCACATATTATGACCCCGATTCTATCTCACTTGCACATAGATTTCACCAATACTTCCATATCCATTCGAGGGTAAGAGATTTGAAAAGCTGATTTAGATAACTTACCTCTGAAACCAAATCAGCAATCGCCTCTCCAAGTTTTTCCATAATGTAGTGGCTGTTGATACCTGCAAAGTCCTTATCTTTCCTCCCTTTAAGTACCAACACGAGGCGACCATTGTTGACCATCTCTTCGCTGCGGAACTTCAAAAATGTCGAGAAATCTACCCGGAATTGAGCCAAGTAGGCCTCCTTCACCACGCCGGGGCTGGTCTCTGAGATGTAGATCCTTCCCTTATTCAACGGGAAGCCTTCTTTGCTCGTGAGATTCGGGACCTTTCAGTTGCTAAAGTTCCAAGTTAATGCAGGATTAACATGGACATCATTCGTGATTATGCCGTGCTCGCATCACAGCTCTATCTTAGCTATGTATGCATGAGTCGAACAAGATAACAGCGAGCTTTGAACCTTAGTCCGTCTACTTAAAAACTATGAAGCTTATTTATCAGTAATTGACATGATCTGTTAGATAGTTTGACACCTGTTTATCTCTCATGATATTTGTCATTTCCATGTTATTAATTGATCATGTGTCGTGTGACGTTTTAGGGCATTCATGAGTTAAATTTGAAAGAGATGACGGCAAGTTTTGAGTATATGTCCTCTTATAATCGAAAAACTAAATCGTCTCAGTTTACCTACCACATGACCTAGAAAATATTTCTGACTTTACATATATCTCTCACAATAACAATTGTCACAACAATCATTCGCACTGCACATATATATACGATCAGAGTTACCTGAGATAGCCAATGAACGCTATAGGAGGAATGAGCGAAGTGCAAGCAGTTTCTAGGGAAGAGCCTTCCATGGAAAGTACCCGGAGCTCCCATTATGAAGCACGATAAGCTTTCGTACTTTTGCGAGAAGTTTGACAAACTTTTGAACAGCGTGTTGAAATCATTTCCGGGAAGATCATTCAGATAAAATTGGAGTTCAGGTGGCGGGCAGTTCGAGTGGGCGCACTTCTTCTGCACACTCTCCATGACGGTCGACATGAAAGTCACAGTGCTAGGACCCAAAGCGCAGCCTAAATCAGCCACATTCAGAAGCTCGCACGGGAAGAAACCTTCCTCGAGTAGAGAAGTGACCGCACTCGCTACTGTGGGCTTGGCCAGAGACGCGATCTTTTGCTGTAACGCAACAATCGAATTCATTCTCATAAACCGACCCGATCATGTAGTTTAGAGAAAAACATTGAACCGCAACTTCTGATATGCTAAAAAAGAATCACGGTTGACAATTTGATCCTGCCTATTACTCAGTTAAATCGACTACACCTGAAGTTTCCTAGCTATGTCTTCCGTGGTAGGCTGCGAGTAACAAAAAAGAAAGATGAAAGGGGGTACCGGATAGGCTGCCGTCTGAGCATAGCTATCTTCTCCGTCTCCTCTGCTCATGAAGAGAACTTCTTTCACGTCCATGGCTCAGATCTGATCACTGAGTTCTTGCTGTTGGTTGAAAGGATAGGTGAGTCTACCGTCTTTAATGATGAATCGTTCTGCAAGACAGGGTTGTTTTGTCTTGGTCTGCTTCAATTATATGACCTGCTTTCCTTTATTAAAGACGCCCTTCTTCGACACGAATAAATTATTTCGATAATCTTGTGCTTATCATAGTGGGTAAAGGTGACTTATATTGTAAATATTTGCCCATTGATCATAATTGAGGACATAGACGCTATTTTGGCCGATTGAGAAATTAAGACTTTAATAAAGTTCACAATTAGAATCTCGTTCTTCCTGTCGGTGGATTTCAAATGTCAATATTCTTCCTGTCGGTGGAGTTTCAAACGTAAAAATTGACATGCGATAAATGATCGAATAACGTATGGAGGAACCATATCAGAGTTTCGATGCTTGAATTCCATTGATGACTCGATTGCGTAGATATTTCCATGATCATGAGGTCGGAGGGGGAGAGAGAGAGATTAAAAGGGACCACATTTTTTTTTTAATCCAAGAAAATGAGTTATTGTTATTTTTGTTTTTGGAAGATACCTTCTAAGTCCAAGAACCGACTAAATTCAAACCTTTAAAGTGTGCAGGTGGCGTTGTCTTAGAACATTTGAAGGCAATTGATGAGATCTGAACGGAACATTTCCGGTCGCAAGCTGGGTATCCACGGACGTACCAACCAACTATGCACCAAGCTTAGATATTAATATGTTGCCCCACTTAAATCTCTTATTAACCCTTGATCCTAATTCATCATTTAAACACGAAAGAAAGATGGATATGTTGAGAAAACTCCTAGTTTTGATGTTTACAAAACATTTTATGAATGATATTTATACCAATCTTTTGAATGAAAAGAACTCAGAAAGACATAGGTTTTAAAGTCTCATTTGCCTAGTAGCAGAAGATAAAAAGATGTAGAGCCTAGCCCGACCGTACTGCACGGAAAGACTTATCAGGGATCGAGATTTAAGTCCGACCATACTGCATCGAGATTTAAGTCTGACCGTACTAGACTGAGATTTTAAGTCTGAACGAACCAGATTGAAAATCTAGGCAGACTTAGACTTAAGACCATCAGACTTAAGATGAACTCACACGATAAGATCATCAACGGTAGAGTATTTCACTTACCTTATTTATGTTGATTCTATTATTCTAATCTGATTGACATGATCAATTAGTGGGCAACTTCCAAAGAAGAATAGAGCACTTATGGAAGCCCAGATTCTGATTGTATGGGCGAACAGAATCTAAGGGGATCTGATCTACCCTCAACGGTCAAAAAGATTTGCCTTATAAAGTCTGTCCAAGAAAGGGAAGACAAAAACTCTCAAGGAAAGAGCCAACGGTCGAGTGTAGCTTGGAGAGTATTTAAGGATAGGTTGAGACTTAGGGGTAGATGAGATGAACATTATTTCAAAACTGATTCCGTTCTTCAATTGTTGTTCATAGTGCGCATTTGAGTGATCTCAGTGTATTACCAAAAGAGAGTGACTTAGTGAGACAGATTATCACCGAGTACAAACACTCGAGAGTGTGTAATTACCGTTGATCATATAGTGAAATACAGCCGATTGGCTGGTTGCCCAGAGAGTGGACGTAGGCTTGTCTAAAAGCCGAACCACTATAAACAGTGTTTGCAATCTTCTCTCACTCTCTCTACTTGATTTCAATTCGTTGATTGCAAAAGTTGTATAGATTTGCGTGAATAATCTCTCTACACCTATTCACCCCCCCTCTAGGTGTTTATACTAGTCATATCAATTAGTATCAGAGCCTCGTGCTCGAGATTTTGAAGTGTTTATTACTTCTGAGTTAAAGATCCTTTATGGCTAGTATTCTTGCACCAGGTTTGATTGAGGGGCAGAGCAACACTCGTCCTCCCTACTTCGACGGCAAAGATTACAATATTTGGAAGAATAAAATGAAGGCCTTTCTCAGATCGAAAGATCCACTCGAATGGGATGTGGTTGAAAGGGGAATTGACCCCACTGACAAAACCGGAAAAACGTCAAAGAGAAACGATGGGAAAGAAACAGAAACTTCAGCCACCATCTCTCCAGAAGAAATGACGAAGAGACAAACTCTCGATGCTAAGGCTATCTACTCTTTGTATTGTGCTTTATCACCTAATGAATATAATCGAATATCTTCGTGTGATACAGCTAAGGAAGTTTGGGATAGACTACATGTGACATACGAAGGAATTGATCGTGTCAAGGAGACCAAAGTAAATATATTACTTGGTCAATATAAATCTTTTAAGATGAAACAGGGAGAATCCATTGGAGATATGTTCGGTCGTTTTTACGAAATTGTAAACGGTTTGGCATATCAAGGACAACCTGTTCTGGACCAATGAAGGTCAACAAACTTCGAGAGGACTGTTAAAAGAATGGAACAATGTGAAGACATCTATCGAGAAACTCGCGAATTTCACCACCGACGCGTCGATGAGTTCGTTGGTACTTTGCATAGCCCCTATGAAGCGAACAAATGAACGAGGAAGTGGAATCCGAGGTAAAAAGTCCATTGCTCTTAAGTCTAACATTGATTCGATGTAACCGATTTCGAGGAAGAACCGGATGATGAAGAACTTGCACCGCCGATCGAAAAGTGAGGAAGTTAAACAAGAAAGGTAGGAAGTTCAACAACAGAAACAAAAATGACATAACTGACAACGCGTAACCGATGACGAGGAAGATTATGCCAAAGATGTCATTTGTTTTGAATGTAAGAAAAATGGTCATATTAAATAGAATTGTCCAAAGCTCAAAAAGAACAAAGGGAAATTCGAGAAATACAAGAAGGCCCTGAAAGCTGAAACATGGAGTGACACGAAGTTGAGGAGGACAAAGGAAGACGAATATGGCAACATCTCGTCTTATGGCCCATTCGGACTCGGACTCAAACAGATTCGGGATCGACTTAGATTCGAGATTGACAGAGAAATCGAGGTAAATCATTCCGATATCCCAATAGAAATCTCAGATTACATAAATGAGCTTTGTTTAAATTTAAAAACTACCTTGAAAAAGATCTCCAGTTTAAAAGTGGAAAATCGTAAGTTGAGTCATCAGAATTGTTTGTTAAAAGAAAAATTTAATGATCTCAAAAAGGAATTTTAACTGGAGGAAAGTCGTGATTCTCGTTTTTAAATGAAAGTGAGTCTCTTAAAAAGGAACTTTTAGAAATAAAAGAAAATCAAAGTTTTTTACAAAATGAGAATCTATGTCTTAGAAAGGAAATTTCGAATATTAATGCAAAGTTTTTCGTAAGGACGAAAAACCCGCAAAGATATTCTTTCTATCCAAATTCCTTATTATGATAAGTCAAGACTTGGGTTTTGCAAGGAAAGTAAATCGTTAATTGATTTTCCTAAAGGCTTACAATAATCATTTTAAAAAGAATTTTGTTAAACCTGTTGGTCAAGTAAATCTAAAGTGTTCTAATTGTGGAGAAAGAGAATATTTTGAGAATAAATGTCCTAAAGTCGGAGACTGTTCAAAAGAAATGGATAGAAAAAGCTTATACTACTAACTTCAATGAACCCAAGAAAATTTGGGTACCAAAGAAAAAAATGAGTATGTGTGAACATTGCGGGTAAGCTTCGTAAGTAAGAAGAAATGGTATTTGGACAAAGTGGATGTTCAAAACATATGACAGGAGACTCAAAGATGTTCGTTGGATTCAAAAGAATCAAGGGAGGAACAGTTTCGTTTGGAGGAAACACCAAATGAAACATTATAGGACTGGGAATTGTCAAGATCGGTAGCTTAATCATCAACAACGTTTCTCTAGTCAAAGGATTAAACTACAATCTTCGAGCATCGCCCGGTTATGTGATGCCGGCTTCGAGAATAAACTTCAAAGAGAATCTATGTTCTGGAACAAGCAATGACTCTTCACAGACTTTTACTGGACGAAGGCATGAGAGCATTTATCTTCTGGACATAAATGAAGACACTGCAAGATGTCTATTATCAGTTCAAGATGAAGCAGATATGTGGCACCGCAAACTTAGGCATGTCAGCATGAAACAAATTTCCAAGCTTGCCAGCAAAAAGCTCGTTCGTGGCTTGCCTTTACTAAGTTACAAGAAAACAGAGCTTTGCTCTGCAAGTACACTGGGAAAACAGGTAAGAAGCTCATTCAAGTCTATAAAACAGATTTCTACTAATCGTGTGTTACAGCTTATTCACATGGACTTATTTGGACCAACCATAACCTAGAGCATTGGAGGTAAGAAGTACTGTCTTGTGATAGTAGATGATTATTCTCGATTTACATGGGTATATTTTTTAGCAAATAAAGGAGAAACCTTTTCATATTTCTCAACATTTGCAAAGAGGGTCCAAAATGAAAAAGGGTACTCTATTTCAAGTATCAAAACAGATCATGGGGGAGAATTTGAGAATCAAGACTTTGCAACTTTTTGTGACAAATATGGTATACAGCATATTTTTTCATCTCCCTACACTCCGAACAAAATGGAGTGGTGGAAAGAAAAAAATAGATCTTTGCAGAAATGGCTAGAACATTGCTTATAGAAAGCAATGTGGCAACTCGGTTTTGGGCGAAGCAGTTTCTACTTCTTGTCATGTTATTAAGAGTATTTCTTAGACCAATTCTTGAGAAAACCCCTATGAGATTTTTAAGGAAAGAAAACCTATTGTTTCCTACTTTCATATCTTTGGTTGTCTATGTTATATCCTTAAAAATATTAATCATTAACCTAGTAAGTTTGAAGAAAGGTCAGATGAAGGTATTTTTCTAGGCTACTCAAACTCTAATAAAGCATATAGAGTGTTCAACAAGAGCACTCAGACAGTGGAAGAATCCATGAACGTAAAGTTTCGGAGAAAAAGTTTCAAAACAGAAAAAGACAAAGTAAATGAAGAATCGATCTTTGCTCCCGAAAGATCTCGGTCTCAACAAAGAAGCGTAATCTTCCCGGGAAATAGTCAAAGGAGCAACTCATGAAGAACAAGTAATTCAGCTCGACATTCCCGCATTAGCGTAAGATTCCAATAATAATGATGTAGTTCCAAACCATTCAAATTCTTTTGGAAACATAAGTCTAGTCATCCTAAGGAGCTTGTGATTGGAAACATCAACGAGGGGATTCAAACCAGATCAAGAAACAAAAAGGACACATGTATCATTGCATTGATTTATGAAATTGAACCCAAAGGAATTAATGAAGCTCGGAAAGTGGAAGTTCGGATAGAGGCAATGCAAGAAGAGCTTCAACAGTTCAAGAGAAATGATGTATGGGAATTGGTGCCCAAACCCAAAGGAAGAACTATAATTGGTACTAAATGGGTCTTCAGAAACAAAGTCAATGAACTTGAAAAAGTCACCAAAAACAAGGCAAGGCTCGTGGCAAAAGGTTATTCTCAATTTGAAGGAATAGACTATGATGAAACTTATGCCCCAGTTGCAAGACTAGAAGCAATCAGACTACTACTTGCCTATGCTTGCTATCAAAATTTCAAGCTATATCAAATGGACGTGAAAAATGCTTTTCTAAATGGGTTTATCAAAGAAGAAGTCTTTGTAGAGTAGCCTCCTGGTTTCGAAGAACCAAGAAAGCCAGACCATGTATATAGATTAAAGAAGGCACTTTATGGTCTCGAAACAGCACCTCGAGCCCGGTATGAATGATTGAGCAAGTTTCTACTAGACAATAAATTCAAGAAAGGTATGGTAGATACAACCTTGTTCATTAAGAAGGAAGGTAAAGATATACTGTTGGTACAAATTTATGTAGATGATATTATTTTTGGTTCATCTAATGAGCATTTGTGCAAGAACTTCTCAAAGTCTATGTAGGAAGAATTTGAAATGAGCATGATGGGAGAACTGACATTCTTTCTAGGACTTCAAGTCAATCAAACAAAACGTGGAACTTTTATCAATCAAGAAAAGTATGCCAAAGACTTGATTAAAAAGTTTGGAATGGAGAACTGCAAGAAGACTGAGACTCCAATGGCAACCTCCATCAAACTAGATCAAGATGAAATGGGAAAGAAGGTTGATCAGAAGAATTATAGAAGCATGATCGGTTCTCTTCTCTACCTTACTGCATCTAGACCAGATATTCTATATAGTGTTTGTCTTTGTGCGAGATTTCAAGTGGATCCTAAAGAATCACATCTTTCTGCTGTTAAACGTATAGCCACTTATCCAAACTTGGGATTATGGTATCCAAAAGAAATAGATTTACTTTTCTTGGCTACTCAGATGCAGATTTAGCAGATGCAAAATAGACAGAAAGAGTACTTCAGGTACATGCCAACTTCTGGGAAAAATGCTGGTTTCATGGTTCTAAAAAAAGCAGAATACTGTGGCTCTATCAACAGCAGAAGCAGAATATGTAGAACTTGGGAACTGTTGCTCACAAATTCTTTGGACGAGACAGCAATTAAGAGACTATGGAAAGGAAGAATCCTGTACAGAAATAAGATGTGATAATACGAGCGCCATAAACGTCACCAAGAATCCGATTCTACACTCTAGGGCAAAGCACATTGAGATCAAACATCACTTCATTAGAGACCATGTGCAAAATGGAGATATATATGTGGAATTTATTGATTCTAAGAATCAATTAGCAGATATTTTTACAAAGCCGCTGGACAAAGGTACATTCGATTCAATATGTGGGAGATTAAATATTATTAACCATTTTTTATAAATTCTATGAGAACATGACAAAGTCTAAGAGAAACAATCGTCTGGACAGACTATTTTTCGAAGAAGATTGTAAAAGGAAATAATGGTATTTTGGGTAGGTATGTTATTTCCTTGATTAAATCTGGTTAATCTTTAGTAAGTTTTTGATATGCATGATTGATTTGCATATTTTTGGCATATGTTTATGATGATTGAATATTCTTGTTAAGTTTAGAATAACTGCCATTTTAATTTGTTTTGGGTTGCGACTGTTCATTTGTTCTCCTAACGAGGGTATAAAAACGTCTAAAAGTCGGGTCTTTTCCTCACAACTCTTCAGAACGTTTTATTTACAAACCCTAACAGAGAAAAACGCTTTCTAAATCAATCTTCTCCAAAACCAACTTTCTCCGAACATGGCCTCGAGATCCTCCGTATCCAGATCAAGATCTCCATCTCCAAGAAAAAGATCAAACAGGATTGCTGGGAGGGGAGGAAGAAGAGTCGACAGAGGGCAGACGCATTTCGACCTCACACAAACTTCCGAAGAAACTCAAGTACAATCTCCAAGAGGTTCTTCTCAAAATAATCTTGAGGAATCTCCAAGAGCTATCCGATCACAATCTAAAGAAAGAAATTTCTCACGAAGAGATACGTCTGGACTAACTCTACCCACACCCACTGAAAGCCCTCATGTAGTAATGAGGAGATATGAGAAATTAGTCCAAAGAAATGTTAGGGATGATGTCAAACTGTTCTTTTTGCGAGAGAAAGGGTATGCGAATGAACTCCGTCTTATTCAAGCAGTACAGGCTACAGAATCACCATCTACTCGTACAGAACGAGTAAGTGTTAAAGGGAGAAGCAGAGATAATGTGAAGGAAGATGATGAGAACATATACAGAAATTTTGAAGTGAGAATGGGAATAGCTGTTGTAGCCCGAAACACAACCGGGAAATTATTTCGATCTAGAGAGCATAAGACTTTCTTCAACAGACTGATGGATCGAGGAATCATGAACCACAAAATTGTGGATTTTGATTATTTGGATGCTGCTGAAGTAAATTTGTGAGAATGCTTTGAAAAATTGCAAATGGACCAATTTTGCACTGATTCTGCTGCTGTTTATCCAGAATTAACAGCATATTTTTACTCGAATTTGACATTTCTATCTCAAGATTTAATGCAATTCGGTGTGAATGACAGGTTCTATGATGTTAGTTCGACACTCGGGCGACATTATAAAAGTTGAAAGAGGAGCATTCGGAGCCAATAGACGTCTCCTATGAAACAGTTTGTAAGTTTCTTACAAAGTCTGTAAGGGCCATTATAACTTATCCTCTTCTAACTTCTGCAAGAACTATTTTGCATAAGATTATTGTCAGCTGTATTCGTCCAAAAGCCTCATCAAAGACTGATGTATCTAAATTTGAGGCCAAACTAATGTGGGCTATTGAAAAGGGAGTACTGTTCTCACTGCCTCACACAATAATATTGCATATATATCGGACAGTGTCGAAGGACAAATGACAGCTACCCTATGGAGCTTTAGTGACAAGGATCTTTGATCATTTTAAGATAGACATACCCAGAAGATTCATCACTAAAACTCTTCCCACAATGGCCATTGACATGAAAATGATCAATAAAATGAGACTGAAGGATGTTGCAGAGACATGGAGACGAAAAGAAAATGAATTGGCTAGAGTAGAGACAGCAAAATGAAAAGGTAAAGAATCGAATTTCTTCGCCGAGCCAACTTCTAAAAGGAGAAGACAACTCCTACCGGTAGATGAAGAAGATGAAGAAGAAAGTATCTCCGCATTCGGCAAATATGCGTCAAACTTCTCGAGAGAATGTCCGAACTAGAAGCGAGAAACACATGCGTAAAACATTCTCAGCACGAACATGAGAAGAATGATGTATCTGAATCAAAAGAAGATCCAGAAGAAGAAGAAACAGAAGAAGAAGAAGAAGGAGATGAGGATGGGGAAAAAGAAGGGAAACAAGGACAGAATGAAGCATCAATTCAGGGGGAGCATCCTTCTGAACATATTGAAAATCAAGTACCTGCAGCTTCATCTGGGAATGCCGATTATCAGAAGATCTTAGCACTTCTAACTGAGATCAAGGATCGGCAGGTAGAAATGGAAACCTCCTTCACTAACAGACTGGAGACTCTCGAGAATACGGTTAATAAGTGTATTGACAGGATTGAGAAGTCTGCATCAGATATGGAGGATTTCACCCTTGTTCGGACCCCAAACAAGAAAACATCTTAAAAACATATTCTGCTTTAGAAACTGGTTTGTTTTTGTTTGAATTGACTAACTCTTTTTTGAAGTTGACAAAAAGGGGGAGAGTAGATATGGCTAATTCTCTGAATTTCTGAACTTTTGACTTTTGATGATTTGATGGATGGATGCATGACAGAGTTGGCTTTATTATTGTGTTGATGCATGATACTATGATATGAAAGTTTTGATTATGCATGGCCAATGATATTTTCTTATATGCTAATTACACTGAATCATGTTGAGCCGTAATATGAAGTTATGTTGCTGCTGTATTGTCTATACAGGGTTGATATGAGCTATTCTTATGAGTTGAGCAGAATAGTTGAAAGCAGGCTCTATTTAACCATATTTTGCAGGGACATTAAGCCATATGTATGAAATGTTTTGTCACCATCAAAAATGGGGAGATTGTTGAGAAAACTCCTAGTTTTGATGCTTACAAAACATTTTATGAATGGTATTTATACCAATCTCTTGAAGGAAAAGAACTCAGAAAGACATAGGCTTTAAAGTCTGCTGGTAGCAGAAGATAAAGCATGAGATGTCTTAGAGTCCGACGTATCGACGGAAAGACTTATCCAGACTGAGATTTAAGTCCGACCGTACCCTGATCGAGATTTAAGTCCGACCGTACTGCATCGAGATTTTAAGTCCGAACAAAACTGCATCGAAAATCTAAAAGCAGACTCGAGACTTAAGACTATCAGACTTAAGATGAACTCACACGATAAGATCACCAACGGTAGAGTATTTCACTTACCTTATTTATGTTGATTCTGTTATTCTAATCTGATTGACAGGATTAATTAGTGGGCAACTTCCAAAAAAGAATAGAGCACTTATGGAGCCTGGATTCTGATTGTTTGGGCGAACAGAATCTAAGGGGATCTGATCTACCCTCAACGGTAAAAAAGACTTGCCTTATAAAGTCTGTCCAAGAAAGGGAAGACAAAAACTCTCAAGGAAATAGCCAACGGTCGAGTGTGGCTTGGAGAGTATTTAAGGATAGGTTGAGACTTAGGGGTAGATAAGATGAACATTATTTCAAAGCTGATTCCGTTCTTCAATTGTTGTTCATAGTGCGCATTTGAGTGATCTCAGTGTATTACCAAAAGAGAGTGACTTAGTGAGACAGATCATCACCGAGTACAAACACTCGAGAGTGTGTAATCACCGTTGATCATATAGTGAAATACAACCGATTGGCTGGTCGCATGGAGAGTGGACGTAGGCTTGTTTAAAAGCCGAACCACTATAAACAGTGTTTGCAATCTTCTCTCACTCTCTCTACTTGATTTCAATTCGTTGATTGCAAAAGTTGTATAGATTTGCGTGAATAATCTCTCTACACCTATTCACCCCCCTTCTAGGTGTTTATACTAGTCATATCAGGATAAGGTAGCCCTATTAGATCCCTAGTCGAGCTTAACTATTATATTAAAACTAGACTTAATCTACTAACGGGAAGGGTCGTATATCGGGTCTACAAGTTCTTGTTCAAGTCTCCATATGATTAAGAAAATGTGAACATATGCTCCATGTCCGAACGAAGCTAATTACTAGGCCGAAGAACAAAGAACTTGTCCAAAATCCATTTGCACTTTTAGGCTGAACAGGCTCATGGCAGTAGTACATCATGCCCTAAAATAGATCTCTCTATATTTTCACCTTGTTGGGCTCTTCTCTTATCATAAACTTAAAAGAGTCTTTATCACCCATAAGTCATAAGGAACTTAATAAACTCAGCCTCATACAATCAAAGAAATGTCACATGCTTTTTGAGCACAACTATGCTAACTTCTTTCTTCCTATGCTTAGCCAGATCATCGCCTAGGATGATGGGAAGCTTTTCGCCATAGAGCCTGTCCATGATCCCCTCGCCAAGATGGTGCGAGATTATGGAACCGGTGAAGGATCTGATACCTATAGTCATCTGCCTTACTTTGCTATGAGGATCCTCGTCCGGTGAAATCCTATCGATCTTCATTATCTCCAGATGTTTGATCTTGAAGGACCCTTCTTCATCAACTATGTCTCGAATTTCCTCTGAAGATGCCGTGTGATACAGCATGTTTAAGGTGTCTAGTTTCTCTTTCTCGATGAACCCCTAAAATAAGGTTCGAATGAAGATAAGATCGAAATATGAAAGTGAAACATCGTTTCACCGGGACACACACCTTGATGTAGCACGAGTATAATAGGCATCGAATTAATTTTTTCTAGCACCATTAATCTCATGATTTTTGGAACCCGGTGGAGAATGGCTACACCGAAGTGACCAATGTTGAAGAATTTGTTGGTGGAATCCCGAAAGAAAGATTAGAAAGCTTTGTATGTGATCTTTCAAGCAGTAGAGGAATTGATATTTGAAAAAATATCAAGTGCGAAAACTACGAAAACAGCGGGGGATATTTTCTCAAAATCTTACAAAGTTGATGATTGTGTTAGGCGAGTGCGGCTCTAAACACCCTAAACACCTCAAGGAGAATTTGAGTCTTTACGCATGAATGACTTGGAATCTATCTTGGCTTACTTTGATCATGTATAAACCATCGTTAACCAACTGAAGGTTAATGGTGAAGAGCTGCAAGGGGCACGAGTCGTAGAAAAAAATCTTGATGTCTTTGACTGAAAGATTTGACTATGTTGTTGCAGCAATTGAAGAAGGCCAAGATATACCAATCATGACGTTGGAGCAGTTGATGGGTTCATTATGCTTGCATGAGCAAACAATGAGTCAAAATTCCATCGGTTCAAATCTCGAGCAAGCACCGCATAGTCGAGTCACACACTTAAATTGAGGAGGTTGTCATGGTGCCCAAGGTCATGGCACAAATCCGAATTCTACTGGAAGGTATAAAATACGTGACAAATCAAAAGTCAAGTTTTTTAAGTGTAACAAATTCGGACATTACAAATCCAAATGCCAAGTAAATATGGGGCACGAGCAGCCAGAATATGCACATGCCATCGGTGCTAATGAGAACGTGGTATTGGCATGCAAAACGGATGACTCAAGCACCATAGACACTAATTTCTGGTACTCAATACCGGGTGCAGTAATCACATGTGTGGCCAAAAAGAGCTATTCTTGTAGTTAGACAAGACATTTCATAAATCAATTATGGGAATAAACAAAAAATTCCCGTGATGGGCAAATGTAACATTGATATCAACTCTAAAAATGGTACTAATTTATTGTTGCATACATGTACTTTGTGCCAGATTTTTTTGGAATTTGCTCAATGTTGGACAACTTCATGAAGAGGGCCACAAAATTAACATTGAAAATGGAGTTTGCACCATCAGAGATGTAAACATTAAGTTTATCACGATGGCGCAGGTGGAGATGAACCATATGTTCCCTCTATCCCTTTAGATGAAGACTCTGTTGAATTTTCAAGCGACGACGAAAGATAGCAAGTGGTTATGGCATCTTCGATTTGGTCATTTAAATTTTCGTGGACTAAAATTACTGGTCTAGAAAAAGATGGTGACTGGCATCCTTTTGATCGATAGTCCAGATCATCCATGCGAAGGATGTTTTGTCGAAAAACAACATCGAGAATCCTTTTTAGTTGGAAAAGCTAGAAGAGCCAAGCAACCTTTGGAGTTAGTACATACAGACATTTGTGGCTCTGTTGAGGTGGAATCAGTCGGACAATAAAGATAAGCTAATTTTTGTCGATGATTTTACCCAAAAAACATGGGTATCTTTCTTGAGAGAAAAATCTAAAGCTTTTGGCAAATTTAAAAAATTCAAAGTCTATGTTGAGAAACATAGTGGGTTTAATCTAAAG
Source organism: Corymbia calophylla (assembly GCA_014182845.1). NCBI lineage: Eukaryota > Viridiplantae > Streptophyta > Magnoliopsida > Myrtales > Myrtaceae > Corymbia > Corymbia calophylla. The sequence goes on along the minus strand of CM024697.1, from coordinate 5,144,721 downwards.
ACATTGAGATTGATAGAGGTGGAGAATTTACTTCCACTGAATTTGATAAGTTATGTAAAATTCATGGAGTGAAATGTCAATTGATTGCTAGCTATACTCCTTAGCAAAATGGTGTAGCGGAAAGAAAGAATAGAATAATTTTTGAAAAGGTACGAAGTATGCTTAAGGCTAGAGCTTTATCGAAGAAGTTTTGGGTGGAACCTGTTGCTTGTACTGTATTTGTACTAAACAGGTGTCTAACAAGGAGTATTTTTGCAAGAGCCCTAGAAGAGGCTTGGAGTAGCGACAAGCCAAATGTTTCATTCTTACAAGTATTTGGGTGTGTGGCATATCCCCATGTACCAAATAAACGAAGGAAAAACTGGACGACAAAAGCCAGAAGTGCATTTTCATTGACTACAGTGAGGTGACTAAGGGTTATAGGTTGTATAATCTAGTCACATAAAAGATAATTATTGACAGGGATGTTCAATTTCTAGAAGATGAAGCTTGGGATTGGAATCAAAAGATTGACTAGAAAAGAATCCCTATTGAAGATGAGCCATTTGTGGGAGAGATAGAGAAATCTTCAACTAAAGATCCATCAGCTTCGCTTGGAAGTTCATCTTCTTCACCAACAACGGTTTCAGAACCATTGATTCATCGTTTGCAATGATTGCGACAGACACCAATTAAATTCAAGGATTATGTTGTCACAAGAGATGATGATAATGATAGCGACGAAATCATTGATGAAACAATGGTAGATTTTTGTTTATTTACATATTGTGACCTTGTATCCTAAGATGATGCAGCTACAGATGAGAAGTGAATCCAAGCAATGGATGAAGAAATCCACTCCATTGAAAAGAATGACACATGGGTGCTAACTTCTTTACCACCTGGAAAGAAGCCCATTGGTGTCAAGTGGGTATAAAAGATGAAATACAAACTTGATGGTCAGTTGGACCATTACAAAGCTAGACTGGTGGTGAAAGGCTATAAGAAAAAACTAGGTATTATTGGACCAGTGGCTCGAATAGATACCATTCAGATGATCTTAGCACTTACAATTCATAATCGTTGGAAGATCCATCAAATTGATGTGAAATCAGCATTTCTCAATGGTTTCTTTGATGAAGAAGTATATGTGGAGCAACCATAGGCTTATGTGAAGAAAAGGCATGAAAATCAAGTTTACAAATTGAAGAAAGCATTATGTGGACTAAAACAGGCATCTCGAGATTGGTAACACAAGGATATACTTGTTGCAGCATGGTTTTCAAAAGTGCTCATATGAGCATACATTGTTTATCAAGTCAAATACTAACAGTGATCTTATAATCATATGCCTTTATATTGATGACTTGATATTTACAAGAAACTTTGAATAGATGTTTGCTCAATTCAGGGAGGCCATGACTAATCATTTTGAGATGATAGATTTGGGATTGATGTCTTATTTTCTTGTTTTTGAAGTGAAGTAGACAAATGATGGCATATTTATCTCAAAGAAGAAATATGCTAATGATATTTTGAAGCGACTCAATTTGGAATCACTCAAATCAATTCAAACTCCCGTAACAAAACAGTTGGAGTTGAAGAAAGAATGAATTGGTGAACTGATAAATCCCACTTATTTTAAAAGCATTGTTGGCAACTTGAGATATATGACTTCCACGAGCCCATATATTACTTATGACATTGGAATTATTAGTCAGTTCATGGAGAAATCATACCAATCACATTTGCAGCAAAAAAAATTCTACGTTATGCCAATGGAACTCATGATCATGGAACTTTATACTCTTACAGTAACAATTTCAGTTTAGTGTGGTATATAGATAGTAGTTGGACAGGTGATACTGCAATACCAAAAAGTATTTCCAGATATACATTCTTGCTCGGATCAGGAGTGATTTCTTAATCGTTGAAAATAAATCAAGTTATTGGACTCTTGACAATTGAAGCAGAATACATAGCAGTGGCTTCGGCAGCATGTCAAGCAATATGGCTTTGTAGGATGTTTTTTAAACTGATGCATGAACAAAAAGGTTTTCTGTAAATTGATGCGTGGTAACAAGATGATGATTGCATTAGTCAAGAATCCTGTTTTTCATGACGGAGCAAACACATTGACGATAAGTATCACTATATTCGTGAGCTGATCAAATATGGTGAAGTTGAGCTTGATTTATGCAAACCCAAAGATCGATTTGCAGATATCTTGACACAACCATTGAAGACAGATTTGTTTGAGACATTGAAGACAATGCTTGGTATTGTTGATTTTCAAAATCAATTTTTAAGGGAATCTGTAGAAAATAGTAAAATTGATTTTGGGCGTGAGTTTTCAAGCTGGACGTGGCATAGGGCGGTGGCATGGGGCATGCAAATCATCCCCTCAACTTTTGACTTGTCAAGACCGAGAAACTTCTTGCATGATGTATGGGACACGAAGACTCACAAATAGAAGACAGCAAATAACGCTAGAGGCACCGCCTCTCTTTCTCTGTTAGATAAAAATGAAAGACAGCTTGCCCCAGGAAACTTTTGCCGCTTCACTAGGCGGTGGTCTTCCCCCCATTTATGTATTTACATGGTAGAATAGGAAAAAAAAAGGATAGACCGAGAGAGGGGTAGCTAGAGAGAGTTGAGCTTAGCAAAGTATGTATTGTTGAGTTGGTGAGAGAGAAGTGTGTACTTCATATCAAGCCTACGCAAGGCATTTTGAGTATTATTATCTTTATTTTGTGCATGTGTGTTCTCTCCCTCACCAAATCCTCCAAAACTTTTTTCATCCTTTTGATTCCAACATTCTAATCGCTTACCGTTCCATTTGTTGTTGTCTCTTTAGCTATTTCTCCATCTCCTTAACTATGTTTTGGTTCTCTAATACTACATGACAGGCTGGTGGGTCTTGGTATGCTTCGATTACACGATTTCTTTTTATATCAAGGACGTACTTCTTTGACGGGTAGACTTTGCATTCATAATATACTTCAATAACCTCGTGCATATACATCGGGTAAAATTTGGGTCTAGTTACTTAAATCATGCATCGATGCCTTGTGATGCCTCAAAACGTCATGCGCAACACGTATGTTTTCCAATTATAATTCATTTTTATTATTAGCATGTAGAAACACAATAAAACATTCTTATATCTTATATAGGAATTTGCACGAGTTAAAATAGTATACATATGTCTCTTTGTGCAAACATCAGTGAATAACATCTTTATACAATTTAGTTTTGAAACATGTCAGATTAGTTAAATCAAGTCATTTGTTGATTACATTTTAAAAATTTTAGAGCTTGATGGCACATTCGTAACAACTTTTAGAATTTGATTATACTTTATAAAAATTTTAGGATTTAATTGTACTTTTGTAACAAGTTTAGAACTTTTAGTGCATTTATCCTCTTCTTTTTTCCTGATTTTTGCCATTTTTCTTTGAATTGCCCCATCAATCAATTTTATATAATAACAATCAAGATTATCCGAATTTGAGAACTATCGATTGTATGACCAACAATCACGCGTTATGAAAATTGGCATGAAAGCCAATTTAGGGATCGAGGATATTTGTGTTTCCCTCATCTCTCATAATTTTCCCCGAACCGAGCTGTCGATGGAAATTTGACATGATTATCTCGTGCAACATTCGATGATTTATCGTGTGTCGATTTTTACTTCTGAAATTCCACCAATTGGGAGCTTGAGATCTAATTGTAAAGCTTATGAAAGTGTTAAATTCACAATTGATCAAAATGAGATATAAGTCCTCCATTACGACCGATGGCCAAATATTTCCAATTCAAGTCCTCAATTATTGAGAGATTCTACGTGTACAAACTATTCTCAGTCGAAGAAGGATGTCTTCGATGAAAAAGGAAAATAAATCATTTAATTGAAGCAAACCGAGACAAAACATGTCGTGTAGTCTTTTTATGGAGTAGCCCTATCGGAGAAGACAATATACACGGCCCACTATGGAGGAACATGGCTACGGAAAGTTTAGGTGAAGTCGATTTAACAGTGTAAATAATTGAAGCATACCGAGACGAAACAACGTGTCTTGTAGTACTATTTATGGAGTAGCCCCATCGCCGAAGATAGTATGCACGACCTACCATGGAGAACATCCCTAGGGTAATTTTAGGTGAAGTCGATTTAATAGAGTAACTGGCAAAAGATCAATCAGCAACTTTGCTTCAATGCGATGGCTCTATCTATCATAAATAATACCTCCTTCCTCACGTAAATTTGCTCGAAAGTAAAGTTGCTCGTCCACCTGAAGTGGGAGTAACTCCGTCAAAAGTTAAAGGGGGGAGGAATCAATTCTACTTTTTGAGAACCAGTACAGGCACTAGGTGCTAGCTGCTGAGTCATCATTGCTGTGTGTGGACAACATCTTTCCTCTAAACGGGGCAAACGATGGCTCAGCAAGCCTGGCCAGTTATCTCAATTTCACGTGAAGCCGGTCCCTTAAATGCCTCAGCGAGCAAGAGTGAATTGACCCCCTTGCCATTATCGATATTTTGTTTGTACTATAAATTTGTGCTCAAAAACCCAAATCTTCGTACCTTTCCATCGAACCCTCCTCCCAACACAAACCAAGCACTGCACTGCCTTTCAGCACGATGAATCCCACCCACCTCTCCCTTCCACCACCTCCTCCTCCTCTTCTTGCTTTCCACGGCTACAGGCTTCATCCATAAGCCAGCAGTGTTTTTCTCGCAAGCATCACCCATGACCGCTGAACGAAAAGTTGTGTCATCGAATTTTGTTTTTCTCAATAATTTATTACTATCACTCATTTTTGGATGTACAGATTTACGGGGTAAACATATTCGATTGCAACTCAAAGGTGGCATGGAGTTCGAACCAACTTGCATTTCGAGTCGGGTCCTGACATGACTGAAGCATGCCGCTGGGCATACGAGAACAATTTGGTTTTGATAGCAGTTTAGTATGTATTCAATCTGGTGTACAAATTTATACGCGGAAATTTTTTTATACGTGAAAGTTATTAAAAGTTAGTTGCACTAACTCTTTGTCATTTGACAACTGTAAGGTGGACGGGGACAGTTGCGAAATGTTGGTATTCCGAGTGTTGAAGGTGTTTGAGTTTTCAATCAAGCATAAGTTGCATAATCACAACGACAAGATATGGAACAAGATGATCCCACTCATTCTTCTCAAGATTCTTCTCAAGATCCTACTCTGTCTTTCAAGATCCATGGGGCGGACCCCTCTCCCAAGACCTTATGAACATGAACCATTATCATTATCTCTTGGACTAGATCCTGACATTATCTCCCATTATGCACACACGTCAAGATAGCCCCAACCAGTCATCCCTGAAAGAATGAGCCAGGACATGAACACTCCAGGACCCTCCAATTGTGCATCCTCCTCTATCCTTATGAATGAGACTGAAGACTCTCCTCCCTCTCAAGTTCTTGAAATATGGGAAGCTATGCTCATGAGAAAACAATTCACTCACAACTTGAATGACTCGGACTATAACTACAACTCTTGGGATGGAAGATAAAATTGTAGTCATTGTAGCAATCACTATAGCAACGGTCATTGTAGCAATACTATAGCAGCACCGTACTATTCGCCGAAAGATGCGAAAGTAGCAAAATTTGTAATAATCCTAGCCCTAGGACCCTACTAGTCTATCCCGTTAAGTGCTAGGACCCTGTCTTGTGTGTAATGGTCCTAGCGTTCTAGGATCCTGTACATTTTGTTGGCTTTCTCTCCGATTTTCCTACAAAAGGCCGGAGTCTATTTTGTGGAAGGGCGGAGTCCCTTGAAATAAAGTGTGTGCTTTTATCACTTCGAATGTCTCACTAAACACTTTGTAATAATCCTAGCCCTAGGGCCCTATTAGTTTGTCTCGTTTAGTGCTGGACCCTGTCTTGTGTGTAATGGTCCTAGCGTTCTAGGATCCTGTACATTTTGTTGGCTTGCTCTCCAATTTGCCTATAAAAGGCCGGAGTCTATTTTGTGGAAGGGCAGAGTCTCCTGGAGTAAAGTGTGTGCTTTAATCACTTCTAATGTCTCGCTAAACACTTCTTCTTCTCCAGCTTGGTGGCTTTTCTAAGAAATGTAGCTTGACCAGTTAGAAATGTTATCATCCTGGCATCTCTGAGTGTTTCTATGCTATGAACTAAATATGTAGGTGGGTTGCAACTAAAAGGCAGTTCCTGAAAGGCTTGAACATGGGTTCGCTTACTGTGGGATAACATATCTGCTGTAGCTTGATCTGGTTTTCCCTGGTTTTAAGCATAGATCCCCTCATTGGTATCAAATGCAATTTAAAATTACAATTTACAAAATGTTATTTGTATTTCGGAAAATTTCTTTAGCCTAAAATAGAAACTTTTGCCCAAAACCGAAATAAATAGGGCCGCTTTTGCAAACTCTTTATGATGGTTGACATAAAATTTAAAGTGCTAGGGCCTGAAGCACTACCGAAATCAGCCACATTTAGATGCTTGCACGGGAAGAAACCTTCTTCCTCGAGTAGAGGATCAGCTGCACTTGCTGTCGTGGGCTTGGCTTTCTTTTTTTTTTGGTAAAAAAAAAAAACCTTCTTTGATTACTAACACAATGCTTGATTACGTTCATATCCAAATTCATGACATAAGATCAACCAAGAGATTGAGGGGAACAGACAACCCAATTCGGCGGGAGGGTTCTAGCTTCGTGGGCTTTAACTATCCAGTCCACAGCTTGATTTGCGTCTCTGGGCTCAAATAATAGTTGGACTCCTTCGAGCTGGGCCAGTAAGGCTAAAGACGCAATTTTTGCTGTAATGCAAAAAACGAGGTGTAATTTATCCAGAAAATTCAACCATTGCCTGATTGATCCGAAAACACTGGACCTTCAATTAATTTTTCCTAGATTCATTCTTATAAACCAACCCGATCCCGGGGTTTAGATTAAAAATTGAACCGTGGCGACTGACCCTGCCTATAACTCTCGAAATCAGTCCGGCTCGAACAAAAGAGTGAAAAATCACACACACAAAGTAAAAATAAAATAAAAAAGAACCTGAAAGGGGAGCTTGATTGAATGAAACGAACCGGATAGGTGGAGATATGAGCGTGGCTATGTTCTCCGTCTCCTTTGCTCATGAAGAGAACTTGTTTCACGTCAATGGCGAAGTGATCACTGAGCGCTCGATAATTGTCATTCCACCATGTCGCTCCCGCTGTTTCTATACTGTCACTGCTAGAACATGTTAGAGAAGACGAGTAGGCTATCTTTCATAATCAAGAATGCCGTTTTATCTGTGGAGAACCCCTATCGTAAAAGACAACAACAGATGGAACGGTAACGATTGGAATCCGATACAAAACAAGAAAATCCGGAACTTAGTCGGAAAAGGAGTGAAAATATCCGGTTGGTGGGTCTTGGTCTGCTTCGGCTACATGATTTTTGAATATCAAAGACGTCCTTCTTTGACGGGTGGACTTTGAATCCATAAAATACTTCAATAACGTCGCGCATATACAGCGGGTAAAATTTCGGTTTAGTTACTTAAATTGGACATAAATACCCATTGGAGATAATTGGGGACTTAGGTTTTATTTTGATCAATTGAGAAATTAGACTTTCAAAAATAGTATTGTCGTTAGGTTTTGAGCTTCCTGTCACTAGAAATTCGCACATTAAAAATAATATCATCATCGAGTGAACTCCCTTCGAGATCAATTTTGACCATTCTCCCATGTTCAATTTCGAAAAATCCCTCCCCAAGAACTATTTCCTCGATTTCCTCCATAAAAGTCATGTAATATGGCATAAGCCCTTACGAACTGGATATAATTGAACTGAAGAAAACATTGAGTTATAATGATAGATCGATGTGATAATCAACGCCCTACTATCACACATGTTGGCACCTACTTAGAGACTTATGGAATACCCTACAAGCCCCATAGATCGATCAAATCCAAATTTTTATCACGTAGAGCTGACCCTATCTCAAAATAGCTTGCACGTAGTTATTGAAATTCGAAAATGAATGATCTTATTCATTTTCTAAGTATAAAATTCCAAATGAACCAACCGACTTTGCACCAACCTCGGGTTGGCAAATTTTTAGAAATTGCTATGTACCCCTACTAGGGTTTCCTATTGACCCTTAATCCTAATCCACTTCTACTTCACCGAAACACATGGAAAAGGGAGGTGAATAACGTAGCCCTATTAGATCCCTAGTCAAGCTTAACTATTATATTGAAATTAGAGAAGATAAGTGTAATACGAAGACATTCTCATGTTCGGACAAGCCTAATGAGTTGTTTGGGGCGGAGAACAAGTAACTCGTCCGAATCCGTTTATTTGCAGTTCCGGCAGTCCCATGGCCGTGGTTTGTAACTTTGTCATGCCTACGTTGAACTGACCGAACACGCCTTACATTCGACGGTGACCACAGCAAAGCCCTTGAGACCCCTCTCCTGCTTGTTCTCATGTTAACAATAATTAATAATTAATAAGAAAATGAGATGGATCTCTTGATAATTTCTCCTTATTGGGCTCTTTTCTAATCACAAGCTTACAAGAGTCTTTATTACTCATAAGTCACGAGCACGTTAATAAACTTTTCAGCAACACTCGCAAAGACCTCGCCCGCTGCCCTCGCACGGAGACGGTCTATTTCGTTATGGCACCCAGAATTTCTAGTCTATCACCTGTTAATGCTTGGACTAGCTTTGTTTTGCTGCCACTTGTATACTGTATTAGCATTTAACCTTCTTGCTACACCAGTCATAACCGAAAGCTGCTCGCAATTTCCACGTTGGGTTCCTTCAATTCGGTATATATTTGCTCGGATTGGTTGAAACGGTCTTTGCTAGGTGCGCTTGTGATCAATAAGGTTTCACTCTTCAGCCGACTCAATGCAATTTTGTTTGCTTAATCTGTCACCAGGACCAGTTGCTCCTTGCTTTGCCTCTCGAGCAACACGAGGACACAGGGCTCAGCTCAGCAGCAAAATTGAACACACGGCGGCACAGATCATATTGATTTTCTGGATAAGAATTTTCGGAGAATATGCCCTTGAAATATGTACCATTTCTTTCTTTGCCACATGAGATTTTTCCAGTGCTTCACTTGATTCGCCAAGCGACGGAGATCTAATCAAATGGTCACGAAAGACTGACAATCATAAGGTAAGCCAGTGACGAACTGGCCATCAACATGCATTCTAATCATTTTTCTGGGAATAAATCGGGATTGTTATTTGTGATTGGGATAGCAACATCAGTGGTCCCTGAATTTCAATTCAACGTGCAATGTAGTTTTTATTTTTAATTTGTGCAATATGACCTATGAATTTTGATTCAGTGTGCAATACCATCCATAAACTTTTACTTTATTCAATGAGGTCCTTTAATAATGTATTCAAAAGGTTATATGAAAATGTTTATAAGTTCAGGACCATATTTTAATATTGTATCAAAAGTTATGGACCAAATTGAATAATTTAAAATTTTAAGAATGATATTACGTGTTGGATCAAATTTAAGAGATTACGTCGAACAAATTAGAATTACAAGGGAACACGATTTGCGTCATTTTTCCACAGCCACCAACTTTTGCACGTCTCTTACATTATTGGGCCGCGATTCTGGGCCGAACCATGTTTGCGGCCCGCCCAATTGAGTCCCCCCATCGATGGCCGGACACTCTTTCTAACTTGCCCACCACGACACGAAGAAGCGAGCATCAAAAAGCTCGAAGACGAAGCAATCCAGAAAAGCTTCTTCTGCTTGCTTCTGCTCCGTTCTTCTGATTCACTCGAGAGGAAGAGAAGGGCGCGGCGGCGACGGAAAGTGTTCTCGAATTTTGAATTGGATCGCCTCCGGTGACCGGGAGAGATGGACGTGATCAAGACCCAGCAAGTGTCCTCGCGGCCGATCGAGAAGGTGATCGTCCACCCCCTCGTCCTCCTCAGCATCGTCGACAACTACAACAGGGTCGCCAAGGACACCCGCAAGCGCGTCGTCGGCGTCTTGCTCGGCAGCTCCTTCAAGGGCGTCGTCGACGTTTCCAACAGCTACGCAGGTTTGGGGCTTCCTCCCTACTTTTCTGTCCCTTCGTATAGATCTAGGATTTCGGCGGTTTTCGATATCGGGTTTTGCTCGGTCTTTAGAAATTTTTTCCTAATGCTAGCACATATAGTAGAAGTAATCGCCTTTCAGTTTTTTTCAAATTTTTTTCTGAATGAATTTGATAGGAGAAAAGGAATGAGGTAAAGTTGTGGAATTGAGCTTCTGTTTTGCGCGCTTAGATGAAATGTGGGGACTGATTTCGGTGATTTGGGCGCCGATACTAATTGTAAGGCACGGTATAGTCTGGGGATGCAAATGAGAGAGGGGTCAAGGATTGCTTTCTCGCAGTAGATCGTGAGAATTCGGCTTCTACTAAACGATTTTGGCTCGAAATTTCCCTTCAATTCGAGCTTTCGAGCTTGACTGTGGGCAACTCGAGTTTCCTGGACAATGGTCAGTCAAAACTGAGCTTTGAGTGTGGCCAAAGCAGAACTCCGGGGCTGTAAGCTGTAAAGAGTGTTATGTCTTTGATTCTTTCTTGAGTGTGCCAAAGATGAAGTTTGATTACTCAGCCTTCTTTTAGAATGAACTAAAAGAGGAAGGCTTGGTCATGCCTGGAAGGGCATTTAGTGAGGGCAAGAAAGAAGTCATCTAATGATCTATGGTTATCTTGCATACTCTTCAAGAAGAGAGAATGAACTATGAGGTCTTTTCTCGCTTCTCTTGGACCCTCATGGAGAAGAGGGAATGAACTATCAAGTCTTCAGGGTGAATAAGTCTGTTAGTCAAGATATCAATCTCTTGAAAATATTTATGGCAATTATTGACTCCCCAGAACCACACTGATTCTATTGCTTAAAAGAGCCCCTACATATGATACAAGGGAGTTTTTTTGTGTGAGAAACAACTCTGCCGGTTGAAATTTGGAAAGTGCAGACACTATTATATTAGAATGCTTGTACCTACTTTAGTTTCCGGCCAGGTTATGATGCTAAGGGTTACCTAAATCTACTTTTCTGCATGTTTGGGAAGGTTCCATTTTAGGTGTTCTCTTAGGGCTTTTCTTGGTTATCTCAAATACTTGACTTGTTATAATTCCCTAATTAACAGTGCCATTTGAGGAAGATGAGAAGGATCCGAGCATCTGGTTTCTTGACCACAATTACCATGAAGCAATGTTTGGCATGTTCAAGAGAATAAATGGTATTGTCTTTGACAAGTCACAATTTCTTTCTTTAACTGAATGATCTGATTTTTACTGAATGGATCGCGGATGTATTATCTTTCAGCCAAGGAGCATGTTGTGGGGTGGTACAGCACGGGTCCAAAATTGCGAGAGAATGATCTCAATATACACAGACTATTTGATGAGTAAGATCCACGTGATATGTTTATCAGTTTGTGATGACCTCTCTTTTATTCATTAGGCCTTCTATTTGCTTTTCTAATCAACAGATGTCTTGTTCTTTTCTCAGTTGACAAGATCTCCTAGTTTGTTCTTTGACAAACTTAATAACTTTCAGTTGTAATCTATGCATCTCTAAAAGATGCTCAGCTCTAACTTCATCATTTTTTGCTTCATATTTACTATTATGGAGCTTTTATATTAAAATCTTGAACTGATTGCAGCTATGTCCCTAACCCTGTGTTGGTCATAATTGATGTTCAACCTGAAGAGCTAGGTATACCAACCAAAGCATACTGTGCTGTTGAAGAGGTTAAAGAGGTAATATTCTAGGATATTCATTCTGTTCCGTGGTCAAATCTACCATAGTATAACCATAAAAATAGTAGTTTGTGACTTTGTGACACACAAGCTCCTGTATGAAACTTACCTGATTTCAAAATTGTTTGCAGAATGCCACACAGAAGAGCCAGAAGGTGTTTGTGCATGTACCTTCAGAAATTGCTGCTCATGAAGTTGAGGAGATAGGTATGGCATTGAGAAGGCATTCTTTTCTCTTGTTCATCTGATATTTGGTAGTAAGCCTCAAACCTCTGTGTACTGCTTTGATTCCCCTTGCTGAAACACTGCTCTTTCTCAGGTGTTGAGCACTTGCTTAGGGATGTGAAGGATACGACTATCAGCACACTTGCCACAGAGGTTTCATCTATTGATTATGCTCAGCTGTTTAGTATCCAGTTAGTTTTCATCTTCAATGTTAAAATCTTTGAGACTGCAATAGCATACCACTGAGACTTAAATACTTTTCTTGTCAAGGTTACCGGAAAACTTACTGCATTGAAGGGGTTGGATGCACGACTTCAAGAGATAAGGAATTATCTTGATCTTGTTATTGACGAAAAGCTTCCATTAAACCATGAGATTTTGTACCATTTACAGGTTGGTTTTCTTACAGACTATTTAGGATTTGTTTGTGCGATATGGGCAATTTCCTTTGCGGCTCTTCAAATTTATCAATGATCTGTTTCTAATACGGTCTGCTTACATTAATATAATTCTATGCTTCCTCCAGGACGTGTTCAACTTACTTCCAAACCTCAATGTGGCTGAGCTGGTCAAGTCTTTTGCTGGTAAAGTAGAAATGAAATGGAAGTTTTTTATTTTTTCCTTCCCCTGCCTGGTTCATTGACATTTTTCATCTACTCCACCTTTTGCAGTGAAAACGAATGATATGATGCTGGTGATATATCTTTCTTCCCTAATTCGCAGTGTAGTTGCTCTCCACAACTTGATTAACAATAAGGTAACTTACCATACTGAATTATGAAATCAATTATGGGCACATCGTGTTTTATATATATTGTATTTGCATTTTTTGCTCAAGCGTTTCCTGTGAAGTGTGTAACAAAATATCAATGAAGCACACTACTTGAATGGATAAGTTTTACGTGAAACATGGTTCATAAATGGGTAGTTTTCCGTGGAAATTGCCCCTGTTTACAACTGACCCCAGTAGTCTTGATAAAGAGTTTTCTTCTCCATGCATTGAACTTTTCTTCAGATATCCTTGTGAATGACTTGACTTGAGAAACTAAGAGCCATGAACTCGCAACTAATGGATTAGTACTATGTTAAAATTGAATTTTAGAACCCATGAGTCCTAGCAAATAGAAAGCTATTTCCAATTTCACTCTTTTGAAGGCAATAAAAGGTCGGCATCAACAGAGGCTTGCCTATATTCTTTTGCTGCTATTGTGAAATATAGCTGAAAATTCAGGGCTTTTTATTTCAGATTTTAAACAAGGAACATGAGAAGGCAGAAGACTCCAAGCCTGTTGCTGTTCCTGCTGCAGCAGGAAGCTGAATAAGGGACGGTATTAGCCGTTGACATTCAGCTGGTGCTTCTCCATCATCAGTTTGTGCTCGCCATGTCTTTCTGAGCTCACGGCCGTGGAGAAGAAACAGAGGCATGGAAGGAAAGGAGTGGATAATGACGGCAAATATCGGTTGCTGTGAGAGAGGCGTTCAGTCTTTTTGGCAGTTACAATCTTCTTTCTTTGCCAATCTAATGATGGAGGTGCATTCTCTTGCTTCCTTTGTGTGCTGTGCTGTAGATGTTAATTTGCTGCTAGCTTTTGTCGTTTTATCTTAAATTTGAGATTCAACTGGCACTAATTCAAATAGATGCTAAGCTCCCTATCTTCACCTGAATTTAAAAGCTGCTTTCAGTTCGCATTTTCCACGATGCAATGTCTTTGGTGTATACAATTCGGAAAATGGTGCAATTAGCATCTCCATTAGAAACAGAAGTCAATGCACTTTTTGGCGCCTGTCTGGATTGCTTTTACATTTTGCTTGTTTAGCTCTCAATTAAAATTTTGCCCAAACAGGCAATTCAATTAAATCTTGAAGCTTTGGAAAATTTGCATGTTGCGTGATAGACAATCTTAGATTTTCATTTATCTTTTCAAGTTTTCAATTATATTTTGAGTCTTACCGATTTCTTGCTTCTACTTTTAACCCAAATGAACTTGCGTTCATCTCGTGGAAAATTGATGATGAAATATTTTCATCTTTTACGAAAATATTTAGATATAAATTGTTATCGATAATGAAAATATTTTCATTGACTAATTATTTCAAGATAGATAAGTGATCATCTTGAGAAAAATAATCTTTCAATTATTTATTTTTGAGAAAATTTCAAATAAAAATTTGAAATAAAACTTATTTCAAATAAGGATTTGAAGTGGTTATATTAATCTTAAAAAAAAGCCTAATCGCATCAACCGAAGATTGGTTCTTTAGTTTCACTTTTTAAATTTTTTTTGTATTACTAGTCATGGCCAAGGCTGTCGGGTTCATGCGAGAGTGTTCCTCACTAGCATTGGGTGAGGGTTGCCTCACTTGGGCTGTGTAATTGAAGCTAGGCGAGGGAAGAAAAAAAAAAAAAAAAAAACAAAAGGAAAGAAAAAAAATTCAAAAGTTCAAAATAGACTTAAGAATTTTTTGACTAAAATATGCATTCTTTGATGATTGAAATAGTCAATGGCCAATCAAAAGTCTTCATTCGAGATGATTTAGTCACTTTAGATCCTTATTAGAAGTAATATTCACATTATTTAAAGTAATATTGAAGTAATATTCACATTATTTAAAGTAATATTCGCCTTGGACTTTTAATGACCTCGGACTTTTATTTAGGAAAATAACCACACTTTTAACTCCCTATATGAAATTTTTCTTTTCTTTTTTTCACGAAACATATGTAACCTTAATTTGTTTTCACTTTGCTTTTTCCCTACCTCTCGGGAACATAAGAAAAGCATTTTGATCACTTGCTTTATCTTTTTTTTTTAGAACATCGAAATATCCTAAAGGAGAAATTTCCCTGCCAGACGGTTTACATCATACATCGTTTGCATGAGCTCATTTTAGAACTGCGACGTAATAATTGGAATCATAATGAAGAAAGCGACTTTTAACTACCAAATTAGATGGGGTCATACACAGGGATTCGACACATGGGACATTATCCAAATTCAGATGAAAGGAAACAGGAAGGATACGATGTGAAGAAAGAAGTAAAAAAGGGTTCCCAACGACAGAATAAGGTTAAAAACTAAAGCCGACTTATTTTGGTCAGACATGTCGCGCGCGAGCGAGTCAGGGAGAGAGAGAGAGACGCAGAGAGAGAGAGAGGATCCGAGTCAATCCTCATGTACACCTCAGACGAGATCCGCACCGTTGAAACTCGTTGGGCCCCACCAAATCCAACACTCCGATCCCCCCCCGCCCCCCCCTCCACCTCCCCCGCCCCCGCTGACCGAATCCAGCTATGCCGCACCACCCTGTCGCGTCGTCATCAGCAGCGCTGCGACACGTATTGCATGAACTCCACGTCGCCCTCGATGCCGTCCATCGTCTCCGGCGCCAGCAACACCTCCAGGTCGACGGTCCCGCCGCCCTCCCTCCCCGGGAACGCCGATATCTTCCCGTCGAACTTGTTCGCCCTCCCGCTCCTCACCGCCACCGGCCTCCCCACCCGAAGTCGTTGTCGTACATCGGGAACCTCGGCGAGCTCCCCATCGTGATCGACGCGCCGTCCGCGTTCCCCAGCGGGAACAGCCTCGGCTCCCCCTCCCAGTCCTTCACGGTCCCCCTCACCGCCGCGTCCCCGTGGGCCGCCACCGACTTGTTCAGCCTCTCCGCGCACCACCGCAGATCCCGCGACAGCACCTCCCCCGCCGCCGCGCGGGTCGGGACGCTCTGGATCGCGTTCCCGAAGTACTGCGCGTCGAGCCGCGGCTCGAGCCTGTGGCGGCAGTTCACCGCCATCCGGAACGTGGTCGTCGTGGACGCGTGGTGCTTCCTCGCGCGCGTCACGGACCTCCACAGCAGCGCGCACAGCGCCTGGAACGACGAGATCTCCGCCGTTTCGACTCGGGCCTCCGCCCCGCCACGTGGCCTGGCGAACCAGCCCTCGAGGAACGAGGGCGTCAGCTTCACGCTACCGCTGGTCACGTGAGGGTCGTGCATTTGCTTCCCCATGATCTCCACCGCGTTCAAGTCGCCATCCTCGGCTTCGCTCCATTTCCTGTCGTTGGCTTTGGCTTTGAGCCGCAAGATCGCTTCCCGGCTGAAGCTGAAGATCCTCTCGCTCAGCGGCTCGTTCTCGTTGAACGTCACCCTCGGGCCGCCCTCGGGGATCCTGAGCACGGCGTCGGAAATCAGCACAGACTCCCGGCGGAAGTCCGGGGCCTTCGAGAACCTCCGCTCCCCGATCCGCGAGACCTCGGCGAAGGTGTTGAAGAAGTTCCAGAACGAGGTCCCGTCGACGACGGCGTGGTTCGCGGCGCAGCCAATGAAGACACCGTCCCGCAGCTCCGTCACCTGGACGGCCACGATCGGCTCCCAGTGGCCCCGGTAGCTCACCGTGCGGTCCAGCGGGAAGAAAGACTTGAAGCTCTCGGGGACGCGGGACGGCGCGAGGAGGTCGGCGACGAGGAGGTCGCCGGCGGAGGCGTGGATGAGGTCCGCCCCCTCGTCGTTGCATGTTATGAGGACGTAGCCGGAGGGATCAGTGGAGAAGCGACCGGCGAGGGGAGGGAAGAGTGAGAGGGTGCGGGCGAGGGAGAGCTTGAGGAGGGAGACGAGGGACTCGATGGGGAAGGGGGACCGCGGGAGGAGGACCCCTTCTGGATGTAGTGGCAGGACAGCATGGGGAGGTCGGAGACGGAGAGCTTGAGGTCGTCCATGGCGGACGCCTGCGATGGGTACACCCTGCATTTCGACACCAGGGTGGTGGTGGTGGCGGTGGCGACGGTCGAGGAAGAAGAAGAAAAATCCATCTTTTTTCCTAAATTCAAAAGAAGATTTTTTTTTTCTACAAATTTTTTTGTTTTGGATAATTCTTGTTCTTCCTCTGCTCGCTCTCGCCGGAGGGAGACGAAGAGAGAGAGAAAGAGAGAGGGAGAGAGAGTGCAGAGAGAGGAGTGAGACGAGGAGGAGATTCAGACCCGGGACCTATATATAAGGAGAGGCTTCGGGCTCAGCTTCGCCTTTGGGAGTTGGGTTCATGTACAGAATGACGTGGGTGCGTTTTGTTTTTGTTTTGATTTTGTCATAATTATATTTATATTTATTATTATATTTATATATTTATATTTTATTGGGCATGATTAGGAAGCTGCTGTTCTCCGAAATTCAATGTGGGATTCGTATCTGATGCACCAAGGTTCATAGAGAGAAATTCATTGATGATCATTTAATTTTTAATGACTTTTAACCATGTTGTTTGAGATTTGATATTAGTCACCGAATCCCTCCTTGTACCCTCGTTATCTCTCTTTCTTTCTTTTTTTTTCTTTCTTTTTCAATTAATACACTTTAATTTAAATTGATATTGTTCTTTTATGAGCTGCTGACGTAGTGTCTATATTAAAGTCAAAATTCACCAACTCGACAACAAACGGGATTTACCCTTCAAATAATTTCTCTCGATCGAGCAAATCCAGTTTATCATTTCTTTTGGTTAGACAAATGATGGAAAAACTGCGATGAGCACTGACAACTCTCTAGAGTGTGACAAGTATTTCACATTCGGTACTATATTTTACCAAATCGATTAAGTGGGAGGTCCCTATCACTTGGGAAAGATATTAAATTAGTAATGATGTATGGAATGCCCGGGGCATCTTTAGGTGTTCAATTAAATAGAGACATCTCCCATCTTTCGAGGGGTGATGTAAATGTTCATTACACCCGTGCTTTCAATTTTTTTAATCTCTTTCTTTATTAAAGAGAAAAAGTTAATAACATCCTTTTGAAGTGTGAAAAATAATATATGCATGATGCACCAACACTCTCTCTTGTCTGTTCCTAATGCATCTGCGGATCTAGTGGCAATTGGGAAGAGACAAAAATGTACGAACAAAGGCTTTGATAAGTAGCTAGGGGAGTCTTTATGGAAATTCATGTCATCAATCTCCTAATTAAGAACAAGGGTTTATAAAACCCTAGTCTAAGTCCCGTAGGTATGGCTTGTTTGTTCACCATTTCCTCGGTAAATTTCGCAGAACTGGGTAAGTTCATTTTCGACCCTTTTCTTTATCTTATGATTCATTTACATATAAAACAATCCCTGCAAAGTCAATCCTTATGGATGCCCATATAGGGTGCCAATCTCCATGTCTATAGAGCAAGTGGCAATTCGAATTCAATGCACAACGCCCGAACGATGCAATGAATGGAGCGCGGGCGACCGTTCCTCATCCAGCTACACCATCCCCCCCCATCATTCACTCTTCCGCACATCAAACCCTAACCAAGGACGGGAAGAAAGAACGAGATTCTTAATTAATAAATCGATTAAGAGGAAGATTAGCAGCTGGGCAAAACATGGGGTTTTGCACGAGCTTGTTTATTCAAATGGAGGAAGGATCCCCCATGCAGATTGCATAGTGCCGCCGGCCTTTTACGTTCTGGATGTTGGCTGTCAGTCCCACATCCCAACGTTGGTCGGTCGAGCGACAGATTGAAAGTACATGGCCAAATTGGGGGCAGAATCGGCAATTTCCCCCCGTCCAAATGATTAGTTTAGCTTATGTTTGGGATTACCTTTTGGAGGGAGGGCGTAATTAAGAAAAGGGGTCGGTTACGTTCTGAGATCATGCCGAAAATTCGCATGAGGAACCGCCATTTCTGATTTTGTCGGCGTGTGGCAGCGAATTCATCGATTAGTTTAAGCTCGGGCTTTTGGCGTTACGCGACGAATTTGGTGGGGCCTTAATTTAACGTTTGACCTTCGATTGGTCCGCTGATCCTCAGTACTGAGACCCGAAAAGGGACGGCCTCCTACACCCCGCCACGTGTGTGCCAGTTCAGCTCCAACCGTCCCCCTTTCGGTCCCAAGCTGTAAAAACTCAATTTGGATTTGAATGGGAGGAGGCATGGCATCGAGTCCCGTTGAACCCAATCCTTCTTTCACTTGCCTCATATACTTTTGGATTTTAAAGGGTCGATGTCGATTCTTGACATGGTGACTAGAGAAGGATGTGTGGTCCTTTCTTAATGGTAGCATGTATGATAGCAAAATAGTGGGGGTACATGTCACCAGCACCCAAAAGGTTTCTTTTGAGTCACATGCAATGAACTTTGAATTAAAATCTCATCGATGATTCTATATATTATTAATGTCATGACTAGGTTTTGAATTTGATTGTGCACCCATCGGTGTGGAGCTTTGTATTATATTTATAACATGTACATCAGAGGAAAATCACAATTGAAAAGATTTTACAAAAGTTAAGAATTTAGAATATTAGCACAATTGTGGAATATCTGCTTTTAACGATAGAAGTGGCACAAATCGTGGAAGAGTGACTTTATCAACGAGATTGGCACATTTCTTTGAAATATTATTCTATCACGAGAGATTCGCTCTATCACTAGGCTAGTCGCGAGGGTTATAACTCCCCCAATTAGTAGCTTGTATTCCTTCCCACATTATAAGGAAAATGGAGGATTTCAAATTTCTCCAATACGAAATTGTTTGCACAAAAAATAATTCAACTCTTTAATATTGACAAACACTGAGTTTAGTCGGTTGAGTGAGTTTGGTAAATCATGATCAGCATGGTTATCGACAATTGTATGATGTAGCTAGTGACCAATCTTTCGATGAACATAGTGTACAGCTTCTAATGACTGTACTATACAACTATCGATGAGCAATGGAGTGCAATTGATCAAGAAAGATTGGTTGACGAAAGTGCTTCAAGTTAGTAAATAAATGACAATCGTACGGCATGAGTATCGATATCTTCAAAGAAAAATCATTGATGGTTACGTGGAATCAATGTCGATGAATAGCTAAGGGGTGTTCAGTGAAATTCATTGATGGAACAAGCAAATACTTAGCCATTCTAAATTTGGCCAAGTGTTGGGAGCAAGGAGAGAACATTAGGACAAGCATATTGATTGAAGTGATCGAAGGCAAGGATACTAAGTTATACTCGAGTAATCAGATGGCCTTGAAAGTTCCAATTGTTTATAGATGAGACTGGCATGTGGATAAAGGGGCTGGAATCTTGGAAGTGCGGTTATAATCGAACATAGAATAATAACAATTAGTGAATGGTCACGATCAATAGATTATAAATATGGTTGTGGGTAATTATATAAATGATCTATTATCAAAAATACATATTCTTAATATGGTTTTATCAGTTTATTAATGTTGTTGTCCTTTTAGTTTCCATCATACAACATTTTACCATTGAATTTGCTGTTCATCTTCGTTGTAACCGATCGAACTACTATCTAGAATCACCGGTCAATAAATTCATCTCACAAAAAATTGAGAATTAACTTTTTTGTGAGAGGATTTTTGACTCTTTGAGTCAACGCCCATTTTTTGTGAAACAAAAACTAATACCTAAACAACCGTTAACCTATACTTTAGTGTGTTTCTCAACAGGATCACATGCTTTGGAGACGTGAAAACCAATGCAACATCGTTTATATTTGTGTGGCATTTAAGACCCAAAAGATTTACCATAAAGGCCAACATTATTTTTGCTGGCAGAAATTATCATCAGTCATCTCCCATTATAAACCTGTATGTTTTTAACTATTCAAAGGCTGCATTTCTTCTCTTATCATTGTGTTGATCGAGTTGACATATACCATACTCATCACTCGCCAATTTTATTCCATCGAAGTCCCACTCAAGCACATCCTGGGTATAAAATAATGTGGAAAGTGTCACATCGAATTTAGATTGAATTGTTATTCTGATTCTTTTATTATCCCTATAACTTCTATCCTTGTTTTATTTTATTTTTTTGGGGGATCCAATGAACTTAATTCAATACATCTGTTCAAGGAACCGAGGGGGAGAGAGAGAGTTCCTCTTTTCTCTGTAGAGTTAGTAAGGGCACATCTCATTCTGCAGATGATCTGGGGCACAAAAATGAAATTGCCATACACTTAATTTCTGCATATTGGTAGGTCTATGTATCATTCATTCATGCCCAGAATGAGTCACTTATCAACATCAATCATCTGCTTAAATTTGTTGCAATTTATCTGTTATTCCAAATTTCAATATATGTATCTTGGCGTAATGAATTTCTTGTTTACCGTAATAAACAACGTGGAAAACATTGCAAAAACCCTACTTTCCGCCTTTGTGTGGAAGTATCAAAGATTTTAGAGCGACCATTTCAAATCGTGTCGACAAGAGCAGATCTATTGAAGAACTTTGCCAAAAAAGGATGATAGGGTGATTGACTATGCCAAATGGCAACATCACTTCAATAGGCAGGCCCACCATAGACTATGAAAGTTGGAACGTCTCTACCCCAGAAGGGCGCATTGAAATGGTCAACTATCAACGACATCAAATTTAATCATGCATGCCATTGACCTCTGTATAATCATTAGTATAATCCCAAGAAACGAACATGCATAAAGAGGGAATGAATGTACCCCATATCATGTTTTAAACCTATCTAAGGAAGAATTATCTCATCATGAAATTAATCTTTTAAGAGAAATCAAACCCTAAACTTAAACAAATCATTAGATCCCGGGGCGCCAAACTTCTCTTACTCCTGCCAAATGGAAGAATCACTGAGCAAAATGAATGCGCGCCCTCCTTCATTGTTGATATATTTAGATAAGGAAAAAGACAAGGACCGCATGAACTATATGAATTTTCTCCAGCCGATTCATGGAACCTAATACTGTCTCTTCAGACGGTTTCGATGACGCTTTGACCCTGTACCCGTCGTTTTCCATCTTGCACAAGCCGAAAGGTTGACGCTAGAAGTTGACGCTAGAAAGCAATATCGTTCTTTCTTTAGGGCTCAGGGTTAGGGTTCATGAACCTTGCTTATTTCTCTTTTGTTCTAGGGTTAGAGTCTCTTTTCGCACGGTTTTATTCTCTCCTAGTTATGTCAGACAGTTCTTTGAACCGACCCTAGGCCGGCTATGACCGATTCCTTATCGGAAGACAGAACCTGTCAAAGGAGCAATCAAAGAGACATCTAGGTTAAAATGATATTGCTGTAAAGTCCGTCCTTTGTCGATTAGTGCAGACACCAAGATACATGGATTGTGGGGGATGAAGTGAGCGTTAGCATCTTTCATTTGGGATGGATTGGACCGCAGATTGAAATGATTACACTGGATGGATTGAGATGACTTGAAGATGTCTCGTGCGCGTGCATCGTCGACCGTTAATAATGAAGCATCAAGCAATCCATTCTTTATTTCCTATGCAATACCTATAAAATATTCTAATATTTGCATATCGACATGTCATGACCCATTTATTTATCATTTTGTCAATTTCTCGATTTTAAACTTATGCAATAGGCCGACACCATTCAGAGTTAAATTGCCATATCAGTCAAGAATTCATTACAAATGACTAAATAGAGACAAAGCATTGAAATTTTATATATAATCCTAGTTATATTTACACTTCGTCAACTAAATCCTGGTTCGGTCATTTTTTTCTGTTCCTTGAGTCTGTCACGTTTTTCTTGTTCTAACATTTATCTTAGAATAAGGAAAATGTCCAAAAGATGGAATTAGTAGTGGAGGTCGACAGCCCTTGGAGCCGGTATAAAGGTAGTTAAGCGGTTGGATGAGAAGGGAAAAAATAATTAATCAAATTTAAATGATTGAAGACCTTTCTGTCATAATTTAATCATGGAACCATGTCCAACCCACTTGATTAAATTTAATATGTTCGTCCGTGGTATCTAATACTCAATAAGCATATGTACCGCCCAACTGTTTTTAATCTATCTTTAAAGCCTTTTAAGTCAATCTCAGTCTTAATCACAAGGGTGGGTCACTCAAATTTTGTCTTTGTATGCAAATTTTTAAGCATCGTCATAATTCAGAAATTAATAGCTTTATTAATAGTAACACCAACTTGCTTTTTTCTTTCAATAATTTTCACGTGGCTCTATTAAAAAATTGCACCCTATGCCTAGTCCATGGGTGCACTGTTGGGGCTGCGGTTGAAGGACTTATTTTCTTACTGGGACACGAATTATAAGCTCATGTAGATTCGTGAGATTCGCCCGCTTCCCCTATCCAATGAAAAAGGAAGGGGAAAAAGAGCAGTAGTTATCTCTATTCCTACCACTGATGTTGACAATTGAACATGATCAATTCCATTTGAATCCAAAATGGTTGGATGAGCTTGGTACATTGTATGCTTGGTGTAATGTATGCTTTGTATCAACCTACTAAACTAATCCGGTTTATAAATTTGCTAGTTTACGGCGGCTTTGAGAATATTATTTTTGTAGACTATCATGCCCTAGACTCTCTAGCCGTAGGAACGCGACCGATGGGAATTTATTTTGCGACGTCCCAGTCACATTGCCGTCTTGTTTATTTTTATCTTTGATTACGTATATGCGGAAGCGTATAACAATCTCCCAAGCAATTATAAAATGGATAGCAATCAAGGAAAAACATCCGTACACAAGAGAAACATTCATAACACGCTACTTATATTTACATTGGTGGAGTATAATTTACAAGCCCTTATTTTACGGGTAGTTCCTCATATAATGCCTTGTCCGCTTTCTACATTACATTAGGCTTCCCAAAGGGTGAGGCAACCTTAGCTCCTCTAATGAGAGGATTACAAAACTTGGTTTTCCCTTGACCTAGCCAGTCGTCTACACGTCGATCACTTCACTATCGTGTGGGGAAGCGTTGGCTGGACCGGGCGGGTCACGAGAGGGTCAATTGAGTGCTCCACCTTGCCATATGTACCACGCCTCGAACATAAGGGGGACCGGTTCGGCATCACTCATGTCCACCCACACAGTGGTGATGCACTTCTTTGTCAATGATGTCCAAGACGTTATATTCTATCTCAACTGGGACATCGAAAAGGATCAGGGTTTTGTCGCTCATACTAATATATGTAAACAACATTAGTGAGTTAAAAACTCAATGAGTAAGTTCACTAATACTCGTGTAGGATGATGCCTTGCCGCCATACTAACGTAAACAAATATTTTCCCGCCTTAAGTCAATGGCAAATCAATAGCAAAGACCTTAGTCTTGCCCTTACTATGTTTATGTGAAAGCTCCCTTCAACAGGCATGTAAAAATCTGTAAAAAAATTCACACATAAAGCTCATATCTAATCGGCATGCAAAAATACTCAGTTATTCACACGGGCTTTTATTTTTTTATAGTCGAAATGCATCAACTCTTTCGAAATTCATTGGGCATCGCCTCCTCAATACGTGACAGGTCCTCCGGAATTCACTAGGCATCCGAAAAATTTCGGGCATTGCCTCCTCAATACGTGGGTGACATTTCCTCCGGAAACCTTCGGCATCGTCCCAAAATCCATTGGTGACGGTTTAGTCCTTCGTGTGATCATGCAGCAACAAACAAGACTCCGGTTCTTATCTTTAATTGTTATCCAACTCACCGCCCTATACAAGTGTTAGGCAACCTACTCACTTTTCAAGAACACGTCTATAGGAGCCAGTGGTTGGTGGTTGCCGCGACGGCAAGGAGAGGGAGAGAGAGAGAGATGGCAAGAGAGGGCGCATGAGAGTGAGGTGGGGGTGGGGGAGAAATGGCCTTGCCCTTCTTCCCATTTTTAGTTTTCTTGTCCCCCAATAATAGGCCTTGCCAAGTGTTCACTAAAGACCTTCATAGGTAGACAAGCTAGAGTGAAGAGGTGGCCACATCTATAACGAGGTGGATTGCCTATGATGTACTAATGGTCAAGTGTAATCTTTTCTACCCAAGCTCATTTCCTTGAATGACAAGAAGATATGCTTCTTATCCCCTCCTATAATTGGCGCCTACCCAAGCCACCAATAATTGGTTTCCCTTCTTTGTCTTGTTGCAAGAAACCATTAAGATTGGATTATCTTGTTTTGCAAGTCTCAACTTAGGTTAATCATTGCCTAAATTTCTAGCGAGTGAATCGTCTCTTGCATTAAATGAGAAATCATGACTTAAGGTGGATCATCCCTTGTATTAATGAACTAACCTCCAAAAATTATTAATGCAACTTGTTCCTCAAGATAAAATTTGGCTTCTCCTCCTTAAATGGGCGTGTGACTCATCCTTGGGGATGATTGATTTTCATCTAAGAACCTATCTTGGGTAATGATGTTCCTAAAAATGAAGAGGTGGCAATTCTACCTCTAGAAGTGGCGCCTACCCCTTATATTGCAAGAACATGTGCTAAATTTTCTAATGAGTCAATGAGTCAATATGCATTTAATGAAAACCAACTTGTTCATTAAGTCTCTGAAATAGCTAATTATAGCCTAAGTATTTTAGGGACAACTAATCAATGAATCATTCCTTGCTTTGAATCATTAGCTTCCAAAATTCATAAGTGTTAAGACTTGTTTTTGGTCTTCTCAAAAGTGGCGTGTAACACCCCCTGTTTGGACAATTTGGTCTTTTTAATGACTCATTCTAGGGTAATCATAGTCCTAAAATTGAAGAGGTGACATTCCCTCTCCAAAAGTGGTGCCTAGGTGGTTCTTATAGGATAATGTGTATCATTTCCTTCTTGGTCAATAAGTAGTGTCATTCAATGAACTCAACTTATTTCCTAAGCTTTGTCCTAGTGAAATCATGTCCTAAGATTTTAGGGATACCTAAACCCATGAGTCATCTAATGCATTAATGTTTCTTGGACTATAGTAATTTATGAAGGAGATTTGGTCTAATGTGAATAAATCTATGGTAATGATAGCATATTACAAAATCTTGACCTTTTACAAGCAAATATTTATTAGGTTATTTGTGTTGTAAATCAAGAACTATATTTCAAAGGCAATTAATTTAATTATAGGAAAGAATTGATTAAAATTTGTCTAACTAGGCAAGGAGTTCTAACAAAATATCCTCAGTCGGCTATTTAAATTTCTGTTCCAGGTTCGGGACTAAATTTGTCCGTCCTAGCCTAATCGGCAGCGCTCGTTGACGACCTTAATGGCCGGAGTGGAGCATGGCTGGCGTCGGTTGACCGGCTTTGGTTGGCCCTAGTCGGCAACTACCACCGAGCACAACGCCAGGCGTGGCCGACCTCACTGGGTTGGCGAGTACGGCATCTGGTGTGGCCAAGTTCACCAGATTGGACAGCACCTACCTATCTTAACGCAGCTAACCCTTGACTTGTTGTCAACCCATCTTGCACATTCTCTAGTCAACTCTCGGTTGTCATGTAATCGTATGAGATCGATCGCTTTGCAACCGATGCACGGTCATATGAAATCGTCTCATGACCGTTTGCAACTAGTGCACGACTAAGTGGAATCACCCACGATTGGAATTTGATTGGGCGAAATCAGTCCATAATCATCCCTTGACCCGTGACAATGCGTGATCATCCCACAACCAATCCTTATGGTCGAGCGGTCAACTTACAGTATAATGTGGGCACAGGACAAGTGGCGAAACTCTTGACTATAGGTGTAGGGCAATGCATGGTGTCCTCGCTCATAGGTGCGAGTAAGCACGTGTCACGTCCAAGGCCAATCCTTAATCCCTTGGCAAACTGAACCATAGCCATTTCCCAAGGTTTGAAATTGAGAATGTTACATAGACATTCTGTTTACCAAACGCCTTATGAGAGTTATTTTGAGATTATTGTTGTTGTAAACAGTTTGTTTGCCAAACATCTTGTAAGAGCTACAAAACCCATTTCTACTGCTATAGTTATTGTGGATATACCATATCGATCAAGCTCTTAGTCTTTGGTGATTTGATAGGTAACATCGAGAATTGTTTGATGACATAACAAGTTCAGTGCGGTTATACATAAACAAAAACTGTCATACATCCAAGTTGAATTTGCTTACGATTCATTTGTTTTATGGTCTTGTAATTAATGTTGTAGATTTTTAATTTTTTTTTCAATCATATTCTACTCCTAATCTAACTTTTACTTTTAGACTTTTGTTATATCTTCTTACAGGGTGTGAGAGTCGAAACACACGCCTAAGGCTAAATCGTCCCAAACCCTAATCCCTTGAAAAGATGGAGATTCGAACCCTTCATATTCTCATTCACATATGGGAAGAATGGTCGCTAGAGTAAACCCCGGTGATTAATTAATGTTTAAGATTGTTGACATTTAAAATTTGATGACCTAATCATTTATTTATTGCATAAAAAATTGGGAATTAACTTTTAACCCCTAAATAAAAATATTAGAATTAAATTGCATAGCATAATTTTAGGAGCATTTATTATTTAGGTTATATTTTTATTGCATTTGCATTGAACCGATGACAGATGAGTTTGAATTGATGGTTCTGAGTTTTAATTTGACGAGTTGGACTATACCCACGAAGAGAAAGAATTGGCCCTAGCCTATCATTCTTTGTTGGTCGAAAATTGACTTATGAGAAATGATGAGTTGGAAGATTGAAGGTAATCTCGGTCAATCAGGTGCAGCAAACTGTGATATTCATGCTTTAGGAAGGCTCCATTATTTCTGCACAAGAATCTGCCAAAAGAAGGATAGTTGATCAAACAAAATATATAGATAACAGGAGAGGATTAGTCGACAAGGGTTATATTTCTTGTTTTAAAACAAGAGTGTTCTGTCAAAGAAAATCTCACGCATCCATGGACATGAGCAGAAAGGAAGGAATTCTTGGCTAAAATATCGTTAATTTAAGCTCAAAGTTGAAGGTGCTCGTGGCTTGAGGAAAGGAAAGAAGTAAAAGTACATTACACTGTTCCTTTCATTTGAAGGGCTCAATTGTTCTATATACAACGGGGACGAGGGACTCTCTTGGCACGACAACAGAGAGAGAATAAAACACACATAATGGAGAGATACACGTAAGGAATAGATGGAGAGGGCGGAGACCTCGGCCTAGCCTTGGCCGAGACCTTGCTGCACACCTCTGGAGCCTCGAAGCAGCCGTTTTGGTCTCGCCGCTGACACCCTGAACTGTTGTACCTCGTCGCGCGCCTTGCTACCCGACGATGCTAATTTCCTTCGCGCCATTGCCTCGTCGTTTGCCGTCCAATTACTTTGCCGCTGCTTGTGGTCGTTTGCTGTCCAATTTTGTTGCCGTTGTTCGCCGTCGTTGCCGCTTGAACTTCGCCTTCTCTTGCTCGCTGCCACTCTCTTTGCTATGTGCTTTTAGTCAACTCGGTGGACTCTGCCATCCAGGTTAACGAAAGCCAATCTAACGCTCGGGAGCTTTGCAGTCAGCTTTCGCCGAGTCCGTGAGTTTCTAAGCAAAATGTTGCGATTTCGACGAACGTGTCCAGCATCTCAGTTGCGCTGGTTCAAACTTGGCCGTGAGTGCAAGAGGTGGATTTTGTCCCATTATCAGAACCTGTCAACCAAGGTCAAAAATACCAAGTCAAAGAAACCAATGGCCACGTGATCCGAAGGCTGAAGCAGAGAACTCCTAAAGAAAAGGCAACAAAAGGGAAGGTGGAAATTAGAGATTTAAGTTGCATTAAGCAATGTGACATCTGCAAATCAAGAACTCGTCTGTCACTCTCCATCACTGGGCTTCATCCGCAAGTCCAGATCCCACGTTGGCGATTCTCTCCCACCTCACAACCCCGGCCGCCGCCCATGAATCTTTGCCGCCGCTCCCCTTTTGGAAGTAAATAATCCAAACTAGGTAATTTTCTCGAACCAAATTTGGTTTCGATATTTTATTACTTAAATTGAAATATTGAATGCTAATATTGATTCTATTGAGATGTTAAACATTATTCCATAGGATATTTAAAAAAATCATTATAATTACTGATTTGATCCATGAGATTTCAGATCACTTTTTTAATTATTTCTTTATGGCGCATTAGTAATGTTAATGCTTAAAATTATTATAATTACTAATTTGATTAGTGACAATTCGGATCACTTTTTTAATTATCTTGATTTTTTGCAATTGATGACATTTAATATCATTATAATTACTAATTTGATCCGAAAGACTTCAGGTCTTTTTTTTTTTTTTTGACTTTCCCCTGCATGTTGGTGGTGTTTAGGGCTAAAATAGTTGTTAATTTAATCCATTAGATGATGGATTATTTTTTTCAATTATCTTTAACCCTTTATTTGAAATCTTGAAATCTTGTTGAATGTCTTTGGGTGGGTTAGTTATAATGCTTATCTTGGAGAATTGTTCATTTTGGAAAATATTAGAAAAATATTGCATCTTAGATTTCTTGATAACATTGCCTAATTTGAATAGGATTGCATGTTTAGATAATTCTAGAATTGATTAGAAATTTTTTTCATAAAAAGGATCCTAGATAATGCTTGCATGTTTAAAATAGTTCTCTTAGATAGGATAGGGTTTTGTTCAAATTAATCCCTAAACTAAATTAGATAACTATTCATTTTAGATAGTTTAATTAGAGTCTTCATTAATTTCGAATTTTAATAAAAAAATATCATGTGCGTGTGATGTAGTTTGCATGTTAAGTTCCTTTAATTGTTTGTTACATAGCCTAGTTCTAATCCTAGAGTTAAAAAAAAAAAATATCATTGTTATGGTGTTTTCCAGCAATTTATTTTATTCATTGAGTGTTCAATAATGGTTGCGCACCCGCATAATCACTCATTTTAAAAGTTATTGATTTAGGCTAAAATCAATCCAAACTGCCTCCAAACAATTTTTTTTTTAAATAAAAGAGAAAAATGTACCGAAAGGGTATTAGAGTAATTTAGTATAATCAAGTCCCTAAAATCATTTAATCTATGGTTCGCAAGAGTGAAATAATCCTCTCATTACTTTACTTGGGTTTTTAATCGACCCAACAAAAATAGATTAGTGGCAACTCTTAATAAAAAAAATATTTTGTATGTTAAATAACTTGAACTTAATCGTGAATTGATATGGGCTTCGGAGAACCTAAGTTAAATTTAGGCTTTGATAATCCATTAGCCAAATCCTAAGTGATTCACTCGAGATAAGGTTGCGACAAGGATGAGTCATGGTTTTATAATTAATGCTTTAGGATAAGTCATGGTTGAAAGTCATAGGTGTCCTACAAGTGACCTAATGTGAACCATATGTTTTTATGAGGCATTAATATGCCTGTGTTATCGATGATGCAATTTTATTTATCTTTCTTTTCCCTTATACCTATAAAAGGCTTAGATTGTAAAAAATTGAGGCAAGACTAGCCTTCAGCAATGAAATTATTTGTTTGTGTGCTTAAACCATGCAAAGCCAATTCTCCCTATTGCTCTTCAATTTTTTATCAATTATTAGAAATCTTAGAATAGTAAGATGGTACATTATCCTTGTAGTATGCTCTACACTCACCTTCATAAGGATCTTGTGCATCAGAGACTGAAGCTAAAAAGCCTTATGTTTAGAATAAGAGTTTAGCTGAATGCTAACAGTCAATCCCGACAAAGTAAGGCCTAAGAAAGGCATCGCAAGGGGATTGAATGTGGCACTTGCTAAATTCTTGTTATGAACATAGCCCCTCTTATAAATTATCAGTACTAACTAGATTTGTCAAAATGACTGATAGACTAATTTTTTAACTCATATTTGATATGCTGAAATATTATATGAGTTAGGTATTTAGTAAATAGGTTTTAAATGGTGAAGATTAAAATAATATAGGCATTAAATGGATTCATAATTTATTTAGACCCAACCACATTTATGACTTTTCACTCTTTTGTCCTCACTCAATATGGTTACTCACCTGAACTCTTACCTCAGTTTAGGTATAAATTTTCCTAAACTGAGTTAAATATGAAAACATTATAGTAATTTTAGGTCGAGTATAGGCTGAGTATGAATTGGATATGAGTTATTAGATTTACATTGCATGATAATAAATCAAAACGTGTCAAATGGATCAATTTAGGTAGAACTATATTCCACCGATCCTAGGAATGCGCAATTGGACCAGGGCAACCGGACAAGACCACTTGAAAAACAAGATAGCGAATAGGTTCCGGTTTGAATTGGTTTGGGAACTAAGTCCATTTTTTGGGATCCAGTCTGATTCCCGGTTTGATTGGACCGATTTTTACTGTGTTAAAAAAAAAAAAAACAACCCTAACTCACTCAATCGACTCTTTCTAATCTCTCGTCTTTACTCAGTCGCCCCCCTCTCTCGCGGTGGTGTCTCCTCTATTTCTCAGTCACCCCTCTCTCTCAGTCTCTCTCTATACGCAACAAGCCAGTGCCCAGCCACCATCATTGTCACCACCACCAACGCCACAGCCTACAGGAACGTAACTCGTGCAAGTGAGAGAAGAGGCTTGCATGCGAAGTCGGGAAACACCCACCAAGCCTCCGGTTTCTGTTCCCCAAGTCGTGCCGCCCAATTCGAGTGAGCCAGACCAAGCAGCATCGTGGGTCATCTCTCGCTTCTTCCCGTGATGCCCCCGAAGTCGTTCGTATGTTTCTTCTCTTGGCCCTACTGCTTCAAATGTCAAGCTAGTCGTAATTGATGTGTCAATGTTCTGTTTTGCAACGAGACTTCTAGCTCAAGTGCATATAAATTGTTAGAATACACGTGTGAGTTGTGTTAGAAAAGTAAGTCCCACATCGGAGAATTGATGTAGTGTAGAGCAATTAATATATCCTAATTGGCCCATAACTCATTAGCTTAAGCTTTTGAGTTAAGATGGGTCCAATTGGATATATTGATAGGCTTGGACTTGGGCTTTCCCTTGGAGATTTCCCCGGTAAAAGATATCGGATTTCTGCTGCACGCTCCCAACAATTGGTATCAGAGCCGATGGTTACGGTTCCCGGGCAAGTAGGCTTTGTGGTGTAACAACGTGGGCCAGAAGGATATCTGATTTAAGGAGGAGTAGGCCTAACACTGGAGCTCACACGTGAGAAGGAGATTGTTAGGATACACGTGTGAGTTGTGTTAGAAAAGTAAGTCCCACAACTAATTCCATAGTCCTGAGTTGCAAACTCTTGGCAAGTATGCTATCCCACACACGGCTTTCCTGGCCTTAATAGGGACTGTCTGTTAGCCAACAAGTTGCTTCTCAAGCTATGAGCTTAGAACATAGTAATCTCAAGAATATCGAAAATTCTGATGCACAGGATCCCCTAAGGGCAAGTGCAGAGCATACTCCAGGATTTTTCTTAATCATAGTGTTTGTTCAGAACCATCGTTCTGGGCTAGAAGAGAATATGAGTATTTAGAAGATCATGTTGGAAGTAGAGTACACAACATACTTCTTATTTCACTCTCTGGTTTTTACAATGAGGGCTCCTTGCTCTTATATAGGCAGAGGAGGATACAAGCGACAAAAGCAGGCAGACTGGTCATGCTTGGAGATAATTATGGGAACAAACTAGCCACTTATGGGCTACACGCATAGGGAGTCCTAAAGAAATCCCGTGACGGGCTTATGAATAGTGATTTTCGCCTGGTGCTACAATAAAAGCAGACTAGATGAACAGTGTACAATGTACAGTGACAGGTGTACAGTGTTTTCAGGACGGCCTTTATTTGTCTCTTCTGTCTCTAGCATTGTAGTCATAGTCCGAATCATCAAAACTATGATGAGCTATCTGTTCCGCGAAGAGAGCGTCTTCCTCGATATCTGATGGACTGGAGCTTCCGTCTTTTTCTCTTTTGAAGGCACGGATGAGATTCTCGATTTCTTTTGCCTACAAGTCGGGTGGACAGGAGGAGCTGGCACCGAAAGAGCCTGAAAAAGGGGCGTAATTTTGGGTGTCTCCCCAAGGGTCTTGCGAAAGTGGTCCCCCCCAAGGATCATAGGTGGTGGAGGAGTCTAGATTACCGAAAATTATAGAGTGCTTCTTGGATCTGGTCTCGAGTGGGATTCCAAGCTGTAGGGTGGTCCCAAGAGGCAGGGACCTGTGGGGAAAGCCATGCTTCTGGTGGGATGATGCGATTTTCTTGGCATAGGATCCTCTGGAGTTCTCGGGATGCAGGTCTACTGGTGGAGATGGAGTGAGGAAGTGTCTGTTGAATTCGTGCAAATTCTTGGAAAACTTGGGGCTTGTAGCTTGAAGTTCCTGCAATAGAAGGTTTGTCAGAAATCCATCCAGTGGGATGGCAATATATCCATGGTCGATGGAATAAGACAATAGTTTGTTTTTCTGGTTCAGGCCTTCCTTGACGATTTTGGATTTTGAAGAGTTCCTTCCAGTATTTGTGAGGTTTAAACCATGCGAAAATATCCAGTAGATACTTCTGGTTATGATCATGACCAATTGCGTTCTTGATAAAAACCTACAAAATTTGCTCAGTGGGAAATTCGATGGCTATGGTGTTTAGATTGAACATGTACCAAAATAACCATTTTAAGTCTTCTGGAAATTCATCATTGGGAGACCAACGGAGAGGATGAATAAATGGATAATCTGGGTGGAGTCCATCTGGTCTGAGCATTAATCCTCCATGCTCTCGGAAGATTCGAAGATGATATTCCCACATGAGTTCTGGAAGCCTTTCTTTTACGACGTTGTGTCGAATGGCCAATGTGATATCTGGAGGATATTTAAGACTTGACCAGCCACATTGCATGTCAGTGGTGCGGTACGTGTTTGAGAAAGGTTCCTTTTTGACATACATGTTGATTGCTTGGATTGGTTCTTTCGGTTTGGATAAGAAGTCAGCGAGGACATTCTTAGTTCCTGGAATGTGTTTGATGTCAAATGAATACTTGGAAAACCATTCAGCCCATCGGAGCAGCTGTGAATGGGAAACTTGCTTTTGTTTGAACTTAAGCATATGAGGGAATGAGGACATATCCATTTCAACAAGAAAATGGTGTCCAATGAGATGGAATTCGAACTTCTTGATGTCGTACTTGACTGCAAGTATTTCTTTGAAGGTGGAATGGTAATGGGTTTCTGCGTTGGAGAATCGACCACTTTTGTAGGCACAGATATGCCTGGTTTCATCACTTTCTTCGAAAAGAATGACTGCCCAATATTTGTCGCTAGCATCTGTTTGGAGGATCCGTTTGTCAGTGGATGGGATCTTTAAAGGAGAAAGATGCTGCAAAAGTTGTTTAAGCTGAGAAATAGCTTGAGTTTGCTTGGGTCCCCATGGGGGAGGGTCTTTTTTGAGCATTCGCTGGAGAGGTTGAAGATGTTGGGAAATGTGGGGAACGAAATCTCGCAGATAATTCACAATACCAAGAAATTGCTGAACTTGTTTAGGATTGAGATCATTTTCAGGAAATTTTCGAAGTTCATCAGCAATATGAGGTTCAGGGCAGTAGGTGCCTTCTTTCAAGCGCATGCCAAGGAATTCAATTTCCTTTTGGGCAATAATCATTTTCCTTTGGGAAAACATAATGCCATGCTTTTTGACAATGTTAGCAAATTGGGTCAATAGGTGAAAATGAGAGTGTTCATCAAAACTGAACAGAAGGATGTCGTCAATATAGATCTAAGAGTGTGGAAGGATGGGCTCAAAGATTTTGCACATAGCTTTTTGGAAAAGGGAAGATGCAATTTTGAGGCCAAAAGGGACAACTGTCCATTGGAAGTGTTGGTTTGGAATACAAAACCTTGTTTTGGGTCTGTCTGAAGGGTGAATACCCAATTGCCAAAATTCTGCCTTAAGATCAAATTTTGAATAGATTGTTGCTTTGGCAAGGCTAAGAAAGAGAGAATTTCGGTAGGGCAATGGGAACTTATCATCCTAAAGGAACTGATTCAGAGGTTGGTAGTTAATTACTAACCTCATTTTCCCACGGTTCTGTTCGGCCGCTTGTTGACATAAAACGCTTCACATGCCCATTGAGAATCGGATGGTTCAATGAGACCTTGTGCCAGTAGGTCTGCACATTCTTGTTGAGCAAGAGAGAAATGTTCTGGGCTCATGCCGGAATGACTGGCTTTTGTGGGATTGATGTCTTCATTCCTTTTGAAAGGAAGTTTGACATAGAAGAGAGAGTTTTTCCATAAGGGCTAAGTACAAATTTGGGAAAACTGGGAATGTGTCTCTACACAAAAGGAGAGTAGGCTTTGGATAATTGGGTCCAGTAAGGCTGGTTGAAGAGCATAGAATCGTTTAATGTCCACAAATTCTTTGAATTGGTTCCGAAAACAAAGACCATGGGAAAGGATTCTAAGTTTAGGAAGTTGAGTCAAAATATTCCAGCCAATAATGATATCTTTGTCTGGAGACCTGGAACCAAGGACTTTGGTGGTAATAAAACACCGGGGAAAGAATTGGATGGTGATGGGTTTACTACGGTACTTTGTAGCAAAAGTGTCACTAGAAGCAGAATTGAAGTACCTGGTGTATGGTTTCCAAAATTCTTCTGGAAGAATCTTCGTGTCTAGTATGGAAGAACTTGCTCCAGTATCGATGAGTGCTACCAAAGGGATGGGTTTATGGTATTTGGACAAGAGGATATGAATGGGAATGTAGGGATGATGAATAGGTTCAGTGATATGGATGTCTGGTGGAGAATCAGGGAAGAAGGTAAAGACATCATTGTCAGAGTCTGAGGCCGAGGCTGAATCTGAGTTATATGTCTGAATAGCACAGAGAGTGTTTTCGGATGGTTGATCGTCTAAGGAGAAGACAGACTCAATATCCGAATCATCAAGAGGAATGCCAGTGCTTTTGGTGTAAAGCAATTAATATATCCTAATTGATGTGATGTAGAGCAATTAATATATCCTAGTTGGCCCATAACTCATTAGCTTAAGCTTTTGAGTTAAGATAGGTCCAATTGGATATATTGATGGGCTGGACTTGGACTTCTCCTTAGAGATCTCCCAAGTGAAGGTATCGGACTTCTGCTGCACGCTCTTAACATAAATTGCTATCAATTTTGTTGGTTTGTGAAGTTTTGAGTCTCGAGAAGTGTCGCAATACTTCAAGTAAACAATACAGGGGTTTATAGAAGAACGCTATGTTCTATGAAAGTTATTGGGGTTATGGTATTATGGGATATTGAGGATATCTAACCATGGTGTCTCGAAAATCATCAAAACTACCAAGTAGTAGCTTTAGTTGGCCTCCTCCAGTTACAAGGTTCGAGTGTGGCCCAATAAGTATTTGCACTTTGCTTTTAATGGAAAAATGTCCAAGATATGAGTTCTAATACACAATGGAGGTGTCAAAAACCATAATACGAGGTGAGTTCATGACCAATCTTTTCGATGAGAAGTTTGTGACATTGAATGCTAAAGCGGCCTTTGCTTCTTGTGTGTTGTGCTACGCTATTCACATAAGATTGATCGATAAATAGCTGTGATGCTGCATTTAAATCTCTCTCAATTTGTTTCATTTTACTAGTTGAGAATATTTGTCTAGAAACTATCTCTTGTATAATTTGTTTTTAATTTTTAGTAGAACCCCGATAGTGTTGTATAACGAAATGAATCCGCTCATGGAATTGCCATTTGTTAGAGTGTGCGTGCAAGTGAGTTATGTTAGAAAGTCCCATATTGGAGAATTAATATGATAGTTATATCATAGACAGCCCATAACTCATTAATTTAAGCTTTTGAATGAAGGTGAGTCTAATTGGATATATAATAGGTTCGGGCTTGGACTCGGGCCTCTTGCTTGGAGATCTCTCCAAGTAAAGGTAGCACGGTCTAGATAAATGATATCAGAGCTGATAGTTGCAATTTCTTGGTAGATGGGCATTGTGGTGTAGCAATACGGGCTCGTAGGGACCAAGTTGGGCCAGAAGGATATCTTAATTAAAGGGGAACAAGCTTAACACTAAGCTCACATGTGAGGCAAAAATTGTTAAGGTGCACGTGTAAACGAGTTATGTTAGAGAATTTCACATCAGAGAATTGATATAATGTGAAGTAATTAATATATCATAATTGGCCCATAATTCATTAGCTTAAACTTTTGAGTGAATGTTGGTCCAACTAAATATATTAACGAGCTCAGGCTTGAACTTCCCTCTTGAAGATCTTTTTAGGTAAAAGTATCGGACTTATGCTATGCGCTCCCAACACCATTCCATGGAGCTTATGAAGTGGAACTCGTGACCATGAGTGCGACAAACAAGGTGAGAGTATGTAACTCTCGTCCTCGTCTTGGTAAAAAGCAAGCTCATCAATTAGAGACTTAGAATAATTTTTCAAGAATCATAGATAAGAAAACACCAAAAACAATTAGGATAAAGTGCATTCATTATGGGGCTGAGTATGGGTGTTGTGTTGATTATGGAAAGTCTATTATGTGTAAATACTTGGTAAAGTGTAAAAAGTATCCTCATGTAGATAAGAAGCAAATGTTGTTTGCAACACGTAACAAAAATGTGGCTAGCAAAATAGGGGGATATACTAATGATGGTAGTGTCTTAACGACATGAAAGTTTGATCAAGAACGTTATAAGCACATGTTTGCTCGGATGATCGTTATTGATAAACAACATTTTTCCACAGTTGAGTGTGTTGGCCTTAGTGATTTTGTCACCAATTGTATTTAAGTAAAAGAACTTGTTAGAAAGCTTACTTTGGTAAGCTTAATTCCAAGATTGAACTCACAAATAATGTGTAATTCCATTCAAAACTTGAACTATTTATATCTTTTTGCAAATTTTATTAATAAAAACTGAAAATTGCATTAAAAAATTATCAATTTTATGATGATGTATAATCACAAGGGTTGGGAGTTCGGAAAAATGATGAAGAAATGCATTTATAATTGGGGAATAATAAAAAAGGTTTGTCCATAATAATTGTGACTAATGCTAGTTCCAATGATGTAACTGTTGGTTATTTGAAGAAATTTTTTTCAAGAAAATGGTTTTTTGGTCTTGAATGATGATATTTTATATATGAAAGCACTACTCATATCAAGAATTTTATGGGCAATTTTTTGTTAGTTCTTCTAATAAATGAAATTTTGGTGGTTCAATTGTAGGTACTAGTAGTAATGACAATGACTATGATATCCAAACTTTGCAAAAAAGCTTTCTTTATACAAAGAAAAGAGTATTTGATGAAAATAAATCTGAGATTGATCGATATCTTGAAGCTCAAAGTGAAGATGTCTTTAATCATAACTTTTTTATATGGTGAAAGAAGAATATTGAATCAAAGTATAAAATCTTAACTTTGATGGCTTGGAATGTTTTGTCTATTCTCGTAACTACCGTTACTTCAGAGTTTAACTTTTAGTACATCGGAACATGTGCTTAATGACTTTTGAAGATCTTTGACTCTTAAAGTGGTGCAAGGTTTGATTTATAATTAAGATTGATTGAGAGCCGTATACGTGTCAATTAATGTTAAAAAATGTATCGAGAATGCAAAAAAATTTGAGTTTGGTAAGTTGTATAAATTTCTTTCTATCTTGTAATTCATTCACATATTTATATATTGAGTGAATACTTTATATAATCTCTTCTTCTTTTTTAAGATTTAGATTGTCTTACCAAGAATGTTATCATTGGAAAATAGATTTCATTTTGTGAAAACTCTAATTTTATGATAACCAGATATGCTTCATTAATTAGCACTTTTGCATCTGTTTCTAAAGCATGGTTTCTTGTTGATTTTTCTTTAAGTATAAATCTCACGTCTTTGTTAGAGATTTTTACGAAGTGGATTTAGCTCACTTGATTTCACTCTTGGAGAAGGATGCTTGCAGCAAAGATTTGTTGACCGTTACAATAAACAAATAGCTTTCTCTGATAGTCGTAGAAATGAAACTAATAGTAGAATCAATTTCGATTTATTTGCGGTGCATTTCAATTTAAGTGATTATTTTAAAACAAGATTCTTTTTTTTTATTCTTGTCTAAGATTGTAAAAGTGGCCTCTGCACAATTTTGGATTTCGTTTAGCCAAAAGGTTCATGTGTGCTTAATGTTTCAATATAGATTAGGAGGATTACATTAATATTTCCTCGTGTGTTAATGTAAAATCCAAAACTATATATGATGTCAAGTGGTTGCTTTTTATTCAGGGTGTTTATGAAAAACAAGTTCTCAGATAGACTCTAGAACTGGATCCAAAATATAAGGTAGGTTTTAAAATAGGTTCCAATGCAAATAAAGTAACAGGTTCCACATTTCAAAAATTGAGAACCAATTATAATAGGATAGATTTGAGGTTCGAGTTCTGGAACCTATGACCTTGAAATTAATGACCCCTACCCAATCCGACCCACCCATTTACCAGATCTAGTGCTAGCCAGTAATTGCTAAGCCATGTTGAGAAAGTTACTATGAAACTAGCACTCGTGCTTTTTAAGACGTCACTAGATCATCTAAGAATACCAGGAAGAGCTGAAAAAAACCTCTGGGAAGGAAAGAAAACATAACCAAACTTCGCCACATTAAGGACATCACTCTTTTCAGCTCCCATAACACAGATAAGAATTCCGAAGAAGACGGGATAATTGACTCAAATCAACCATATCTCCGGTTTGCCTGAAACGCCAAGGGTTCCCACAACAAATAAGCGCAAGGAAGTCCAACGACAATGCCATGATTTAGAATTTGCAATACTTAAAAAGTGATTGCCCGGACAGCACAAAACAGCAATTTGAAAGCATGTTAGATACAGACCCAGGCCCAAATGATAAGAACGAGCACATTTACAAATTGGAGCTTAAGGAACACGAAGCAGAAGCTTAGGGCACACCATTATGGATCAAGCATCGACTGTGGAGGCCAATGTAAACCTGGGAATTTAGATTATAAAACAAACCAGCACATTACACAAAGGCAATGAGGGTTTCAGCTCATGTTCAGTGGGGCTATTCTAAGCGTAACTGGGCCAGCACTACCTTAAGCTTGAATAATCAAATTTCCGAATTCCAACATTATGAGCAGAATAAATGCCAAGACTATGAACCAGATATGACCGCAGAAGTTGTTCTAGCGCACTCATCTAAGATGCAGCATGGACTTTAAAAAGATATATACTTCCTAGCACTTTCTTAGACACCACAATCAATGCAACTGATATTTCACGCTGCATAAGGTATTCTGATACTTCCTATCAATAACAATGGCAAAGTTAAAGCATGATGATGACAAAATCACCAAAAGGCCAACCTGTAATCCTCCTTGAACCCATTTATGATTCACCTCAAAGGTAAGCCACCACAATGTTCTGTCATTTATATTTAATATTGTGAAGGAATGCAGATTGTGTGGGTCACTTGAGATTCAAGCTAGCATCATCAAGCTACTTGCTACATACTAGTCAGCTGTTCAAACTCACTCCATTCCCATGATTCACACTGCAAGAGCTTCCTTAAATACCTATGCTGTCTGGCCAATTTTAGGTGGACTAGCTGCATTTGAATATTTCCAGTGCACTCCTAAAATCTCAAAGCCTAATTTCTGGAGGAACCTCTCAAATCTTACTTGAAAAATATTATATGTATTCCCCTCCTGAAAAGCTACATGCACTTCAGCCTAACATTCTCCTATCAAGTAAATATGTTTTAGGCCAATAGAGGGTATAATCTCACATTCAAGAAACTCCTGACTCAAAAACTAAATCTTTGCCTCCATTATACCTTTCTATGAGGAATGATGCCTCCAAAACTACACATTAACTCATGGCGGAGATTGCCCAAACACTAAGTGATGGAGATTACCAAGAGCTGCAAATAAAGCTAAAGAAAAATAACTTCCCACGACATTTATTTTTAACAGAGAGTATGGTGTTGCCACATGAAGAGATAGATTCCCAACATCAGTCTTTCACAGGTGGACATTAGTACCAGACACTACACGTGAAGACCAATAGGGTTTTCAAAAAAGAAAGACTGGTAAGGGCATGAAAGTTGGTGAAGCCCAAGTTGCACAAACTCTGACTACAGGGTAAACAATATACTTGTAGTAGTTCCATCAATGCTCACGCAAGCGTAATGTGAAAAAAAATTATGCTGTGGTTTAATGCTCAGTACAAAATCACACAAGAAGCTGTTGGAGTGCATTGTAACCAATAATAACAACTGTGCTTCCATGCAAATAAAAATTATGGACTTCAAACAATCGAGTCTTATAGACCAGGGTCATCAAGATTGCCAAACCCCCTCATATAACATGAACAAGGTACATAGTCTGGGATACCCTCACATTGGGAATTGTCACAATGACTGATTCCATTTGACCCCACCATGTCCTCATGCAAGTAAAAGATGAAACCACAAATCCAATGACACTAGCTTGTTTAGAACAGAAAAGTACATCCTCCAACTATTAAACTATTGGAAACACACAAAATGACATGGATAAAAACGCCAATAGATTCATTTGTATTGCCAGGTTAACAAGTGCCATACCGAATTCTCATTCATTAGACAAACTTAGAGCATTCCACCACGATCTAGTAACTATATTTTTGACGCAAATGTATATCATTTCCTGAAACTACCCTCACATTAAAGACAAATCCATGAACATAACTTATCATAAAGTGCAGTCACGGAAACACACCCAGAGTATGCTCCAAAACTACATTGATCCAAACTAATTGAGGTAAACAATACGATGCAATCACTTATAGATCATGACATGACCTGAGTCACCTTAATTGACTATTAGCTCTGGCATGATTTTGGATTTGCTTTCTAGGTCAGCAACAGCACATACAACAAGAACCTACCATACCCAAATTCTATAATTTCTTAGTATTTACTTAATCCACCATCCAGCATAACATATATCTTGAGAATTCCAGCAGCAACCACTTATTACATCAGCATATGTCTCAGACAAGAGAGCGCTCATCCAGCTGCAAAGCTAAGCTATTCACATCACACTGCATTAAACATGTGGTCAACATAGAGACCAACAGTGCCCATCACCAGTAAAGGAACATACCGAACAATCCGGTACTGAAATCAGTAATCAACACGATACTCACTATAATCATCCCTTGCACCCAAGTCACTCTCAACCCTATCGGTAATCTTCTCTTCCTCATAGTTCAATCCCTCTTCCAATGCTAGCCCACCCAGCGCTCCAGCAACCGCTCCCACAGCCAATCCTGCCCCTAGCCCCATCTTCCCACTTCTCTGCTTCTCGTATGCCGTTGTGTAATCCACAGGAGCGGATGGGCCGCCACTAGGCCCACCATAACCCGAACCCCGATCATAGAACGGCCGTGGTGGAGGGGGCGGAGGCGCAGACGAGTAGTACCCCGGATAGTATCCAGAATAGGCATCTGAGTACGAGTACGAATAAGCAGGCGGCGACTGAGCCGGGCCCGGTGGTGGCGGCGGAGGGGCCGCTGCATAGGTCGGAACAGAATACGGCCTATACTCACGGACCGTAGTAGGCGGCGGCGGGGGCATTGTCACGGCCCGCGCCACGGCGAGCGGGGCCGGCGGCGGGGGTAGATTCGCAGAGCGCGAAGCGGGGGGCGGGGGAGGAGGGGCGGTCCGTAATAATACCCCGAAGGCGGGATGAGGTACTCCGGCGGCGGGACGGGGCGCTCGCGGACGGCCAGCTTGATCCGGATCTTGCCGTGAGGGCGGCCGGACGGACGGAGGAGCTCGTACGTCCGGATCTGGTCCTTGTCCTGGGGGTCGGGCAGGTCTCGGAGGTGGATGAGGAGGGAACCGACTAAGGGTTTGGGGGTCTCGGAGGGCTTGGAGTGGAAGACCTCGACGGTGAGGGCGGAGTCCGGGAGGGGGAAGGGGAGGGGGATCGTGAACTGCTCGTTCCAGACGGGGCGGGTGGAGCCGGAGTCGTCGGACTTGGTGGCGAGGCGGCGGTCGGGATCGACCCAGAAGATGGCGTAGGGCTTGAGGTCGCCGTTCTTCCAGTTGACGTTCTTGAGGTGCTTGGCGTTGACGACGGTGAGGTCGAGCTCCAGGGGCTTCGCCGGCGCCGGCGGCATGCGAGAGGAGGCCATTATTGATCGGAGCGAGGGGGAAGGGGAGAGAGGGATTCGGACAGTGCCGGAGAGAGGATGACGACGGGACGCGGTGAGTCGCAAGTTTCAGGACTCGATGTTTAGATTGGCGCAGGAGAATTTTTCTTCTTTCCTCTTTTGTATTTTCTTAAACACATATTAATTTCTTATCATTAAAATCAAAATATCAACTATTTGAAAAAAAAAGAAGCTAATACCACGAAAATTTACAAATTAATATACATATGATAAATTTATCCAAAATTATTTTTTACTAAAAAATATCAAACTAATATATCTATTTTAATTTACCCATCGTTAATTTTCATTAAATTGTTGATTTGGATAAACGAATGCATTAAGGTAGGAATTTTACCATTTGTTTGTTATAAGTGTACTATTTTATGATTTTACATGATGTTTATCTAATTTAATAAAAATTAATAAAGGGTAAATGTATCATAAATGTACTAGTTTATAGTTTTTTATGATCAAAAAATTAAGTTAGGATCAAATTGTTACAAGTGTGCTATTCTATGATTTTTTGTGATATTAATTTTTTAGAATATCTAGTTCTATTCCAATAGTCCACTTTTGATCCCTAAAAGTTTATGCATTCTTGTTCAAATCCATGAGCTTGCAATTTGTTCTCATCAAACCCCTCAACTTTTGCATAAATTTTTAATTCAAGTTAATCGAATCTACCGTGTCAGTCAAGCCATAAAAAGTTTGATATGAAGAAAATTTCCATCAACGTTGAATTTATCACCTAACATGTATGCCATAAAAAGGCCCGAAATATCACGAAAGAACCACACACAAATAAATGACATGACGTCGAAGTTTCTTTTTATATGCAAGTTGAGACCGCACTGAATTACTCAAATTAAAAATAAGCGAGGTTCTTTGGTCCTCTTACTCTCAACACCCTTTTGAATATCGAGTGAAAATATGGTAAAATTTCGCTTTGGATTCTTGAACTTGCGTCCTTACGTTCCGATCTAATTAGTTCTTGAATCCTTAAATCCACTATAAATCAGTTGACGCGGCACAAGTACGATTTACACGGGGAATCACCAAGTGCACGATGACAACAAGCGTGTATTGCGTGTGGCGGATAAATCTAGCGATTCAAATTATTATAATTTATATTGTAATAGAAGGACCATAAGAACAAACAAGCGCCTGTAGCTCAGTGGATAGAGCGTCTGTTTCCTAAGCAGAAAGTCGTAGGTTCGACCCCTACCTGGCGCGTCTTCTTTTCTTCGTTATTTCAATTTTCCTCTTCTTTTTTTTTTTAAATTTTCTTTTTATTTTGACTCTTGTCTACTTCACGTTTTGAAGAAACTAAATCCGGATGGTGTGTTTCGTCTTGTTAAAGCTTAGCTGCTCATCATAATCAATCCTGAACCGTGTTCTTCGTGGACTAAGCCCTGAGCAATGGACTTCTCGAACGGCATTCGGTTGATCAGATTCATCGGCTTGACAAATAACGATCTCAACTCGTAAAATTTCTGAGTCTCAAAGCCAATTACAGTAACGTTTTTGCATTCGACTAT
Source organism: Corymbia calophylla (assembly GCA_014182845.1). Lineage (NCBI taxonomy): Eukaryota > Viridiplantae > Streptophyta > Magnoliopsida > Myrtales > Myrtaceae > Corymbia > Corymbia calophylla. The sequence continues at coordinate 5,100,350 of CM024697.1, read as the reverse complement.
TCTTCCGAATTCGTGTGACCGAAGTAGAGCTCGAGTTTTATCCAATAAATACAAAGCCACAGGGTCGGAATCTTCCCCCCGCCCTCCTCAAGCCGCCGCTCCGACAGGCACCCCGGCCTTGAGCCTGGACGACCCGTACAGCATTTCCTCGAACCTGATGATCTCATTCTTGGACCCGTAGGCAACTTGAGTCCGGTCGTCCAGGTTGATGATCACCTTGTCCAGGACGGACTGCTTGCCGTCGCTGCTGAAACCTCCAGCCTTCTCGATCAAGAAGCCGAGTGGAGCCACTTCAAACAGCAGCCTCAGCTTCGCCTTGGCGGATGGCGACACCACGTTCGTGAACACGCCTTTCTCCTTCACAATAATCTGACAAAATGAAAGAGGAAAAAAAAGATCAAATCTTTGAGATTGCCCAATTTTGGTGGCGATGAAACTGGATTGATTCACGTTGCAGTGATCAAATCAAAGGATGAACCTGGTTGACATCTGGGACCATTCCCCCAGTGTATCTCAATGTGTACTTCTCTTTGACATAGTACTCAACTAGCTGCATTAAGCAAAACAAGGAAGAGTAAGTCCGTTTGTTATCAACATCCGGGGTGTAGAGTCCTGACGCCCAAAATCGGCATCGACCCGCATCACGAATTGCCGATGCAACAATCATGGAGGGGGCAGGCGAAGAAAGGAACAGAGAGTTCTAACCTTGCCGTAGTCGGGATTGTCGAATGTTGCTCTCAAGTTTCCAGGAGAGAACATCTTTCCTTCACCAATTTGGGTTGTGTCCTTCACATGTTGCCACTTTCCTGACAGCAATTACACTCATTCAGGGGGACTTGAAATATTGGCAAACGAGTTAATGAAATGCTCACGAGTCCTAAAATTGAGGTGATCGACAACCTTCATCGAGGAGAAGGAACTCATGGGTCCCGGGGACGTCTTTGACAGCAAGGACGTATGTTGTTCGGGGCCCATAGATGCCCATGGCCGCAGCGACTTGATCTCTTCCGGTGACCCCCGTTAACTTGTCTCCAGGCCAGACCCCAAAGATGGTTCCCACGGTGAAGTTTGTGTCGACAATGCTGGAACCATCGAGGGGATCAAAGGCGACGCTGAATCCTCCTGTTACAAATTCTCATAAGCTCATAACAGAGGTCTCGAATTAAAATCTATGGTTGGTTATTGCGATGAGCGTGTGAGATCGACAGACCTTCGACGGGGCCTCCCATGTCTTGGAGCTCAGGGACTTCTTCAGAGCAGGCATATTTGCAGAAGTGTGAGTATTGCAGGGCCTATTAGTGAAATTCATGATATCATTCTCAATTGCAGAAGCATTGGAATTCTTGGCTAAATGTCAAATCGATTAAGATTAGACCGCGACAACAGGTGAAATGATCCTAAAAGAGCATAGCAGAGCAGGTACAATCATTGCATCAAACATCTAAATAAAGAGCTAGCTGCAAATTTTTGTCAAGTGGGATGATTTTTGTGCAAGGTATTTGATCTCTTTCATCTGTAAGCTTTCTAAACAGATTTCTACCATAACAATTCAGGATTGCCCCTAGAACAGTTGGACGAAAGCATTAGCGAGAACCTCGAGCCATAGAGGAGGGGTTCAGTCCTAACCTCGAAGAGGAGCTTGTCAGCGAGCACATCGACCGCGAGCTGCTCGTCCCCGAAGGTGTTGATGCAGGCCGTTCCTCCACAAGAAGCCGTCCTGACTTTGAAAGAGATGGTCCTGATCGCTTCACCCATGCACACCAGCAACCTGATCAACCCTTTATCTGGAGTAGCCTTGTTCAGGAATTCTTCCTACGCATATATTCACATCACCCAAGCGGACGCACACAGCAGTTAGTCACAACAATCCAACCTTGTTCAGTGAACTTCCCCAATTTCGTGGAAAGGATTAGTACTCACCAAGCTATCCCCAATCTCACATCTTGTTGTGAGAGAAGAGTTCTTCGCCTTGGAGGCCTTGAGGGACGACCTCGGCGGCGCCACTCGCAGCGATTCGCCGAATAGCGAGCTCGACTTCAGGCTCTGCCATTCATTATTTTTTTTTTGTATTCATTATTGTTATCTCTTTCATTCACAAACACCCTTTAAAGGTCCATCCAATCAAGAAAACAAAGAGCAAACAAGACTCATCGACAGCAAATCGCCGAACACGTTCAAATGACGATATATCAGATACCTTGGAGGTGAAAGATGGAGATAACGAAGACGGGGACACGAGAGAAGTGGAATGCTTGGCGGGAAGGAAAGCCCCACGAGCGTAGCACGCGACGCCAGTCTCCATCTCAGCTTCAATGTCTTGGTTTTGGAGGAGATGGAAAGAAAAAAAAAATCGGCAGAGGAAGAAGAGCTCTGCAGATTTTGGCTTGAGCTTGTGACCGTGGTTTACTCTCAGCTGGTTAACGTTTCTCTTGGGGGGCATGCAGCACCAAAAGGAATGGTTGGGATTGAATCACAGAAGATAAGCAGCTCACCGTCAGCTGCCACGTGGCATTCCGCAGCTTTTTAGTATATTATTCCCATTTTTTTGGGGAAATGAAGGCGATATGGGAGGGGATGAAACGTGAAGAAATCAACAACCATCGCTCACATTTATGTGGTTATGAACCGACCAAGAAGATATGTCAAGCCAGACCCGCCGCATCTGTATATTTTCCCTTCCTTCTGCAAGTTCTAATTTGTACTCTAGTGCTGGGAGGCCGTGCCCTTTTTCTAAACATCCGATAAAATCGAACAAAAAGGGTATGTAGTTGCGAAGATAACTCGGGCGAATTTCACATTTTCATTTGATTATTGATTCGATTCGCAACATAAAAATGGCTTTTTGGGTTTTCCTCTACTTATTTTCCAGCTTCAGTTTGGGATGGTATGGGTTTTGCTTTTGATAAAATCACCTCTTTGCCGCGCGGTTAGCGGAAACTCATACCAATCTCTTCTCCTTTGCATTTACGCCGCATTGAGCGCCGGTCACGATTTATCACCCTCCCCTGTGCATACAACTCTTCTTCTACCTAAAAAGATTCGAGCTTTGCGAGGCATTGCAGTATAATACACATGCTTGCTATGGCGATGCATAAATCTTGCCAGTTCCCACTTCGAGTTCGAGTACTGCTATGAAGATTCGATTCGATTCGACTCCACCCGTTTCGCATTCAAGAAAACCAGTAACAGTGGCGGCGCCATATCCATTCAATTAAAATTTTGCAGAAACTTCTTGCTCTTAGCTAACAACTACAGAAGGAAAAGAACTAGATAATCTTCTGCCTAACTAGCGAGAAAAAGGACAAAAAGAATTACTCGATCAAGCAAGAAGATCCCAGATAACTCCACTTCTCATCCGATCACCACTGATTTCAAATCCAAACAGGTCCAGACCCCCCATAAAAGAACAAAAGAACTACATCAAGATCAAGATCGTATCAGAAGAACAAAAAAACATTGAAACGGCGGAATCAGTGGCTGCAAGTGCTTTAGACGATCAAAGATTCAAACCAAGAATGTGGACGTGAACAATCGTCTTCTCCAAGAGAGAGAGAGAGAGAGAGAGAGAGGCGCTCGGTCAAAGAGGAAGAGCAAGAACGACATCAAACCCCCCGTCGAAACGGAATCACCATGCAGAATTCGGTACGTACCATATCAACCAGACCAGAATGAGCAGCATCAGCACGAACCCAATCAACAACTCCTCCAACGACCCAAAGTAGCCGGCACACGAGAACTGGACCTCATACTTCTCGCTCAAATTCGCATACAGGATCCCCCAGTTTCTCGCGCGAGCTTGGCTGCTCGTCATCTCTTTTGCTTCCTCATCGACCAGCTCGTAAACGTAAGCCTCCGCGACACCTTCCTTCCTCAATGGCGTCCCTTGCCCCGACCTTAAGTGCCCCAACAGGCCCTTCACGTACATTTCGGAGTAGAGCTCGTTGGCGTCGATCTCTGCTGCGTCAGGGCTCGAGCTCGGCCACCCTGTCTCAGCCACAATCACCGGGATGTTCTCGTGCCCTGCGACCGCCATGGCCGCGACCACCGCGTCGACCATCATGTCGAAGAGATTTCGGTACCGGACCCCGGTCGTCAAGTCGTCCCGGTACATGAAGGGGTGCTCCTGGAAAAGAGCGAACCCTAGCGGGATCTCGCAGCGAAGGCGGTAGAGATTGTAAGGGTAGATGTTCACCATGAAAGAAGAGTTGGTGTCCTTGAGGAAATCGAGCAGGGGCTTCATCACGGCCTCCGCGAAGGGCTCCTGGAACCGGGCCGCGGACGGCGGGAATGTGGTCGTCATCACATTGACGAAGGAGAAGGTGGTGGAGACGGCGACGTCGCGGATGCCGAGGTCGCGGAGGGCGGAATGGAAATTGCGGAGGGCGGGAAGGAGGAGGGCGGCGTAGTTGGGGTGGGAGTCGAGGACGTTGCTGCCGACGGAGATGGCGGAGACCCGGGCGCGGGGGTAGAAGGGGACGACGTGGCGGTAGAGCCAGGAGACGGCGGCGGAGCGGTTGGCGGCGAGGGAGGGGAGGAGGGCGTTGGGGACGGAGAGGAGGAGGGAGGTGTTGGAGAAGAGGAAGGCCCGGAGGAGGCGCGGGGTGGGGTCGAGGAGGCGGACGGAGGGGATCCCGAGGGCGGAGACGGCGGCGGCGACGAGGTCGGGGGCGGCGGCCGGGGGAGAGGCTGGGGGCGGCTGCGGTGGAGTTGGCGGCAGCGGGGAGGAGTAGGTGACCCCGATGGTGGTGGCGGGGGAAGGGAGGGCGGAGGGGAGGAGAGAGAGGAAGAGGAGGGAGGAGGGTCGTTTTACGAGAGGGAGACATGGGAGGGAGAGAAGGTCTCTGTGCATAGAGAGAGAGGTTTGAGCAGAGGTTGAGGAGTAAGGAAGGAAGGAGGAAGAAGGTGACGGCGGTTGAATTTGGCGGGAGGATTCAGTTATAGCAGCAGCAGCAGCAGCAGCAGGCACACTCTCCCTCTCTTGCGCAGTCCCAATGCAATCTTGGGGTCTCCCCCGTCGTTATAACCGATTTGATCGTTCATCGCCTCCTCCAGCCTCGAGCGTTGCCCAGCGCCACGTCACCTCAGCCGCTGACGTGGCGAGCGTTTTTCCTTTCCTGCGCGCCCGCTTCAAATTTTACACGAGAAAATATTGGGTGGTCCCGACCGCCGAGTCAGCGTGGTCTCCAAACCATTCATGAAGCGCCGCGTGGCCATGTGGCCCCACAGCAGATCTCCGCGAAAAAAGGAGCCGAGCACGCTACCCCCTCCTGCGCCTCTCCAAAAAAACATTCATTTTCTCCTGAGCGAAGGCTCTCGATTTTGAATCTCAAATTTTGCTACTCCGATCTCGTTGCTGCCCGGCGTTCGTCAAGCGGCCATTCCCCGCCGTCGCCGAAGAAGCCCATTGTGGCTGCCCCTGCTCCGACGAAGCTCGGGAATTCGAAAGTTCGTGTCCATCGCCCTCTGCCCCGACGCTCGCTCCGTCTCCGGTCCATCGCTCGTTCGCTCTCCGGTCCGTCGCTCGCTTGGTCTCTGCTGGGGCGTTCACTCCATCCTTACTCCGGCGCTCTAGCTCGCTCTCTACTCCGGTAGCAGTTGGGGAGCCGAATGGTGTTGTTGGCGCCGACGTAGTGCTGGTCGACGGTCTTCAGTTAGCCGACGTCGTCGCGGGAGTTGGGGACCAGGTGGACGTTGAGCTTGCCGGGGGCGCTCGTGTTGTAGGCCACGTGGCTGGAGTCACGTGTCGATTTGTTAGTGGGCCGCCGGCGCACGGCGACTATTTTCTCGGGCGCGGCCGGCCCGCTCAATATTCAATATTCGTGTGTTGTCTCTCTTGCATTAAAATTGGGAAAAAAAAGATAGATTTTTCTCGATGTGGACGTGGATATTCTTCGTGACGTGGAATTGTTCTGTCTGGCTCGATCGATCGGGACCTTTTCCTCGTTCTCTCCGAAGCCAGGCGCTATGACCTCGGACGAGACCGCCGTGGTCGGTGGCGACGCTCCTGGCTCTCCGGATCCTGCGGCGGTCGGCGTCGCTCCTCCTGGGCGACGCCGTTGGCTCTCCAAAATCCGGCCGGCGCCGCTCGCAAACCTTTGGTCCGGTAGGTATGCAACCCGTGAGTTAGATTTCCACGAGACGATCATACAGACCACCACGACGCGCAAATCACGTCCGTCGACATTAGCCTTACTGATTTCCCATTCTTCTCTTTATTACTCCTTCGCGACTGCCAGAAGAGGATGATGAAACGTCTACACCGGTTTGAAAAACCCGCATCGAAGAGGAGGTTTATAGTTTAAGGAAATCTCAGCTTTGATAAGGATATATTGTCGCGGTGATCTTTACATTTCTCAAGGAAGCATTTTGCTGTCAGTAAGCAAACAGTCTTCTATCATCATTTGGAGACGACTAACAGTTATGATATACCAGGGGGACTTTTTGCGTGAGCTTGCCTTAACTCCTGATAGTTTATCGCCTTTGCTCGATTATTTAAGCCATTACTAAACTAATTTTTCGAGAGACTTTAGCATGAGTATCGGTTCTTGCTTGTTGAAATAACCACGTCCTCTTTTGGGTTCTTACTTTATGTCCCAGTACATGATCCAGCCGGCCTGAGGTATCATTTCTATATGCCGCAGCTTCTGTTCATTGAACCTTTCTCGACGAGGACGCCTACGGCGGACTAATAACTCATTCCTCGGTTTACGGCTGTACCCTTTTTCAAACTCGAGTGATGTACTCGACGGTTTGAGCTCGGCTACACATTATGGCTTTGTTTAATTCGATGTGTCTTCTGGTGCCATTCAAAATGAGTAATAAAATAGTTTACAGTTGATGTAGCAAACCTAGTCAATCGGAATGAGCAAGATTACCGGGCTCGTTTCATCGTGCTGCCACTAAAACACTAGATGATTTAAAGCATACGTCATATGATTGATTTAGTCTATGAGACTTAGCCTAGATGAAGCTCATCGTAAAATAAGGGGGATTTCCCAATAATCTTCATATGACTGCTTCTCAGACAAATATTTCTTCTTCTTTTTTAAATGTTGAACCAGCTATGCAAAGAATTACCCAGGTTGGGGCCTCGGCTAGCACTCTCAAGCCTTATAAAAGCCATCGAGTTCCACAAGACCAGACAGACGAGAGAAAGTTTACGCGCAGCAAGTCTTGTCTGCAAGTCTGTCTGCTCTCTCAATCTCACCAATGGCGGTTAGGTCTGCTTCGCTTTGCATGATCCTCCTGGCGATGGCATTGCTGAGCAGTGCCCGAGCAGATTCCCACAAGAGCCACTCGCCAGCACCCTCCCCTCACACGCCCAAGCACTCGCTTGCACCCTCCCCTCACACGCCCAAGCACTCGCCTGCACCCTCCCCTCACACGCCCAAGCACTCGCCTGCACCCCCGCCCGTCATCCCCTCGCCACCATCCACCGACGCGGCTGCACCGACTCCAGCTTCTGCTGCTACTTTCACTCCTTCCTTCTTGGGCACCGCGTCATTCGCCTGCTTGGCTGCACTGCTGCCGATCATGCTCTCTTCTTAATGCTACTAACATTTTGCCTCGGCATGTACGATTTCTCAGATTTGACATTGTGTTGTATTCAGTTCTTATGCTGTAGTATCGGGGAAGAGATGATGGTGCTTGGTACTTCCTTTGTGTGCATTACGTATGTTGGATTTGTTATTCGAGCTTCTCACATCCTAATAAATTCAAATATCTTTATATAGTCTCATTTTCTGTCTACTTTTGACTCATGATTTCGTGACAAATCGGATCATTTGTGAGGGTATTACTTGTTTTTGTTAAATAAGCCAAACCCTTATTGCCGTCGGTAATGTCACACCAGTTGAAGAGCGAAAATGATAAAGAAAACCTGGGATCTTAAGCTCACGAATGAAATGAACATTTTCAGGTCAATGTACAAGAGCTTGTACTGCACGAAATTTCAATGAGCTACGACTGTTTAATTCAATGAGAACGTGAAAAAACAAGGGAAGCGAATGATGTTATGCTTGAGCAGGGAGATGCTAATGAATGATGTGTTGTGCACACTGGATCAATTGTTTAATTGAAAGAGTCTTGCAGTACAGAAGAAAAAGGGAACAGTCGAGGTTTGCTGCGGCTTTTCTTCCTTCAATGAAATTAATTCTAGCCAACGCAAATTAAGTTAACGACTATGAAATTGTGAACTACTCTTGAAATATGCAGATCATGGCCTCTGTGGGCATTTGACATGGTATGGTTTCTGGTATAATCCAATTCGAGACCATCTAAGGGTTATGGAGATGAATGGAGAAAAAGCACTAAAGACAGAATTTTAGCTGATGTTAACAATAGGTTCTGAAAATTTGGACTTCAAGGACGATGTGGGAATCGTGCAAACTTTGCGGACCATTCAGTACTAGTTCCTCTTTGAAAACTTCATCGTTTCTCTTCGATAGAACCAGAAGATGACTTGATTATACTTCTCCTTTTCTTCTCTGGATTTGGACTTCGATACAAGGCTGGGTATTCTTTCTCCTCAGATTCAAAGGGGAAGTTAACAACAGCCTTTTGAGTAGACACTAGGAAGCTGCAATGTCAATTAGCCATCATCACCGATGGGGTTTATTCGGGGGAGGAACTTTGTTTTGACCACTTCAAGTTCCACCAACCAACCCCCATCTCTCTTCACTACCAGGAGATGGTCATGTTACGCGCGCGCGAGAGAGAGAGAGAGAGATGTCACACAGATAGAAAGGAGGCATTTGAGAGAAGCTGGTGGAGGCTGATACTAGAGATGTAGACAGTTATCTGAGTCCTCTCATTGTACTTCTATATAAACAGGAACGAAAAAAATCAACTGATTGAAACATACTTGGTGGGGGGCTTGAGGCATTTGAGAGAAGCTGGTGGAGGCTGATACTAGAGACGTAGACAGTTATCTGAGTCCTCTCATTGTACTTCTATATAAACAGGAACGAAAAAAATCAACTGATTGAAACAAACTTGGTGGAGGGCTTATGTGTTACTTAAAATCAAGGCTGAGAAGTCCCATCTGACTTGAGTTGCAGATGCCCCAGAAGACAGTGCTTCAACATTTTCATTTCCCATCTTTGTTGACCTCTTCAATAGTATTATATAAGCAACACACGCACAACATTCAGAGGAGTGTTGCCAGGCAAAGGCTGAAGACTGACTTCTTTCTATTGACACCAAAAGAGTTGAGCAATATCCCTCACGAAGGCACTTTCACACTTGAATGGGGCCGAGCCCCAAAAGTCTTACAAATTTTTTCCTGCAGTCTGCATTACATCTCCTACCTCTTTCTTACACTCAACAAGATGCAGCAAATTAAGCCTCGCTTTGTAAAATTCATGGTTATTCACAAATACCATGAGAAACTAAAGCTTTGAATTTTAGTTGACATTTTCTCAGTCTCTGAGATTGCTTTCTCCTTTTTACATGTGCATCTCCTTTTTCCCCGCTTCTCTTCTGTAAGACATTCAACACCGATGAAAGAAAACCTACCATGGCCATGGCGTAGAAAACTCTGTAAGGAGCCAAGGCCAGACCAGAGAGAAAAGAATAAACTGAAGCCAACTGGTAGATGTAATAGATTTTCAATTCCCCACCGAGGATGCTTGACAAGGGAAAAGAGAAGAAAGTCGAGTCAGGCTTCGGATTGCAAGTACCATGAAGGATGACGCAGATGCAAAGAACTGAGTCAAGCAACCATGGGAAGCTCTGGCCTGTCCCAACCCTCTGTATGAAAAGGTCAAAGCATGAACCAAGATACAGGAACATTATAGTGTTTCTAGACTCTTTAAAGGCATTGGGTATATACCAGCCAGCAGACTGCAAGAGATGGGACAAACATGAGTGCCACCAGAAGATGTAACATCAGCAAGCCATGCCAGTAATGGAAGAAGTGTAATTGCGTGTCTGCAAAACTTCTGGCTGATTCCGAACTACTAGAGTATTTGTCTCCCGAAAAAAATCCCTCAATTTATGATCAGAATCAACAGAAAAATGGGGAGGCCTTTCACTGACATCCTTTTTATATTCTGAAAAATCCATCCTTTGTGTACGACTGCAAAATGAAGCCGTAAAAAAACTCTTACAGAAACAATGGAGCAACTCATTGACTTGCCACAATGAGACAACTAAATGAATATAATGCTACATTTCCTATTAGACCATGTATGTGAATTGGAAGCAATCATAATCAGCATTATGCACTCCTCAGAGCTGTAAGACGACTAAAAAGCCAATTATGGGACCATACTTACTAACTTTCCTTGGCGAGAACTCAACAGGCACTGCTGTACTTCTATACATGGACTAGCAAGCAGAACAACTGCTTTCCCCCTTTAAATAATAGAAAAAAATACAGGCATGTTCAAGGACAAAAGTATCATGTAATCATGCAACACTGGGCTGTCTTCATTATTTATATATAAAAAAAAAAAAAAACGTTGCTCCTTATTTTTTCTATTACATAAATTTCATGGGCTTGTTCTCAAGCTAGCCCCATATTGAACTACACAAGGCCCTTGTTCATTACAATCAGCAAATATTATCTGCTTGCACACTACACGTTAAAATGACTTCATGAATTGAACTGTGACAGGTCTTTCAGAGGAGACCTAAATGCAGTGTAATTATATCACTCTGCACACTGATATTCAACAAAGGCAACACTAAAAATTACAGATAAAATTGGTAGACATTTCATACATAGCTCCACTCGGGTAGTTGAAATTAGCTGTTTATGAAATGTCATCATACAAGGACCCACAGTAAGTTCTCCCACTTGTATAATGTAGGGAATTTTTGCAATGATGATCGCTCAAGTGCAGTACTACTAATAGAGAACATTCCACAATTTCCATGAATATCTTAACAATTAGTCTCTTTGCTTTTGCTTTAGACATGCTTATTTGTGTGCTGATATCTTGCAATATATGAACAAATATTTCATTTCAAATAATTATGAATCCAACTTGTGAAGGACTTATCAGAATAACACACACCTGCATAGAGCACTATGACAACAGAAAGCATAAAGCAAAACAAGTATGAACAAGCCCATCACTGGATGAACAAGGCACACAAAGGTACTAGCAACCGTTGCTATGACCAGGGATGAATTTGCTGCTACAAACCAAACAACCTGTTTAATGAATACATGGAACTAAGTCAACCAGTAAGTGACAAAATGCCCTCCAAGAGTTCAAGGAAAAGCAGGAACCAGGCAAGAGGGGGAATGCTGGAGGTGCAAAATTATGGAAAAATAGCAATTTTAAATCTGCAGAACTCCTCATAAGAATTGCTTGACATCTGATACTGAAAGTGGTATTTCATTTGAGGGAAATAACATGTTCTTTGCAAGATTTCAGGGTAAACAGTAATGTTGCTTTTTAAAACAATTACCGGATTACAAACAGAATCAATTCTTTTGTAGAAGTATGCTTTTAAAGTCTAATCATCTCCCCAGTTTCTCACAGCAATTAAACCTGAAACAAAACAAAAAAAAATTATTCAAAAATTAAGAAAGAGGAGTAAGTTAAGATAGAGGTCTTAGCAGGACCTCTCTCACCCATAGTGGGAAAAAAACTTGACTTCATAGATGTTTGCAATTGCCTCAGCTGATTAAAACTTTGTGCTATGCCACTCTGCAGTATCTTCATGAATATTGCTAGTCTTTTACACATATCATCACAAGGCTGTCCCGTTTTTAAGTCTATCAAGCTGAGGAGGGTGTGTGATACCTAAATAGCAGCAGATATCCTCAGAAGAGTATGTTACAGATCAAAATGGATTTCCAATTTCCATAGAAAAATGCACTCACTTGTACAACTAATTGATTGCACCACAGAATAACCTGATGTTCCATCGACAGCCACACATTTTTCATGCTTGTACTAGTGATCATAAAGCCATGAGTGCTTGGAACAATACCTTCAAGTGATTCTAACTTTGAGCAAATCTGGAAAAGCAGAAAGAGTATAAGCAGAATATCATCATAACAAGAACTGAAATTGGGGTGACCTATCAATTACATATGCAATTATGAAGCATGTCAACGAGTGTACTGTGTACCAATGCACGCAATTGCACATGGTCATGCAGGATTGCGTGTGACATTGTGCATGAATATGTCCATCATAGCAAAACACACTTTTTTATGAACAGAAATCGAGAAAAACACGTAGTAAATCATCAGATAACCAAGGACTAAAGTACTCTAAAAATACATCAGCATTCACAAATTTTTACTGATCATCACCCCAAAGCCGTACAGCCACTGACTATGAAAGCCAAAAAAGTAACATGCATAAAGTGATAGCCTGTTGGGGGGCGTTTCGTCCACTACCTCTCAAGCCAAGTAGCCGTTATGTATTATAAGCCGGAGGGCTAGAAGCAGAAGCTGATCCTCCCAGCATTTTTGCTGAGCTTCTGTCCTATGAGAGGACTCAAACTTGAAAAATTGTAAACATTGCTCTTTAAAGAGGGAAATGTAGAGCAATAATTGAGTTTTGTCTAAATTTTCACTTTTTGGAAGTGAACTCATAAATATACTAGCTTTACACCTCACAACTTCTCCACAGTAACTTCAATAAAGCCCACACCAAAAGCTAAAATCCACAATTAAAGCCAAAAATGAAATCCCAAATTTCAAGTCATCCAAGTATGTGAAAAATTCTTAGATGCTCCCCATGCATCTCGGCCCTTTGTAGAAGCCTTGCACCCCTAATCCAAGGGATGAGATGCACTCAAAGCTGTACACAGTGCACCTAGTAAAAGCTCCCCAAACAGGCCCTTAGCAAGCTATAGTTAAAGCTTCACAACAGCAAGGCATCTAAGATGACAACTACAAAGGAGAACCAGCCATAAAAATGGCATTCATAATCAGACACCTAGGCTGCAACTCCGACTCCCTGCTTTACCATCCATTCCTGAAAAAGCAAGCAAAACAAGTCCTTGAGTATACTTCCAAGATGAGTTAAAAAAGAAGAAATTCCTGTCCATACTGCCCTTCAGATGCAAATTCTAGGCCCTAGTGACAGTAAGGTTGAAGACAATTGCTTACCAAAAAGAAAATCTTGAAGAGAATTAGCTCTAGCGTCTGGAACCAAGCACGGTGAAGGCAAGGATGCTCTTAAGCCCCTCTTTGTATTCTTATCATTATGTCCTAAACAAAATGGCAGTGAAATTTTTAATCTTTCCTCATGTCTTTGACATCCCAGGAAAATATTAAATCTTGATATCTTCCCCTCTCCTTGGAAAACTATTATTATAATACTGAGAATTGCCTGAAGATGTCTTTACTGCCCCATGCCGAAGTTAGAAACAGCCATGAAAACAGTGCCACACCATGGTCAGGGCAAGAAGTTTCTATTCCCAAGAAGATTATATTTCACTTTCCACTTGATTACATCATGTCCATATGAATTGTAAATTACATTCATATTGCATCCCCATATATATCCTAGCGTGCATCGAAGAAGGGATACCTTAGTTCTCCCGAGTAGTCAACATTGTGAATGATGGAATAACATACACGAACATATTTGTACAGAATACAAGACCAATTTTATTTTTCTGAAGGTTTCCATGTAATTAAAATATCTATCAAAGAGTGCAATTGAAACCAAAGCAAGCAACAGCAGATCTGTGATTAAAAAAAAAAATACCTAATAGTCATTAATCCCACCAGTAATAGAGACTATGACAACTTTAGATAGTGCAGGATCAGACGCCTGGCTTGATTGGTTTGCACCTCATAACCTTTTCTCCTCTCTTCATTTACTCGTGCAAAATAGTGCCCCACTGATGGCTGCAATGCTAATGGAGGAGACCTACAAAATGAATTTCATCAAGAACAAATAGATACAAAGGAATGTAGCACTTAGCTAGCACTATAAAGGCAACAGAGCTCACTGATTTGGACTGGCAAGTGTTAAAACAGTTTCAACAGCTGATTTCCTAAGATGTGGGTGAACAATGGCTGCTCTAGCTACAAAACCACCCATGGAATGGGCAACCAATATGACACTTTTTGGCAAACTCCCAGAGATTGCAGCACCTTCTCTTCCAGGAGCATTCCGAGACTCTTTGTATTGATCCAATATCTTCAACATTAATGGTAGAAAAATTAACAATGACGCATCAACTTTTATTAGGCCATGAATATGTATGACTCTTCCTCCTCCTCCTCATCCTCCTGTCAATGCTACTAATCCTCCTATTATCACTTTAATTGCCGCTCCAACAACTAATACTGCTATCAGGAAACTCTTATACAATCAACCTGCACGTCATTAATCAATTTCCCTATGGCATGATGGCCTTGTCTGGGGTTCTAAAGTTGGTAGGAAGAGAAAAAAACATGCATGTCATTAGTAAAAGAGAGCCATCTAAGGACTGTAAGGCTATTAAATCAAATGTTGGCCCCATAGCCTAATATGACAAATAGCATTGAGTTCAGAACATGAATGGTTTTAAACAGGACAGCAAGCTCATTAAGTTGGCTTAAGTAGAGTGAAAATATTGATTAGCTAATGCAGCTCTAGAATAATGACGACACGTGTATTTAAGCTTTCCTTTTGGAGCACTCATTTTAGTGTTGAGACTTCATCATAATTGCTTTCTCAGATGCTTATCTTGAAGTTCAAACCTTCAATTCAGGCAGCTACCAAAAGTTGGCATTGCAAACTTTGGAGGCCTGATGTTGGGTTAATCATATTTCGTAAGAGGCAGAGACAGACGGAGAGATGGAGATAAAATGGAATCCATGTGAAATGTATATTCTCCTTAAAAGTTCTAGAATTGAATCAACTGCTTCCAACCAAAGCAATGCTTACCAGCTATAAAAAGTAGCAGCCTAAACACCAACAGAAGATCATGTAGCACGTAAAGTTTTGAAGCTAGACAAGATAGTGATCCAGCTTCATAATGCATCTAAAGGATTGGCGCTAACATAAAAGTAAGAACCTCATCTGCCGTTCGACTATTTATACCATTCTAATATCTGCAACAACAGTTCCGATAATAATCAATTGATGATGACTTAACTTAAAAGAACTATTTAAACCCTCCTCTCAGTGCAACCATTATTCCCGAATGATAACGTCTAATAGCCTAACTAATTGTTAGACATCCTCCTGTAACTCCTCCTACTAGTTATCATCATCCTATGATCCTGTTGCTGCTTGCTCCTCCTCCTCCTCCTCCCACTTATTCTGCTCCAGCTTGTATTTTTACTCCTACGGCAGCAGTGTCATCAATGTCGACATGCATGTTGCTAGGTTAAGAGAGCATCGAAAGGTCAACTATAAGGAGCAAAGACGACACAGTGGAGTTACATCGCTAACTAACCGGCAAAATTCAAAGACGCAATCCATCCAAAATGTAAAGCAAATCACTGCTGATCTCTGCAGAATCGGTGAAACTTCAGGCGAAAGACACCACGGAGTAGCACAATACTCCACCATCGCCAACCGAGTTAGAGTACGATCATGATCGAAAGAGTGAGCAAGCCATCACAACAAGCTACACAAGAACGAAGCCACTGAAGCAATTCATTGACTGCCGAGGGTGAGAGCGCAAGAGACCCGCAGAGGCAAAAGCGAGTCAGCGCGATTGAATGGAAAAGACACAGAGAGAGAGAGACGGAACTCGAGCGCGGCACCTTGGGCGGCGGACGACTGCCAGCCGGCGAGGCCACGGTAGGGGGACGGTGGCTGGCGGGCCGCGCGGGAGAGGGAGGAGTGGAACGAGTGTGAGCGCGCGCGAGAGAGAGGGAATGAGAAGACTCCGCTTCGAAACATAAAAAATGTTTAAAAAATAAAAAGGACCGACCAATGCACAATCTTAGGGCTGACACCGCGAAGAAACTCAGAACTATGCACTTATTATAAATTTACCCTCATAAAAAATCCTAAATCAATATATTTATAATAAATTTATCCTTAAATTAATTTTTTAACCCTCAAAAACCTCAAATTAATAAATTATAACAAATATACTCTCCGTTAACTTAGATTAATACCGAAAAACCGCAAAACTAATACAATTATAACAAACGGAAAGTAAAATTCAAAACTCGTATACCATTCAATTGTTCATCTTATCTAATTCAACAATTTAACAGTAAAATTTAACAGAAACTAACAGAAAGTAAATGTGTCACTTATATACCAGTTTGGGTAAATTTGTTAAAGGTGTACCGATTTGAGAATTTTTATGATAAAAAAATTAGTTTATGGTAAAATTGTCACAGGCTTAGAATTTTTCGCGGTATTAATCTAAGTTTTTTTTACTCAAATCTCTTCACATTAAGAAGAAAAATTAATGGATCGGCTAAAACCGTGCTCGAAAGGAACATACCAGCCCGGCTCGGGTGGCTGCGGGGTCCAGGTCATGGGAAGTCTTCCCGGGACCTTGCGCTAACCCTGCATCGGAAGCCATGATGGTGACTATTAGACGGCGGTCGAGAATGGTGTTGAGATGGTCCTGTCCTCGGTTTTTGTCCATCGGTGTCCGTCCGAGAAAGGAATGGCTACTCAAAACTTACGCAGGCGGATGGATGGAGCTCGGAGTACTTAGTGTCGATCAGCGGTTGCCGTGATGGTTGTTTGCACTTCTTGTCGTCGGTTGGCTTTGCAAACTGAAAATGCCATCAAAGCTCGAGATTGTTTGGTCAAGCTGCTCTCGTTTTCACGCCTTGCTTGGAGGAATAATCGAATATCATGATGATGATATTGATGCCCAGACAACTTTCCCGGAATTGCAAGTTGTTACCGGAGAGGTTGTTGCGGTCTCCCTCGAGAGATTAATCCACCATGGTAAAGTGAAATTTCACGTGTTTGTTCATGCTTTCGTTGGGAAATTGATTATCTAGCACATGGATAGGATAACAAATGAAAAATTGGTCATATTTTTCATATGATATGTGATTACATCCATTTATGAAGTTTTTATGAAATCTCAATGTGCATTATAAATCTACTTACTAATATGCTCAACATTCGATGACAAGAACAATTGCTAAATGCACGTAAGTCACTCAATACTACTTTAAAAATTGGGATAGATAAATTATTGGTGTAGTATCCAATTCGTTCGCAATGCGATAGATCCCGTCAATACCCACGGAGAATTGAACATGCTGTAAAAAAAAACAAAGTATTATTCTTATTGACATAATTGATTTTATCTATCACACCTATAATGCATAAAAACCAAGAACACGATTCTTCCTTCACCAAAGCAGCCAAAACGGCAAAACAAAGAACTAAACGGCACGTAGATACACATTGGGGCAAACGAAGAGCACCCAAAAGAAAGTGAAAAAGACATGCAAATGTCAATCCCTTGAACTCTGTTGGTCCAATTTCATGAACTTTGCTTCCCTCAAATGCTTCCAATATTGAGGCATGCCTCACCAACAAGACATTTGTGGCTTTCACATACCATGCAATTTGCCCAATAAAAAGGGCCATACCCAATGAAATTCTTCAAGATTTTCCCTTGTATCTCTCCTTCAACCAACTCATATGTTCTGGTTCTGTCTTGAGAGTGACAAAGCCGAAATCCCCATGATGGGTATATGTACAAATCATGAGATCTCTTACCTTATAAAACTACATACACATGAAAGTGGGTGTTGCTCCTAGTTGCAACATAGAGCAAAGCAAGCATACTAGGAAAGCAACATCAAGCCAAAGTCTCATTAAAATAATTCAGATGATTTTGCAGTATTTATGCTCGTCTGCCGATCAAGATACATGGTTACATCATGCCTGAATGAATTTTAAGAATCCAATTATCCAACAGAAGTAGGCAAAACAAGACATCAAAGGATTTGCTTCCTACCCGAAGCCGATTCCCTAACTTCTAGTGTTTCATGCAAATTTATATAATATGTGAGGGTATATCCATTAGGGAATATAGCCATCGAATTCTTGGAGACCATAAGGATGAGACTTAAACCTCAGATTTGCATTAATAATCTGTCATATAAAATTATTGATCTATCATGTTGGGACATGTAAATATTGATCTATCATGTTGGGCCATGTAAATAGGCACAATGTATCCGATTGAGCTTGGCAGCCATTAGAGGTTCATGCGCACCACCCATACAAGGTGCTTCACTCATATCTTCACCGAGGTATGCGTTTTAGCCAACGAAACATTCAAACCGGTCGTCAAGAAGTTGGATTATGCTGAACATATTTGGAGCCTCTATCAAACTTGAAGCTGTAGTAAGGTAATTAAGCCTGTCAAGAGACTGGGCTTCCTTTCGTCTCGAGCTCTCAGAATCAGCATTATTTCGTCCCTTGGCTAAAATATAAGACTTTACAGAAGATTCTTCCCTAGACAAAAGAAGAATAACTAACACAAGCGCATAAGATGCATCAACCTCAACTACTAATTTCCTCGGCTATACCAAAATTACCATATACTTTGGGAAAATTGTCACACCAAATCAAGATTAATCAGGTGCTCAAAGAGCCCCACACACCAGATCGAGACCCAAAAAGAAGGGGGTGTAAAACCGGGAATTCTCTCATGAATTGGTTTTTCTGGAGCTAACTACTTAAAAAAGAACATTTCACGTAGGGTGGTAAAAAACCATTGTATACACAGGTATAGGCTGTTCAGAGATGGACGGTACTGAAACACATCATTGCCAACTTGAGCATTGGAAATGGTTCTTGTGAAAGACCACCTTGTCCAAGAGCGATGCAAGTGCACGTATGAACAAGTGAGAACCAGTGATCGACACATAAAGGATGATTGGCATCGTGAGCATATTAGGCCACGTAATCTGATATGAATTTGTGGACAACTGTGGGGTAAACGTCTAGCACCATCAGCTCACAACTCAGATGCAGCTGCAGATGTAGCTGAAGGAGATCCATGGATACCTTACCTGTGACCATAGCATGCCAAAAAACCACTAGAAGACAGAAAAAATAAAAACCAAATGAATAAATTGGAGACAAAAGTAGGTAGGGCAAGAAAGGTGAAGATGAAAGGCCCCACCTTGTCTGATTGCATTGGTTATCACGCATCTGAACTCAAAACTTCTCATTAACTTAATCATTGCATTACCTGCATCAGATGGTCAACCAAAAATTTCATGATTCATATACAACAGCTTATGTTACGCCACTTCATCTAGATAGTGAACAAAAGACAGTTCAACCATATGTCTAGTTTGAACTTGTGAAGAGTAAAATGCTGAAAGCTCTGTGTTGATTTTCTACTCATACATAGCAGTAGCAGAGCCAAAGTCAACCACATGTTGCTGTGTTCCACTCAGAGATGAGCCAAGCTTTGCCAAGTTTGGATCATTCCTGTGCTTGTCCCAGGCTGCTTCGAACTGCATGCCCTTGCATCTTCGCATCCACAAAGACATAGAAAGGTAAGTATTGAGTCTCTGTCGGTCATCTGGATGAGTGGAAAAATAAACAATCCTTACTGTTGAAGCAAGAGCAGTATCTGTAGAATGTGTGTCCTTATCTCTTCTCGGTTTCTTCTCAATGCCGCCTCCTTGTATAATACAAGAAGTTCATCCACTAATCTAGAAACATTAAAGGAATAATTTATGTGAAAACACCAAGAGAATCCATGGGTAAATACTCGATCCTGTAGAAATCTCCACAGTGCAAAGCTCAGACAAAGGGCAAAAGATAGTTCTCCCACACTGAAGTGCATAGAAAATTTCCAGGGGGACAGAGGGATAAAAGTCTGCTCAGGAGGAAACTGATAAAAAAGGTCAACCCCTAATAATCTCAAAGAAGAAATTATGAAAAAGGACGGGGCAATATGACGCCTAAAACAATTTCTCAGAAAAGAAGAATCCACAATAACACCTCTAAGGTTTATGCATGAAGCAGGCAGTTGCTTTTCATCCTTAAGTTGGTTAGCATGATTCCAGAATTGGCATCAAAATACATTCACATACAAATCAATTAGGCTCATCCTTCATTTTTCATTGGAAACTTCAAATATATTTTATGCAAAAGTGCTGCTCATAGAAATTAAAGCATCTCCACTGCTTATATGAGGTTAATCAAGCAAGTTACCTTTCAACAAATGGTGTGTTCCTTATCCATGTTAGCCTTATAATTGTATGAGCCCTCTGAAGAACCTGTGCAGGAAGAGAATGAAAATTCTATAGTAATTGAAAGATGTGTTGACAGCAGAATGATGCATCAACAATTAAGAAAACAAGGAAAAATATTGCTCTGCGCAACATAAGCACTTTTTCCAGAGGTGATTATTTTCAATCTCTACTATCCTAGTTACCAAGTCAGAGCATATTAACAGTTTAGCAAGCCAGGTGACTGGAGAGCATTTGCAAAATACCGTGCTGAGAAGGATGGCTATGCGGTATCGTTATGACCAATTAAACAATCATCATTCGCAGAATCATTTCTTGGTCAGTAACTCATTGACTTTGTCAAAGAAAGGATCAGTAAAACCTAGTAGAACAATTAAATTTTAAAGGGGCACTTATACAAAGAAAGTGGAACATTTGATGTTTAACACAATTTCTGTGGCAACAAACTCCAAAGGATATGGATTTGAAGGTTTGAAAATCCAACATTGTCCTCTTGGTGGCAGATAGATAAACAACATGAAGCGCGATATGGTCCTCAAAATGGTTATAAAATTTAAGAAAAATATTATACCAGATTTTGCAAGAGATGATCCACCATAGTCAAACAAGTTAAAGGAGAGCAGACACCCACATACCACGCCAGTGAACAGAAATCCCTGGAACAATAATCACTGATTTCCAGTTTTTTGGCCAAAATAGACCCCCAAAAGAAATCTAAGATACTAATATAAGCATCTACACTTCTTACCAGTAGAACAGTCTCATCATCATCAGCATGCATCCACTGAAAGAGTAGAGGAAAAAGGCGTCTAAAATGAGCTAATAACACAACACCGACAACATTGAGGAGTGGCTCAATTAACTCAAGCCAGGCTATGCGACGCTCCTTATTCCTTGGTTGGCGCTCCAAATGACTTAACATCTCATTCAGTGATCTCTCAAACCTACCAGAAAATTGAATTGATGAACTACTAATGAACATACAACTCTCAAATAACTGAAAAGGAATTACATGCAACAATCTGAATACTTGATAAGATTTTGAACATTTTATTGATTCAAAGTAGTATGCATTATGCCCAAGTGATCCAATTTCCAAAATCTCAAAAAAGTACTTATCCTTAAGCTAAATATGATAGGAGTCTAGGAGACAGCTTCCGACATGGATTGCTTGCCTATGATCATTAAAAAAAAGCCTCTTTTAAATTTTTATTTTTCACGAGAAGGGGAATTTTATCCCCACTGAACACAATCTACACAAAAATGCATGGCCCAAATTCTCAGTACATTATGTTAACTTCCAATGACGAGAAATTCCAAATAACATTTTGGCATCTTCTTTAACCATGTAACATAAACAAGGAAAAGTTTACCAAGGGCTTCGAGGGTTGTCTCGTTGAGTACTGGTCACGAGAAGAACCGACATCTCAACCGCATGGTGCCAGATATCATCATCAGAAGGAATGTTTTGGCAGCACGCATCAAGAATCGGATCTTCATAGCAGCCAAGCTCAGCAGCATTCACATTTTTCGCAAGATGAGTGAAGCTAATCATGCCCTGACCCTGAAGGTAAGCAACAGAAAAGACTTTCAAAAGGTCTGCATCCATGACTAGAGCAGCTTTGATTATTTTCAATTTTGCAATTCAATAAGACAGAAATGAATCTCAACAAATAACTTCAAACATCAATCAAGTCTGTCAATTAGGAAACAAGATTAATGCCACCATAAATCATCGAAAGGAACAATAATATGCACAGAAGAAGTACATACTTTGACAATAGGTGACCAATGATCAAGTGCAGTTAGAGCACAAGGAACCACCAAATTACACAGCTTTCCCAGATAAGGATGATCAACCTAAAAGCACGCAAAGCCAAGAAAGAGTAACGATCATAAACTCATGAAAATGCTCGACATTATCAAAGCCATCAACAAACATTACAAAAATCACCTCAAACCTGAGTGACAAACCATCTAAGCTGATGAGCAGCCACGATGGCATAACCAACAGGGACCTTCGCCGATGCAGCAAAGGTTTCATCGGACTCGTCAGACTTATCGATTGAGCTCTCCTTAATCCTTTCCTTCAACAACGGCAACACCTCAGGCAGCAACTCGATCACCAACCTCTTCTCCACGGACACCCCGAAGCCATAATCAATCCCCACCTCACCAGCTCTCCTCGCATCTTCCTCTCCGACATAATCAGCATAAGCTATCGCGAGGTCGCTAAAAGCCAGAACCCGCAAGCGCCGAGAGGTCTCGCGTTATCCACGAGAGCAAATCATGCTTCGAGCACTGAGCGGCGACCAGAAGCGCGCAAGCCAGAGCGAGGTCCCTGACCGAAGCGCGGAGCTCGCGCTCGTCGATGCTAGGGCTTTGAGCTGCGGCCTTGCGCTGGAGGAGGGACTCGAGCATGGACTTGACGGAGACGGTCGAGTCCTCCGGAGACGCGTCGCGAGCCTTCGACAGAGACGACAGGATCGAGTCCGATAACCTAAAAACCAACAAAAGAACTCGCGATGAATCGCGCGAAGAGAACACGGCAGTTAAACCACTAACGAACGAAGAGCTCGATGTCGGAGCTTTACTGAAGGAGACGGCCGTGGAGAGCCGACGGCGAACTCGAGGGGCGAGGCGCGGTCGGATTCATGTCTCGCGGTCGCGGGCAGCAAACGCGCAGTCGATCGGCTGCACTTCAATTTGGCGTTTCCGCGGAGGAATTCGATGGAGCAACGGGAGCTCGAATCGATCGAGCGGGAGAGCGAGCGAGCGAGCGACTGTGAGCTTTGAGTTTGGAACCGAAGCGAGAAGCCGATGTGCAATTGGGCCGTGAACGAGACTTTCATATTGGGCCAACTTCGACTGCCCATGGCCCCCTCGCCTCCCTCCTCCCTCCCGCTCCGCCGGCTTTGACCGCTACCGCCGCGACCACAACGCCTTCCATGGGCATGAACCTCGGCAACATCGCCACTATGCTCAGGTGATTTGACAGTGACGACATCGGCGACACCATCACTTTCATGTTCGAGGGCCCCCGTGAGAAGAAGAGCAAGTGATAGCTACTTATGATTTCGATGTGTTCACTAGTGATTTAAAAATAAAGTTCCAAACATGGAAGTGAAACGCCATAAGCTCTACTGTTCCAGTGCTTGCGACTTTGAAATTACCCAACCTTGATATGTTCTACTATGGTGTGTATCATGTTGCTTAGAAAGATCATTTCCTTGTTATTTAGAAAACAAAGACCAAGACAAGATTGCCGGTTTCGAGATGAAGCTGATGGACATCGACAGCAAACATCTCGGCATCCTAGATACGGAAATACCAATTGGCTGTGAGGGGATGCCATCAGCTGAGTTTGCTTGGATATGTAGCGATTTCGTCTCTGTCGAGGAAATTGATGCTGAAGAAATAAAGCCAAAAGTGGAGGCCAAGACCGAAGTCATGGATGGCGAATATTGACACTTTTGAGATCTCGCTGCATTGAATTATATTCCATCTTCTTCGACAACCTAATTGCAACATACTCTCTCCTCTTTTAGGATGGAGTAATTTTGAATTGCAGGATCAGACTGTCGCCAGCATATACAGTCACATAATATACACGACCGTAGCCAACTGGCTGTAAAGAAGACGAACTTGTTCAGGCAACGCTCTTCATCTCAACTGGTCATGCCCATCAGTCGGTATCTGCGGGGTATTGAAACGTCGTTGTGACAAGCCTAGCAGTCATAAGAGAGCTTATAACAAATGGAATATGAAAACAGCGTTAGACACCCTCAACCAGCTCACATTTATCTCGTTCTCAATGACAATTTACGCGATTAGAAAGTCCAAAGAGTTCCCCAAAACATAGTCACCTTGGTTCAGAAACCGCAGAGCACTATTCTCATTTTAGCTGCCATAAACTTGGGGGCATAAATAGCAATTTCATAAGGATGTAAACTCAGGTATATCCTTCGGTATTTTCAGGATGATCGATCACATGATGGCTTTCAAATGACAAGTGCGACGACAAATAGGCAATCAAGCATCTTCCATACCTACCGTGATAAATAATTGGACTTGTCTTCAGAGCTCTGACCCTTCATTTTGGGGGAGCAGATCAGTACTAAGGCGCATGAACAAAAGTTTCTCGTTCCTTTGCATGGATGCATTCACGAAGAACCGAGCAATGCACAGAGAGAACCACAAACAAAACAATCACCAGATACGAGTACCAAATATGAGCAACCGGGTGGAAGAGTAAAGCAAATCTCCATAGGCACATAGTTCACAGAAGTACTGATTGCAGATTTCAAGCAAATGCGGGTTCGGAAGTTTTTGATTGTTGCTACAGAATAATCTAAGCTTGCTCTCAAAGAAAACAAAAAAGTAGATCTCCTCTCAAGCCAACAAGGGACCGACTAACCCGAACTCGGAAACTGCAAAAGCACAAAAAAAATATGTTAAAAGTAGGAAAGGATATAATTAGTTCACAAAAAAAAATGCAGATACTCTTGCTTCAAAACATCAAGACAACTTAGGACCACTAATCATGTGGCCAAAACCAACCAGGCAAGACAAACCCAACAGTGGGATGCAAATGACCCAACACAGTTTAGGATATCAACATTATAAGAAACATATATCATGAAAGAGGGGACTTGATAATTGACTTTGTTGTAGAAAAATTGCAAATTTGATGATATATGTCTGGAGATGAGCTTACGCAGCTACATGAAATTGTGCATTTCCCTCATAGAATGAACATTCAAAAGGTATAAGAGATTATTCATTTAACTGAAAACACCGATACAGCAATCAACTGGGAATCATAACATACAACTATAGTATGCCAACCATTTGATGGACTCATAAAAACATCAACGCTCCTTTTTCTTTGAAGTGGAAAGAAAATGTAGCAACATCAAGCTCAGTCATTGCTATTACAACAACAGTAATTACCAAAGTTCTTAATAAGTGTTCGATGAAGTTGCAAACTACTAAAGATAGAAACTAAGTAAAAAGGAAACAGTTCACAAACATGACTGACAACATTTTTCGAAATCAAACTAAAAAAATGCACCCCAGAAAAGATAAATGCTCTCATAAAGCAAAAAACGCCATTTAAAGCACACATACCTCATATGTTGCTGGGATACATGAAAACCCTTACCCTAGCTCCCTGTAAAAGATAGAAGAATCATCACACAAGCTAAAGATGTCCATAATATAAAATGTTCCCAAAGGTTCTATTGTCTATTCTACCATGGATTTGGGAGGCAAGTTTGACTTGAACTTGGCGCGCACGACACCACTGTTACCGTGAGCCCGGGCAACTTTCCCCCAAATGCACCGATAGTGTGATCCATTCTTCTTCACCTTCGCCTTGTAGATGTAGGCCATGCGCTTACCGGCATACCATGCTACCTCCTCCTTGGTGTTGACTCCCTCGATTTGGATCAAAGACGTATTTGGGTACTGATTAGACTTCGACCTGTTTCAACAAGAGAAATGCCCGCTACCTCAATAAAAAAGGTAGTGCACGAAGCAAAGCCACAGGGCCAATAACTTGTATTTCACAAACGCTACAACTCGAACACGAATTCTTTCCCCTTTTCCTCATCTAAACCAGCCAATAGCTAGAGATTTCACCCAAAACTACAACAAATCACATCCGACCACAATTCAGATCAGCCGCCACACCCTTCCAACACGAAGATTCACCTCGACAGTCCCACTAGAGTCGCTCCCCATTGAAACTAGCTCATTCACATTGCGAAATCAAGCGATCCGTGACCGAAATCCCAAGCCAAAATGAGGCTACACTACAAACCAATCGTGCGGCCAACACTCGTATCCAGACACCATCACATCGAAAGACTTTCCAACACAAACACGCAACAAGCAGCACGAGAAAGCTCACTGGATTGAACCCACATCCCTACTCGCGCGCCTCTCCCAAGCATTAAAAAAAACAGCAACAGGCGGTACTAAGAATCGATGAGGAACAGGGCACACGCACCTCTTGTACCCGAGGATGGTTCCCCTCACGTAGAGCCTGCAATCAAATGGAGAAAAACAAAGCGATTAGCCTTTATAGCAATGGAAGAAGACGACCAAATACAAGAGCACGACGAGGGGAGATGCGGAATCGCAGACCTGACTCTCTCTCCCTGGCGTCCCTTCACCATGGTCGCTTCTCTGTCTCTCTGGAGGCTGGGCTCTTCCGCCTTCCGCTGCTTGACCGATTGGCGACGCCGATGCAAATCCTCAAAACCCTAGCTCCACTTCGCGATTTTATAAGGAGTTTCGCCTCGGATTAATTTTGGGCCGTCGTCTAGGGCTCCTTCTTGGGCTTGGCCCATACGTTGAAAAATGAAATGGGCTGAAAATTCAGGTAAACTTAGCAAATCAAGATGCTAAAAAATTTAGAGATAAATGTATTGAAAATCAAAGAATTTATCAATAAAATATAATTTAATTCTAAAAATTTCAAAAAGTGTAATTAAATCTTAAAAATTGTTATAAAAGTGTAATTGAGTCTTAAAATTTTTTAAAAAATGTAATCAAATCTTAAAATTTGTCAAATTGATCAAATCATTTTATTGATAGCATTTTTTGAAAATTTTAGGATTTGATTGCATTTTCATGATAATTTTTAAGACTTAATTGTACTTTTTGAAATTTTTAAAACTTGATTGCACTTCCGTGACAAGTTTTAGGATTTAATTGTACTTTTTAAAAATTTTAGAACTTAATTACATTTTCATGATAAATTTAAAGAGTTATAATGCACTTATCCCAAAAAAATATGAGAAAAAAGAGAAAAGAAAAGGGGGAAAAAAGAGATAACAAGAAAATTGGAAGTTTTGGCTCAATTGTTTCATGAAAAATTTGCCATTTGGAAAAGATTTTATAAATTTCAATTGAGAAAATGAGTTAATAAGAAAAATTGGACAACTATGGATAAATTGATTACTTCAAAACAAAAACAAAACATGAAAACATTGGAACATTATAAGCAGAGTTTATTTTATGTTTTTTATAGTGCAAAAATGATTCTCATTCTCTACAATTTCAGATTAATTGAACGATACTTGGAGAATAAAATATTTATTAGGCAATTATTTAGGGATATCTAAATTTTCATTGATAATAATTAATTTTCTCTTATTCGTGCTATATAGTTAGAAATTTCATGGGGCCTTGAGTTGAGCTGGTCTGAGCATTCAAGGATTCGCCATGGCCTAATGCTTATTGGGCTTGGCCCATAATTTGAAAACTGAAATTGGTTTGCAGGTTTGGATACATATAGCAAATCCAAATGTTGAAAAAATTGAAAAAATTGAATAAAAGAAAAACAAGGGCACAATAAGAGTATTGGGAGTTCGATTTTAGTTGCTTTGCAGAATTCCTACAATTCGATTTTTTTTTAAATTTATATTATTTATATTGTTTGGAAAATTGTCACTACCTGAATTTTTTAAACAATTTAAACCTCAAGCTAATAAATAATTTATAATGATATAATCAAGACTCCATGTAGAGGAGATACTCCCCTCCTTTTGCTAAATACTCTAATCAAATCCTCAAAGATATCTTCACATGTGCAAAACAAAATATTTTTGAGCAAGCCTAAACTTGATAAATAAAATACATAAGTCTAAGATAGGAAACATTTTTACCACTCGACTCGAGGGCACAAAAGCACAGTAACAATTAGATGAGTTATATACCACATAACATTTCGAAGAATCACTATAATTATGAAATGGCAATCACTCATTTGACAAAAAGTACAATATATATTAATCTCATTTTTTTTTTACATACTAACATAAAATAATCTGATCACTTGAGGACAAGAACATGTATTCTACATCATTCAAGCATTTGTAATGCAATTGCAATCTATTTTGTTGACCATTTATAGCATAGATTTACCAATATGTCAAGAATGCAAATATTCCGTTACATATGCACAACGGCTGTTTTAAATAGTGCTTAACCATGTCAAATTTCCTAATCATTTGCTCCTTTCACTAATAAGGAGAGCAACTTAATCTAATAACAAGTATTCAGTAATAATTTTCAAACATACTGTTTAAATTTATTTAAGATGTAACTTGTGCATCAAATAACTATTATGATGTATGCAACAAATTATAGTCATGGTATGATATTAAGCTTAACACTCAAATGCATATAGATAAACTAATTCATAATGTGCATTTACTAGATAGCAACTCACGGATATACATAAGTATTTACTCCCTACTTACTACTAATTAGGATCCATCTCAACTAACTAGGAGTCACCGCCACCAACTCATGAGGATGAAATCATAAGAACTTCTTTGCCCCCACCTCTTAGCCCATTTATCATGAGTGTCCTTTACATTAGCAAGAATAAATATATCACTGTACATTCATATGATGGTAGCTATATATTGTGTCATGTATGAATCATAAAACTTCATGTCATTTTAACCTTGCGGAAATTCGTCTTAAATGTTACAGCATTTGTCTTTTCCTAGAGTCTTAAACACATATTTTTAAGAGGGAGTTTGCTCTCTACCGTGGCAAAGTCTTCATCAAATGGCATCAATTACATACAAGTCATTACGACATAATAGTTGTCTTTTTTTTTTTTTTTTTTTTTTTTTTTTTTAAGCGCGCACACGCTACTCTTGCCCGCGCCACACAGGGTAATAGGGTAAGTCACCCTATGACCGACACTCGACCTTTTAATAGTGCGCACACACGGTGCTAGCCACCATGTCAATCATCAATCATCGATGGAACCAAATATCCATTTTTGTTATCATTCGCAAACCCACTCATAAAACAATCATTGCTCAATAAATAATATCAGCAAGTGTAAGACCGTGACAACATAATAAATGCCCAAATATTTAAAAAAAATCAAATTAATAACACATTAATCTCTTAGCATTTTTAATGTAAATAGTGATAATCAAATAATTAAGTGCACTTCAACGTATAAATCTTCATCCTCTAAACATCATGCCATCAACAATTAATAGAGAACTTTTGCAAATTCATAAATCATTGAGATGAATTTTCCTTCAGACCATCAACTATAATATAACCCAAGTAACTAATGTAATTTTCATTTCTAAACCCATGCCTTCATTAAGTTCACCTTAATCATCAAAACTAGATCTAATTTCCTATAAACTAAATCGTATCGGCACCAACACACAACATGTGGCACAACACGTCGACACATCATTTCTAAAAAAATAAAAAATTCTAACACATTAGGGCTTGTTGTATATTAAATGTATATTTTTATATATACATGTTAAATTATCATTTTTATGATTATTTCAATCAAATTAATTTGCTTCAAATTTACAAATAAACAAATAATAAAAAAGAGCCGACGATGAATTTACAATGAATTTACATTGAAAACAATAATTCACCATTCGTTAATATCATTTATTATTTCAATTTGATAAATTCATACAACTTAGAGGAAAAAAAAGTCAATCCACACTTTGGACTCGCGTGTCAAAGCGTGTCTAAAAAGAATAGAAAAAAGAACTTTGAGGTAAATTATATGTCACGGGAAGTGAGTCGAAAAAAAAAAAAAAAGAAAACTAGATTCTTCTTCTTTTTCCATTATTATTTTCATTATTTTTTATTATTTTACATATTTATATTTTGACTCCTCATTTATTGAAATTTTTTATAATTGATCCTTTATGTTACGGACATGAGGTTTTCGTAACCAAGGGACCATGCAGGAACAACAAAGAACGCCCCAACTCCCCTAAGGGTTCTCCAAGAGCTTCTGGGAAGGTTCCTAGGGACAGGTGAGGCGATAATTACATTGAGGTCTAGAATTCTCTTGGTATAAATGCCGTTAATTAGTAGGTGGAGAGATTGGATCTCATTCATCGAATCAAATAACCATCAATAGTTGTCAGATGGTTAATAGTATAAGAAGGGGTGCCCTCCCCTCATTGTGTCCATCCAACTACTCAATAATGTAATCTAAAGTTACTTTTCTTCTAGAGCTTCTTTCTCTAGAAACTTTCTATCTCTACGATTCAAGTGAACTTGAGTGATCATCGATCCGAGAAAAAAGATCAATCATTTCTTTATTTACGATATAGGTGAGTTTGAGTGATCGATTGATTTGAAAAATAATTGATTCGAAGAAGGCTTGGTTTAGGCACTCTAACAATCCCAAGCAATCCAAGAAAGCATAAGTTGTCACATGATCTTGATCCCAAACAATTGGCCCATGACACGTACTTGTTGAAATCATGCGTTGGAATTCCAAATCGAGAGTTAGGAGAATTGACTAAGTGTTGGATTTTCGGACACATATTGACTGAGTATCGGAGAGTATCAAACATGTGTTGAAATGTCCAACATGATACAAAAGCTCTTAAAGTGTGTCGATACTTCTTAACCTATAAATCATATTTTCAAAATTATATAATTGCCCCAATAAAGTTTCTCATTTTACAAATTTTACTCAACTTCCAATCTTCAATTTATCAAGCCACATAAATTAAACTACATATTTAAAGGCCAATCAATTGTTATCTAGAATGTATGAATATCATTTACACAATAGACATGTTGCAAATTTTATGAAATTACCAAAACAGCCCATTTTAAAATTAATTGTGCAATTAAGTCCAATTTCATATGATATCTCTTTGTTTATAAAGTTATAATTATATTTTATAAAATTTATAAAATCTTTTCCGGATGGCAGTTTTTCATGAAACAACCAAGCGGAAACTTCCAATTTTCTTGTTATCTCTTTTTTTCCCTTCTCTTTTCGCTTTTTTTCTCATATTTTTGGGATAAGTGCATTATAACTCCTTAAATTTATTATGGAAATGCAATCAAGTTCTAAAACTTTCAAAAAGTGCAATTATGTTCTAAAACTTGTCACGAAAATGTAATCAAGTTCTAAGAATTTCAAAAAGTACAATCAAGTCTTAAAATTTAGGAAGAATGTCATGAAAAATCCCAAACTTTGCCCCATTGTAACACATTTACCCTAAATTTTTTTTGTGACACAAAAACCCCAAACTTTGCCCGTGTGACACATTTACCCTAAATTTTTTTTTGTGACATAAAAAACTTTTATTGCGAAAGGCATTTACCCCAAACTTTTATTCTTTTAATTTTTATTTTTTCTTTTTATTTTTTTCTTTTTATTTTTCCTTTTTCTTTCTTTCTTTTTCCGCCGGAGGAGCGCCGGCGTCGACCCTTGCCCGACTCAGGTGAGGGTTGCCCTCCCAAGATCCGGGTGGGGGCCGCCCTCGGGGGCCGTCGCCTTGGCCTAGTAGGTGAGGGCGCCCTCCCAGATCCGGCGGGGGGGCCACCCTTGGCGATCGATCGCGCCTCGGCCGGCGTCGAGTCGACCGACGCCCGGCAAGGCGGCCCCGCCGAATCTGGGGAGGGCAGCCCTCGCTTGAGTCAGGCAAGGACCATCGCCGGTGCTCCTCCGGCGGAAAAAAAAAATAGAAAGAAAGAAAAAGGAAAAAATAGAAAAAAAGAGTAAAAGACGAAAATGCCCTTCAGAATAAAAGTTTTGGGTAAATGTGTTACACGGGGCAAAGTTTGGGATTTTTTTGTGTCACAAAAAAAATTTTTAGGGTAAATGTGTCACACGGGGCAAAATTTGGGATAAATGTATCACACAGGGCAAAGTTTAGGGTTTTTGGTGTCACAAAAAAAAGTTTAGGATAAATGTGTCACAAAGGGCAAAATTTGGGGTTTTTCGTGGCATTAACCCTAAAATTTATTATGAAAGTATAATCGAGTCCTAAAATTTTCAAAAAATGCTATTAGTTGATTTGACCAATTTGACAAGTTTTAGAATTTAATTATATTTTTTTAAAATTTTAGGACTCGATTGCACTTTCATAACAAGTTTTAAAATTTAATTACACTTTTTGAAAGTTTTAAAACTAAATTATATTTTATTGATATGTTTTAGGATTTTCAATACACTTATCCCTAAATTTTTTAACTTCTGGATATGCTACGTCTACTCGAATTCTCAGCCCATTTCATTTTTCGATGTATGGGTCAAGCCCAAGAAGGAGCCCTAGACGACGGTCCAAAATAATCCGAGGCGTAACTCCTTATAAAAGCACGAAGTGGAGCTAGGGTTTTGAGGATCTACATAGGCGTTGCCAATCGGTCAAGCAGCGGAAGGTGGAAGAGCCTAGCCTCCAAAGAAGCGACCACGGTGAAGGGATGCCGGGGAGAGAGAGCCAGGCCTGCGATTCCAATCAAATTAGGGCTTGTTGTATATTAAATGTATATTTTTATATATACATGTTAAATTATCATTTTTATGATTATTTCAATCAAATTAATTTGCGTCAAATTTACAAATAAATAAATAAA
The DNA here is from genome assembly GCA_014182845.1 of Corymbia calophylla. Taxonomy (NCBI): domain Eukaryota; kingdom Viridiplantae; phylum Streptophyta; class Magnoliopsida; order Myrtales; family Myrtaceae; genus Corymbia; species Corymbia calophylla. Next base: position 5,067,817 of record CM024697.1, on the reverse strand, counting down.
AAAGCCGATGATGAATTTACAATGAATTTACATTGAAAACAGTAATTCACCATTTGTTAATATCATTCATTATTTCAATTTGATAAATCCATACAACTTAGAGGAAAAAAAAAATCAATCCACATTCTGGACTCGCATGTCAGAGTGTGTCTAAAAAGAATAGAAAAGAGAACTTTGAGGTAAATTATATGTCACGAGAAGTGAGTCAAAAAAAAGAGAAGACTAGATTCTTCTTCTTTTTCCATTATTATTTCCATTATTTTTTATTATTTTACATATTTATATTTTGACTCCTCATTTATTGAAATTTTTTATAATTGATCCTTTATGTTACAGACATGAGGTTTTCGTAGACATGAGGTTTTCGTAACCAAGGGACCATGCAGGAACAAAGAAGAACGCCCCAACTCCCCTAAGGGTTCTCCAAGAGCTTCTGGAAGGTTCTGGGGATGGGTGAGGCGGTAATTACATCGAGTTCTAGAATTCTTTCGGTATAAATGCCGTTAATTAGTAGGTGGAGAGATTCAATCTCATTCGTCGAATCAAATAACGATCAATAGTTGTCAAATGGTTACTAGTATAAGAAGGGTGTCTTCCCCTCATTGTATCTATCCAACTACTCAGTAATGTAATCTAAAGTTTCTTCTCTTCCGGAGCTTCTTTTCTAGAAACTTTATATCTTGAACTTGAGTGATCATCGATCCGAGAAAAAAGATCGATCATTTTTCTATTTACGATTCGGGTGAATTCGAGTAATCGATCAATGTAAAAAATAATTGATTCGAAGAAGGCTTGGTTTATGCACTCTAACAATCCCAAGCAATCCAAGAAAGCATAAGTGGTTGCATGATTTTGATCCCAAACGATTGACCTGTGACACGTACTTGTCGAAATCATGCGTTGGAATTTCAAACTTGTGTGTTGGAATTCCAAATCGAGGTTAGGAGAATTGACTAAGTGTTGGATTTTCTGACACGTATTGACTAAGTATCGGAGAGTGTCAAACATGTGTTGAAATGTCCAACATAAGAGTGTTGATACTTCTTAACCTATAAATCATATTTTCAAAATTATATAACTGCCCAATAAAGTTTCTCATTTTACAAATTTTACCCCAACTTCCAATCTTCAATTTATCAAGTCACATAAATTGTATGTTGAATTTGGAAGATATGTGTAGAATTTGAAAAGAATTGCTAGGAGTAAAAAATATTCATTATTTTATAGTTCCATTTGCTCCTGTGATAAATTTTAAATTTTATTTTAATGTCAAATACCATAAATGTTGAACATATATAAGAAATATTATGATAAAAATTTTGATAAAAATTTTAAGAATTGGAACTTCTCACCGAGCAAAATTTACTTTTTTTCATATGATATTTTTTTGTTTATAAAGTTATAATTATATTTTATAATCATAGTATAAATTAGTTTTATTAACATTTACTTCATTGGCGGTACATTTATATGCTAGTTCTTATTTTAAACGAAGAAAATTGCACGATCTTATCCATTATCCATGTACAAATAAATAAAAAATCTTTTCTAGTATAAATCTAAATAACCAATTTGCAAATCTTGTAACCCTTTCCCTCTCAAAACCACACAGTTGGTTCATCCTCACATCGCGCTCTCCCGTTATACCAAAACCGAATGAACACCATAAAGCCAGAAAAAGAGTTGGAGAACCTCTCTCCTAGCTCCAATCCAACTCCATGTCTCCAATTTTTCCTCCTCTACTATAAATGTAAAAAAAATTGTGTTTTTCTATCACGCCCTCTTCTTCTTTCTCGGCCTAAATTTTCAAGTTTGCATCCATGACGAGAAGAAGAGCATTTGAATCACTAGAGAATCGATGGGATGCGCCGAAGACGACGATGTTCATTCACAAAAGAGGGCGCCGTTTTCCAGCGCGAGTTGTTCTGCTCACGACGGTGTTGCTCAGTTTTTGGTTTCTTATCAAAATGGTGATGATAAGCAGATTGAGCCAGATTGAGGGTGTTAACCACCGAGGAGGCATCGGAAATCGTGAGGCGGGTGTCAACGACGCTGGAGGGTCGTCGGACAATTCCGAAGTAAGATCTGTTCTTAGATGTGTCCGTGCGATGCCCTTTGATTGCGATTTGTTTACCGGGGTGCACACGCAAACGAATGCATAGTGATATTCTGTGTTTAAGCTGTCTCTGTTCATGTGCATGATTTTCAGATTTATCTTTCATCATTAATTTAATCCCTCCCCTCCTGAGCTAAGTTCAGGTGTATATTCTTAGACCTATCATTCATTACTTTCCTTTTTTCCCACGTTATAACTCTACGATCGTCTACTGCGTGCATGGAATACGCAATCACGTCGCTGTGCTTTATATTCTACACGCGCTCGTTATATATGTCTGAGCCATGTCAAAAGTATGGTGATTTTCATTTAGGCCATAAGAAATTTTCCTTTTGCTAAGTTTCAGATCTGGATTTTTATCCTAAAAATCAAGGGGAAAGTTTGCATTCCGGCAACTATGGCTGTCTTCAACGATAAGCCTACAAACTACATTTGGTTAACAAATTTGTCGTATTGTGATCAAACCACATGAAGCGTTCTAAAAGCTTTTAATGCATGTTCAGTTTTAGTTTTCTTTTAAAATACTGTGAATCTAATTATGAAATTTTTAGATTCGATTGAGATCAAAATATCATAACAAACATCATTTCAAAATATTTCCCATTCCTTTTGATATAAGGAACTTTTTGTTTTTTTTAGAGCCAATTTTAGTATTTGAACTTCTACCCATAATATCTTTCGACAAACGCTTTGCAAGGTCGAAATTTACTTTAGGGCTAACAAGGATCATACTTCGCTTGACATGTTATTAGTCAAGATTCAATTATCTCAGAAACTGCCAACTGATCCCAAGTTTTTGCCTTTCAGACATCCACAGTGTGGAAGCAGCCGGTTGCGAATGATAGATACTACAAATGTATCAATCGATCAAGGCACGAGACAGGTTCGCCCTTCTTTCCTCTCTAGGCTATGCAATCAACTATAGAAAGGAAAGTGATATTGTACGTAATTCAGAATCTGTTTTGTTCTCCCCCTTTAGGTCCAGGGAACTCGACGAATGGGTATATCTTAGTCCACGCGAATGGGGGATTGAATCAAATGAAAATAGGAGTAAGTTTCCTTAACAATAAAAAGGGCTTCATGTTCTACATTTGGACTTAAATCTCGACAGCCATAAAATCTCGGTTGTGTATCTGTCGTCATCGCAGATAAGCGACATGGTTGCGGTCACTAAGATTATGAATGCCACCCTTGTTCTGCCTCACCTAGATGTCAGTTCCTACTGGACAGATACAAGGTATGCATTGATCGTTTCATTCCAATGCCACAAAGACTATAGAACGAGATCGCCTTTTTATCTTTCTTTTCTTTGTATCTGTAAATTCGTGTGTCGATTATTTGATTCCAATGCCATCCTTGATGATTCAGTGGGTTCAAAGATTTGTTCAACTGGAGGCATTTCATGGATGTCCTGAAAGATGATATCAATATCGTAGAATCTCTCCCACCAAAACTTGCATCAGTGACCCCCCTCAAGAAACCCCCAATTTCCTGGTCAAAGGTACGATTTCGGCCCTACTGTTTTCATTGACTAGAGATCATGGTTTCACTCATCTACCCATTTACATCTAAAAAGTGATTAACACCATGTTTGCAGCCTAGTTACTATAGAAAGATAGCTGAGATATTAAAGCGCCACAAAGTAATCAGATTCACTCATACCGACTCTCGTCTTGTCAACAATGGCCTGGCTGGATCGGTCCAAAGACTACGGTGCCGGGCAATGTACGAGGCGCTTAAATATGAGGATGGAATTGAAGAGCTTGCAAAGAAGTTGATTGGCAGACTTAGAGAAAATGATGAACCATACCTTGCTCTTCATTTAAGGTACTACATAGACATGGTTTTCTCTGAAAAATCATCACTTCATCTTTGTCCTTTTCTAATGACTTTCCACTACTAAATCAATTGACTATGAGTATAATCACAACACTACAGATATGAAAAAGACATGCTTGCGTTTACAGGATGCAACCAGAGTCTTAGTGCAGCCGAGAGCAATGAGCTCGAGCTCATGAGAAATAACACTCCTCATTGGAGGGAAAAGATAATCAATGGAACAGAGAAGCGGCTCCGGGGTGAGTGCCCGATGACCCCAAGGGAGAGTGCGGTTTTCCTCAAGGCACTTGGCTTCCCTTCGACTACCAAGATATATATTGTTGCTGGGAAGACATACGGTCAAAATGGGATCAGTCCGCTTCGGTCCGAATATCCAAATATCTACACACATTCCAATTTGTTCACAGAAGAAGAATTGCGACCATTCAAGAACCGACAAAATAAGCTTGCGGCATTGGACTACATTGTGGCAGTGGAGAGTGATGTTTTTGTTCACACTCATGAAGGAAACATGGCTAAAGCAGTCGAAGGTCATAGGAGATTCGAAGGTTTCAGGAAGACCATCAGCCCTGACAAGTAAGTGCAAAGACTGCTGACGTCTCATACTTATACTTTACATTGCACGTCATTTGTTCAACCTAAATATAATGCACTCCTTATTTAACAACCGATGACACCGATGTTAATTCAAGTTTTATATCATTTAGAGGAAGACTAAATTATAAACATTACCTGGAAATGGTCTATACTTCTTTGTTTTAAGAAAAATAAAATGTGTATATGTCATTTTCCTTCGTATTTAAGTCTAAATGTCATTTTCTTTGATATTTAATTTTAAAGGAATTGCAGGGCTTGATTTGTAGTCAATGTTTTTAATTTAGTCTGAAGGAATTGTAGGGCTTTGATTTGTAGTTTCGATTTTTTTGGCAGAAAAAATTTTGTGAAGTTAATTGATGATTTGGATGGGGGCTTGATATCTTGGGAAGATTTTTCATGGCAAGTGAAGAAGTCACATGAGGATCGTGTGGGATTACCATCCCGTCGACAGCCAGGACAATCTTTCAAATCGGAAGAGAATTTTTATGCAAACCCTTTCCCTGGTTGCATCTGCAATAAGTCTAAATTCCATGTCAAAGCACAAAATGCAATCTTGACACAAAGTAGAAGTAGCTTTTGAGTTGAGAAATTGAAATTTCCAAATCTTGGAGCTGTTGTATATTTGTAAAGTTCAAGCAAATTTTTGCTCTTCAAGTTGGAGATCACGAAAAAAACTGTGAGGATCCGCCATTTCGATTTCATTTTAAGGCTTTTCGAATTGTACATACAATGAAGGACATATTGAATTTATGTAATTTTGATTGGAAATTATTGAATTTATGTAATTTTGGTTTTTTTTTATTTTAAGGCTTTTCGAATGGTAAGAACATATTGAATTTATGTAATTTTAGTTGGAAATTATTAAATTTATGTAATTTTGATTTGAAATTAGGTGGCTTCTTTACTATGGTGATGGGTACTGTGACCACCAGAAAAGAAAAAAAATATCTGATAATGCTTGGTGGGCTCTGTTGATTCTTGAGCCTTGACATTTGGGTTTGTTCTATTAAAATGATTATGACTAGGGAAAAAGAAAGAAGTGGCCAGAATATAAGATATGGTGTACAATTTAGTCAAAATTGGCCATGTATCTTGAAAATTCCATGGAGTATGGGGGAGATAATGGGGTGACTCAATTCTGGATGTTTTTGTTGTCAACAACGGTGAATAAAAGGAAAAAAAAATTGAAATTAGGGTTCTACTTGGATAAATCCCCACAACTTTTTTTTCTGGCCAGAATTTGCTAAAAATATAAATGGGCCAAATGGTTCGGCCTAATGCTGGTTTTATTGCACATCAGATTACATGAAATGAGTCGGATCAAGGGTCGGCCAATTTAGCATTTCTTACATGTGCAACTAGGATCAATGGGTTGACTGATTTAGCGTTTTATTACCTATGCGACAAATGAGGGACGGAGCCCCTATATATACAAGCATAAATTCAACTATAACTATAGATCTCTACTCAATCTAATGGTGAAAATTGCATATCCTTATCTACTCAACTACTAGCATTTATTATAAAAGTGTATTTTTACAATATCGCTTGTTTCTAAGAGTATTCTAGAGTACATGAGAAAACTTCATAACTTATGAGCTTTGAGATCCGCCCATTTTTCATGGATTGATCGTGGTATTTATTTAGAAAGCCTCTACATATTTTTTTGGGCCATACCAGTCTCCCCACCTAATCAGACAACACCCTCATCGCATCTCTTTCAAATCTAGGGACAAGTGATGCACATATAATCTTCATACCAAATAATAATGGTTAAATTCTTCTCTTGAAATCACCAAATAGATACTATTTAGTAGATTTTTCTTAATTGATTTGATGTTTGAATATAAAGTTGGAATACACCAAGAATAGAGATTTCACTATATTCTCTAATTCCCTATTGTATGTAAGACGAATGAAATCGAAAGACCGTAAAAATTGCCTATCATAATAGAAATATCACATAAGCGATTGAAACACCTAGCAAAGAACATATTATTTCTTGTAAAAGAGAAAGGTAATTGGCACCAGAGTGCATCATGACAAGGTCCCAAAACACTCAACAGTGCGTCACAATCAAAATTTCACGTGATCTCCAATTCGTGGCTGAAATTGAATTTGAGATTGAATAAAGAGAAAGCAAAACCCCAATAGTCTCTCATTATAGTTGGAGAGAGAGGGAGAGAGCAGTACTGGAAATGGGAAGGATCTAGTTGAGGAAGAGAGAATTTTGAAGTTGGAATAGGAAGGAGGTAACGTCAAGGAATTGGGCCCCATTTGAAGGTAGCAATTCCAATCCCTCGTGCAGTTGAAATATCATAATCTCTCTCAGGTTTCTCCTTTGTCATCTTCCCCATGTCCTTCCCTAAAGTTTTTGTAGTCCAAGGAGGAGACATCTTAGAATTGATATGTGGGGTGTTGAAGACAGTCTGTACCGTCTAGTGCCAAAAAATTCCTCTCGCTTGGACCCATTTTTTTGGTGCTCTTTTTTTCCCAATTGCATTTATTTTCGTTTCAAGCTTTGATGACCTTTCTGTGCAGATATCTAATCCTATAACAATGGAAAATCGCAGGCATGATGGGGAAGTGGAACCCATGGTTTCATATAAATAAAATAAGGGAATTAATGGCAAAATGGCTATGAATGTTTGCACTTATTTAGATTGAGAATCATTTTCTCAAAGCATTATCTGTGTAACTTGATTTTCTCATGTATATGAGATCCCACTCGAGGAGGAATATATTGAAGGATGGACAGAGAGATATATTATAATCTATGCTTTTTATATTTTACGTTCAGTAATGCCAACCACACTCAGATAATGGCTATGCATATGTATTTTCTAATGAAAGCATACCTGATGTTTCTTTATGAGATATCTAATCCAACAAATATTTATGGTAAAGAAAAGTCTCAAGATTTTGAGTACTTAGAGAGAAGGTTGGTACCATGTGAGGAAAGGAATCATACATAGAAAAACACTAAGATACGGTTTTAATTGCTGAGGAAAAGTACTTAGAGAGAATGTTGGAGGCATGTGATGAGAGAGGCACACCAAAATGCATGCCCTTGAAAAACGCTATTATTCATAGAGAGGTTGTGGTTTGAAGGAGGGTTTATTCATTTTATTTTATCTTTTGAGCACCCATCATGTGCATGATTCCTCATTTTGAGGTCCCAACTTTGGAAGAAAAAAAGAGATCCTTTAGTGACACTTCTCATTTGCTTTGGATTCTGATACTACCTCATAAAGCATTTGGGTTTTAAGCTCTTGATTCAAGCTGTATTATTCTGTCTTAAAGGACAGTGTGATTCAATTCTTGTAGATGTAGCAAATTTCTTGGGGAAGCAAAGAATAGAAACAGGTCAAGTTAATTTGGTCTCCCCAGAAAATGCGTGATCCACTTTTAGGGTTTAGCCTCCTCCTCCTCTGCTCCTTCCATGCCCATTGGAGCATATGGTGCTTCTTTTTGCCCTATACAAACTTATATAAACTCAGCTGATAGGTTCGGCTAATCACATTCTAATAACAATGGGTCTGTCACTAAATCTCAATTAAAAGGACATGGACGACTTTGTGTGTTTCGTGCATATTGTAATTGATTTTGTGTACCATGTTAGTCTCAAACTGCAACTTTTATGAGGTTTTGTGACATGCTACTGAAGTTGTCAAGGCACCACTCGAAATCATCTGGAAATTATCACAAGAGAGATTGCAAACACATTTCAACATACGTAACTCAAAATGGTCGACATTCATGGTTTTCGCAGTTTAAGAAAATAATCACACAGAAATACTAACTGATCTTGCATTAGTATCACAAATTAGAGAAGCATAAAACTGAAGCACGCATCAATTCTTAGACAGCCTTTCAAGAAAAATCATCCGGACATGGCACTTGATTACTTGCATCACTTGCATCACTTAACAAGATCAATGGAAGAGAAGGGCATTATCAAAGGAGCGAAACAAATCAAATCAATTGTCGGAAGCATCTGTAGATGAGATTGTTCTGAAATGGCGGTTATTTACTGAGCAAAACATAGATAGAGATTATTACCATTGTTGCCATCAGAAGCTACTCCATTTCCCCAGTCTATAGACTCCATTTTTGTTCGCGAATCAGTATAGATTGAAATGAGCAAAACATTTTACGCGGGTTTCGAGCAAGCAACATGTGTACTAATTCATTCATTCACCAATTATAACACAATAGATATGTAAAGGCAAGTGAGACACCAACATAATATCAGAACACTTCACCAATGCTAAGATACGGTTTTAATTGCAAATATGGATAAACCAAACCATCAAAGTATGCTTCAGTTTTAAATTGCTGAGGAAAAGTTCTTCCACATAAAAATTCCTTGATGATCCATGACGATTTTAAAAGACTGTTAGGCTAAGTAGTTAGAAGGTTAAAAAAAAAAAAAACCGAAGCAATTTGGGTTGGTCGAATCTCTCTTTTTTCTATGGCCAAAGCCTCATAATCTAAGAGATATCTTCTGTTCATGATCAATATGATTTTCAGCTACCAAGAGACCAATTTTTGCTTTCCAGCGGATAAAAAAAGCCAAGAAAAAGAAAGAACATCCATGAACATACCCAATACCTACTTTCCCACAAGTGGAGTTAATGCATGAAAAATAACATGTCCATACCAGAAAGTAAGCCCCAGATCAGAATTCACGCACAGTATCACATCTTATATAAGCAATTCAAGTGGGTGGTGTTCGGTAATTGCCACAAGCCAGGATATGGAAGTCAATTGAGAAGGTCTTCATCAACCTCAACTTACTTGAATTCCACGTTTTTCACATTGCACGGCTTCGCTTGGTCTCCTCCTGGCCTTTTCCTCCGGTGAGCTTTTCCGGCGATGCACGAGTCGCCGGATCCATTCTCGACGAGAAGATCATTAGATTTGAAGCCACTAAAGGAGGTATCCAAAGGGATAGCATGATCCAAAATCCAAATATGTGGGAGGTGTTCGTGAGTGCAGAGATGGGATCAATGCGATCCCTTTGGATGCCTCCTTCAGTTGCAGTAGGAACTCATCTCTCTCCCTTTCTCTCTCAAACTCTCTCTCTCAAACGAACAAAGTTTGGCAAGGTGGGTTCGGAGTGAGGCTCTGAATATAAAAGAGAACAAATGCTGTACCAAAGGCAACAAAGATGATCTTTTTTCCTTTCTTTTTTCTTTTTTCCCTAGCAAAAGAAAAGGGCTGAGGAAGATTATTTTTTCCTCCCTTTTTTATTTATTTCAATATATACTAACCCCCTTGCACAAAAATAATAAAAAAACTTTTGTATTCTTTTTTGAAAGATGAGATGATGATCTCAAGGAGTTTTAGAGAGATTTTTCTTTTATTAATTTTTTCCTGTAGACCCCATTCTCTAGTTAACCAAACACATGGACAAAAGTTTTCAAAATGAGTGGGTCAGCCAAGCTCTTCTTGGAAAATCCCCAACAAGTTTGATGACAATATTCAGAAAATAGAATATTAAATTAAATTGCATAAAGATCTCATGTAGCGTGTGTCCTTTTTTCCATTCGAGTTCTGTGGTCCAACCCATGTTCCCTCCCCCTTCTCACCCACCAAACCCTCTTTTATGCTTATTTCACAAGTAACGCATTCTCATACGCATCATTCATTCATTCATCCATTCACTAATCCAACCACCAAGTCATTTCCTTTATGTGATTTTCGATTAGCTACGCGGATTACACGCGCTTTTTCGAGTCAATCGCAACGATAGTTCCCAATACTTACACCCGATGCTCACGGCATCTGCTTGTTGTAGCACAATCATTAAATCAGTGGGTATCTTGTTTAATCAATACCTGCTCATATGAAATTACCGGGATATAAACGATGCGGAGATTATAGATTAAGTTGGATTGCATCAGTCATTCATTCACCACTTTTTCAAAACTAGGATCGATAAACAAATCGGTCAATGATTTGATCATATGATTGACACCCTATAACTAAAAAAAAATAAAATCGTTCGGCGGATCCAAAGCGATCCGCTTTGGACTGTGGGGGCTCGAATTCAACCTTACTTGGTCAAAGTTGCAATGACATATAATTTAAGTTGTTAATTAAATCTGGTCAGATTGAGTAAACTATCCGCCTTGGAAACTTAAATAAGCACATCCACAGAGAGAGAGAGAGAGAGAGGGGCGAAAAATCTACACACATCCAGGGATCGGGATTGATGAAAGAGATTGATGTATACTATTATTTTACAATGCATCTCGGCGATATAAAGAAATATTTCCCTTCCTGCTTGATAATTACGGATTAGAAGTTAATGATCTTTGAAGAAGTTTTCCTGGATATGTGTCTGCGAAGGGGGAAGAAAGGTCAAATTCTCCTAGTTTCCGGGCATTTTCTATATGGGTAATTGTCTATACCTGCAATCAAAATTTAAAAGAAAAAAATCGAGAAAATAAAAGTGCTCATATGCGAATCTCTCTTTTTGTTTTGGGGGGTTTAAATTCAAATATGCTAATTAATTAAGGGGGGTCAAATTTTTTTTTCTTATAAGATCAACCCTAATGGGGGGTGGTGCACATGGGTCTAAGTAGGGTCTCATGCACTAACATGGAGTCGCGAATAGGTGTCTGCTTGCATTGGATTAGTGATGACATTATGGCTAAGCATTTAAATTATGCTAGGCCACGCCATGACCACATGGAATTAAACTGAAATTAGTGAGATTGTTCTTTGAATAATAATAATAATAATAATTATAGCCGGGCTATCAATTGTCTAGAAAACTCTACGCTTAGTACTTAAATCCGATTGTTGACTGACGCGCTATCATTTTGCGGCATCATTGCATTATTAGTACTAGCAAAGTTCTTGATTGATGACGATTCGGAGGATCGAAGACAAATGTTATAATAATTAGAGTCTAAATAGGGTTGATTTATATGAGATGATGGAAAGGACCCCGCAGGATTAGTTGGTTGACGAGATGACTCGAGTTTCGTGCATCAAGAAGTCTAAGTTCTTAAGTTCAATATATCTCACGGTGTAATCCTACCGGCCGGGTCCGAGGGCCGAGCTAGGACCGGTTTAACTCTTGGCTGGGGCCGTACTTAGTTGGATGTTCCTAAATACTTCACTCCAGTAATCAATAGTCATGTAGAGTATTTGTAACTAGGAGAGTGAGGAAGAGAAATGATACACCAAAATTCAAAAGCAAGTTTTAATGTTTCTTCATAAGAATAGTCAACCAAAGCGAAGCCAAATTTATGAGAACCTAGCAAAAGATGGCATTAAACTCTACTTATTATCATGTGGTACGTGAAGACTTTTTCTAGATGGATTATGTCCCTTAAATGTTATTATTGAGTGCATCCCGTTGCAATCATTCATAGGGGGAAGCAGCTTCATCAACCAAACAGTAGAGGCCAAAAAGAAAAAGAAGAGAAAAGACCCAATTGGATTCAGCAGTTCTCTAGGGCTAGTGCAAGGCCTCTTCAGTCTTCACCAGACTATTAATACTGAATAAATTCCAACAATGACCTTTCATAACCTTTCACTGGCATAAATAATTAAAAGTGCATTACACTGAAAACAATAGTGATGCAGTTTCAAGTAGAATGTACTGCATGATGTGGCAGCTGCAAGAGGAAAAGCTCCAGTTGTAGTCTTGCAAGAACTTTCTCCACAAGAATTTTTGTCAGTCAGTGAATGTCAGTTTCTTACTAATTTCTGACATATTATTGTGTTTGCCTTTATCGGTTACTTGAATTGAATGGGATGAAATTTTCTGGAGCTGCTGCTCTTTTCCAATTTTCATCACAAACTTTTGTGAAATGCTTGGAGGACTAGTCCTCTGTGAATGACCCATCAGAACTAGTTCCTTCTTTTCCTTATAATGTCAAAGGAATATGGAACCAACGCTCAGCAGTGGCAGCATCTGTTGGCTTTTCTTCCCATTCAAAATTCAATCTCAGCCATTTGATGGCCATCTCGATCTCAGTAGCCCTCAGTGCTAGAGGATTACATTGACTCCTGATGATCATGATGAATGGTGCTAGATCTTGTCCACACTAGTGAAGCAAACATGGGCCCACAATCACAGTCCATAGTCTCTCTCTCTCTCTCTCTCTCTCTGGTGCTTACATAGACCCCACCACATATAATGTTTTTACCCTTCTGTTGCCCATACAGTTGGGTGGGTGGTGGGTAAAATGTGGCTGGCTCTGAGGCTGATATTGTTGTGTGTGTGATGTGATGTGAAAGTAAAGGTTTGGTTGCTTCTTTGGTTCACGTCCTTGTCAACCCAAGAGTGCGAGAGCTCTTACTACATGTGTCCCTTCTTTACAGGACACGAAAGCTATTCCCACCCAGAACTTGTATCCCATCTGAAAGGACACAGAGGACTCTCTTGGTGAACTTGCCACTGGTGTTTGCCCATTTCAATAGCATCTTTCGAGTTTCTCTCTCTCTCTCTCACTCTCTCACAACCACTTCTGTCCTGTGAAAATGGAAGAGAATCTTACGGTCACGACATGAGAGAAATGATCACAACAGTCACAACATGGGAGAAATGATAACAACAATTTTCCCATGAAAGAGAGTGTCTTGAGAATTTTCACCCTATCAATGAATGGGAAAAGACCCTTAAGTGGGTTGAAATGGGTCTGTTGCCACAACAGCTGTAATGAGTGTCAATTGCATTATTTCTTATTACATGGAGCTTTTGCTTGTTGCTAATTCAATTTTTGGGTTTTTCCATGGAAATCCTCTACTGGTGGTCCCAAACAAACAGCTAATACCTTTCATTCTCGATTGAATATTTCGGGGGGTGTGATTGGACCACAGCCCTGCTGGCATCATTCTGTATTATTGAAAAAAACATTCAGTGCTCCGTTCATCATTATGAGTGACTTAGCTGCACGTAGCCGAACAGTTAATATTCCCGAAAGATCCTAGCTGGAAAACTTCGCGAAAGAAAAACAAAACCGATTATGTAAGATGTCTCTTTTTCTCCTCCTTTTGCCTTACTGATTCACATGGAATTGTGGTCGGAACTTAGAGCTCAAATCTTTTCTCTGTGCATAGAACAAGTTTTATCTTCCACCCCAATGCTGAACGAAAGGCAAAAAATAAGGATAACCAGGTTGGCTCGACAGCGAAAGAACAGACATTTGCATAAGGATTATTGGCTTCATCAAATTGGTGTGCTACTTCACGGGTCTCCGTTCATCTATTCGAGGTGATTATCTGTTATTTACCCCCAAACGGAATTGGCAAAAAATTCTTTAAAAAAAAAAAAATTCCCAGGAAGCTCTCTAAGTCAACTTGGTGATCTTTAACTGTAAAGTTGCTGCAACAACCGAAGTTGAAATAAAAATTTAGAGGGGTAGAGAGAGAGAGAGAGAGAGAGAGAGAGAAAGAGAGAGAGAAGGTGGTTGCAACAACAGCTCTTTGATGATGCTGAGTCAAAAGCATTACAGACATGCCAAGCCAGTGTGAGAAGATTTTAATGAATGGCACTTGATGGGTACATGATTTCCTTGTCATGCTTGTCACTATTTGCAGGATACATAAAGATATATCTTTTTTTAATTTTATTTCTAGAAGCAGAGGATTCTCTGTTAGATATGTTTCAACCACATCATTACCCCTAATTAGTTATACGCCTTTTTATAAATGTTGCTCATCTTCCAAATTCAAAAATTATATTTCCCTGAAAATCTTCAAATTTGTCCTCATTCTTTTAAGACTGAAAGATAAGATAAAATGTCCCAGCTGTGTTGTTATTACTATTTGCACTGTTAGCTACTTCAGGTCCATAAGGTACTCACCTGTTGTTTTCTTCTTGGCTAGCACACGGTTTTCAATGTCACATGCATTCAATTTAGGATGGGTCTTCAAGTTTGCTCCGTAAAAGGACAATTTCAGATTAGGCCGGCTGAGGACATCTTTTCGTACCCCACAACTTAATAACTCGTTTGGCTAGGATGTGTATGGCTTCACCCGCGTTGTAAGGTAATAATGACATATTCTATCAAATGCTTTTTGAACACCCGATTGACCATGTTTTGAGCATATTATGCAATCTCCCAGCTGTACTTATATGTTGGGTTACTGTCTGAAGCGGACCAAGTCCTCAAAATATGTTCCTAAGTTGATGCTTGAGTGCGACGATTTGAATGGAGCCTTCGAGCAAGAAACAAACATACTTGCTGATTAAGCAAGATTTGGGAGATTTAGGGTGCGAATGATAATCATTATCTTTCAGGAACAATTTTTAGTCGAAAATAGTTTTTCTATTTTTATCCCCAAATGAATTTATGAGTAGAGACATGCGTTTAATAATGATACAAAATTTTCGAAAAGAAATTCGTTTGATAGGCCTTAAAATTTTTGGGTGACGAGCAGCCGGTGGTGGCCTTGAGCAACGAGGGTGAATAATGAGAAGTATTTTTATTTTTATTTTCGTTCCATAAATAAAAAAAATTAGAAATTTCTACTTCTCATTTCTATTTCAAAACTATTCCGAGGCTAAAATTGTGTCCCGAAAAACTAATTTATATTCCAAACTTGTTTTAGGAAATAGTAAATAGAAAAATAGAAAAACAGAATGATTATAATTTGTTGCCTTATTTAGTGGTATTCGTATTCACCCAAATGTGAATATGTTTGTAATCATAAAATAATTTGGTCGGTCCTTTTTCCATGACGGGAACTGGGACTCCTGCATACGGCATGTTGCATCGTGATCTCTTTCCTTCCTCTAATCGGCGTACTTACTTTATTAAACCCAAAGGAATTAACGTACGTTTCCGTCCAAGTGAAAAAGATAAACATAAGAAGGGCAACTTTTGGAGGCGACTCAAGCTGGCACATTAATTAAAAGAAGACCCCATTTGCACATTCCAATCCAAAGGCTTTGCAATGTAAACGCCCCGCTAAGATGGGCATCTCTTGCTTTTTAACACCATGATTAGGAGGAATAATGGCATTGTGCACCATCCCCGTTCCATGTGCCTATCTTCTTTAATCATAACTCATGGAAGTCCAACGTCCTTTGACCTTCTCTTGATAATTACTATCTCGTTATGATACACCTACTTTCATCTTTTTCAACATCAAATGGCCGGTAGAAGAATCATCAGCAGTGTAATAAAGCCAAAAGAAAAGAGAAAGATAAAGAGTTTGAAAGATGAATGATCACGCCTTTAAATCTTTGTTGGCTTCTATCTTCCCCCCAAAAGGGGAACCGACCCTTTAGTGAAACTGCTTTGGCAATGTCATTGTGGTCCTCTGGAGAGGGACTGATCGGTGAAAATTGTGGCTTGGCGAGTCACAAATCTTGGGTAGTAGAAGAACTTGTGTCATTGTGCACTTTGTTTGGTTGGAAACTAGGCATGCACATCTCTTTTTTGGAGGAGCCACTCTTGTTCCCCTTTTGTTGGTGATGATCCAATGGTGTGAGCTCACTTCTTTGTCGTCCTTTCCTACTTTTTTAGAAACACATCAAAGATTTCGAGATGGTGCACTGACGGTGGAGAATCATTTTTCGTGCCGAAGACACGTATAGAGTTTTGCGCATGCTAAGTAACTTTGAGATACACGTATAATGACGTGTATAACGAGCTCTAATTACGTGTTGGAAAAGATTCCCTTATTTAATTTCCCATTTACGGCGTGATATATCATTTAGTACGGAAAAATTGTAGAAAATAGAGAAGAAAGAACTTGAATGGCACGACACCTTTGTCACCCTTTTGTCACCCCGTGATGGAAGAAGCAATTTCATAATTTCTTATATGTGAAGATATGTTGTTAGGTGAAGTTTTTTCAATTTTATTGTTCCATAATACTATATAGTCAAAATATATCCGAACTAATTAAAATAAAATAAAAATGACGCATTTCAATATGAATATTCAAATATATAAAGCGTTATGAATTCACTAGACATTATTCATCATGTACATATTTAAAAGACAAAATAAAAGTGAGAAAATTAAACGAAATAGTACAATTGTGTGAACATTAGCGCACCGCATATAAAAATCTATTAGGTGAGTTCATATACTCTTGATAATTCCATAAACCTATCGCGTACAAGACGAGCTTTAGACCTTTTTCATAAAAAAAAAGAAAATAGCACAACTTCGAGACAACCTTTTCTTCCGAACGATCTTGAAAATAGCTTTAAAGATATCCCGATAGTTTCACCATTTTGAATTTTCATTCCAAATGAAGAAACAATTTTTTTATTTTATTTTATTTTGGGGTTCTGTTCTCGACCAAATAAAGCAATTCGTGTTTTTATGGGGTTCATAGATTTCACGTTTTCGGTAAACTGTATCGTTGAAGAAGCGATGAGCCTCCTCCACTTTCGTCTCTCACGGTCGTTGTCGGAGAGTTTATGGTAGCCCAAATCATGATGCTCCTGCGATTGATACGTTCAATGACAATGGTTTGTGCTTTGCATGGTCCTAAAATGAGCACACATTGTTTTCAAGGCTCGCTTTCCACCATCACCCTAGAGGAAAAATGGGGCTCTCCTGTCTCTTCCCTGGCTTGGCGGTAACCGAAAACTTGTTGGGTGCACGACATGATTAAGCTGCTGCTGCTGCTTCTTCTTCTTCTTCTTGGCTTCTATGATGAAACTTGACAATGAGGTCACGAATTTGAAAATAGGGTTTGTGAGGTTTTCTTGGAACCCATCACCGTCTGTTGCAAGAACTTAAATTGATAGGTGAAATCGTGATTAATTATTTAAATATTTTATCACTTCCCTTTATGCTTAATTTAGTCTTTTCGCCTCGTCCTAAGCATTGGCATATTTAATTGACGAGGCAAATGGAATCAAAAATTTGAATTCAGGACCCTCCCAAAACTCTATACGTGTCATCGGCCTGTTTATAGGGTTTATTAGATAACTATTTTAAGATGATATCTCAAACAAGATATACACAATCAAAGTGAGCTAAATTTTGGTTATTCATTTAGGGTTTAATTGCATAAAAACTAAGAATTAGTTTTTAACCCCTAAACAAAAATAATTTTAATTAAATTGCATAGCATTATGATTATTTGCATTAATATTAGAAATAAAAGAATTTAAAAAATTAAATTTTGTTAGAAGAGATAGTGCCAGCTAGAGTCGGGTTGACCTAGTTTCCAATTTCCTTTCCCCGGATGGACCTAGCCAAGTCCTCTCTCTTTCTTTTTTCTTTTTTCTTTTCCCTTAGCGGGCTGGCCTCTCTCTTCCTCCCTCACGCTCCCCGCATCTTTGCAGTGAGATACAAAGGCAAAAGTAGATCACTAGGATTAGAGGCAGAGCGGGCTGCGAGGCGATCCTAGGGTCGGGGATCAAGGCCGGTCGCAGCAAGTTGGCAATGGCAGGAGCCATGCGCACTCACCAGCCGAGCTTAGAAGGGAGAGAGGAGCTGAGAGAGAGAAGGGTGGAGAGAGAGAGCCGAAATTTCGCCCCGGCTAAGCATCATTTGGCCTTCCTCGACACAAACCGGCGTCCCCCTAGCCGGCACCACCGAGCCTGCAACGGCCCTTTCTTTTGCGACGTCCGATTTTGGAGAGTTGAGTTTTGGTTTCGACTATGAGAGATAATGTAATCGGCGTGGGTTTAGAAACGTTTGGGCTGACTCTCTTCATAATGAGGTTGGGCTTGATTTTTCTGTTGAGACTCGGGCTCGTTTTGTTTTTATTTGTTTCTTTTAGGATTTCGGGCCTGGACTTGGTCTTGTTGTGGTGGATTGGGTTTGATTCCGTTGAGCACATTCTCTAAGCTTTCGAAATCCATAGCCCGACCCGGAGACCAGCGGCGATCCATATTCGAGTCTTTTAAAAATTGAAAAAGGAAATAAAAAATTTTCGAAATATTAAAATGTCAGGAAAAAGTAACTAGATTTTTAGTAATTTTCCTCAATTTTAGTGTTAATTCTAGTTTTAAATTTTCCAAAATTAGAATTCACGTGGTCTAGGATTTTGATAAACATCTTAAAATTAGCATAGTCTAAAAAAATTGTGAAAATCTCTGATAAGAAAATTGTACTCAAAATTCAACAAGGACTTAGGGCTTTACAATAGGCAATAGGGTTTTGAATGTTCTTAGAGACAAAGGCTTGGTAGTTGTTTGCGCATTTCCATTTCGACTATTGTGCATTCACTAATGTTA
This sequence comes from Corymbia calophylla, assembly GCA_014182845.1. NCBI lineage: Eukaryota > Viridiplantae > Streptophyta > Magnoliopsida > Myrtales > Myrtaceae > Corymbia > Corymbia calophylla. The sequence continues at coordinate 5,049,086 of CM024697.1, read as the reverse complement.
TAGCACTACATTATTGCACACATAATCATACTACTAGACCTGGTTTGTGATAGGATACTTTAGGATGGTATTAAAAAAGACACAATCTTGAATGCAAAGCTGTGAGATAGAGGTTGCATTTCTTTTCTGTGAAATTCCTTTCTTGATGTCTTAAGTGTTGATCTTTGTCTGCGAGACCGTTTGACTGTAGGATTCCTTTCAATTGAGCCGAAGTTAATAGGACCTGACACCAACGCAAGACTGCTAGTCACTTCACCCTCTTGGCTTCACTTTGCTAAGTAGTTTAGTGGAAATTGAGCCTCACTTTTCATGCACCAGTCTATGTGATTGCCATCGGTTCTTTGGTGGAGTAAGTTTTTTATCCTACCCAACCCATTGCAATTTACCTATTTTCCTTGTATGTTTCAGTAGGTCCATGATTAGTCTAGGTTAGTTGTGGATTTAACACCATGGTTATTTCAATTTGAAAGTAAAGTCATTGAGTCTTTTAAAAAAGCAAAGAAAAGAAGAAAACCTTTTCAGAAAATTTACTTATAATTCATGTCTTTATTTTCCTAAGCATGTCATAAACCATTGTTTTCCTAAGAAATTTACCATGGTTTTCATTAAAAATAAAAAGGGATGAAAAGAAAAGAAGAAAAAATCGAAAAAAATGATAAAAATGGACAACTATACCGAATCATGGACCGATCATCTTAAAGATTAATACTTATCATGCTCCGTTTTCTTATTAGGTTAATACAAGTCGCCGACCATCGGCTGGTCGTATGTGGCCACCAGCAAAAACGACCGATCAAAGCGAAGTGCTGAACAGTATTGCTAATATTCAAAACAACCTGCAGCAAGTCCTCGCCACTCTTCAACAACTCTCGAAGCAAGTGGAATCTCTTCAATCTAAGCTCAACTCTACGGCTACTCTATCACAAGGGGAAGCATTGTTGCCATCCGCCAACGACAACATGGGCGTAGTTGTTAAAGGTGAGACCCCCGAGTTAGCCGGTGGTTCACCTCAAATCACTGTTGACAGAGCCACTCTCGTGGCACCTATTTGTTGAGCTGAAGGAGGAGCAAGATGAATTCTTTGCAAAGATCATGGATAAGCTCAGCCAGTTGCAAGGTTCGCAAGAGCAAGGCCCATCTGCCTAGCTACTTCATTGTCAAGATTCCAAAAGAGTTGAAAGTGATTGAATGTGAGGAGTATGCCGACTATTCTACCTCGAAAGTCCTTTTACAAGCTTACTTAGGGTGGGAATGATAATCATATTGGCCAAAATTTGATTTTTGGAATATAAATAAATTTTTCTATTTCTATTCTTAGATGAGTTTTTGAGCAAAAATACCCATTTGATAACGACACAAAACTTCTCTCTATTGAAAGAGTAGGGGGCGATCGATGGCAATGGCGGGTGGCAGACATAGTCGGTGGTGGTAGCAACGGGTGGGCAACTGGCTAGTAACGAGAACGAGTGATTAGAAAAGTTTTTATTTCTCATTTCTGTTCTAGAAATAGAAAAATAGAAAAAAATTTCTTCTCATTTATGTTCTAAACCTATTTCTGGATTAAAAAAAAAAATTAGAATAAAAAAAATGAAATTATTTTTTCAAACGAATTACTGTTTCAGAAACAAATTTGGAATAGAAAAATAATTCCGAAATAGGAATAGATCGGTTATCGTGCGTTGGTCAACAGTGAACAAGCTCGTGAACAGAAAAACGCCGCTGCCGTTTTCGGGGTCTTCGTTCGTCAATTAGAAACCACCCTCAAAAATGGATATATTTACGACAATGGCCTGAGGGGTCTTTGCTCGTGGAAAGCCACAGCTTCGGGGGCATTGCTGGATCTCCCCCTCACGTTTCTCTTTCGTTCTCGAGTCTCGCCAGTCAACTGAGGCTGACCACCTCCAGTAAATTTGCTCATGGAAGAATTACGTGAACAGCCCCCATGAAATGCCCATGGTTCTCGACGATATTACATGCTTGCCATCCCTGAGCATAAAAATTCTTGTAATATTTCCCTGCTCATGTTTGAATAATCATTAAAATCACTTCAAACGATAAAGAAATTAGGGTAAAACAATTTGTGGAAGTTAAGAAGAAAGTGGAATCTAGAAAAGTTTTTTTTTCTTTTTGGTAAAATATTATAAAAAAGTCGAATGAAGCTTAAAACGGTCTATTTTGTGAGAGACCACTCCTCATCTCTTCCTTTAAAATAGTACAAATTCAAAAGAGGATTTTTTTTCAAATTAACAAACAAGGTAACAATGATATCAAGAGAGAACACATAGAGCAACACAATATTTAAATAGAGAAGTTGATGGAATATACAACAGTTCTACCACTACTTAAAATATTGGACAAATACCTTGGGAAAAGGAGGGTGGAGAATGGTTGTCAGGACCAAAGGGTCTAGACAAGAAGCGATTCTTGATTGACTTTTAGAATGGCGAAAAGGGTGGGAATGAACCAAATAGGAAGAGCGGTTTTAAGATATATATAAATTGAAATTAATTCACGAATGCACTTTTTTAAGTAACGACAATGCTTAGTTTTGAAACTCTAAAATTAAGCATCCTCAAATGAGAGTACTATTAGAATGATGACCTCTAATCTAGGGATGTCATTTTTTATACCCTTGCACAACCTATCATCCCCATATGCAATGCAATCCAACAACCCCTTAAGTATTCTCTCGTTCCTACCATTTTTCTCTAAGTATACACCCCCTTGTCAATTTAAAGCTCATGTGGTGCTAAACTTAAGTATGGGGGGGTCAATTTGGACACAAAGCCTAGATGCCTTGACTAGTTTATGGTTGAACAAAAAGTTATGAATCAAGTTCTTGAGTCCTTTTCTAGTTTCAACGTATTTGATAAGATCAAAATCTAATGAATAAACTTTATTTTCTTAAAAAAAAAAAAAAAAAAAAAGGAAGCGAAAGGTAAGATTCCATCTAGAAGTCAACTGAAATTTGTACCTCGACATCATGAGCAGTGTTGCTAAGCCTTCTATGAGATATTGAGTTGCCTATCTTTTATCTTTCTTTTTTTTTTTTTTTGGAAAAGAAATTGTTAGGCAGGGACACGAGAGTCATTTTGCAAATAAAACCGTCTCGCAGGAAGCGGAAGAACGGAAAACGTGACCCCACCCCACTCCCATTTTCGTAGTTAGTTTTGGCAGGTACACTCTCTCTCACTTTAAAGGCACCGAAGCGAATTTTAAAAGATCAATTTCGAAGCGCAAAAGAGAATTTTTTTAAAAAAAAATTATAAAAGAAAATAAGCTGAAAATTCTCATTCCTGGAGAGAACCGAGCGGCGATGGAGGAGCCAATCGGTAGTACCAAATCGAGCACAGACGACGAAGGAGAAGACCGGGCGAGCGCGATGGACTTGGACGTCAACTTGAAGGAGGAGGCTCGGCAGCTTGCGGCGGAAGAAGAAATGCCGGTCGCCGACTGCGGCGGCGGCGGCGGCGAGGAGCCTGGAATCGGCGATGGCGGCGGCGGCGGAGGAGGAGGAGGAGCCGGTAGCAGAGTGAGGGGGCCGTGGTCGCCGGAGGAGGACGCGGTGCTGACTGCACTGGTGGCTAAGTTCGGGGCGAGGAATTGGAGCTTGATCGCGCGTGGCATTCCCGGGCGCTCCGGCAAGTCGTGTCGGCTCCGATGGTGTAATCAGCTCGATCCTAGCGTCAAGCGCAAGCCGTTCACTGGTAATGAATTTATTTTTATTTTTTATCACACTCCTTTGAGCCGCTGTTGAACGGTTTATGTACTGGTGTTTGGTGCTGAACGGCGAGGTTTTCATTTGCTATGTCGGTATTAATTTGTGGTCGATGTCCATGATTCGAAGAGTTGAAACTGTTGAATTTTTTTGGTTGGTGTTGATTGATGACTGATGCATATTGCCCGTGGGCGTGGGATTCGTAGTTGGATTGGAGTTCTTTGAGGAAAATGCCGTTGCTGTTTTGCTTCAAAATGAGAATTGGAACTTAGGTAATTGATTCGTGAGAATGTGGTGTAATTGAAGCTAGTTCCCAATGTCTTGCACAAGGAAGAAATTTGTGCGATTACACAGGTCATTGTCATACGTCGCATTCATGTATACGGGTGCACAACTGTCGGCATCGAAATGTGACTGCCTGTGCATGTGCGTGCGTGTGCGTGTGTGCCTACGGCTTGTGTGTGCATGTGTGCCTACGTGAGCATGTGCCGTATGCCTGCCGAGGATTGTCATGTCATGCATTATCTTCGAAGATAGGGAACTTCAAGCTTTTCTGCAGTGCTATAAGATAATGACTGAATGTATACTGTGATTGTAGAGTTGACAGAGCTAGTATTGAAAAATTTGCACGAGAATGAAAATCAAGTGATTTTACAGTTACTTCCATATGCCATATTCCGGCACACATGCTCGTGCATGTCTGTGCATGCCGAGGATTTTGTATAATGTGTAAAGCATGGGAAGAAACTTTGATAATTCTTGTAGGAGTATAAGCTGCAATGGCTTTTGTTTAGTTAGGCACTTAATTGCTGTTACTTGGATTTTCCCTCCCAAAAAGTTTGGCTGCTGATGTGAATTACCATGGTTTTGCTGTCGTCTGTAGAACATCATCTTCAAAAGGAGTCAATTGATTCCAAAATTTTGCTAGAGTCTAGTTACTATATTCCAAGCCTTATGATTTTTTATTCGACTGAATATATTTCCGGAAGACTTTGGTGCACCTTTAAAATGCTGGAGTGCTGATTATATGAATGTCTATAGGACCTAATCTACTCCAGAGAGAGTTGTGAAGAAAGATCATGTTATCCTGAACTTGTCCTGTGTAACTTAGTTTGGCTGTTCTGTACTTTTCTGATGACTTGGAAGCCTTGAATGTGATCATGTCCTGAGCTATTTTGTTTGTTTGTTTTGGAGCTTGCCTGTTGCCATCTAACCACATCTCATCTTTTAAGATCTTGGATCTCTTATCTGTTTATGGAATTTGAATTAATTGTCTTTTTCCTCTCACTGCTTCACATCTTGTAAGTATTTTCACACATATGCTTTGTGTCATCTTTATACTTGCTTCACTGGGATTTAATTTTTCTATTGCCAAGTGGCAATTAGCTTTTATGATCCTGAAGTCACTCTTTTAAATTTTTTGCAAATTCAATACCAAATGCGCAAACAAGGGCGAGATCTGATCTGCATTTTGGGGAACTGTTTGACATCTGTAGCTTTTGTCTGGGGCTAATGTGACTTGTTTTTGCAATGCTAGTTTGTTTTAAGGCTCAAGGGCTAAGTCAAGATCTGGTAATCGCGGAACAAGAGGCTTGTTACTACAATCTAAAGTGTTGAAAAAATTGCCGAAGCTGCTGGTGGCATAATTCATTTCAGTTTTCTGTAATTTCGAAAATGGGGGCTTGCTTCTATTTCCCTTCACTTCTCAGTATATCAAAAATATTGTTGAAGCTGCTGTCGAGCCAAGCTTATTAGATTTATCTTGCCTTGTTACGTTTTATCAACAATTTGATAGATGGTTGTTTACTCTTCATCTCTTCCTGCAGATGAGGAGGACCTTATCATAATTAAAGCACATGCTATGCATGGAAACAAATGGGCAGCTATAGCAAAGCTCCTGCCTGGTAGAACAGATAATGCAATCAAGAATCATTGGAATTCTACATTAAGGCGCAAGGGCATAGGGCTTGGGAGGTCCAAAACCAGACCTTCAGATGTGATGGAGGATAGCTGGCCTGTGGAAACAAATGCATCTTCTGAAGAGACCCTGTCTGCAGGGGATAGTCAATCAAACAGGCCACGAGATGGAAGAGAGATTGCTGTCGAGGATGGACTGAAGCTCGATGAAACCGAAGAACAAAGAAGGGATGGTCCTTCTGTTGCTGAAACAACACAGAACACAGTTTCTCGTCCACAGCCTCGGGTTAGCGCATTTAGGATTTACAAACCAGAAAAAAGCTCCTCAACTGGCTCAGGATTTTCAAAGGAAATCCAAGCTCAAGGACCTTCGATGTTGGCCTTTAAAACAGAGCTTGGAGTCCACAATTTTCTTGATGATGTTCATAGCGATCCTAGGATTCCTCCACATTGTGGCTATGGTTGCTGTGCTTCTCCTAATGGTTTCCATTCCGAAAGTTCGTTGTTAGGGCCCGACTTTGTTGACTATGAGGAACCTCCCTCCTATTCAACCCTTGACCTGATGTCTGTGGCCCTAGACTTGAACAATACTGCCTGGATTAAGACCGGCCTCACCAATGGCGGCTCTCAAATACCAGAGACAGGTGAACTCCGGAGATTGCGAGACGCTGGTTCCTCATACTTGGGTTTGTTTGAGCCGAATAAAAAGACCGAGCATACATGCTTGCAGGAGGGAAAGAACAAGTTGCGATGAGAGGGACATTGCTACCCAGATGCGGGCCAGTCTTTTGCAGTGCCATCCAGGGTTAATAATTTAAGCTGACATTCAGTCTTCCTTTACCTTTTGGTAGTTTGATATAGGAGGAAGATGAGATTTTCAATGGACGAGCTCCATATCTGCCTTCCTGAGGCTTGATGCATGAAATCCAGGAATCTTGTTTTGTCAATAGATTATCGAGAATAGTTTTCATCAGTTATAAACATGGAAATATATAAGTTTTACTTCAGAGGATGTACATGAATCGGGTAAATTACATCAAAGGAATGACCTGGGTTCTTAGTCGATAAAATGGTTGATTGATGATTATTTGATGTCCAAGATTGATTTGTTCATTTTGCACTATCATTGGATGCACTGGAGTCTCCTTTTATGTAATTCTCCTATGCCGAGCTCATTCAATCGGAGGAGTGAAAGTTTTCCTAGTGGTTCTGGAAAATCATGTGTAGTCTATGCCAAAAACTGATATGCGGGTAAGTTGCAGTCACCATGGGCAATGTTTTGCCTCCCGCTGATTGGTCACTGTAATTGGTCATCTGCTAATATGAGTGCCATTACTGATAATTGAGAGGGACTAAACCATTCTATTGGAATAATACAGTCTATTCAAATTATTAATTCTTCTAGTCCTTGGAGGAAAATTACAACCGTGACTTTAAACTCATGTGAACCATCTAGGATTTGGCTAATGAATTATTGGAGTCTAAGTTTAATTCGGGCTCTTCCAAGGCCCTACCAACTCATGACAATTAGTGGCCACTAAGCTATTTTTTGGTGGACCGATTAGATTGTAATAAAGTATCCGGAGATATACGAGATTATGGATTCAATAACTTAATTATGCGAAATTATTTAATGCATTTTTGGTACCTTTCTCTTTTATTCAAAAATTGTTTGGTAAGTAATTTGGATTGATTTTAAGTTTATTCACTAAAATGTGATGTAATCATGCAAACGCACAATCATTAACAAAACAACCAATAATCAAAGCGATGACTAACTTGCACGGGTAAGGAAGGAATTATCTCAAAGCAACATAAGTGTTCGCAAGGTTGATTAGAAAATCGCATTCTCAACCTAATTCTAATTAGCACACAATTTTACTCAAATCTTTTTAGGGTTGTCTCTGTTTTAATGAAAATTAAGCTACACGCAATGCCCTATTAATTTAACATGAATTGTGACATAACTCATCTCAATGTCCTAATTGTAACGATAATTAAATATATTATTCTACTATGGCACACAATTTCCTAAGTACATGAATCTAGACATTCGATTTCTAATATGACAAAATCTAATTAAAAGGCCTAAACATGTAATTTCTAACGATGGACAAAATTGACATATGACTACTCTAATATGACATGCGATTTAATTAAATTATTCTACATGATATGTAATTTAATTAAATGGATCTAACATGCAATTTTTAAATGACGTGCATTTTATGAACCTAATTCTATGTGAGACGCACATGACATTTTTTGTATTTTCCATTAAATTCGAAATTGATTAAATATCCTAATTTAAACAAGCAATCTACCTTAGAAAAGAATTTAATCTATTCTAAGTGATGTTATTGGTATTTTTAATTGAAATTCGAAATCAAAAAAATTGAAGTTTAACTCTCTTGGGTAAGATACTATCCGGAACCATTAGGTGACATTGAAATCCTATGTTCCGGGACGTGGCCTGGAGATGGAGGTGGCCAGGCACTGTTGGCCAGCATGGTGGCAGTGATCGGTGGTGAACATGTTCTCTGGCGATGGGTCAAGGTTGTGGTCAGTGATGGCCGGATGGTGTTAGATTGATGGACGTCGGGGGACGGTGGTCCGGTGACGGACGTACGTGGACGCTTCGGGAAACATGGCGTTCATGTTCCAGTGACTCAGCCTTGTGTGCCCTTGGTTTCCTTCGTAGAAGGTTTGGTTTTAGTTAGACGAACTCGGGCTTGAGCAAATAAGCCCATTTTCGTTTTTAGGCCCTGGCGTCGTCCATGACCCGGACCCACGAGGCCCATGCTGGTCAGACCTGCATTCGCACAAGGCCCTGGGGCCCGGCCCGAGTCCCCATTTTTGGACTTAAAAATAAAAAAAGATTAAAATAATAATTTTTAATTAAAAAGTCCAAAATATTAAAAAAAATAAGGAAATGGTTGGAAATATAAATCTTGACCTATTGCGTCACTTTGACATTAGATTTACTAGGGTTTCTTTTTGTAGCACATATATAGTTTTAATACTTTAATGAGTGCCTTAATAGATTAATCTTTTTAGGTAAGAAATTAAACTTGATTGGCTTATAACGAGACCATATAGTATTCCTTGCTTGACGTTGCATTGAGTTTTCTTTTCTTGCTCTTAGATAAGTACTTTCAAGTACCTGAGTGTTTATTTATTGCATTGCCATAGTTTGAGTGTTTATTTTTTCGCACCACTTTTCAATAAATTGGGTGTTAATTTCTTTTCTAAATGAGATTAGCTCTAGTTTTGACTAGCTCTAGTTTAGACTTTGATGAGAATAACTCCACAAAAACAATTGCTTGAACACTCAGCGATTTTGAAAGACCTTTTAGGATTTTAATTGGCATTATCAAGAGTGTATGACCACTTAGATTAAGCAACCAACTAGTTGGGTACTGAAAAGATACTAATAGTAACGTTTGCTTAATCAAGTCCCTGTACTTAGAATCTTTGGTTTGGGAGGAATTGAGACAACGCTCCTGCATCTCAATTGATATCTACCAAAATTTAAAAGGTTAGTGACGACTCCTAGAACTATCGCCGGTTGTAAAGAGCCTTAAAATGAAATTTTGTGTCACGCGAGGTATAATCTTGGGAGATGCCATGCTTGATTGAAGTGGACCATTGAGACCCCTAGAATCATTTGATTCGATGGTCCTATAGGACTATCTTGCAAACAAATACCTTTGAACTTATTTGCCGAGGGTAGCCCCTCGAAGGGTAGGTTGCGACAATGACTGGTAAAGCAAATTACATGACATGACATTATTAGCACAACTGTCAAATGCGTCATTATATTCAGTGCCAACATATGCTAACCTGTTTACTCATATAATTAAGTAGTAGACATAATAAACATGTAAAACGCGTCTATCACATGGTAAGTTACAATAACACTTCGAACATGTTTCCTAACAATATGAGCATTTTCAGTTCACATTATTTTAAAGTGTAACATTACTTTTAGTTTTTCTTTATGTTTAATGATTTTGATATCTCAGTTCACCTTTCTCTCAAGAACATAGACAAAGCACACAACTCCGGTCTTTATTCTCACCGCTATTAGCATTATTCAATGCAATGACATTCCCATGTGATATATATTAATATTTTCCAAAAGCACGAAGATCGGCATAATATGTGGCGATCCATTTTCTTATAATCTCAACCTCCATTTTCCGCTGCTTGACCAACCAGATAGGATCTTTTTCCGTAGCTAGCAACATGTCCAAATAATGAGAACCTACATAAAAGAAATTAATTTTACAACATTAATTTCATTAATCCAATTAGCTTATATATATGAAGATGGAAAGATAATCCATTCCATTTGACTTTGATTTGACATGAATCGAGTTGACACATACCTTTAACTGTGTAGATTGCGATGACAGAATTTGAAATACTCTTCAAAATCCTACAATTGACGATATATAAGAATTACTTTCAAATCTGATTGAAGTCAGCGATGTTTTCATAGAAATCTATAAGTTCTGATGCTATATGTACCCGCCCTTGCTAAAAGGATCTTGAAGCCCATTGGAGAAGATAATATCGCTAGCGAACCTGCGCAAAAATAGTTCTATGTCCTGCAATTTTCCATATTCAGTGAAGAAACGAAAGAGTGTCATATGTCGCTTGGCGTGTGAGTGTGTATAAGAAAATCAAAAGAGTATCATATATATGTGATTTTATTTTTGTGACCGTACTTGACCACCGTAATAAGTAGAAACCCAGTTTTGTCGAGGTGCGACGTCGTAGTCTCTCTTGCACTTATTCGCTAACTCATTTAGGCCGGCGGGAGCTGCTTAAAACATAGTATTGTTGCTGATGCTCCAAGGAGCCACAATCTCGCTACTTTCCTGCAAACCCAAGCAACCTCCATTTGCTTAGTACAATACAAAATTTCTAGTCAATTTCAACCGGTTGTAGTGAACTACAATCCGTCCACGATATTCGACTATAGTGTCTACCTGCCAATTCCAACCCAAATCAGTTTGAGATAGAGGTGTAGGAGGTGGATTGATGTAGCACGTCGAATTCTGGGCGGAAGCGGCGAGGCCTGCAAAAATCTTCCCGAGAATGTCATTTCTTGGAGAAGCACCATCGATGGCATTGCATATCACTTCCACTGGACGAGTGAAATGGATCATTGTACGTGGCAGCCTCCACGTAGACCGCTTTCAAGTACTCCTTGAGCTCTGAAGAACTTTTCAATGGCCTAACAAAAGATAAAGAGATGCATAATTAGATGTATATTTGTCTATAATGCATAGCTGCATAGCTTTCAATTTATTTATTTTCTTAAACTAACATCAGAGCTTGAAACCATTATATCATGTTAATTATCTAACGACATTTTATCTTCTAAAAATTTCTTCTACAACAGAACATTATAAGAAATCTCATCCACGCACCCGCAAGTTTGGAAAGCTTTGCTCAATTTCATGAGACCACGAGGCTCAGAAGCAACTTTATCAATTTCCTCCCAGGAACTTCTAATGGTTTGGTGGCAAGAAAAACTAGTTTCTTGAAAAAAAATATATTACCCACACAATTATTTGAGTGATTGATCTGATTATTATGAGGGGCATCCTTTGGTTCCACTTGCCAACGATATTGTCCAATTTTGGGCTGAAACCCGCATGGCTTTAAAATGTGTTGTTGGTAGTTAAGACTAGTGCCACATCTTATAAGGCACTTCACCTTACCATCCCCCGGCAATATGGGATTCGATTCATTCTTGCCATAATCGCCATCCTCATGAGGCATGCTCTTGGCCCATCTCTCGCCGGATCAGGCCAGTACAGGCCCACCAACTTCCATCCGGTTCATCCTCGAACCACACATCTCTAGTTGGGGTATTGGTTTTGATACCATTTATAAGGCGTTGTGGAGCTTTGGGGTGTGACAATTACAGAAAATGCATGCTAAAGAGAAAATGTATAAATCGAGCAAATTAAGATTACCAAAAAATCTTTTGCGACTACTGCATAGTATATATCCGAGGCGTCATGTCCGGAAAGTCGAGAATTGGAGCGGATGATGCCAAAGCTCCAAGCGCCACATGAGGGTACTTCAATCGGAAATATGAAGCTAGCACTGAAAATGAAACATATCAAGATTGGAAGATCCACTTATAAGTGATATGTATACTATATGTTGTTGATCTTTTCCTCGTAACCTGACGGCGGGTATTTCTTCAATGCTTTTCAGGGCAAGCTATCGAACTTTAAATGGATTTTCGTTGTCAAAATGACTAGCGCTCTTTAGGAAAAGCTCTATGCACGATATGCTCAAGAACAAGGGCCTTCCGCAGATTGTGTTTATTACATCCTACTATAATAAACGGGAATCGTACAATAGAATTGATCTCTTCAATGTAAGTGGTGAGCTATATTCTTTAATTTCGATCTATAGCAGTAGTCATGTTACCGATATCTGAAACTGTATTCACTTACTTCCCGCATACGATGCTCCAATGACAATTATTGGAGAATGTTTGGCATTCAATTTCTGTTTCAGGTATACAAGGATTTCTGCATAATCGGCAGGAGCTTGCGCTGAGTTGAAATATCCGCGAGTGTCGGCGTCACTTAGTGCTTTGTCGAGTGTCCACCCATACGGGATTGATTCACCATAAAACCGATGCTGCAAGATTTCAACTCTACGTTCGTGAATCGTATGTACATATGCACACCAAACATAAGGGAAAAAGAAGGTACAACTAGGCAAATCAATAATGACATTTTATTACCTCTACATAGACCAAAAGTGCTCTAAATTGAGCCGCATTATCTGTCATGAACCCAATACCGGATATGTCAGGGTCGATGGATTCTTCTCCACCGAGATAAACAAAGATCGGGGCACTTGCATTTGCGCCACCCCAGTATTTGGAATTGATCACATATCTTTGTTTGAAAGTAGTGTAACTTTCCAGCCTGTAATTAAACTGATTGAGGGTTTGGTTGTAAAAAAAAGTCTGCAAGTCCCTTTGACGAGACGGAAGCTCGAACTGCCCACGTAGGATCTTGAATAAACCTTCGGCCAAATAGGCTCAGTTTCGGAATATAGAAACCATCTAAGTTCTTCCCGGTAGCAACACAAGCTAAGAAAAATATCAGAATGATCAATAGGCTATAAAGTGAAGAAGACATGTTAGGGTGTCCGGTTAAGCTTAGGCTAAAGCAGGCATGCGAAGAGGAGGATGCTTGAGATGTTTTTTTGTCTTCAACGTGTTCACATTTATATAGAGTAAACCATGATCCCATTTTGTACTATTATTTTCTACGCGGAATTACGTTAAAACTATAAAATTATATCTTGGATTTGAGCGTGGGTACAAGATCTGATTTGATTGGAGGATGTGGATAGGTTTGTTATACCAGATTTATTGAAAAAGAAAAGGAAACCCAATGGATCACTACCTTATTTGGATTAAATTTTCTTTTCTTGAAGGTCGCATTAATTCACGTGAGGATTTTTTTCCTGTTGGAGAAAACTGTCCTAGGTTGCCGCACCAAAGAATTGACTTTCGGCTGGACGGTGGATATCTTTGTTTTATCGTCCAGTCAACAAGAGTTAAATTTGGAACCAAAAAAGGAAAAAACAAGGATAACTTTTTGGTAAGATACAGAGGACTAAGTCTTTTGTTCTTATCTATTATTGAAATGGCCTTCTCGAATCAATACATCATCGATATACCATTTTTTCAAAGCAAGAAGATTGGCATATATATAATTATCCTCACTCCGGTATTTCCTTGCATGACCAACAAGTCTGGATCTGTTCATGCCTTTGGTTATAAATCCAAGCAACAGGAGATTGCAGGTGATGAGTGACAAACAATCCGTTAGTGAGGGATCACCTATAGGAAATAGCACAAAAGACCAAAACATGTCAGAGATCACTAAATATAACAGACAGTCTAGTCAAAGGAGGTTGTACAAACTATCCATTAGTCGGGGATCATCTATAGGAAATAGCAGCAGCCACTTGCTCTCAGTATCCTTTGGTACCATGGCTAGACCACAATCCCCTACTCCTCCAGGGAGCATAGAAAAAGTGCCAAAGGTCTCACTACGCCGGCTTGCTCATCTCAACAAACCAGAAGTTCCTGTCTTGTTATTTGAAACTGTCGCTGAAGTTGCTACTAGCATGATATCTCTGATTTTCGGCATACTTATATCCATTGTTATCAAGACATTCTATGAACAGCCGCATGAACTTAAAAAGGATTCTAAGTTTTAGGCACCGATGTTTCTGGTCCTCGGCATCACATTATTCTTGGCATATTCGACTTTGATGTACTTATTCTCCGTGGCTGATTTTGAGTTAATAGAGAGAATCATACTATGTGTTTTGAAAAGTCGGCTCCCATGGAGGTTGGCTGGTTTGATGAACCTGATCACTCAAGTGGTGCCACTGGGGCAAGGCTCTCAGTAGATGTGGCATTAGTGCGAATCCTAGTTGAAGATGAGTTAACTCAGATTATTTAAAACATTGCATCGGCAGTTGTTTAAAGGTACAAGTCTGTGCGGCCACAAGGAGATGGCACATATTTGTGAAATTTTCTCTTTGCTTTACTGACTTCGAAGCAACTTTCCTCTCTGTTTCCTTTCCATTTCAGATTCTCATAGCTATTTCACTTTTTCTCGGGGACGGCCTCCACAATTTGGTTATGATAATTAATTGTTAAAGAGATATTCAACAACAAAGGTAGTAAAGCTAGCAACTTACCGATCACCATGGATTCTCTTGGTAGGGACATATAAACTGTGTTGCTTATTTATAATTGAGCAAGTGGATGAGTAATTGACCTACTTATATGCATTTCATGATAGTATGGCTTTCCCATCTATTAACTAGGATGATTGCTTAGGTAATGTATCTTTAAAAATCAAATGCATCTAAAACTACATTTTTCATGTGGATAAGTCATCACCTCATTTAAGACCCATTAAATTATTAAGCAACTTACTTATAACATGCATCATCAAATATGGATTCTAAATCCATTTTGCTATCTCTAACTTTCACTAAAATCGAAAATTAATATCTTACCAACCTTCTCATGCACAAGAGTTGCACGACTCTTGCATGGGAGTCGCACAATACACGCACGACAAATGAATTCTATAGGAAATAGAATACACGCACGTTAGTGAGGGATCACTTATAGGAAATAGTACAAAAGACCAAAACAGATTAGAGATCACTAAATATAACAGACAGTCCAGTCAAAGGAGGTTGTACAAACTATTCATTAGTCGGGGATTATCTATAGGAAATAGCAGCAGCCACTCGCTCTTAGTATCCTTTGGTACTGTGGCTAGACCACAATCCCCTGCTCCTCTAGGGAGCATAGAAAAAGTGCTAAAGATCTCACTACGCCGGCTTGCTCATCTCAACAAACCGTAAGTTCCTGTCTTGCTATTTGGAATTGTCGCTGCAGTTGCTAGTAGCATGATATCTCCGATTTTCGGCATACTTATATCCATTATTATCAAGACATTCTATGAACTGCTACATGAACTTAGAAAGGATTCTAAGTTTTGGGCACAAATGTTTCTGGTCCTTGGCATCACATCATTCTTGGCATATTTGGCTTTGATGTACTTAATCTCCGTGGCTGGTTTTGAGTTAATAAAGAGAATCGAACTAATGTGTTTTGAAAAGTCGGCTCACATGGAGGTTGGCTGGTTTGATGAGCCTGATCACTCAAGCGGTGCCATTGGGGCAAGGCTCTCAGCAGATGTGGCGTTAATGCGAACCTTAGTTGGAGATGAGTTAACTCAAATTGTTCAGCACATTGCTTCGGCAGTTGCTTAAAAGTACAAGCATGTTCGGCCACAGGGAGATGGCACATATTTGTGAAATTTTCTCTTTGCTTTACTGACTTCGAAGCAACTTTCCTCTCTGTTTCCTTTCCATTTTGGATTCTCACGGCTATTTCACTTTTTCTCGAAGACTGCCTCTACAATTTGGTCAAGATAATTAACTATTAAAGAGATGTTCAACAACAAAGGTAGTAAAGCTAACAACTTACCGATCGCCACGGATTCTCTTGGTAGGGACATATAAACTATGTAGCTTATTTATAATTGAGCAAGTGGATGACTAATTGACCTGCTTATATGCATTTCATGATGGTATGGCTTTCTCATCTATTAACTAGGATGATTGCTTAGGTAATGTATCCTTAAAAATCAAATGCATCTAAAACTACATTTTTCATGTGGATAAGTCATCACCTCATTTAAGACCCATTAAATTATTAAGCAACTTACTTATAACATACATCATCAAATATGGATTCTAAATCCATTTTGCTATCTCTAGCTTTCACTAAAATCAAAAATTAATATCTTACCAACCTTCTCATGCACAAGAGTTGCACGACTCTTGCACGGAAGTCACACAATACACGCACGACAAATGAATTCTATAGGAAATAGAATACACGCACGTTAGTGAGGGATCAACTATAGGAAATAGCACAAAAGACCAAAACAGATTAGAGATCACTAAATATAACAGACAGTCCAGTCAAAGGAGGTTGTACAAACTATCCATTAGTCGGGGATCATCTATAGGAAATAGCAGTAGCCACTCGCTCTTAATATCCTTTGGTACCGTGGCTGGACCACAATCCCTTGCTCCTTCAAGGAGCATAGAAAAAGTGCCAAATGTCTCACTACGCCGGCTTGCTCATCTCAACAAACCAGAAGTTCCTGTCTTGTTATTTGGAACTGTTGCTGCAGTTGCTAGTAGCATGATATCTCCGATTTTCGGCATACTTATATCCATTGTTATCAAGACATTCTATGAACTACCGCATGAACTTAGAAATGATTCTAAGTTTTTGGCACCGATGTTTCTGGTCCTCGGCATCACATCATTCTTGGCATATTCGGCTTCGATGTACTTATTCTCCGTGGCTGGTTTTGAGTTAATAAAGAAAATCGAACTAATGTGTTTTGAAAAGTCGACTCACATGGAGGTTGGCTGGTTTGATAAGCCTGATCACTCAAGCGGTGTCACTGGAGCAAGGCTCTCAGCAGATGTGGCATTAGTGCAAACCCTAGTTGGAGATGAGTTAGCTCAAATTGTTCAGAACATTGTGTCAGCAATTGCTTAAAAGTACAAGCCCGTGCGGCCATAGGGAGATGGCACATATTTGTGAAATTTTCTCTTTGCTTTATTGACTTCGAAACAACTTTCCTCTCTGTTTCCTTTCCATTTTAGATTCTCACGGCTATTTCACTTTTTCTCGGGGACTGCCTCTACAATTTGGTTAGGATAATTAACTGTTAAGGAGATGTTTAACAACAAAGGTAATAAAGCTAGCAACTTATCGATTGTCACAGATTCTCTTAGTAGGGACATATAAACTGTGTTGCTTATTTATAATTGAGCAAGTGGATGAGTAATTGACCTGCTTATATGCATTTCATGATGGTATGGCTTTCTCATCTATTAATTAGGATGATTGCTTAGGTAATGTATCCTTAAAAATCAAATGCATCTAAAACTATATTTTTCATGTGGATAAGTCATCACCTCATCTAAGACCCATTAAATTATTAAGCAACTTATAACATGCATCATCAAATATGGATTCTAAATCCATTTTGCTATCTCTAGCTTTCACTAAAATCGAAAATTAATATCTTACCAACATTATCATGCACAAGAGTTACACGACTCTTGCACAGGAGTCGCACAATACACGCACGACAAATGAATTCTATAGGAAATAGAATACACGCACGTTAGTGAGGGATTACCTATAGGAAATAGCACAAAAGACCAAAACAGATTAGAGATCACTAAATATAACAAACAATCCAGTCAAAGGTGGTTGTACAAACTATCCATTAGTCGGGGATCATCTATAGGAAATAGCAATAGCTACTCGCTCTCAATATCTTTTGGTACCATGGCTGGACCACAATCCCCTGCTCCTCTAGGGAGCATAGAAAAAGTGCCAAAGGTCTCACTACGTCGGCTTGCTTTATCTCAACAAACCAGAAGTTCCTGTCTTGTTATTTGGAATTGTCGCTGCAGTTGCTAATAGCATGATATCTCCGATTTTCGGCATACTTATATCTATTGTTATCAAGACGTTCTATGAACCGCCGCATGAACTTAGAAATGATTCTAAGTTTTGGGCACCAATGTTTCTGGTCCTTGGCATCACATCATTTTTGGCATATTCGGCTTCAATGTACTTATTCTCCGTTGCTGGTTTTGAGTTAATAGAGAGAATCCGACTAATGTGTTTTGAAAAGTTGGCTCACATGGAGGTTGGCTGGTTTGATAAGCCTGATCACTCAAGCGGTGCCACTGGGGCAAGGCTCTTAGTAGATGTGGCATTAGTGCGAACCCTAGTTGGAGATGAGTTAGCTCAAATTGTTCAGAACATTGCGTCGGCAGTTGCTTAAAAGTACAAGCCCGTGCGGCCACAGGGAGATGGCACATATTTGTGAAATTTTCTCTTTGCTTTACTAACTTCGAAGCAACTTTCCTCTCTGTTTCCTTTCCATTTCAGATTCTCATGGCTATTTCACTTTTTCTCGGGAACTGCCTCTACAATTTGGTCAGGATAATTAACTGTTAAGGAGATGTTCAACAATAAAGGTAGTAAAGCTAGCAACTTACCGATCGCCACGGATTCTCTTGGTAGGGATATATAAACTGTGTTGCTTATTTATAATTGAATAAGTGGATGAGTAATTGACCTGCTTATATGCATTTCATGATGATATGGCTTTCTCATCTATTAACTAGGATGATTGCTTAGGTAATGTATCTTTAAAAATCAAATGCATCTAAAACTACAATTTTCATGTGGATAAGTCATCACCTCATTTAAGACCAATTAAATTATTAAGCAACTTACTTATAACATGCATCATCAAATATAGATTCTAAATTCATTTTGCTATCTCTAGCTTTCACTAAAATCGAAAATTAATATCTTATCAACCTTCTCATGCACAAGAGTTGCACGACTCTTGCACGGGAGTCACACAATACACGCACGACAAATGAATTCTATAGGAAATAGAAAACACGCACGTTAGTGAGGAATCACCTATAGGAAATAGCACAAAAGACCAAAATAGGTTAGAGATCACTAAATATAACAAACAGTCCAGTCAAAGGTGGTTGTACAAACTATCCATTAGTCGGGGATCATCTATAGGAAATAGCAGCAGCCACTCGCTCTCAGTATGCTTTGGTACCGTGGCTGGACCACAATCCCCTGCTCCTCTAGGGAGCATAGAAAAAGTGCCAAAGGTCTCATTACATCGGCTTGCTCATCTCAACAAACTAGAAGTTCCTGTCTTGTTATTTGGAACTGTCACTACAGTTGTTAATGGTATGATATCTCCGATTTTCGGAATACTTATATCCATTGTTATCAAGACATTCTATGAGCTGCCGCATGAACTTAGAAAGGATTCTAAGTTTTGGGCACCGATGTTTTCTGGTCCTCAGCATCACATCATTCTTGGCATATTCGGCTTCGATGTACTTATTCTCCGTGGCTGGTTTTGAGTTAATAGAGAGAATCGGGCTAATGTGTTTTGAAAAGTCGGCTCACATGGAGATTGGCTGGTTTGATGAGCCTGATCACTCAAGCGGTGCCACTGGGGCAAGGCTCTCAGCAGATGTGGCATTAGTGCAAACCCTAGTTGGAGATGAGTTAGCTCAGATTGTTCAGAACATTGCATTGGGAGTTACTTAAAGGTACAAGCCCGTGTGGCCATAGGGAAATGGCACATATTTGTGAAATTTTCTCTTTGCTTTACTGATTTCGAAACAACTTTCCATTTCAGATTCTCACAACTATTTCACTTTTTCTTGGGGACGGCCTTTTCAATTTGGTCAGGATAATTAATTGTTAAGGAGATGTTCAACAACAAAGGTAGTAAAGCTAGCAACTTACCGATCACCACGGATTCTCTTGGTAGGGACATATAAACTGTGTTGCTTATTTATAATTGAGCAATTGGATGAATAATTGACCTGCTTATATACATTCCATGATGGTATGGCTTTCTCATCTATTAACTAGGATGATTGCTTAGGTAATGTATCTTTAAAAATCAAATGCATCTAAAACTACATTTTTCATGTGGATAAGTCATCACCTCATTTAAGACCCATTAAATTATTAAGCAACTTACTTATAACATGCATCATCAAATATGGATTCTAAATCCATTTTGTT
This sequence comes from Corymbia calophylla, assembly GCA_014182845.1. NCBI lineage: Eukaryota > Viridiplantae > Streptophyta > Magnoliopsida > Myrtales > Myrtaceae > Corymbia > Corymbia calophylla. Next base: position 5,029,182 of record CM024697.1, on the reverse strand, counting down.
ATCTCTAGCTTTCACTAAAATCGAAAATTAATATCTTACCAACCTTCTCATGCACGGGGGTTGTACGACTCTTGCACGAGAGTCGCACAGTACACGCACGACAAATGAAAATTTCAGCTAAGCATTTATCTTTGAAATTAAAAATAAACTAATTGATGAACTATACTAATCAACTTCCCATTCAGCCATAACTTTAATCTTTTATTGTAGATTCCGACTACTATCACATTTTGGTGCTCACATGGAGGTTGGTTGGTTTAATGAGCCTGATCACTCAAGCGGTGCCACTGGGGCAAGGCTCTCAGCAGATATGGCATTAGTGCGAACCCTAGTTGGAGATGAGTTAGCTTAAATTATTCAGAACATTGCGTCGGCAGTTGCTTAAAGGTACAAGCTCGTGCTGCCATAGGGAAATGGCACATATTTGTGAAATTTTATCTTTGCTTTACTGACTTCCAAGCAACTTTCCTCTCTATTTCCTTTCCATTTCAGATTTTCACAGCTATTTCACTTTTTCTCGAGAATGGCCTCTACAATTTGGTTAGGATAATTAACTATTAAGGAGATGTTCAACAATAAAGGTAGTAAAGCTAGCAATTTAACGATCGCCACGGATTCTCTTGGTAGGGACATAAAACACGTGTTGCTTATTTATAATTGAGCAAATGGATGAGTAATTGACCTGTTTATATACATTTCATGATGGTATGGCTTTCTCATCTATTAACTAGGATGATTGTTTAGGTAATGTATCCTTAAAAATCAAATGCATCTAAAACTACATTTTTCATGTGGGTAGGTCATCAACTCATTTAAGACCCATTAAATTATTAAGCAACTTACTTATAACATGCATAATCAAATATGGATTCTAAACCCATTTTGCCACCTTTACCTTTCACTAAAATTGAAAAGTAATAAATATCTTACCAAGCTCCTCATGTATGGGAGTTGCACGACTCTTGCATGGGAGTTGCCTGATACACATGACAAATGAAAATTTCAGCTAAACATTTATCTTTGAAATTAAAAATAAACTAACAATCAGTGAACTGTACTAATCAATTTCCCAATTGGAACATCTTCTTAACAATGTTTCTCTTCATTAATTTTGATGTCATTGCATCATTTTTTGGGCTTTAACTTCTTGTTTGATTAGCGACAGGTGAAGGTTCATATTTGGTTGCAATGGAAGAAAGGACACATCAACTCATAGGTGACTCAAGCCGGCACATCAAAAGACCCATTTGCATGGACGCAACCCCCAAACAAATCTTTTTATTTGTATGCAGAATAAATAAAGTTGCATAAGAAATCTGTCCTGGGGTATGGTAGCATGGCCTTAAATGTGAATGAGAATAAGTAGGACTCCAACATGAGCAAGGGAGGTGAGTGGAGATGACTGAGTGAGGGAGCGAGAGAACTAGAGAGAAACAGCACAACAAGAAGAGAAGATGAGTGAGGGAGCGAGAGAGCCTCGAGAGAAACAACACGACAAGAAGAGAAGATGAGTGAGGCCTTTGGCGAAGAGCTGGCCGCCAACCGCAGTATCTTTGCCCACCTCACATCCTTTTGTGCGGCAGCTGGCATATTTTACTCCTTTGATTCCACAGTGAAGGCCAACCCCGTCCGCCCATCAAACAATGTTGGATACCACGCCCACTACTACAAAGGGAAGAAGTTCACTGGCTACGATGCGACATCCCCCACCACAGAGCCAGGAATTTTCTTCCGGGAGTCCATACTTAAGATGGGGAAAACTTTCTCGAACGCCAGACATCCGAGACCCAATGTTTCGAGTTACAAGTGAACACGGTTCCATTCCGCAGCTGATCAATACGTTTTGTCATACTCCTAAATGCATGTTATCTCTAACCTCATCAAGCACTCTACATATGGATTCACGAGTTGGTTTATGTGCAAAAATACTATTCTTTATATGTTACCTTTTCTTGCGAAACATTGACACTGTTGAAATCAACTCAGTCAACCATCGTTTGCCCTTGGATATAAGAAAAGAAGATCAAGCACGACTTGAACGTGAGTCTATTTTACTTAATTAGGATGTAAGTCTAAAATGTTGCTGAATTTTGGACGGACATGACACGTAAATGCTAATTGAATGTAAGTGTTGGGGCTCTGTGATTCGCCGATGAAGAATATTAGCGCCCTGTACTAGTGAAGCATGGTTGTGATTCATTCATTTTACTCTACTTGCAAGCAATAACCGACGACCAGCGGCGCATGTCCACTAAAGTTAAAAGAGTTCCATGATCAAATTTGCTAATCCTTATTCCTCTATCTGTTGCTTTTGCAGCATAACATAGTCATTGTGTTTCCTGGAGCTTTTCCCCTTCGCCGAAAGCGCCAACAAAGCCTAACTCTCTTCTTTTTTCTATTTATGGATTTAATTCTTCTGTAATTTTTCTTTGGGGCACAAAGAAAAATGACAAAGGAAAATTAGATTGATACGTTACTTAAAAGAACAGTGTTATGAGTTTTAGAATTAGTTTACACAATCGATAAAGTAAGTAAGTGATAGGCTGTTATTAGATGTTTATGATCCATCTTTTTAAAATCCAATCATATCAAATCATATCAGTCAATAGAGTTTGATCATCGAATCTGCTAATCCCCAATCCTCTCTCGTCGCTTTTGCGGCATAACACGATGATTTGGTGCTGCTCTGCGTGTTCCCTTGGCAGGCCATATTCTAATTTCCCAATAAATTATAGATGATACTTTAATTAAATATCTAAGAGAAAATTACGTCGACGTAGAACGCTAATGTTTATATCTTAATGTATTCCAAATGCGTCGAGTAAATGATATTTGACATTACAACTAGAAAAGGTAAAAGGTAAAAATCAAAGGCTGAATTAGATTCCCATTGACCCATACTGTTTCCTCTCTCTTCTTTAGATGAGGATTAAAAAGATTAGTTTGAAGAAAATATCGTTTGCAATCGTGATGATAAGCTGATCCTACTCGGTACGTGATATCTTTCAATAATTCTTTGCCTTTTTTCTTAAAGGTAAGGCAAACTCATCTTGAAGAGTTAAACTTGAATTTGAGTTGTGTCAAAATTCGACGACAGTTTTGATTTTTCAAAATAAAAACGGAGAGAAAAGAAAAGAAAAAAGAAAGATGCTCCTGACTAAGCATTAGCTCTATTAGAAGCATTGGATTGGATATTCATTCTAATTTCTTTTTCTTATTAAGGTTATGTCCATTCACCATTAATTAAATAACAATCATCTATGGCACTAATAGCTTGTTTTAATATAACGAGGTCGAGGATCTTGGAAGGAAGATTTTAAATAAATGGTTGAACGACTACTTATATCAATCGGATTGTATGGAATATGTTTTGCCATATAAGTCCTAAACCTATTGTATTTGAGCCAATTTAGTCCTAAATCTCTTGGCTTAATACCAATTCAGTTATAAACCTTTAAATTGTGCCAATTTAGTCTTAAACTTTTTGAATTATTGTCAATTTAATCAAAACATTTTAATTTGGTGTCAATTCAGTCATTTCGACTAATTTTGGCAAGATTTTGTTGACATGGATGCTGACTGACTTATGTGGCACTGTTGACATTAATGTGAATAATTTTAATAATTTTTTTTTTCTGATTTTTTTTATTTTTTTGGTATAAATGTTCAATATATGCGCAATCTTAAAAGATGCGGATAATTAACAAAATTATCATAATATCTCTAACAAATGAGATTATCCTAGAGATATTCCCAATTATCTCTAACATCCTCTCAAACTCAAGGTGGCTCGGATACCAAGTTAAAAATAATAGCAAAAAATAGAATTAGGGAATTTTATGTATAATATGAAGAATACATCTTTCTATTTGTAAGGTTTATTAGGTAACTATTATAATATAGTATCTCATTCATGCATAATCATAGAGATTTATGTGTAATATACACACAATATCTAGAGATACAAATAATTGATTAAATTATCAAAAAACATTTAACAAAGAAAATTATTCTATAGAAATTCCTAATTATCTCACGATGAGATGTCATTTTTGAACCGTGGAATACATATTTGGGCAAAAGAGGAATGCTTAACTTGGTTAGAATTAGAGGTCATTGGTTCTGACCTAGAATTAAGATCCGACATTGTGACTCTCAATTGTAGTGACAAAACCGGGATTTGGGCAAGCCCAACTTTTATTATATGTAAAACCTTTTATGATAAAATATAAAAATCGCACCATATTAATATAAAAACGTGTGATGATCCAAATATTACCATTTTTAGGTAAGTGAAATCCACCGTTACTAATGCATTTATGTCAACAAAATCGCTTCATTATTTCCTAGTGCCAAAATAACACAAAAGAAGAAGAAGATCCTCAGCCTAAATCTTCTTGATTACTTGATAGGTAATCCATTCGAATCGCATGAGCAGATGCTGTACATTTTTCGGATGATTGTTCAGAGCAGTCTTGTCCTTAGTTGAATTTAAATATGAGAAAATTGAACTGCAGTGCAGTTTCTTTAATCGATCAATTTGTGCTCGACCGTCCTTCGACTACGTCTTTCCCAGCTCGCCCAATAACTGGACTCCTTTGTCTTGAAACATGAATTGCTGATTCTAGATGTTCACCGGCGCAGGCCCCTAGGATTTATTTGTATGCAGAATAAATAAAGTTGCATAAGAGATCTGTCCCAGGTACGGTAGCATGGCCTTAAACGTGAATGAGAATCAGCGAGACTCCAACAAGAGCAAGGGAGATGAAAAAGTGAACAGGGTTCCATTCCACAAGCTGTTCTCATTTGCAGATTCTACTGATATACTATTGATGGTCGTTGGGTCGATAGGCGCAGTCGGGAATGGCCTTTCTCTGCCCCTTATGACTGAATTGTTCGGACAGCTGATCAATACGTTTGGCAAGAACCAGGCTGACAGTAATGTTGTAGATCTTGTGTCCAAGGTAAAAGCTTTGCAAATATGAACTTGGTGGATTATTATAGAGAAACTCTTCTCTAGAAAAGGAAATTTATTTTGGCGTGCTCGTGTTGAGATTGTGAATTAACAGATTAGGTTGTTTGTTTGCAAAACCTTCAGATAGCTCTGAAGTTTGTCTACCTGGCGCTTGGGTGTGGAGCAGCAGCCTTTCTTCGTGAGTGCATCTTGAGTCTCGGCCTTCTTTTAGTTCGGAGTCGAATTCTTTGTCTTAGGAAATGAGAAAATTTAATCTTCCTTCTTCCTTTCGTTTGGTCAGTGGTGACATGCTGGATGGTCACTGGCGAGCGACAAGCCGCAAGAATAAGGGCCCTGTACTTGCAAACTATATTGAGACAAGATGTCGCCTTCTTTGACAAAGGGACTAAGACCGGAGAGATCATCAGTAGAATGTCGGGCGACACAATCCTCATCCAGAATGCCATGGGTGAAAAGGTCATACTTTCCTTGCACCGGCATAACAATCGTGAAAAGATTTGAGCATTAGTATACACTTTTCCATCCTGGATTTCGACGGATTGCTAGATTCATGCAGGTGGGGAAGTTCATACAGCTCGTGTCGACATTTGTCGGAGGTTTTGTGATAGCATTTATCAATGGGTGGCAATTGACCCTGGTCATGCTAATCATGATTCCTCTGCTAGTGATTGCGGGTGGAGCTATGTCTCTCATCATTTCAGAGGAGGCATCTCGTGGGCAAAGTGCATATGCAAAAGCAGCAAATGTTGTCGAACAGACGATTGGCTTGATCAGAACGGTATGTTGCATTTTTGTTGCTAGAATTGTGCATGTGAGCCAACTAAATAGAGAGATTCCAAGAACGGAACATGTCTTTTGCTCTAAAACTCATATTCAACCATAACTCTAATATTTTATTGTAGATTTCGACCACTATCACATTTTGGTGCAGGTTGCATCGTTTACAGGAGAGAAGCGAGCAGTTGCAAATTACAGCAGATTTCTTGCGGATGCATACAGATCAGGTGTCCATGAAGGTTTGGCAACTGGATTAGGTTTTGGAACAGTCATGCTCATCATCTATGGCGGTTATGCTTTGGCGATATGGTATGGTGCGAAGTTGATTTTAGACAAGGGATATAACGGGGGAATAGTAATTAATGTGATCATGGCAATCTTGAATGGTTCTCTGTGAGTTGCACTCCAACTATCCTTTTTATTTTTGGTCTCAGGTCTCTTGGTTCAATTCCTCATTAAAACCTATAGAAATTTAGAAAGCCTAATCGTGGATTTCTTTTTCCCCCTCATTTTTTGGGGCATGGTGTGGATGTTTATTAGGTCTCTTGGGCAGGCTTCTCCATGCGTGAGTGCATTTGCTGATGGTCGAGCTGCTGCGTATAAGATGTTTGAGATCATCCACAAGAAGCCAGAGATCAATTCATTTGATACCAAGGGAAAGAAACTAGATGAAATTCATGGAGATATAGAGTTGAGGGATGTTCATTTTAGTTACCCAACCAGGCCCAGTGAACATATATTCAATGGGTTCTCTCTTAGCATCCCGAGCGGCACAACTGCTGCTTTGGTGGGACAAAGTGGAAGTGGGAAGTCCACAGTGATCAGTCTGATAGAGAGGTTCTACGATCCACAAGCCGGTGAAGTATGTATTGATGGGATCAATCTAAAAGAGTTTCAACTCAAATGGATCAGAAGCAAAATCGGGCTTGTCAGCCAGGAGCCCGTATTGTTCACAGGCAGCATCAAGGACAATATTGCATACGGAAAGGAAGGCGCCACGCTTGAAGAGATCAAAGCTGCTGCAGAACTTGCGAATGCTGCCAAGTTTGTGGACAAGTTACCGCAGGTATAAAGATTAAAGATTATGCTTCTCCAAGATCCATAAATCAGCTTCTTCTTTTTCTCTGGCCAGATTGCAATTGTCTTTTCTTGCCTTCTCAATCTTACTACTTCATGATTTTTGGACTTACTGACATTTAGGGCTTGGGCACTATGATTGGTGAACATGGGACTCAGTTGTCTGGTGGGCAGAAGCAAAGAGTAGCCATAGCAAGAGCGGTTCTTAAAGATCCTCGTATTTTGCTCCTTGATGAAGCTACAAGTGCCCTCGACGTGGAATCTGAAAGGATAGTCCAAGAGGCCTTGGACAGGATTATGGGCAACCGCACAACTGTTGTTGTCGCCCACCGTCTGAGCACTGTTAGGAATGCAGATATGATTGCTGTTATTCATCATGGAAAAATGGTGGAGAAAGGTAGGTCGCAATCTAACTTGAAATAAACAATAGAACTGTGAATTGAGTGAGGAAACTATTATAACTAGTGAGTACAAGTATATTGTGAGTCTCGTGACTATTGACGCCTCTCTGGAACTGCCCAGGACCACACTCTGAACTTCTCAAAGATCAAGATGGTGCATATTCTCAGCTAATACGCTTGCAGGAAGTGAATAGAGAATCTGAACATGCGCCAGATGCCCAAAAAAGTCAATCACTCAATATGACAGACATTCCAGTAAGAGGATGTCCTACAAACAATCCATTAGTCGTGGATCGCCTATAGGAAATAGCAGCAATGACCAAAATAGGTCAGAGATCACTGAATATAACAGACAGTCCAGTCAAAGGATGTTGCACAAAGGATCCATTAGTCGAGGATCATCGATAGGAAATAGCAGCAGCCACTCACACTCAGTCTCCTTTGGTACCGTGGCTGGACCACAATCCCCTGCTCCTCCTGGGAGCACAGAAGAAGCGCCAAAACTCTCACTATGCCGGCTTGCTCGTCTCAACAAACCAGAAGTTCCTATCCTGCTATTAGGAACTATCGCTGCAGTTGCTAGTGGCATGATATTTCCGATTTTCGCCATACTTATATCCATTGTTATCAAGACATTTTATGGACCACCACATGAACTTGGAAAGGATTCTAAGTTTTGGGCATTGATGTTTCTGGTCCTTGGCATCACATCATTCATGGCATATTCAGCTTCGACATACTTATTCTCCATGGCTGGTTGTAAGTTAATTGAGAGAATCAGATTAATTTGTTTCGAAAAGTTGGTCCACATGGAGGTTGGCTGGTTTGATGAACCTGATCACTCAAGCGGTGCCATCGGGGCAAGGCTCTCAGCAGATGCTGCATTAGTGCGAACCCTAGTTGGAGATGAGTTAGCTCAGATTGTTAGGAATATTGTGTTGGCAGTTGCTGCTTTGGTCATTGCTTTTGCTGCAAGCTGGCAACTAGCGCTGATCATCCTCATCATAATTCCGCTTGTTGGTGTCAATGGATATGCACACGTGAAGTTCATGAGAGGATTCAGTGCAGATGCAAAGGTAAGCATTATTACAGTGTTCTTTTCTTTTACTGCTCACTAAATAAAATAGTTTGAGAGGCTATTATAGATTCCCAATTCATAATTTTGAGTCCTGTATTCAAAGAATTGAAAACAGAAAGGCCATCTTCGAAATTTCTGAATCACATTCCTTGTAATCTTCAATGGCATAAAATGGTTCCGCCACAGTTTCTGTTTTCTTGCAAATAATCTCAGTTATCCGTGATCGTATTAATCTAAATGTTTTCAGATAATGTACGAGGAAGCAAGCCAAGTAGCTATGGATGCGGTTGGAAGTATAAGGACCGTTGCTTCTTTCTGTGCTGAAGAGAAGATGATGCAGCTTTACAAGAAGAAATGTGAAGGCCCCATGAGGACAGGGATTCGACAAGGACTGATCAGCGGAATTGGGTTCGGCGTGTCTATATTGATGCTGTTTTGTGTGTATGCAACAAGTTTCTATGCAGGAGCTCGGCTCGTTCAGGAGGGCAAAACAACATTTTCGGATGTCTTCAGGGTAGGATGGATTCTCTTTGAATAGTAATTCCTTTGGGACTCAGAATTGTGATTGCCTTTTCCTTATTTGGCTGGAGGATTGCTGTAGGAACTGGCTTCTGTTAACGGCTCAGAGACATTTTCTTCGCAGGTTTTCTGTGCTCTGACCATGGCAGCCAGTGCGATTTCAGAATCAAGTTCCTTCACTTCCGATTTCACCAAAGCCAAAGCTGCTGCTGCTTCCATATTAGCAATAATAGACCGCAAATCCAGGATAGACCCAAGTGATGAGTCTGGGACAAAATTAGACAATGTGAAGGGAAAGATTGAGCTTCGCCATGTCAGCTTCAAATATCCCTCTAGGCCGGAGATTCAAATATTCCGTGATCTCAGCTTGGCCATTCCCTCTGGAAAGGTAAAACCTTGGACTTTGTCTGATGCCTAACCTTAAATATGACTTCCGCAACTGAACATTGAACTACGAGAACAGAACTAGTGTTTTGATCACTCTTAACATGAGGAATAAAGCGTTTGACAACTACACGATTCTTCCTCTCAGACTGTTGCTCTGGTTGGAGAAAGCGGGAGTGGAAAATCGACAGTGATAGCGTTGCTGCAGCGCTTTTATGATCCTGATTCCGGTCACATTACGCTTGACGGAGTGGATATTCGGCAGCTACAACTCAAGTGGTTGAGGCAGCAAATGGGTCTGGTCAGCCAAGAACCGATTTTGTTCAACGAGACAATTCGTGCCAACATAGCTTATGGAAAGGATGGAGATGCGACCGAGCAAGAAATACTCGCCGCATCAAAATCAGCAAACGCCCACCAATTCATTAGTGGACTGGAACAGGTTAGACAGTCATTGCTTGTTCCGCTAGTGAATTCACATTTGCTTTTAAATGGGCTTATTTGATTTTTCAGTACAAACTTAATGTTCAGGGATATGCTACTATGGTTGGTGAAAGAGGGGTTCAGTTGTCTGGAGGTCAGAAGCAACGAGTGGCTATTGCTCGCGCTTTAGTGAAAAGTCCTAAAATTTTTTTGCTTGACGAGGCCACGAGTGCGCTGGATGCAGAATCTGAGAAGGTGGTTCAAGATGCGTTAGACCACGTCGTGGTGAACCAAACTACACTCGTGGTGGCTCATAGGTTGTCCACGATCAAGAATGTGGACGTGATCGCGGTAATTAAAAATGGAGTCATCGTGGAGAAAGGAAAGCATGAGACTTTGATCAACATCAAGGATGGTCTCTATGCATCCTTGGTTGCCCTACACACCAATTGCAAACCTGAATAGCATATTAGTCTTAAGTTTGTTGAAACTTTTAGACTGCATTTGATTGTCCAGACATTTTCGCTGGATGGGATAATGTCATATAAGATAAGATAGGATTTTAAATATTCCATCTAATATTAGACATTGGATATAACATCGACTCAAATAAATATTATCAAAATGAATATTTAATTTGCTGGATTAAAATTATAAATAAACCATGGAAGTCATAAAAACCTATTCATCCTTCCATAGTCCATCGTCCATGTTGAACACCTCTCTTCTCCATGACTTTGAAGATAGCCCTCTCCTTCTGTGACCTCCCTTTCGCCACCCTCGACCAAACCGGATTCTGCCCCGCTCTACCTCTGACTTCACCGCTTTGAGAAACCCTTGAGGTCAAGTTCACTGCCTATGAGTGTGAATACTACAATGATTCTATGCTGCTGCGCTCCGACTTGTCTAGCCGCCTCAACGGGTTCATCGACATGACACCTAGATCCAATTCACGAGCAGGAAACTACTCCAATTCAACTCACTTCGAGTGACGTGGTCAAGGAACTCTGTCACCCTGGCTGTCGCCTTCGTCAAATCATCTTCTTATCGAAGGGGGCACGGGGCTCTAATTGGGATGACGAAGTTCCTTGCCATGATAGAGTTGAGCTACGTAAGGTCGGGGTGATGGAAGATGGGAAGCAAGTTATCACCAGTAGAAGAAGCGATGGCCATTGGAGCCTACTCAGGTCGTTGCCATGTAGTCCCGCCATGTAGTCCTACCATGTGAACATGTTGTTGAAGGGTTCTCTAGGCTGAAGGGTTCTCTAGACTGCATTCCGCACGATTGACCCCTTATCTTTTAATTTACAAAATTTACATATCTCATTTGGATTTATCCCACTTCCTAGGTGGGATTTTTTTATCCACACTATATTCGATCATATCCGTACTTCGCATCACTTCAAATACTAAATAAGATAAAAGTCATCCTATTTAGAATTTTATCCAGTGCACCAAATATAGCCTTAAATCTCCCACATCAATCAAAGCCCGAGTACAGTTTCTACTTTTTGAGAACAAAAAGGGAAACTCTCCCCTCAGCCTGTAGAGTCATTGATGCAACAAAAGACTGTCTTACCAAACCTTGCGGCGAAGAGGACAAACGAAAATGAGCTGTTTATGTACTAAAGATATAGTGCTTGATCATCTAATCTGTTAAATCCTCAATCCTCTTTCGTAGCTTTTTGCAGCATAACATAATAAGCTGGTGCTGCTCTGTCGGCCAGCTTTCCTGTGTTCCCTAACAGGCCTCTTTTGTTGGGCTAGAGTTCTTTTTAAATAGCCATAAATGGATCTCCCAACAAAATAAAGATAATATCTTTACTCTGAAAGATCTAGGAGGAAATTAAGTTGACATTTAACACTGATATTTATTTTAGTACATTTCAAACACGATGCATGAGTAATATCAAGTCTTCATCGTTACATCTAAAAAAACAAAGGGGCAAGAGGAAAAAGTTGGAAAGCCAAATTAAATCCTCATAGACAGGAATCACTTCCCTCCTTTTCTTTAGCTGAGGATTAAAAATTTTCTTTTAAGGAAGAGATCATTGGCAATGATAAATGATAGGGTGATGCTGCCGGGTGTACAGTTTGTGTAATGATACCTTGCCTTTTCCTAAAGGTAAGGCAAACTCATTCTTCAAGACTTGAATTTGAGTTGAAATCTTGAGGCTGGTTTTATAATAAAAAGAATTCTTGACACTGGTCGTATCTCGAGAGTCCAAAATCACCCCTCTTGTCGGGCTCTCCCGCCATAGCTAAAACCTTCGCATGAGTCAAAGCTCGAGGATAGTAATGACTTTTGAGGAGAAAAAGTGAAAAAAAGAAGAAGAGGAAAGACCCTCCTAGGCCTGTCGAATCAGTGACGCGACAAAGTACTGTGATACCAAACCTTAAAGCAATGACGGGGACAAACAAAAATCTGCTTTGGACTGTATATTTTTGCTGTATTCCGCCAGATGGACAAGTCTTTGGAGGTCATTTCAATCAAATCTTCACCTGCTTTTATACTGTTTCTTTATCCTCCTCCTCATGATGATTTAGCTCTGCCATGTTTCCCCTCTCGCGGTAAAAATCTGAAGAGGGACAGAGAGAGATAGAGAAAGAGACATTAAAATCAAAAAGATTAACTTTTTTAATGCTCTCTATTCTCTTCTTCCTTGGATAACTGTATCATCTCTCGTCATAATCACTCCTCATCTTGCTCTCGCTTCCCCATGTAGAGAGAGAGGAGATCACCCGGCAGCGACTCACCTACAAAACCCATTTGTTGCAAAACCCATTTGCTGCAAAACCCATTTGTTCTTCTTCAACCTTTGGGCATTGTCATTGATGGTCTCTGCCCCACCTACCCATATACATGAAGAATCTCTATCTGGCCCTTGACAATGTCAAATTTGCCGAAATGCCACGTTGTTGAAGTCCCAGAGCGTCACGTTTCGGATGAGGAGCAGAGAGCTTGCTGCTCCAATGAGTCTGGCTCTGAGATTGAAGGTGTCGGTGCTGCATCTGAGAAAGACAGGTTGTCCTCTGCATCAGAGTGCTCTGTGGGGGTGGATCTTGAGGATGGGGCTCCCGAGATCAAGGCGCATTTGGCAGACGTGGAGAGAGATTGCAGGATTTGCCATCTGAGCTTGGATGCAGCAAATCAAGAATCTGGGGTGGCCATTGAGTTGGGCTGTTCTTGCAAGGACGACTTGGCTGCTGCTCATAAACTCTGTGCCGAGGCTTGGTTCAAGATAAAGGGTAACAAGTAAGTGCTTTAAATAGTGTTGATTTTTTTCCCTCTTTTTTCGGGTAGTTTCACTTGTTTATGTTCTTGAAGTGGAAACCTTTTATTTCTGAATTATGGTTCATTATGCCTGTTCCATAGTCTTCAATGTGAGTCTTAGTCATGTGTTTGTTGCCGGTAATGCGGGAAATTGTTTATGCATTCGTTTGATTCTGGATAATGGGGTTTTGTGTCATGAGGAGGTTCTCTTTCTGTTATTATGCTATAAATTTGGTTATATTTAGGCGCTATTACATCTTATATTTAGGCTTCCCTTCACCATAAAAGCATGGTAATTCTTGATAACATTCTGGGGACTGACCGACCTAATGTCAGAATGTAAGAACATGAATGTGAATAAAAAGACGATACCAAAACAAGAATGTTGAATGGGACAAAATGAAAGCATGTTTTTGCATTTTCTGCAACGTACGAGGTCATATAAGAGTATGTTCTTTGCTTTGCCACCCCAATTTTTTAATGGATTTCTTAGTTACTCATTTGGTGCAGTTTTCAGCTTCCTATGAAGTTTTTTCTTTAATACATCATTGTTAACTGATATAATTTTGAACAACTCCCAAAATCTTGTGAAAGTTCCGTGGCAAAATACATCAGACGATGGTCTTATAATCCTTGAATTGTGGAAGAGAAACCGTATTCTTCCTTAGAGCATAGTTTCACCTAGACCACTGCCTAAGTTCAGATAAAATTTGCAATGTGGTGTTGAAACTCTGCATAAATCCAGTGCTAAAGGAACCTTCTATGGTAGGATAACTGATTCAGAAGAATCCTATTTTAAAGAGCAAGTCTTTGTTCTCAAGTCTTGGGCAAGTTGGAACTGGAAGTGCTGGGAGTGTATACATTGTGACCAGACTCAAATTTTTGTTGAATTGAATTTGGAGTAACTGGGTCTTGTAATAGACCGTTGGTCATGCTTAGTCAGGTATGGACAATTAAGTTTTTGTCATTCTTAGATGACCTGCAATTGCATATAGGTATCTATGGAGAACCTGGTGTTAATTATTTGAATTAGGGATGCCTGCACTAACGTATTTCATTCCGTTAGCACTATAAAGGCCAACTTCTTTCTCTTTCTCTTTGAACCAGACATTTATAACACCTCGTTTTTGTGAGACGCAATGTAGAGCTTAGTTCTACTTTCTTTCTTTTTCCCAACAAACACAAGCATGTTGAGGTCTCACTTGTTAACTCTATCAAACTTGGTTTATTGAACTAATGCATAATATCTGTACTTACACTAGCTATTATACCTTTATCAATGCTGATTTACTTTCAAAATATCATCATTAAGCTAGAATGATGGTCGTCTAGTTGAAAGGTCTTCAATTTCTTCTAAGAATTTTTGTGGTGTGATCCAATTTCAAGTTGCAAATAACTCTAATCATTTCTCAATTTTAAACAGAGGGTTACACCTTCTGCCTTAAGAAATTTCTTCAAGAGAAGCAATACATATGGATGCTGAATCTCAAATCTTTTGTTTTTCCAGAGGCCCTCTTTTGCAGTCTTCTTTTGACAGAACTCACAATAATGCCATTTGTGGACTTTTCTTGGAAGATTGATGTGTGTGAAAGAAGATAACCAAAGGGGTTATCACGCTTTAACCTTTTCCCTACTAAAAACAGAGACCAAAGAATGCTTCATGAAGAAAAAGTTCTCTCCAATGGAAATTTCTGCACAAGAAAAGGAGTATCAAAGACTCAGCTAAGAGAGTCTAGGCATCAACAAATGCATCTGCATCATTTTGTTTGCTATGCTAAAATTGGAGAATTATAAGAGCAAAAATTTCATCAATCATCTAGCACTAAAAGTGGGAAGCTTTCCACTTGACGTGTGTAACTGTTTGACTCAAGTAAAGAAGGTTCTTCACTCCAACCTCCAGGTATATGGACAGCCATATGTTCATATTCCCATGAAGGTTTCAAGCTTGTCTTAAATACCTTCTTGCTAGGCCATTTGCCAGTGAGTGAATGAGGACGCGATATGCTAAACTAGTCCAACATTGACATCCTCATCTTATAAAAAATTTATAGCAATGTGTGCTCTGCAAACTGTTGTAGTTTGAGAAAAAGATTTTTGAGCGGCACTCAAGTACAACATTCATCATCTATATAATAAGGGCATTGCCCCTACTGGAAGGATCCATGAATCCCTACATCACTCTTTGAGTCTCAGATTTCTCAATCTTTTGTATCGATGCCATTATTGTGCTATAAGAACTGCTGGTTATGCTTACTTCAGAATTATTCCAGCTATTTTTCTCTTGGTTTGACTGATAGCAATTCAAATCTCAGAGTTTGTGAGATCTGTGGATCGACTGCACGTAATGTGACTGGTGCTAATGAGGCTGAGTTGATGGAGCAGTGGAATGAGGCAAGTGATGCTGCCACCACCCCAGCAGTGACTGCTCAACCGCCCGTGCAACCATCAGAGACAAGGAACTTCTGGCAGGGCCACCGCTTTCTGAACTTTCTCCTTGCTTGTATGGTTTTTGCTTTTGTTATCTCTTGGCTATTCCACTTCAACATACCCTCTTAATAAAGGACAAATGACTCGATTCCGGCGTGATGGTGAAGAAGAACTCCGCCGATTGCAGCATTCATCCAGTTACATTCTTAGTGCGTACTGCCGAATGTGCTATATCATCTGGAGGGAGCTAGATATCTTCATTTGCCGTGATAATATATAGCCACTTATGTCTCATGTTCAACCGTCCGCCATGTAAAGCAAGTTCTACTATTGACGCTTTGATCTGCGTGAACAAAACATGATTTATTTTTTGCAGTTCTATGTGATTTTTGCCTGTTTCATATTCTGATGTTTCTCCATTTTTAGTTTTCTGTCTGATTGCCGAAATTCTGTTTATTTAGGAACTCCATGACAAGAAAACTTAGTATATCGTCATTACTCAAATCGAAATGGGAAGATGTTTGGCCTGAAGAGAGTATTTTCTCTCACTCTTACCTGTGTATCATTGACAGTTCGAAAATTCAGGTGATTGCTTCCCATGCTTATTGCTTCAGATCAAGGCCTTTGAGCCATAGATTCAGTGAATTGAGAGTGCAGCAAGTACCATACATGGCCATGATTCAGAATGATGTTGGTCCTCTGCTCCATTTCCAACTTGAGCACAATTATGGTCGTGGGAAAATCCTGAGATGTTTGGAGTTATTTGATGCATACTTGCGAATGAATGCAACAGCAGGTCCATTCTTAAATTGTTGAACATCTCTCATCCTTAGGTCAATGCTGATTGCTCATTCATCACTGCATCTTTGAGTTGCATTCGGTTTCTGGCCGATCAAATGCTGTTCCTCATCGCAGCTCTGGTGGTAATACGATCTTGAGTCATTCCATATAAGTTGCACATACAAGAGGCCACGATATCTCATTATGTGTTCCAGTCGCTGCTCAAGAGTACATTTGTCTACTGCCCTGCCGATGGTCCTGGAGTTAGGACATTTTGTTCCTTCTGTATATCCTGTTATTGAACATGCATTTGCTGCATCAACGCCTGCTTGTCATCCTGACATGCCTGTGGTGCAGCCTGAGTTATGTCATAGCATTGAGCCTTGATGCTCTCTACTTCCCTCGGCAAACGCTTCATCGACTGTTCTACAAATCCGCGGCCTGTTATAAACATGGGCGACGGTAATTTTTCAAAATATGTCGGTAGATTTTGTTTTCAGCCAGTAACTCTCGAAGCATATTCGTAAATCGTGGATTTGCAGAGTAAGTCTGATGGATAACGCCCTATCGAAATGAGAACCGGTGCAATACAAGTTAACACCTTAGTTACATGCCAGGCAACCTTCTGGACTTGTTATGACTCGGAATCAAACTTACGAAGGAGACAAACGATTCATTATCTATGTACGTACTTTTTAAAACGGCTAGTCCACATAAATGGATATTTAAATAAACGGGACGTATCTTGACGTTAAATGCAATTTTGGTGAATTGATTAGGTAAAATTGGGTCATGGAGTGATACTAAAATGGAATGATAATGCGAAAAACTAACATATTATATTAGGGATAATGATATAAATGGCATATAAACTTTAACACAATGTGTAAATATGGTTCATGAACTTTTAATTAATTCAATATAATTTTAAATTTTTTGTTGATGTTCAATTTAGTCTCTCGATTATATGAAGATGTTCAATATTGTCATTCATTCAATTCATGTTTAGGAATGAATTGAATATTTTTCATAAAGATCAAAGATGAAATTGAACATATACTAAAAGTTTAGATAAAATTTAGGAACAACATTACACATTGAGCTATAATTCATAGACCACTTCTGACAAAATAAAAGTATAAAGATCACATTACACATTATGGAAAAGTTTGTGGATAATTCATGTCATTTTCTCTTTATTTCACTAAGAAGTGAAAAGAAAAAAATAGGAAAAGAAGATTCTTGTTTTGGCATTACTCGCTTTTTTAATGTCCCTCGGTGCACGTACGCACATAGCTCGTGGGGACATATAAACGGTGTCACATAGCATCTGATAATTCAATTTATTGCTATGGATGAATGAATGATTCGTTCATTAAATTAAGATCTTTTCCATATGCCAATCCACGTGTTGTTGTCTCAACTTTTCAGATGAAGTAGAAATATCTTTTTTTATCAGTGGCCATTGGTACCTGAAATAATATCATGTAAAGCATTATGGGATATCCATACCAAATTATTATATATTTGAAGAATTAGATATATCGATTATTAAATCGATTTTTTCATATAGAAAAGTATAAAAATCATTCTCATCTTTTCTCTAGTATATACTCTATGTCAGGGTTTGAAATCTTACACTTTTTAGTAACATTTAGTTTCTCAATGATGCAAAATGTATGTGTTCTTTTCTTTTATTGAAATGTCTACTCAAAATATTATGTTTTAAATAATAGGGGATACAGAAGACGGGTTTTGAAATTAGGAGAAGTAAAGCGTAATTTAAATAGAAAATCCGAAGATTGTGTTTTTACTCTTATTTTAAGTTGTTGAAAATGCATTTAAAGGATTTAAATCTTAAGAGTTAAATTTCGAATTGTGCCCGTAAATAAATAATAAAGACGATTCCAAGCTATCTTTTGGGTTTCCATTTAATTTCTTGGGTGGAAAAAACACTTGGTTGAAACTTAAAATTAGTTCTTTTTTTTTATTTGGCCAAAAATAAAATAAAATTGGATATTCAATCATACTATAACTCTATCCTGCACATGGAGGTAATTTTATCTTATAATTTTTTTTTCTTTTTTGTGATTTGGATATGATCGGTCACCAAATTCTTTGCACATGACGTTCATTGAGAACATGACCTTAGACACAAGTAACATGTACCTCTCTGCAAACTGCAACTAAAGGACATGGAATTGGACATTGAATTTCAGTTGGGAATTCGTGTCGTGTTTCGGCATTCTTGAGAATAATTATTCAAAATTCATAAACAAATTGTACGATAGCCAATTCGATTTTGATCTTTTCAATTTGGTCAATTTATTCTTACATATTTTGACGATTTGCCAATATAGTCCTTTCGATCATAATTGATAACGCAGATGCCGGCCTTCCTATATGGCACAACCGACGCTTAACAGTGATTATCTTTGCACGATTTTTCTTTTTTTTTTCCTTTTCCCTTTCTTTTAATTTCTTTTTCTTTTTCACTTATTTTCTCCACCAACTTAGGGCGACTTCCAACCAAAATTAATCAAAAGGACTAAATCAACAAATCATCAAAAAATTTGGGATTGAATTGATTAAATTAAAAAGTTTAGACTCAAACCACTATTCTATAATGGGTTTATAACTTTTTGTACAATTCTCCCCTATCATTGCTTTTCCACGGCCCCAGGTCAATCATCCTCCCAAGTTGATAAGCCCTGTGATTTACAAAACAGATTTACCTTGAGACTCAAGCTGCCATTGGAAGATTTGTATAAATCAATGGTGAATAGATATATTAACCTTAAGATTCAATCTTGCGTGTCTACAAGTTGTTGCTTCGAACGGTCAGCAACAACCATCCCTCGAAGTAATCTGTTGATTGAACGAAAATCCAGGGCATTTGACATCAGCTCCTCCATGACATACTTCGTTTGATCTTTATACGGAAATTAAAGTATGGACTATGGAATGGACATACCTTAATTAGCAAAAGAAACAAGAAAATTAGAATGAATTTTAATCCAAAAGCTTCCGGTAATAAAATATGTGGTGCCGGGGCTTTGCATGTGTGGTGTCATCATGATTTGTTTTTGGTAATCCTTTCGTATCGAGTGGTAGGTGATTGGGTTGAGTTCTGATGTAGGTGTCACGTAGTTGGTTGTACCTTTGAAGATTGTGACCTAGAACGAGCATTTTCCTCATTTCTCGCCGTTTTTATCTTGATGTTCTTGACTCGTCGGGTGAACATTCATCTTCGATTTTCATATGATTCCATCTGACCGAACATGACTCCCGCATGTAATGAACATAATGCGATTCCCTGCTGTAATTTCAATGGATTAAATTACTTTGTTACGAAACATCAATAGAACGTATGTAAATTAGATTTTCGGGTCATTTTCCAATCAGTGATGGAGCACATTGATAGACATACCTTCACCTTGTTTTGTGTGTATGAGTAATCATCAATTCATGTTGAGGAGACCAACATGTAAATTTATGAATTTTTGTCATGAAATCAAAGATTTTGTTAGCAAAATTCGACCCATCTGAACCATTTCATTGCCAAAATGATACCATAGAGAAATCTAAAATTGGTATTCTTTATTATATCATGACTCCCCAATAGTCTAATACCAAAGCAAAAGTGTATACAATGCTTGCCCCAAAAAAAATATAAATTGAGATTGAAAATATAACAGATAAAATGTGTAAACTAAGCAAACACCAAATGCAAAAAAGAAAAAGAAAAAAGGACGAACTGAATATACTCCCAACGTGCATGGCATGATTGGCGACATCAATCACTCCACCCCCCCTTGTCCGTACTTCAATTAAAATTCGGTGGGGCGAAACCCCCGCTCTGCACTTTATTCTATTTATTTTAATTTTCAATTTTTCCCCCTAAGTAAACGACAAATTTAGCAATTAATTTATTTGATAATCCAACAGACGAGAGGGGCACCGGCAATCGAGCGCCTGTCCATGGCCCCAACCACCGAACCAGGCCGCACGCTCCGGCGACGGCGGTGGATGCCGGCCGCCGACATATAGATCTGTCATCAAATTTGTTACTCTTTTCTTATTGAGAAAGGCAAAAAGGCGACTGATATTTTTATTTTTATTTTTTTAGCTGTTATTTTGTTTTCCGTTGGATCTTTTTTTTTTTCTCTTTTTTCTGTCTTTAATAAAGTAATTTGGTGGGGGTTTGGATAAGATATGCCAATGTCCAAGGTAACATGCACCATCACTCCGGCCTACCCCCACCTCATACTTTGTGCTTCCTTCATTCATTTCGATTCCAATTATGATTAACGAACTTTAAGCTTTACTTGATTGTTGGAATTCACTACATAAAAAATAAATAAATAAATTTAAATTATTTTTGGTGATTTGTCCCAATTTCTACGAGTGGTTTTTAATATTTTTATGCATTTGTTAGAGTTATCACACACTCTAGTTGCAAATTTGATTACTTTTAATTTAGGCTAAATTCTTCCCAAAAAAAAACCCTCAAATTTTGATCCAATCTCACTTCTACCCTGAATTTTTTTATCTGACAAAACATCAGCAACTTTCATTCCATTTCCTACTTTGCCCCGTGTCTAAAAATCGCTTATTAGTTACTTAAAAATTATCAATAGTAGGAGGTCGTTATTTTTTCATATGAAAGTAAGAGTATTGGAAAAAAATACAAAGCACGGGTTTCGATGGTGAAGCTCCGATTGGCCCTCACGTTGATAGTTTCAGGGAAACTAGCCACGACTTTTGGATAAGGAGGAGGATTTGAGACTGTACTAAAAGTTCGTAGGTTTTCATTGACGAAATTGAGATTATACTAGCCCCTTTTTTTCATGGCATTATCTTTTATCCTTCCATAAATATGAACCCTAAATGTCCAATACAACAAGTCAAGGGAAGAAGCATCTAATGCTGCTAAATTAGTGACTCTGAATCAGACTTTGCAGGCGCGTAGTCGTGTCCGAACTTGCAAGTAAATGCAGAGACAGACAAAAACACCTTCAACTACGTAATGCGTAATCTAAAGTCCACATTGACACACTCTCTAGAACGGGAGCAGGTGTGCGTGTGTGTACGCCCTGACTTTTCGATTTAACTTTGAAATTGATCGTGCATAATGCGCTCTCCCGATCATAGGAAAAGTCGGATTTTCCGGTGAGAAAAACTCTCTCTGCAAAAATCTCTCCAAGATAAGCGTTTTAAAGTCACCATCCTAAATTCGCCGTTTGGTTTTTCTTTCTCCTCCAGCCTCACATAGTCAAGATGCTATCCTTTCCGGGAAGAAACGAAAGATATTTGTATTACTTGTAACTAGGTCGGGCACGGGAACGGGCCAAATGGTTCATTTTGGATCAGATTAATATTTCGAAAAGCTCAAAATTTGTACATATGTGATAAATCTATCTTAAGCTAATTTTTTATTATTAAAAATTATAAATCGGTATTTTTGTGATAAATTTATCTTCCATTAATTTTCGTTAAATTGTATTAATACAACGAAAAATCATAAATTAATACACGTATGACAAATGGAAAGTAAAATCCTAAATCTACAAGCTGTTCAACTGTCATGTATCATCTAATTTAACAATTTAACATTAAAACTCAATGGATACTAATAGACGGTAAATTTATCACAGGTATACCGGTTTTGAATTTTTCGTGAAATTAATCATTTTGGATTGAATCATTTACAATCATATTCAACCCATCCATTTGGCGGTCCTACTTTTTCCTATGAGATGATGTTCATTCGATATTGGAGAGTTATTGAATTATTTATTTTCTAATTTTTTTAGAGAGAGCACGGAGGTATTAATTAAGTACGTTTAGTGAGAAAATATATTCGATCTTAATGGACTGATTACGGATATAATCGCAGTAGATAATTACTATTTAAAAAGTTGCAGAAAATACACTAGGAGAAACAAACTTTTTCGCCGTCTCAAGACACCCCCTCGTTTCGAGGGAACAAATCTTCGCTAAGAAGTGCAATTGGATTCGCAAATTAGGCAATTGCTTGAAAGCCACATCCGTCTAAGTAAACTGAACATGTCCTCCACCACACAAAATATATTCACTCCAACATAAAATACCCGCCTTTTATTGAAAAACACAATAAAAATAATAATAATAATAAAACACCAAAAAAAAAGAAATTAATTTTTTTTTCTAAACTTAGGTCGAGTGAGGAAATTAGAAAGGCGTGTTCCATGATAATTTTGCTAGGTGTCTATGTTCATTAAAACTTAATGTTTGGCTATAAATAAACGTTCATTACATGGTTTACTTAAAAAGATATGGCGAAAAAGTTAATTGGAGTGCAAAAATAATTACATCCCTTTTTGGCTTAAACTCTAAGGAGTTCTCTTTGGATGTGTATGGAGAGACCTCTCAAGTCTCAACCCTCTAATCTAGAAGGTCTTTGCTCAATCTAATTTCAGGAAATTTCCACCGTGACCACTTTAGAATCCCAATCAATGTGAATTGTTAATTTGACTCACCTATCAAAACGGAAATGATAATTCGATTTTTTAGAAATTAAGGAAAGATACTATGACTTTAAACTAAGGAAATATATAAGCAGGAGATACATTTCATTCAATGTAATCTAATAGCCGGAAAAAGTAAGCTATCTCTATCTCTTGGATAGATTAGTCAAATCGAAACGCATACAAATAGATTTGCAACCGGTTTTCGTAAAATCCCATTGGCGGAAAGGTCGAAAGCGAGATGATTTCACATTTCGTGACGATCGAAAATTCTGTATTTACCTCAATCCTTAGTCTCGCTGGCACGGCCAATTATTTTAATATTAGTATTTTGCTCAATGAAGCCAAACCTAGAGAAAATAAAAAGAAAGAAAAATTTGTGAACCGGCAGAGTGGAAATTTGACAGAACACGATGACCCTCGTCGACCGACCAAGGACAAACCTGAACTGAAACCTTTTTGAAGAGCTTCAGTTTCACATGAACTTGGATTTATCTGAGTTTACGAATTAAATCAAGTTTATATATATATCATTCAATAATCCCATTTTATTAATTAATTATGATTAATTAAAAATTAATTAGAGAGAGAAAGAGAGAGGGAGAGAGAGTTGAGTTCCGCTGCAACAGGGCGTGCCAACACGACATAAACAAAAGCTCGGCACGTTCGGGGAGGCCATGGTCGGTTGGTGCAATCCTCTCTCCCTCTCTCTCTACGCCTCACCATCTTCTCACTCTAAACCCCCCCTGCCTTTTTCCCTTCCCTTCCACGTCCCTCTCTCTCCTTATTCACCCTGCAAATTCCTCTCACTACGAACAAAGCCAAACTCTCTCTCTCTCTCTCTCTCTGGGTCTGTCTGGGTCAGTTTGACTCGTGTGTTGATGAGGAAGCTGTGTCCGAACTACGACCGGGAAGACGGGCTCGAGACCGTGCTCGAGGTCCCGATCCCGGAGGAGATGTTCGCCCCCGCCAGCAAGTCCTCCTACGGGTCGTGGGCGCACATGAGGTCCTGGATGTGGCCGTCGAGCCACGAGAAGCCCTCTCCGGCGCTCGCCGTCCTCGGCGGGGGGCGGAGCGCGGAGGTCCAGCTCCTCCTTGGCGTCGCCGGGGCCCCGCTGGTCCCTCTCCCCATTAGTCGTCGCGACCACCTCGACGCCCCCTTCGCCGCCAACATCAAGGATCACCCCATCGTGAGTGGCAGCTATTTCCCTCGTTAAAGATCGAGTTTTTATCAGCACTTAGTGTCAGCTTTGGAAACCTCGATTTACAAACTAAGAACAGCAATTTGACGTGAAATTTCACATCACATGGAGCACAAATTTACTGAAAACCACATTGGTGTGGTGTCTTATATCGAAATCGTCCCCGTATTTCTGTGCTTTTTCATGGGTCATTCATTGTAATACCAGGTGAGCAATATGTTTGACTTCCAAGTTTCTCCCTTTCCTCAGGAAGCATCGATGGCGAAGTACATAGTGCAGCAGTACGTGGCGGCGTGCGGCGGCGAGCAGGCGCTGGGCGCGGTGGAGAGCATGTACGCCATGGGGAAGGTGAGGATGGCGGTGTCGGAGCTGTGCTCCGGCGAGGAGGGCAAGGCGAAGTCGACGGTGGCGACGGTGAAGAGCACGAAGCACGGGGCCGGGGAGGTGGGCGGGTTCGTGCTGTGGCAGAAGAGGCCGGAGCTGTGGTGCCTCGAGCTGGTGGTCTCCGGCTACAAGATCAGCGCCGGCAGCGACGGCAAGGTGGCGTGGCGGCAGACGCCGTGGCACCACTCCCACGCCTCCCGCGGGCCGCCCCGCCCTCTCCGCCGTTTCCTGCAGGTATTCACCGCCGCCTGCTCCTCAAATTTCCTTCTCCTTTTTCTCCTTGAACGACTTTTCACATGGCACTTTTAAAAAAGAAAAAGAAAATGCCAAATGTTACTCTCATACGGCGAAAAAGAAATTAAATTTGCTTTGGAAAAATTCAATTATTTTTTGTTTCAAGTGATAATTAAATGTTTTTTTTTCTTTATGTCGACTTTATTCTGCGTCAAATATATTCCAAAAGATGCAATTTCTTGTGAGTTGAATTGGATACACCTAAAGATAGGACGAAGATTTCTCTGAGATTTAGCTGCTAAAAAGGTAAGGCAAGGGGGCAAATCAATTCAAAAATCCGATCCACGATTTAAAATGGTACTTTTGGATCGTTTAGATGTTAGGACAGATTTCATTCTCCTCAAATGCTTTAACGTTAAACTTGTACAAGAGGGTATCAAATCTTTTTCGCACCCTAGGACTTTATCAGGAGCATCTAATTAAATTTTTGGGGCATCTAAATAAATTTTTGGGAACAACCCATCTTTCTTTTGACCAGAAGCTCTGTCAATTTAGGCGTAACTCGTGCAAATTCTTGGCCCTTCCAATGGGAAATGCGACATAGCCCAGCGTTGACTTTGATTATCTATAATAATATAGAAGTCAATGGTTCTTCCTTCACGATTCTCTGAAATAATCCCACGAATAATTCATGGAAAAAATCATAAGTCAAAGGGTGTAGTAGGGTCAAAGCTTCTAGCAAGAGTTGCCTGAGACACGAAGTGGGGAACTTTCCGACCAAACCCACCTTCTTGGTTTCATATTAGGTTTTGGAAATTTGCACAGTTGGAAGCCTAAAGCGTGCCCAATTCAGCCCCAATGTAACCCAATTCCTGCCTAACAAGCAGAGTTTTGATCTTTCATTTTACCAGAGTTGTTTTGATGATGATATTGAGGTGTACTGGTAGAGCTACCCATTGAAATTTGAACGAGTTACTCATGAAGACACTTTGAATTTGTGAGCAGGGTCTCGACCCGAGGTCCACGTCGGACTTGTTCTCCAACTCGGTCTGCACCGGCGAGAAGGCGATCAACGGCGAGGACTGCTTTGTCCTCAAGCTCGAAGCCGAGCCTTCCACGTTGAGGGCCAGGAGCAGCAGCAACGTTGAGATAATCTGGCACACGCTGTGGGGATACTTCAGCCAGAGGACCGGCCTCTTGGTCCAGTTGGAAGACTCTCACCGCCTGAGGATCAAGTCATCGAGCTCCGAGAGCGTCTTCTGGGAGACGACCATGGAATCCCTGATCCAGGACTACCGGACCATCGATGGCATAAACATCGCTCACGCCGGGAGGACGTCAGTGTCCTTGTTTAGGTTCGGTGAGAACTCGGAGAGCCATTCCAGGACACGGATGGAAGAGGTTTGGGCCATCGAGGAGGTGGACTTCAACATCAAGGGGCTGTCGATGGACTGTTTCCTGCCTCCGGCTGATCTGAAGAAGGAGGAGGATGCGTACGGGGTCGTGCCGAGCTATGCCCGAGTCCCATTCAATGTCCAGTCGAGCTTGACGAAGATGAGCGCTTCGAAAGTCGTTGCTTTGGACATCGATGACTCCTACGACATCCAAGGAGATGAAGAGCAGTAAATTGAACTTCGTTTCGGTCCTCCGACATCCTTTTTTGTAAATATGATGGCGCATCAGCTCGTGCACAAGAGCAGAGTTACATATAGGTCGAAAAATTCCCGAGGCGATGAAATGGTGTATACCGCGATTTTTTATCCCATTTCATTTGTTTCTTTGAATTCATTCTAGATATAGATACTCTGTTACACTTGCATCCTATAAAATGCTGGGCAGATAAGCCTTTGTACGTAAAGAGATTCCTCATGACCAGGTTGATAATATATAAATATAGATGATTGGGCCTTTTCCTTGACACTGTTGCTTGAATTTGTGACAATAACATTTCTTCGTTTACCAAAACAGAAAGAATCCACGTCTTCAACCTCAACCCAGTAGCAATTTACGTGCATTACAGATATATAAGCAACACTCTTGAAAATGGGTTACTGCTATTTTGGGTTCTGCCGCCGTCTCCAGCTAGCTATTGCTGCATCGTGCCCCCTTCGGTGGTTCGGGCTTTCTTGGCATCCTGTAGAATCGAGATGAGCTGTTCCACGGTCTGCGAGACAAAACCAACATCTGGAAGATGGAAACCGGCAAAATATTCATCCTTGGAAAATTCTGCTCTTTTCAGTGTGCTCTTGTAGCTTTTGGTTGCTGATCTCGGGTGACCCCTTGCGACGGATATCTGCAATGGCAGAGAAGATGGAAGGAATTTTTCTTAGTGACGAGGCTCAAAGTATGCGCTCACACCTTACCAAAAATCTACAGGAAATCTGATTGGCCCTCTCTTGCTACAACAAAATTAGATTAACACTGACCTTTTAAAAAATGCAATGGGCTACAGAACTACATTTGAACTACAAGGGTTTCAATCTGGTTTCACTAAAATACAAGAGGTGCCCACAAAATTGTAACCAGAATATTCAGCAGAAGTAGCACATAGGGATAAGAGTAATTCAATTGTCATAAAGCAGGACTAATAGAGTTTTGAGACAACTTTCCATTAATCTACCCAGCAAGAAGTAATGTCCTACTTGATACTATATGACAACACTCACAACTCTGAAGGCTTACGGTGAATCTTGGATGCTGGCATATCCAGAGGTAATATTCTTAGTTTCCATCATCAAACTGTGGGACTGGATCGAATATTAGTTAATGGCAGAAATTTATGTGTATGAGAGCAAGAGACTTACATAATGCTTTTCTCCCAAATCAAGGAGCCAAAACTTCCAGTGTGGCGAAAAAGTTCCGTCGATTTGAACATTTATGTTTGTCCAACTGGTGTGGTGAAACTCGACTCTATCCAAGCCACATGCCAATCCACTGCCAATGGCTTTGACATATGCTTCCTTCAAGCACCAATATCTGTAGAAGTCACGACCTGAATATTACCAGTAAGGAAGCTGTTTGAAAATCCTGATGCCACGCCAAATGCGATGCAAATGAAAGTCACTACATCCACAGGGAAACTGTTACCAGTCTGGAGATCACCATAGATATTTCATTTGTTCTATTTCCTGGGTCTTTCCTCGAGTCATATCTGACAAATTCCTTATTGAAATTTGTTATCCAAATAGCTCGACTTAAGTTGGATAAGGTCATCATTGTAACAATGAACATAGAAGTTCTCTAATAGCTAAACTCCCACCCAACTTATCATGTTATGGGAGCAAGAGACTCTGTGTTCCATTCCTCGCATCCCCCTCTTTATGAGCAGGGGTTTGAATTGCACATATCTTATAGGTTCACAAGTTTCAAGCTTTCTTTGGTGAACTGCCTTGCACACAAAGGGGTAGTTAAACAGGCAAATGGGTTTTGCAATGTTCCGCAATAACTTCACTCTTTTGAGTATTTGTGATGTCATGCAATTTATCAATCATGAGAAAGGCTGACAACTTCAAAAAATTGAAGCCCAAATGCTGCGGTCATACAAATAGTCTACTTATAAATGATCCGACACTTCTGAAAAATGTGAACCCAAAAAAAATGCCATTTTCCTTCTGATTAAGCAATCTATAAGCTTCACTAAGTTGTCAATGAAAGGAAAAGGCTTATTTTAAGGGCGATGGGCCAACTTGAGAAGTCTTAGGTAAATAGAGATACAAAAGAATTAACCTAGACCATGACAAAAACAACTGCAAAGTGCTCGGGAATAGAGTACATAAAGGATACACGCACAGCAACAGACACAGAAATTAAAGAAGCCAAGAGCAGAAGAAACAGTGTCCTCTAAATTCTGCCATTCTCCATTGTCACCACACACTATCCATTTACAGCCAATGCTCCTCAAGTGTAACTATGAAAAAGTAAACTGGATAATTCGTCCATACCAATCTTACCTGGTATTGACTATGAGAACAGATAGTAACCTTCAGTCAATAAATTGAAGTTAAAGGTAGAGCAGAGCAAGTGACTACACAATTTTTGATCAGTTGTTCCACACCAAATTAGCACACAAACTAATAATGATCAAACAACCAGTGGACATTTTCTGCTCACTGTTGAAGTAATAGCAGCAAATCCCGGATCTCTGATAGGGCACAAATACATTCCATCTCGCTATTAGACACAACTAGTTGTAAACATTATGTCCTATGCACGTGCTATCAACTGCATCTTTAAGGACATTATTCAAAGATACAATCGACGCAGTGTTTTCCTGACTGAAAGGGGAAGGGAAGACCACAAAAAGACATAGTGTTTTGCTGTTCTTATCTGTGAAATTAAGTTGCACAGACCATCATCCATGTCAATCCCATTTTATATTGTCTGAATTATCTAATTGAGGCACAAGAATAGCACAAGGCCCAATTTTGAGTGATAAATTTCAAGCAATTACGAGTAAACGCCTTTGAACCACAGGCAAAGAGGGTGATTGAATGAGTTATCCTGATTATTATAGGTAGAGGACAACGCTACCTGTAAAATTCAACCAAAATTTGTTCTTCATTGCCTGCACCTATTATAAAATCCCACTCCAATCTTGAGAAATACGATGAGAAGTTTTGAATGAATTCAGTAACTGTTTCTTTCCACGGAATAGTGCAGGAAACGATATCCAACCCCACAAGGCATAGTGGTTCTGATGCAATTGCCACATAATCACCATGATGGGAGACATTAAAATTGAAATTGGGAAACTCCGTTACATCTTTATCACATTCCTTGAGAAGAAAAGGCAAAAAGAAAACAGCAGAGCATGTTAACATCTTGGAAGGAAACTGAAAAGATCACAGGAAAAACCATAACACTTAACGCAGGATATGCAGTTATAGAAAACATCAAACCAAAAGGGAGCTCGTAATATGAGAAAATCGACTACCCATAATACATTTACCTAGATAAATGCATCTCCCAAATAATCATTGGCTTTCAGCATGCTCATGATTGCATTACAACGAATGCCAACATATTAAGGCATCTATAATTCCAAATCCAGTTTTGTTTTCCACATATCCAACTTTCACATTGCTAACTTCTGAAAAGCCGGAAAAACAGATGTCCATCACTTGCTTAGCTACAGATAAGTTTCTCTAATCAATGTTTGCTCTAAGTTGTTAGAAGCACCCATTAAAAAACATCACGTGTGTCAGTCCTCTCACGTTAGTCTATCACCTATAACGAGAGTAGAGCAATAGTGATGCAACTACACAAGCACACAATGCACATCTCAAAAATTTGAAGTTAATGCCAGATGAATGATTATAATTCCAACCATCCGAAGACATCCGCTTTCAACCATTTTTTAGAGGAAAACTCCCCATTTGACCATGTTTTAGAAGCAACTAATGGATAAATATGAAAGATTGAAAAGCATAGACTCTTATAAATATCCACAGGCCAAAAAACAGTTAAGGGTTCAACAAGCTTTTTGTCCCAGAAAGGCACAACTAAAAATACATGCATAAAAAGAGCCCCCAGTAGAAACAAATTCAACCAAGCCCAGAGAGAAAAGTCATCCTCAATCCTCACCTGTTGAAGCAGCATGTCAACCAAAATTTTTCTGTATCTTCTCCTTTTGATCTTAAAAACCACATTAATAGGTAGGTCTTAACCATTACCACGACAACCGATTCAATACTCTTAACTCGACATAGAGAGACATGGGAGAAGCCCCCAATTAATTTTTTCCTATCTTTGTCACAAGCTATTTCCAGGATAGCAATTGAGGGACAATTTCACCAGACACAGGAATTTGCTTTATTACGTATAACGCGTCAACAACATTGTACAAGCTGGCTGCACTTTTGACATTTGACAAAACAAAGCAAACCCTCAGCCTTCGACAAATGTTGGTTTTGCAAGTAAATCACCCTCCCAGATAACTTTGCTCACACATAAACCAGATGATCAAAATTACTGAAACACAAAATCAAGACCACACAAAGACAACCAAAGAAAGGAAAATTGAAGTGCAGTCAGGAACAATTGCAATCGTACCAGATATGGTTTGCCCTCCAAGGTGCGCTTGATGCTAATTTGCTCGTATGGGATTCCGAACACTTGATGCAACAGAGCATATTGAAGCAACCGACTGACCAATGCCCTCTTTCTATCCTCACTTTTAACGAACCTACCCACATAAAGAAAAAAGATCAAAACGCCATCTTGATGTCATCTTTTGACTCTGCATCTCTCTCCTTTTGGACTCAATCGATCATAGAAACCAAAGATGAAAAATACCAACATGAGAGAGTGAGAAAAGAACCTGAGAATTGAGGAGTGCTGAGAAGGAGGGAAGAGAGAGAGGGCCGAAGAGAAGTCCTGGGGAGATGGGCACCACTTTGATATGTCCACCAACAATCTGCGAACTCCCTCCTCCATTGATGGACCTTCACTTTCTGGGTACTCGTCTGCTGTCATCACATTGATTTCTACGGCAGTTTTTCATTCTGTTTATTACATTTGACTCTTAACTTTAAGTCCAATTCTTTTATCCGTATTTTTATATTCTTGGAAAATAGTTTAATTAGGATTAACATAAAAAAACCTAAACTATAATCACTGTGCCAATTTTATCCTAAGCTTTTTCTGCATCACTAAAACCCAAATTTACCCAAATTTTATTATTACTTAAAACCCTAAATTCTACTCACTTGGCGGAGACGATAAAATGGGTCAAAATCCATTTTTAATTCATATTTGAATAGGTCAAGTTATTAATGGGTTGCTCAAACTTTCAAATATAAATTCAAATGGGTCCAAAAAATAAATCTTTAATTACATATAAGCACTTATGGGCTGGCAACATACCAATTTCAAACCCATCATTTCGGGACTTGGACTCAGAACCTTTTCCATATTTCATGTTGGACAAAACTAATGTAGCATTTTGAGCAAGGACGTGACATGCCTCGATTTTACAGAACATTCGCCCAAACCACATTCCCGACAAGACAAGGTCAAACAAGGTCCACTGGTGTCTGTCTGAACTTCCATGTTGCCATCGTTTTAGTTTTAATGCCAAGAGGAAGGCAATAGTTTGGAACAAGAACTCGTGAGCCGTTATTTCATTTTCTTTCAACAGTCTAGATTTATGATTTGAAGATATGCAATGGATACTTCTGTTATGTTTGCTTTTGTTCATTATGATGTGGGTCGGAATTGTTCATTTAGCTCAAAGCAGATTAAAAGTGTTCTAATTTCATGACGATACGAATGTTTTTTCTTCAAATGATTTCATAATAGCATTTACATTTTGATTAATCTAGAAGCCTAAAAACCCGATCGAGCCTAGACATAAAAAATAAAACCAAGCCCAATCCCAGCTTGGACAACCGTAGCTAAGGGATTTCAGAACGTTTTGGATCGAGCCGAGTTTTCGATTAATAATTTCTTTTTTGCGAATTCTTTGCATGTTTAATGTGTTTCTAGTTGATCAGGCTTTTTAGTATGTAAAGGGAAGGGCATCACTTATCGCCCAGGCAAGATTCATCACATTTCGTCTCATCACTAGCTTTACACGCTCCGTTTGGCGTTCATAACGTAACCCCTGAACCGATGCATGCAGGTGTCTTGGTCTATCAGTGCGGCACTCACCCACATTTTCACATTGCTCATGAGCAACACACTGTCTCAACCCACTACCTGACTTGAGCAACCAAGGTCCCTCACTGACTTCGCTAGCCGATCTATGGAGTCACTGGTTCTTCGAAGACAACAATTTAAAAAAAAAAAATTACTAAGAGTTAGAACCTAGGCCAGGTCGGCCATGGATCCTTAAATTTGTTTTGCATACAAATGGGTCAATACAAGATTAAAGGGTTAATTTTGTTCGAATTATTTTTTCCTTGACACAAATCTGACTTGATCCACTTATTTGATGGGTCTACCACCGATGCATCAATATATCAAACCTATTTTTTTGTGTCACTAAAACCTCTAATTTTATACTAATGTAAAAAAATACCCTTGAGTCATTTGCCTAACATCATATCATCGATGATAGATGGATGATAAATTTGGAGTTTTTGGTGAAACAAGTAAAATTTGGGTATTATCAAATGTAGGTGGGAGTAAGTATATATATTTTGTCTGTTTTATTCTACCTCTTAACTCATTCTCAGATTTTTGCCTTGCCATGTCGTGAAAATTGAAACTCATATCTTAAATTAATCATTTACATTCCAATCATTTTTAAGAGAATTTGGATTCAAACCCACCCTTCCCCTTTTCATGTAAAAGGAGTGATCATTATGGCAAATCTCAATAATTAAGAGCAAGTATATATCAATGGCACCGGTTTGGACTTTTCCGTGTAACGAGAAAAATTAAACCAACCAGCCTGCGCCAGTCCCGATCTAGACTGAAGAAGTTGCCGACAAATGTTGATTTTGGGATCCAACGTCTTGATTTTTTTTTTTGGGCATTTGATATCTAAATTTTCAAAGCATATTATAAATATTGCTTGGAATATGTCATGTGCAATATCCTCATCCTATCTCGAGATCTTATGTTCGGCCGAACCGTAGAGACTTCTTGTGGCTTCTTGTGCCTGAGTTTTAGTTGAACTGGCAATTCGATTAGACTTCCGAACAGATCATTGATGGAAAATTATTAAAATAATAATAAATTTATTGTAATTTTTCCAATTGAGCCATTGGCACAACCTCTCTTTTCTCATCCGAGGGAAAAAGGAAGAGGTTTAGGACTACTGCCTAAAAAGGTAAACCAACGGGGCTTTCAGGCCTGAAAGCCCCTTGAAGAAATGCGGAATCGTTTGGTTCAATTTTAAAGCTGACTTTCAGCTTTCAAATGACCTTTAGCTAGTAGAGATTAGCTTTGGGCTTTCAACATTTAGCTGAAGGCTAATATTAATTTTTCCCTTCCAAAACTATCATCATTAGTTCTTCATATTTCTGATTTTACCCCTGATTTTTTTTATTATTGAGAAAGGGGCAGCCCTTCGCTTGTCCAGCGAAGGGTTTAATCCAATTTTCCAATATATATATGCATATAATACCCCTCAAAGCCCATTGTGAAAGTTTTTTAACTAAATGCACATTCAACTCAAAGTTCATTTGTAAAAATTTTTTACCAAACATAATTGCATTTCCTCAAGTAGCTTTGGGCTTTCAGCATTTACATTGGACTCAAAACTCCTAGCAACTGCTGAACGAAATGTAGCCGTAGGAATAGGAACTTGTTTATACTAATGTTTCTATTAGTGCCCTTGCGGTACCACTACTAAATGGCCACACAATCTTAATTGCCAATTATAATCCTTATCAAAGCCACTAAGTGTTCATGCAAATATTTTTGGGGAGTTGTTTTCCTTAATGTCTAGACTAATCCTAACCTAATTTAGGAAAGAAATTTACACTCATATTATTGAAAAGCGGTACGATAAGTAAACATCCAAGAAATATAAATGACTTAAAAATAAATGCGGAAAAAGGAAAACTCAATACAAGTCAGGTAAATAATATTACATGGCCTTGTTATCATGCCCGGAGAAAGGACCCCGGTGAGCAAAATGGAAATTTAAAAGTACATGAAATTACTCTAGATGATTTTAATCTACGCAAAGAAGATTATTTACAAAAATGGTTATAAAATACCAAAAAAGCATTAAATTAGGAAAATGACTTTATAAAATTAGGAAAATTTCATAAATGTCATTTCTGCCTAATTTGATACTATCCAACACTTTCTATTATTTTTTTATTTAAAAAAATTAATTCACTAAACCGACCTATGTTTGATTTACATGAACATGGAACAACTAAGAACATGAATATCACTAGAACCGAGACAACCCTTCCCTTGCTGGTCTATTGCCTGATGGCTTTACATCGCTAAGGAATCTCATAGCAATCAGCAGGCGCTAGCAAAGAGGCGGCGATGTATCCATCTCCTCACTCTAGGCAAAAATCTTTTTAATGAGGGAAGACTACGTTCTTGCTAATGGTTGAAAAGGGCTTTCCTCCCTCACTCTGTCATTCAATGCATATGTATGGCCTTCAATCTCGACCCATGTGTTTCGAAAAAAAAAAAAAATCTAGACCCATGTGCAGTAGTACTGAGTGGAAACTAAGGGCGAAAATGATAATATTTTTGAGCAGAAATTGATTTCTAGAAGATAAATAAAATTTTCTATTTCTATTTTTGAATGCGTTTCGAAGAAAAAACGTATTTGATAACGAATAGAAATTCGTTTGATAATGAAAAAAAGTTCATTTTCACGAGCGGTGGCGGCAAGGGGAGGGGGAGGCGATGGCGGCTGGCGGCCAGCGGGCAGGGGTGGCGGTGACTGGTGGATGGCAAACTCCTTTGGGTGAAAAGTAAAAAAGAGAGAAATAATTTCTGATTTCTATTCCAAAAATAAAAAAATAAAAGTTTTTTTGTTTCTGATTTCTTTTTCAAACTTATTTTTGAAATAGAAATCTGTTTCAGAAATAGAAAAATGAAATTATTTTACCAAATTGATTTCTATTTTAGAAACAAGTCTAGAATGGAAACATAGTTTTGGAACAGAAATAGATTGGTTATCATACACATCCTAAGTATCAAAATTATACTTCTACACACAAAGAACAAGACTGGCTAGAAATCACAGCCTAAAACGCACAAGAACAAAGTTGAAATTGGCCTCAAATGTGTGGGTTGGAGCTGTTTTTGCAAATCTGGGTCTGAACCCAGATCAAGCAAACCTATTGCATGCCCAGATTCAAGCCCTGAGAGTCATCACGTGCGAGATCTATGGGAAAAATCACTTAATTCGAATGAAAATAGGTAACATGTACTATCAAATGCAACAGATATAACAGAGAACAATCAACCGACAACATCGAAACGACCTCTCCCGAAGCATATGTACGTGGTACACATTGACCAGCCATGGATCAATGTAAATTGTCTTGGTTTTTGGCTCAAGTTGTAGATGATCTCAAGGTTCACACGGGGGCTTAAAGACCAAACCAAGACGGACCTCGGCATCATTTGCACACCCATATGACATTCATGAAGCTCATGAAGACGGAGAACTCATGCAAAAGGAAGTAGCAAGTCAAAACACTACGGAAAAATTCCGGCCTCAGAAATCAATTTTCTGGGCTGGTTTTCCTCTTGAATTTTCTTGGTCAAAACATGTTCAAATTCGAAAAAAAATTAAATCTATGATTCTTACCTTGCTTCCTAGTTTCTTTTTGAAGCAGCTCTTAGGCGAGGAAGCCAAGAAATTATCCTCTAAAGGCGCCTGGAATCTGGCCCCTTCAAACTGGACAATGAGGCCCGCAAAGAAAGAACTGACAACGAGGGGCTTTTTGTTGGCCCTCGAAACTAGTCTCCAAGATCTCTTTTTCGTTCAAATTAAATCCAAACCCAACTATATGTATTATAGTTTAGGTTACACCCATGGTTTTCCTCAGATATCCCTCATTTTTCTCAAAAGCGCTCACTTTCCCTCACCCGTGACCAACTTGGCTCAACACCTGGAAAATTCAGGGACTTCCTTTGCCCGCCAAGAGGGTGTTTTTCGGGGGACTCTAGGGGTCCTTCCCGATCTCCATTTTCGACGTGCGACCTGTGTTTGGAAATATCTTTGAGTGAAATTTCACCCTCTAGTTGAAGGTTCTTCCTAGTTTTCGCTGAAACTTTGTAAAAATTTCACTTTTCTCTCCATGGTCAGGCCGAAATTTCTGGGTCGAGGGTTTTTCTGAGTTGCTCGTGGGGGCCTCTTCTTAGAACGATCGTGAGCTCCCCTTCTCCGACATTTTATGCCCAAAAAGAGCCTGCTTCTCTTATCTAATGAATTAACCGATCTTTTCACCGGTCTTGTCCCCCCTACCAAGCCTGCCAACTGAACTACTTCACCCAGTCTCTGACCTGGCCAAAATTTTCAACTTTTGCGGCTGTTGAGTTTGCGGATTTTGCTGCGGTTTTCACGTGCCTTCAGCAGCTTATTCCTCGCCGGTTTTGTCCACTTGCACTCCTAATTATGGTCTTCCATCACGGGCAGAGATCAGGCTGATCGGACGGCTGAATTTGCCTACTCAGCAGCTTACTCAGCAGCTTCGAATTGAGACCAAATCATGGTGAGGGTTTTGGCAGCTGGTTTAAGCGATTTATTACATCAATTTGGATGTAATTTTTGGTCAATTAGCAAGCCTGTGGGTAGTTCTTTGAGCCTTTGACCTTACTTTGCCATTCTATTTTCCCAATTTTGTGAAAACGTCCCTCAAAGTTGGTCATTTTCTTGGCCGAAGACACCCAATTTAACACAATTTGCTCCTTTTGGCTCAATTTGATTAATTCAACGTGGCCCAAGTTCAATTTCAAGCTTAATAAAAGGGGCCGAGATGATGAAAGTGATGAGTTAAGGGCTCGGGCAAAACTTTGTAAAATTTGCTAATTGGCCCTTCAACTTTTGAAAATTGCATTTTGGCCCCAACTTGCTGTTTTAATTCCGATCTGACCCCAGGGCTTGGCTAGTCACGCTCAGACCCTCAGCTCCAACTTTCTCTTATTCTTTTCTTTTTTCCTTTTTTTTTTATTTTAAGAAAAATAAATCCATTTAAAAACTATACTAAATGCCTAGGTAATCTATATGCAAGAACTTAACATGAAATATTTTTGTGGAAAAACAAGTTCTAATATTTTCGGAAATATGTAAGCACAACTTTTAGATAAAAATTTAGGTGTCAACAATCCTAAACCTTTTGCATTTATACTAATTCAGTCTATCTAGTCAATTTTGACCGACGGCTAATGTGGATTTCAACCGATGCTAACGTGTCAATTGTTTAATATTTTTTCTTTTTTTTTCCCCTTTCCTTCTTCCTTTGGCTAGTTGCAGGACCAATCAAAGGCTAGTGCGGCAAGGTCATGCCTTGTTAGGATGGCAGGTGAGGGCAAGGGTGAACCTCACCAATGGCCAGTGAAGTCAAGTGATGCGTGACCGGAATGATGATGTGAGAAATTCGTTTCTTGGGTAATGTCTTATGGAAAGAGTGAATGGATAAACGTTTATTTGGATATATGGAAATGAAATGTGCTAGTGATTTCTAATAAAATGGAAACTTACTAGAATGTGGAATGGAGGCAAAATAGAGTGTATTAGGATAGATGTAACTCA
The DNA here is from genome assembly GCA_014182845.1 of Corymbia calophylla. NCBI lineage: Eukaryota > Viridiplantae > Streptophyta > Magnoliopsida > Myrtales > Myrtaceae > Corymbia > Corymbia calophylla. Next base: position 4,991,552 of record CM024697.1, on the reverse strand, counting down.
CCACTAAGGCCTAAAGGAATAATCCACCAACCAAGGATAAAGAACTTAAGGCTCACTATCATACAAATGGATAAAAAACCCAAATTTGAAGGAAATGACTCTCTTCAGGAGGAAATCTCATGGATTGTATATCAGGTGTGTCCTCCATACGAATTACATTTCTCTTTATAGCCATACTAGGATATTGTACTAAGATTCTTACAATAAATCTCAGCACACTCTACTTTTTACATCTCAGCCTAGAAATAAAAACTAGCTCCCATATTTTTAAATTTACAATAAAGACTCTTTGAAATTCTAACCTTATATTAAAGACCCTATAATGTAAGAAGACAAATTGAACACACTCTATATTCATACTCTTCAACCAAATAATGTAAACTAACTCCCCATTCTTTCAAACTTGCAATAAAAACTCTTTGACATTCTAGTTAGGGGTGTGCAATCGGACCGGACCACCCGAAAAACATGGTCGGGAACCAGTTCCAATTTTTGGGAACCAGTTGAAATTGAAATCGGTCCAAGCAAAGACCCATCTGAACCGGATCGATTTTGGACCAGGTTTTTACCCGTTAAAAAGAACAACAAAATAGTCTTTGTACAGTGCTTTTGAGTTTCTCTGTCTTTGAAGAATTGTTAAAAAAAGAAAACCTCTCCTTGAATTAAGTTAAGGGAGAATTGTCTTCAAAGAATTGTTAAAAAAAACTGTGTTCATGCATTGTTTTTCTTTTTTAATAGTTCCACCTTTAACTATAATTAAAACATTCTCAGTCCAACTTAAGAAAGATATTCTCTTAATAACAGATTCGTCGCATACACATGAGCAGGCTCATAGATAACGACACTAATATGAAATCCATATTTGTTGTTAATGTTTATGCATTATTAAGATTTTTGTTTTGTCTTATAATGTTAAGAGGATTACGGTGTTGTTTTTTCGTAAATTAATGTAAAATTCAAAACCGTATAGGATATCGAACAACTGCAAAACATGTTCCATTGAAAACAGGGTAGACCTTGTTCTTGAACCAAAAAAATAGGGTCGGGTCCAAAATAGGGTCCAATAAAAACATGGTAGGATATAGGATCCAAAAAGAGGGAACCGATTATAACATGGTTGGGTACAAGGTCTCGGTCTGGACCCTATCCAACCTAGACCCGTTCACCCCTAATTCTAGTCTTGCATTAAAGACTCAAAAAGATAACACGCTAAAGGAATTAAGACATAAGAAGTCAAACATAACACACCATGCAGAAAGAACACATCCATTGCTACTTCAGCCTTTACATTTAAGACATAAATCATAAGCAAATGCTATCTTATGTGCCCTGCATCCATTGGACTATGTTGAGGACGAATTTGCCATATGTTTCCATGATTGACAAATTTACTTGATGGATTGATGAAACTTGAGTTGGGTTGGGCATATGATCATTGGAAGATTTATGTTTTGCTACTCCCGCATCGTCAAGCCTTGCCTAGCCATGGCGAGGCTTGCCCTCACCCTATGATGGCAAGGGTGAACCTACCCCCTAGCCTCTGGCCAATTGGGTGACCGGCTAGAGGAAAAACGAAAAGGGAGGTGGAAGGAAAAATATTTAAAAATTGCCACGATAGCGGCCGATTGGTAGCCGCATAAGTGCCAACCAGCTAAAATTAGTTGAATAAACTGAATTGACATAAATGTAAAAGATTTATGACTGAATGGTAAAAATATAAAATTTAAAACTAAATTGAAAAAATCTCAATTGGTTTAGGATTATTTTCTTAATTTTTCCTCTAGACCATTTCCATTAAGAACGGCGAAATCGTGTTCTTGCCATCACTCGAGTCGATTGCATGGTGTATGTTCTCACACTAAACTTTGGCGAGTCCACCTCCCATATTCTTCCGAATTTTCTCTATCTTCGTCTCTTCAAGTTCATTCCCGTTTCATACGCTTTCAGTCGAAAGAAAGAATCGGTGCTCGAATTTGGAAGTACGACCAGTTCGATTCTCGTTAGAAAACCTGCTATGGGAGTGGGCATATCATTTCTGGGCGGATTAAAGGCCGCAGTTTTATTCCTGTTCTTCGCATTCCTCAGAAGCTTCGGCTTCGCATTGCTGTCCCTGCCCTTCTTGTACGCGTCTCTCGTGTCGTTGCTTGTCTCGCTCGCGTCGCACCCGTCGATCAACTTCCCTCAGCTTCTGGGCAAGAACCCGGACGGGTCTTTCCCCATCTGGTCAATCATCATCTTCAGTACTTACTTGTACTTCGCCAGGGCTTTCTTCGTGATCAGGAGGCTGAGGAGTGGCGAGGCCCCGTACAGCGAGATCTGCGAGGGTGTGTACGTCGGCGGATGGCCGTCTTCGCTCGATAAGTTGCCTCCCGGCGAACCCGCGATCGTTGACTGCACTTGCGAGCTCCCACGGCGGCGGGAGTCGAGCGGACACCCTTATTTCTGTATCCCGACTTGGGATACGCGGTCGCCGGGGCCGGGGCAGATCGAGTCCGCCGTGAAATGGGCTTGCAGGAAGAGGGCACGGAACAGGCCTGTGTTCATTCATTGTGCCTTTGGTATGGAAGGATACTTTTGGTCAGGCACCTGGCGTTGATCATGATATGTACATGCATGTTTACGAGTCCTTTATATGTTCGGCTTCGTTAGAAAGCTTGTTGCGGACAGGAGGATCGATCATCGATCTTTTTTTTATATCACAGGATCTAAATTTTGGCACTCGGCACTATGTGCAGTAAGTGCTTTAACGTACATTCTGTGACGGGGTTTGCAGATTGCACCTTTTACATAAGCCCTTGTTCGTTAATGCAGCGGCGTTTGCGAAAATTTGAACTGTTTTGTATCTGTTCGTGAAACTGTCTCTATTTAAACTGATTCCCAGGTCATGGAAGGAGCGTGGTGGTGTCGTGTGCTCTGCTGGTGGCTCTTGGGGTTGCGGAAGACTGGAAAAGTGCGGAGAGGATCATCAAGGAAAGACGTCCTTGCATTCGGATGAATGGGCACCACAGGAAGGCGTTGGAAGAATGGTCGAAGCACCGGCTGACTTCTCCCGAGAAGAATGGGGACCGAGAAATAAGACCCGCGCTCTCCTCGGGAGAATCCAGCGGTTCTTGAATTGACTTGTCCGAAGACGCCGGACAAAATCTTCTGAACGAGCTTCTCGGTTATCTTCCTGCTCTATTGTAGAATCTCATCTTTGACAGTCCTTCTGTTGGAGTGCCTCTGTAGTATCGTATGGTGTTCATGGTTTTGAACGTATGCAATAACAAAGCTTTCGATTTTGACGAAAGGAAACAGCAGACCATGCTAACACTTCAGCAGGAAACTGAAAAGATTGCTCGAAAACCATCTCAATTCACGCTGAAGAGGCGGTTTATGGAAAACTTCAAACCAGAGGGGAGCTAGTGTCAAGAGAAAATCAATTACCCAACAATATATTTGCCTAGATGAATGCATCTCACGGATAATCATCGGCTTTGGCACCCTCGGGATTGCATTTTCAAAGAATCCGACATCATTAAAGCATCTGTAATTACAGATCCGCTTCCATTTTCCACCTATGTATCTCACTATATTATCAACTTCTGAAAAGGAGGAAAAAACCATGTCCATCACTTACTTAGCTACTATACACACAAGCTTCTCTAATCAACCCATGTCTTCAAGCTGTTAGAAGCACTGACCCAGAAAACCATCTTGGGCGTTAGTCGATGCAATTTATACGGATGAGAGTTGAAACAATATCGGTGCAGTTGCAAGCGCACGCAATGTAGATCTCAAACTGTTAAAAGTTTACGCCAGATAAATGTATCCAATTCGAAGATTAACTATCCGAAAATATCACCTTTCTCGCCATTTTTTGGAAGGAAACTCCCCGTCTGACCAATAAGAAGTTAAGGGCAAACATTTGGTAACCAATCAATTTTGGCTATTTCTATTCTTTTATTTCCAGGAATAATTTGGAACATAATTAAAAGTAGAAAAAAGTTACTTATTTGTTCTCGGGAACAACTCTAAAATCAAGCTATTTTCTCTTGAATAAATTTCAATTCTTTTCTCTTTTTTTCTTTTCTTCTTCTTTCTCCTCTAACCGGTCGCCGGATTTGGCAATGGCTGGCGATTGGCTAGAGATAAGATCCAATGACCTTTTCGGAGCCTCGTTGGCCTCAGTGAGGCTCAACCTCACAGTGGTTGTGCGAGGCCGGCCTCATAATGGCCAAGCAAAGGCCAACCTCGTTAGGGGCCAATGAGGCTCTTTCAAGGTCGGCGAGGTTGCCGGCTCTCATCTCTAGTCGATTCCCAACCATCATTGAGGCCCAACAACTGGCTAGGGGAAGAAGAAGAAGAGAAGGAGAAAAGAAAAGGGAAAAAGAAGAAAAAAAATATCAGAAAATTATTAAAAAATCGAAAGAAATTATTTATGACATTTGAGAGTCATATTAAATACATTCTGATTCTTTTTATATTTTAAAAATAAAAATTTTGTACAGTTACCAAGTGCGTTCAAATGCTTAGAAATTTATTCAGATATTGGAATAAAAAAAATCTTTCTGAGCGGAAATTATTTCCGAAAATAAAATGATTATCATACAAGTCCCATGACTTCAACATTTTTTTTTTTCCTGAGAAAAGGCACCACTAAAACATACATAAGAAAGAGCTCCTTGTACAAACAAGTTCGACCAAGCCCGGAAAGAAAAGTCATGCTCGACCCTTATTAAATCATGTCTCAAGTTTGCAACAGGGTTTGGACAAACATGCGCGAGTCTTGCGGAATGAACAGAGTCCAAGTGGGACCTTTGGGAGAGAGGTCTTTGATTATGTTCCTTCGTGAATCCTATCCCCATGTGTTGAAGGATGAAGCTAGGGAAAGCAGCCCGAGTGTACTTTAATTTCTTTGACTCTGGCCAGGGGCCAGCAAGGCTTCCCCAAGTCTGGTGAGGTTGCCGGCTCTCGTCTTTGGTCGTTTGCCAGCCATCATTAAGGCCCGGCAACTAGTTAGGGGTGGAAGACGAGGAGAAGGAAAAAAGAAAAGAAAAGAAATCATAAAATTATTTAAAAATCAAAAGAAATTTCACGTCAGAAAAAAATTTGAGAATCATACCAAACGCATTTCAATTATTTTTCTATTCCGAATAATAAAAATTTTGTATAATTACCAAACGCGTTCGAATATTCAAAAACTTGTTTGAAGAAAAGAATCAGAAAAAAAGTATTTCTAAGTAAAAATTATTTCCGAAAACATAATGGTTACCAAATAGGCCTTATGACTTCAACATTCTTTTTGTCCCAAAAAGGGCATGACTAAAATGTGCATAAGAAAGAGCTCCCTATACAAACTAGTTCGACCAAGCCTAGAAAGAAAAGTCATGCCCGACCCTCATCAAATCATGTCTCAAGTTTGCAACCCGGTTGGAGTCCGAGTTGGACTGTTGGGAGAGAGGTCTTGGAATATGTTCCCTCATGAATCATATTTCAATGCGCCGAAGGATGAAGCCAAGGAAAGCAGCCCGGGCGGGCTTTAATTTCCTTGACTTTGGTTGGGGGCAAGCAAGGCTTCCCGAAGGCCAGTGAGGTCGCTAGCTCTCATCTCTGGTAGTTTGCTAGCCATCGTCAAGGCTTGGCAACTGGTTAGGGGAAGAAGAAGAGAAGCGTTAAAAGAAAAGAAAAAAAAAAAAAATCATAAAATTATTTTAAAAATCAAAAGAAATTCTAAGTCATAAAAAAAAATTAGAATCATATCAAACGCATTTCAATTATTTTTTATTCCAAAAATAAACATTTTGTACAGTTATCAAACGCATTCAAATACTCAGAACTTGTCCCGGGATGAGAATAAAAAAGAAAGTATTTCTGAAAACAGAATGGTTATCAAATAAGCCCTATGACTTCAACATGATTTTTGTCCCGAAAAGGGCGTGACTAAAACATGCATAGGAAAGAGCTCCTTGTACAAACAAGTTTGACCAAGCCCAAAAAAGTCATGCCCGACTCATTAAATCATGTCTCAAGTTTGCAACCCGGTTGGACAAACACGCGTGAGTCAGGTGGGATGACGACAGTCTGAGTTGGACATTTGGGAGAGAGATCTTCGATTATGTTCCCTCGTGAATCCTATTTCCATGTGTCGAATGAAGAAGCTAGAGAAAGCAGCCCGGCGTGCTTTAATTACCGGTGACTCTAGCCGGGACCGCAGTCGAAGTCGATGGAGAGAGGTTTTGCTATGGCCGGGAAAAGAGCGCCCTCGCCCATCTTTGCATTAAATAAAATGTACCCACAAACTGTGGCGCATAAATGAAAGAAGTTCAACGACCATGCAAGGAGTAGCTCTAGTTGTGGTCTCACATGGAATTGAAGCATGTGACTTTTGTCATATGTCTCCATCCAATAGATACACAACAGATCTCATCATATGTCTCCATCCAATAGATACACAACAGATCTCATCATATACGTATCTCATTATATTCATAACTGCTGCTCATAAATGAAATAAATTAATCGAGAATGCATGGAGTAACTGACTGCGGTATCACATGGAGTTGAAGCATGTGACTTGTCGTTCGTCTCCATCCAATAAATGCACATATCTACCATTGGTTCCTAAATAAATAATATTTTTCTGAGAACTATAGAATAAAGGGCAAAAGATTTTACAACCTTGATGTCAATTCTGCAAATCTTTACGGCCGAGAAGGGCAAAAAGGTAATAAAGATGGATTTTTTTTTTATTTTATAAAAAATGTGTTTCGATGACATCGTACACCAGAAATAATTGTGTCGGTTTGAAATTGTTATGTACCACTTGGAAGTTAAGGATGAATATGTCTGGATAGTATTGATTTGGGCTTTTTTGTGTATATACTATGAAGAAAAGTTGAACCAGGCAACCCACGACGGTCCTAGAATGAACATGGTCCTAATCAACATTTATGTCAATATTAATATTTCGATACCACATATGTCTGGCCCAGCAAAAGCACCCGGGTCAGTATCAATATTGAGGCCTAACGTATTGACTTTTTGGGCCCTTAATCTTTTTTTATTTTATTTTATTTTGGTCAAAGAGCCCTTAATTTCGCCTTAGCCTCACCTATTAAAATATGTATGAAGTTTACTGATTTTCCAAGCACATTGGAGTCACTCACCATTTCTTTAGGGACAACAACCTAAACTTTCAACTTTTTTCAATTTAATCCCTCACAAAGTCAAATTGGTCTTTCGAAACTATTCACAAGTTTTCATAATTACAATATTGCCTATATTATATTTAATATCGTTTCATCTCAATCTATTCCTAAATCAACAAGAAAAACATGACATTTTTGTTTTTTTTTGTGGTTATATATATTATGATAGTACCGTTTAAATTTATGTTAACTTATGGTCTTTATAACAGTAAATGTAAAACCTCATTTAAAATTATTTTGAGTTGATATTCTTGCTATTTTAATAATAATTACTTTTATAAGAATGTTTAAAAACTGTATAGATTTGTCTATAAATAATTGTACTTATATTAATTAAATATTTTTAATCATCATAGATAAAAAAAACAAATTAGCTTTTTCATTTCATGTTTTCTTAATTAAATTTAGTTACATGGCATCTGTAAGTCAGGGAATCAAAATAACAGGACTATCAACTTATACAGCTCTAAATGGAGGCTTTAGTTTTTCAATTAAAAAAGCGATAACAAAAATTAGAATATCTTTTATTGTTACATGAAACAGACTACTAAAAAAAAAAAAAAAAAAAATTCTTAAATTCTGGTAGTACTACAATAATGAAAAGCTGCAAATGATGTCGAATAATTGATTTGACTATGTTATGAAAAAATTAAATGATTAGATTGAATAAATCAAAACTTCAATTATTGGATTAAATATTTTAGAAATAATTTAATAATTCCATTAAACAGATTAAAAATTCAAAATGATATGCCAAAATTTAGGGACGATTGCTGTTGCCTTCCCATTTCCTTATCGCGTCGCGCAGCTTCTTTCGGGCCGAACCTTGGAGACTTCTGGCTTTTTCTGCACCAAATTTCGGTTGAACCGGGCGGTCCGGTTCGACTTCCGAATAAATTCATATGAACGAACGAACGCAAGGAAGCGATCCCCGACCGTCCCGTCGCGTCGGTCGATTTGCATCGTCTTCGGAAGAACTCCTTCGTCTCTCCTTCTGCTCGATTTCCTTATGTTCTTCCGAAACTTCTCTATCTTCGTTTCTTCAAGTTCGTTCCTCTTGAAATCACCTTCAGCCCAAAGGTGGAATCTTTGCTTGAATTCGTGAGTACCCAGAAGTTCGATTCTCGTCGGAAGACTGATTATGGGAGTGGGCATATCGTTCTTGATCGGATTGAAGGCCGCAGCTTTGTTCCTGTTCTTCGCCTTCCTCAGAAGCTCCGGTTTCTGGTTGTTGTCCCTACCTTTCCTGTACGCGTCCCTCGTGTCTTTTCTCGTCTCGCTCGCTTCGCACCCGTCGATCAACCTCCCCCTGCTTCTGGGCAAGAGCTCGGATGGGTCTTTCCCCATCTGGTCGGTCATCATCTTCAGCCCTTACCTGTACTTCGTCAGGGGTTTCTCGGCCATCAGGAGGCTGAGGAGCGGGGAGGCCCCGTACAGCGAGATCTGCGAGGGCGTGTATGTCGGCGGGTGGCCTTCGTCTCTCGATAAGTTGCCCCCGGGCGACCCCGCGATCGTGGACTGCACTTGCGAGCTCCCGCGGCGGTCGGAGCTGCGCGGGCACGCGTATTTCTGCGTCCCCACTTGGGATACGCGATCGCCGGGGCCAGGGGAGATCGAGTCCGCGGTAAAGTGGGCTTGTAGGAAGAGGGCTCAGGACAAGCCCGTGTTCATTCATTGTGCCTATGGTATGGAAGGAAAATGGATATTATTGTTAAGCATTCGGTGTTGCTCATGATTTGTATGCATGTTTAGGAGTGGGATATATTCAGCTTTGTCAGAAAGCTTGTTGTGGGTAGTGTAGGATCAATCATCTGTCTTTTCATATCCCAGGATCTAAATTCTAACACTAGGCACTATGCTGTTATAGAAGTGTTTTAACTGCATGAAGCTTGATCAACGAGTGACGGTGTAGCCCAGTTGATGTTCATATTTTTAATCAATCTCTTTGTTACTTACTCTCCTCAAGTGATTGGGATTAAGAAACTTGCGTGACATGTATCGAACCTCTAAGCAATTATGTGATATCGAGTGGCTATCTCCTCGGTTTATTTCCCTGATACTCTGGCTATCTATTTCCATAATTGCATCAAGCACACTTAGGGTCTTACGTATTTGATCAGATTATATGAGGATGACAGTTTTTCCTAAGCCATATCCGTTAAACCTGCAGTGCTCCTAAGCTCAAGCTGTTCATTTTTTACGATTTAAGTCGATAGATGTTTTGCTCAAAACCAGAAAAAGGTCAATACGTATGTCTAACATCTAGTTATTGTATAATAACATAGTGGCATTATCTAAAGAAAGAAATGAAAAGGGAACACTTAATAGTTGTTCTCAGTCTTATTCCTATTATTAGTTCAGATTCGAACATTGTTATATATCATGTTATAGAAGTATTGGCTAAAAACTGCACATAGAATTATTTGAGCAAAAGATGATATCTCCATGTTGAGACCTAATAGCTTGTTAGTGGAATTGCTTCCTTTTTGCAGTTCTGCATGTACTCTCCTCAGTAACTGTTTGGGTCTAATTGATTACTTAGGGATGCATCATTTAGCATGACACATACTAGAATTATGTGGTCAGACACAAGATAAAGAAATGCGAATGCATGATTTGAGTATAGAGGATAGTAATGGAAATCAGATTCATATTTGAGTATAGAGGATAGTAATGGAAATCAGATTCATAAACATCTTGCATCATAATTTCATTGGGAAAAGAGATACAGGGATAAGTTTTCTTAGTATACATACTAGTGGGATGAGATTGTATATTCTATGGGTGCTTGAATCTTTGAGACAACAAATTTAGTGATCTCGACGCGTAACATGAGACCTTGATAATGTGGTTGAATTAGTGACATTATGATGTTAAGCAATACATACCATTCTCACTAGAGGAACATCTAGGTTTTGCTATTAAGGAGTTGTTGAGAGTGTCATTCATGGGACAGATTTCTTACTTGAATTCAGAATTTTGTGCTCGAAATTACTGAGGAAGATGATTTTATCTAGAGTACATTGTCTTTTGTCAAGTTTATGTTCAGGTTTTTTGTTCTGTGGGCACATATTGAGCTAAACTATTTGCATCTATTCATGAAAAGTTTATCCTTTAACTGATCTCCAGGTCATGGAAGGAGTGTGGCAGTATCATGTGCTCTGCTAGTGGCTCTTGGGGTTGCAGAAGACTGGAAAAATGCCGAGAGGATAATCAAGGAAAGACGTCCTTATATTCGGATGAATGGCCTCCACAGGAAGGCATTGGAAGAATGGTCAAAGCACCGGTTGTCTACTCCCAAGAAGAACGGAGTGCTTTCCTCAGGTGAATCCAGTTATTCTTGATTGGACATATCTGAATACACAGGAAAAAATCTTGTTTAGGAGCTTTTTCCAGTTAAATTCACTCTATCACAGAGTCTCTCATCTGTAACGGTTAGCGTTTCTCCAATTGAGTTGGAAATATACTCTCCTATTTTTGGAGCGGCTCTGCAACATTATCAACAGGCTGTGTGTTTTCATGAGTGTTGTATGGTGTTTACTGTTGTTTTTTATGTATGCAATAACAGAGCTTTTGCTTTGGCCAATTCTGACTTGATAAACTCGGGAAGCAGACGTGACTTGTAAGTGCCACTGGCATGGCAGTCTAGTGACCCGGGGCTGGGGGCAGGAACGAGACTAGGGGTGTGCAATCAGACCGGGTTTACCCGGAACCTGGACCGGACCACTCGGAAAACAGGGTCGGGAACCAGTTCTCAATTAAACCGATCCGGGAACCGGTTGAAACCGGTCCGAGAACAGAGTCCAAGCAAAGACCCACCCAGAACCGGACCGGTTTTGGAACCGATTTTTACCCTGTTAAAAAAAATAAAATCTTCTCCCTGTATAGTGCCTTTGAGTCTATTTGTCTTCGAAAAATTGTTAAAAAAAGAAAAGTTCTCTCTAAATTAAGTTAAGGGAAAATTATTTTGAAAAAATTGTTAAAAAGAACTTAATTTTTCCACTGCATGTACATTCCCATAATGATGGTGTTTTTCCAAAATTAAACTTTGTTGTTCAGCATCTTGTACTAACCATCCCTTCGAAGGTATTGTTAAAAGATCATCAATCCCTAATGAAATGGATGTAGCAGTGGCTTGCTAGAAACCCAGAGTCTTTACTTGATCCAGAACGTGTGATGTATATGCCATTCCGAAGTGATCTATTAATCTGCTAATAAGTCTTTTTCTCATGCATTATTTTTCTTTTTTAATGGTCTTACCTTCAACTATTACTATAGTCACGGGACAAGTGTTACTAACTATTATAGCACTAATTAAATTATTCTTAGTCCAACTCAATAAAGATGTCTTCTTAATAAGAGCTTTGTCACATACACATGTTTATGCACTGTTAGGATTTTTTCTTTGTCTTATAATGTTAGGAGGATTACGTTGTTGTTTTTTCGCTAATTAATATAAAATTCGAAGCCGTATAGGATATCGAACAGTTGCAAAATGAGTTCCAATGAAAATAGGGTTGACTCTATTCCCGGACCGAAAAAATAGGGTCGGTCCAAAACAGGGTCCAATAAAAACATGGTAAGGTATAAGGTCCAAAAAAGAGGAACCGGTTATAATAGGATCGGGTCTAGGGTCTAGGTCTGGACCCTACCCACCCTAGATCTGATCAACCCTAAACGAGACCTCTTGTCAAACCACTGGAAGTCCCATAAAAGAGAAACCTGCTTGTGAACCGTACATTTACTTAGGAGCAAGAAGAAACTGAATGCTGTAAAAATCTGTAAGTTGAAATCGCAGGTTCTGAAATTTGTTTGTAAAACTTTTAGAGGTAATGGAAAATTTCTGAATGTGCTAGCAATGGATGCATATCGATACAAATGGTCCATTGGGAGTAAGAATTTCCAGAAACATTTCATTTCTAAGCAAATTAGCCAGATGATCAGCTACACTGGAGCCAAGACACGGCCCCGACTCCTATTGGAGGCAGCAATGGGAAATTCCCCACAAGGGGTTAGAACCTAACGGAGCAATGCTACGTGATGGTACAGGCCCTCGGGTCATACTGGCCTTGTATAGAAATTTTCTTCCCATCACTTCCTAGACATTATGGTAAGTCGAGGATTTGTCCAATCGTACAAACAAAAGATACATCTGCTAGTAACTTGCGGCTAGTTCACATGATAAGGGGCAAAACTAACTGGCCATCTCTTGAAGAATTTCACGTTACGGAGCCATGAGCACAAAGCGAACTATTCTTTAGCCTTTTACCAATTAGGAATTGTGTCACTTATTACACAGCGAAGCAATCCCGCTCTCAATTTTGTGCCTGAAGGCAAAGGAGCATTAAGACTTAACAAGCAACACCGATGGTCAAAGCTTGCTAAAGGTGTACACGTCCGAGAGCATCGGATGGTTTCTCTCCGACAACAAACCTGCATACTCAAATCATATTGTCACTGTTTTTTATGAACGAAGTGCTAGCATGAATCTACAAGATTCTGAATCCCATAGCTTATAATGCGAAGAGAACCTGCTTGAATTAAGACACATTTCACTGAACCGTAAAAATGGACCCATGTTCAGGATAACCCCATTTACCAAGCTAAGTATTGAGGGACAAACAAACATAGTAAGGAAAACATCCAAGGTCACGTCAATTACATTAAGAAAACAAAAACACAAATGAGAATATATGAAATTGACCACATAGCAACAACTCTGCCTGTTATTTACGCTGAGGTAAATGCTCATCTGTTCATGAAGCCGAATATACACAGAAGTTGCCCCAAGACAAAAGATCTTCAGACAAACAAACAGATTTTGCAACCTTCCTCAAGAATAAAAGGGAGAAAAGAGGAAGCAGTGCCATTTATTTCGGCCAGGATCTAACAAACAGTGGTTAGCTGAATATTTTCTGTTGACAGGGACAATAGGTTTTCTCCGTGTTCTAATATATGCTTCGGTCATGACATTCATTTGCAACATCCTCAACTGCCTCCATGTTTAGCTGCCTCTGAACTACTCGTCGTCATGAAGGACTCTCCACAACCGCATTGCCCTTTAGAATTTGGATTGACGAAGATAAATTCAGACCTGCAGAGAAGCTAGTCAACACTGGGAGGCGAAATAAAGGAGTATATAATCCACCAAAATCATCACAGACAGAAATGTAACAAAAAAATTCTCTTGAAGACTAAACTATCATATCATCAGTTGACCTAGGGACTAAAACCCTGCAATTAAGGGAATTCTGCAAGCCTTCTATAACTTAACTGACTGCACATACAATTGGATTTTTTCCACGAGTATCTGGACACACATCAATCAACACTTGTTCAATGTTTCTTCCAAAAAAAAAAAAATTAACGTTAGGTAGAACCTAGAAACAACTTCAACAGACATAATGTGCAAATAAAGTTGCTGCTAAGGTAATTTCCTTTTTGCCAGATAACATCGATTCTAGACTGGAATATAAGTTGTAAATTACAGTGATTGAATAAATTTCGAATGCTCAATTCATATATGGACTATGGAGAAAAAATAATTCCTGTACATGATAGCGGAATATATGAGATGCACAGCAGTTACCTGAGCTTGTCATCTACAAAGTCCATCTTGGTTCCAATAACATGCATCAGAGCCTTTGGTTCAACTAAAATCTTAACACCCTTGTCTTCAACCAACTCATCAAATTTCCCTTTTGCATCTGAAAATTAGTAAACAAAATTTCCTCCAGTAGATGAGTAATCAATACATCAGAAAAGAAGAGACAATAAGAGCATCAATCACTAGCTTGAAACTCACAAGGTATGGTTTATAAACTTATTTCCGTGTTTTGGGGTCCAGATATACATGGTTAAGCAGGTCTCAACCTGCACTTATTTTTTCCTACCAATGTTTGTTCTGTCTCATTACACATCATGAAAGATGGTTAACCTTTACAATTTTTCAGTATAAACGTAAACTAGCATCCTATACCAAAAACTAAGATGACTAAGAACTTCAGAGGACAACTCTCTGACAACCCTCTTGCTGTATGATACCGTAAGTATTCACACCCTCCCAGATACGAACATAGGCAAGTGGTAATGGCCAGAGATGACTTGGCTAATAGACATGACTGAAGAAAGAGAAATCTGTTAAAGAATCTAGTCCCTGCCTTTGCATGCTATCACAAAACAGGAGCATAAAAAAATAGACATACAGATGCCATCAATCTAGACAAAATCGTAGATTTGGACTGTTGTATCTTAACCACAAAACCAACATGAAGCAAAAGTTACATCAAGATATTCTGACTCCTGAGAATATTTCGTGATTACCTTACAACGTAAAGGTTTTGTTTTCCACACGGAGCAACATTAATTAAGCCTTTCCACCTTTGGACCCAGTAATTAGACTGGCCACCGAATTTACTAAAAAATTTCACAAATCAAAGCCAAAGCCAAACTCAACACCCAGCAAACCAAAAACAGTATTAACTGTTTAAATTGGGTCGAAGATTAACTGTTTAAATTACTAACCAAAGAATTGATCTTTTGTATTTTCTTCAAACTGGACAGACCATTTCTCTTTCCTTTTCTCATATTTTAGACATAGCCATAACCCTTTATGTCACACTTAAAATCTAAAGGATTTACTTCAGGGACAGCATTATCAGAAATTCACAAAAGTGAGTAGGAAATGCAGTTGCTCCCAGAGGAATCAATTTTACCACAAAAAAACTCACAAGTGACACACTCAAGTCCAAGCAAGTGCAAAAACCAGGCAAAAATATCAAAAAAGAGCAACTACAAAGCCCCAACTTAGGTGTCAAATTGAATGGTTAAACCATATGGACAATGATATCGGCAATTTGACATTTTCTAGACAATTAAGTAAGTTTCGACCACTTCAAATGAGGTCAAGTGATTCCTCTAAGAAGTTGCAATCTATTAAGTAACATATTATAGCAGCATGCGTATTCCAATAAAACAGAAAGAAATAACACGCAAATGCCAAAGTTGGATTTAGTTCATCATCTCATGAAAGCTTAACGCACTTTGTTTATTTCTTTTTTATGAGTTAGTAATCTGATGAGGAAATTCAGTACTCTTGTTACAGTTTTCCCATCAGAGCTACATCATCATGTGACCAAGTATTGCAGAACAATGTAAACAACCAATAACAATAGTCATAATAATGTGCCAGATACATCACTTCAAATTTTGGTAGACTTCACTTGAAAACTATGAAATCACTGCTTCTCTGGATTGATGGGTAGGTACCTCATCAGTGTCATCAACTGACTTCTATTAAAATCGATTACATGATGCAGATACACATTAGAAGCATTCTTTACTTTGGAGAATGCTAGTTGTCGGATCAGTATGCAAACGGCATTAGTTTTACCATGTAATTTAGCAAATTGAAACTTCATGACATTCAACATATCCAATTTCACGCTACCTGAGCTCCCCACTCAACATACAGTCGTACCTCAACCCACACCATATTCCCAACAGGTAAATACAACATCTCATGGTGATTTCAAACTGTCTCGATCTTGAAACAGGGACATCTAATGACCATGTCTACCATTATTCAACCGCAGACCCTGCAGATGCATTCTTTTTCCCGTCTCTCTATGCCACAAGGACACACGACCATAGGAATCAACAACCCTAGAATTGGTTCGGGCATCTTCTTACATCGAAATTTGACAGACCACAACATCCACGTAAACTGCTAACCTCTCAAAGTCATCCCCGAAAGAAGAAAAAAAGAATTAGAGCAAAAGAATTGCAGTACAAGCAGACACAAAACTCGTCCTCCGTCGAAACCCAACCTTATCTAGATTCCAACACAACAGATCACAATCGGTAGAAACAATCCGAGAAAAGAAGAGAAAAAATGAACTCAGAATTTCGGGAAGTACGAAATCGCTGAAGGGCTACCTGCGTAATTGAGGGTGTAGGACAGGCCGTTGCAGCCGCGAGCCTTGACGCCGAGCCGGAGGAAAGAGCGCTGGCGCTGCTGCAGGAGGTGGCGGATCCTGGAGGCGGCGGCGTCCGTCAGGCTGAGGACCTGGCGGCGTGCCGCGGAGCCGACCACCCTCTCCGCAGCCGCGGCCAGCTTCGAGGCCGAAGGAGCTGCCATTTCCCCCCGATGGTCGCTCGCTCACTCGCTGATGAGAAGAACTTGAGGCGGACACGCTCTCGCGTACGACGAGAGAAACTCCGACCGTCCGAATCAACTTCGGACCGGGGAAAATAATATTCCAGAAGGTGATCAAATCGGACACGAGAACGATCACGTGGTTGGCACGTGCCACTCTCTTTCTTTCTTTTTGGGTTTTGTTTTGGTTAGTTCTAAATTAGGAGACTAATTCACATGCAATCAATATTTCACAAAATCAAATTTTTTTCCAACTAACATTTAAAAATTTACAATAAAAAGGCAGCTTTTTAGACTACATTTTTCGCCAAAAATGATTATTTAAAAATATTTTTTTAAAAATTATTTATATCATTTAAAATAATTAATTAGTAAAAATTATTTTTATTATCTTCAATAGTTTAAATTTGAAATTTTCTGCACATTCATTTTTATAAATAATATAAGTGATCATTTTTCTAAAAATCCATTACAAATATTTAGGGTGTATTTGTTTTAAGGAAAATGAATGATTTACAAAATATTTTTCTAAAAATAATTATTTATATCACCTATAAAATGAATATATACATAATATTTTTGTTGCTCATGAAATATTTAAATATGAATTATTATCAATAATGAAAATAATTTTCATTAATTCAGTGATTATTTTTGCAAAATAGACAGGCCTTATTTAGCGCAAAACAAAAGGAGGCTGAGTCTATCATTTTTATTTATGATTTCAATTCAATGAAAAGCGAAAAGCATAAGTAAAATGGTAATTTAATGTATCACCAGTTAAAATTCACTCTTTCGCCGGGCAAGAATCTACGTCCATTGTTGCGCGCTCGAGGACTGAGAAGCTGCTTGCGGATGGACATCGTGAAGCCCCAGGTTGCTCGAAGAACTGATGAACGTCGTCAGTTCGATCCCTGCTGCTGCCGTTTCGCTGTAATGTCAATCGTTCGAATCGCGGTTTCAAATTGCAATGAGGCGGTGTTGGTTTGCTCAGAACGAAGATGACAGGATCAAGCTGTGATATGATGTCTTGAGACGTCATTTTTGTCCAGCTGCTTGTCGGCTCGCGGATGTACACTATCGAATCTGCTCGTATGCTGTCTAGATCAGGAACCCATGTCCCACCACTTCGAGCCTCCTCTTCAAAACTTTGATTTGGTCGAGTCATGCGCGGGCGTTGCTGGTACAGACATCTCTGCTCTCATCGTCAGCTCCGAGCGAGAAGAAGCAGAGAACCCAAGTCGGGTTCCTCGAAGGGAACTTCACCGTCGAGGGAGAACGAGTGGAAGCGATGTCCGACGACTGTATCAGAAGACGCGGATGTGAGAAAATGGAACATGGCTATCACTGCCCACATGCGTGACGGCCAGTGCGAGCTGGCTCTTCGCATCTTTAAATTTATGCCCCGTCGGAGCATCGTCTCGTACAATGCGATGATAACAGGGTACTGGCAAAATGGCCAGTTCGGTCTTGCTAGAAAGATGTTTGATGGAATGCCGGAGAGGGATCTGGTTTCTTGGAATTCTATGATTAGTGGGTACATGAGGAATGGAGATGTTTCCGCTGCTCGCGTGTTGTTTCGTCAAATGCCTGCAAGGGATGTTGCTTCTTGGAATGCGATGTTGTCGGGCTATGCGCGAAATGGACTAGTGGATGAGGCGAGAGAGGTCTTCGATGAGATGCCTTGCAAGAACAGTATATCTTGGAACTCGTTGCTTACTGCATTTGTAGAGAATGGTAGGATGGATGAAGCGCGTAAGCTTTTTGAGTTGAAGACGGATTGGGAGGTGATTCCTTCGAATTATTTGATGGCTGGGTATGTCAAGAGGAGGATGCTGGTTGATGCAAGACAGCTTTTTGATCAGATGCCTTTCAAAGATGAAGTTTCCTGGAACACTATGATCGCAGGTTACGCACAGAATGATGAGTTGTCAGAAGCAAGAAGATTGTTTGAGGCCTCGCCAGCTCGGGATGTATTTGCATGGACAGCTTTGATGTCTGGATATGTGCAAAAGGGAATGATGGATGAAGCAAAACGTATTTTTGATGTGATGCCGGAAAAGAATAGTGTCTCTTGGAATGCAATGATTGCAGGGTATGTGCAATCAAAGGAAATAGACAAAGCGAGACAGTCGTTTGAGGCAATGCCTTGTCGAGACATCACTTCTTGGAATACAATGATTGCAGGCTATGCTCAGGCCGGTGACATTTCCAAAGCTAGATCTATGTTTAATCAGATGCCTCAGCATGATTGCATCTCTTGGGCTGCTATTATTTCTGGGTATGCCCAAACTGGGCATTTTGAAGAGGCTTTGCAGCTGCTTCTGGACATGAACAGATATGGAGAATGGCCAAACAGATCAGCTTTGACTTCTTCTCTAAGTTCATGTGCCGAAATTGGAGCCTTGAAATTGGGAAAGCAATTGCATGGATACCTGATAAAGGCAGGATACGAATCTGGATGTTTTGTGGCAAATGCACTTCTTGCAATGTACTGTAAGTGTGGAAATATTGAAGACGCATATGAAGTGTTTCATGGTATAGCAGACAAGGATTCTGTCTCGTTGAATACCATGCTTGCTGGTTACGCAAGGCATGGACTTTTAAAGGAGGCTTTACTTATTTTTGAATCAATGAAGGCAGTGGTTATTGAACCACATGCTGTCCCACCGTAAATGATGCCTTCTTTATATGAGTTTTATAGCTTCATCCGAGCACACCTTATATCTTCAAAATTAAAACGGGTATTACAGTCAACGTCGATTGAAACGAGGCTGTTGTTCAAAGTAAAAAAAGGTAAAGAGAATTAGCTGACACTACTAGGATTCAAGCTCTTTAACATTGGGCTACCTAGAATACTCAGTGTGGAGCATATAGGGTCGGCTTCTGTTGTGGGCCTTATATTGCATCTCTATTTTTTATTCTTACTTTGTTATCACCCGAACTAGGACCATCAAAAACTTAAAACTAGAAAAGAACAACAGATCATCCCGTCCCCTCCAGACTCGGACTCCTGCCATGTTGAATGAGGAGCTGACCCATGCCCTAGGCTTTGTCCTCTGAAAGGATCCTGTTCTTATAGAGGCTACATGACCTATGAGAGAACACGTTGCTTGATTTCCTGAAAGATGAAAAAATAAGAAGATATTTAGAAAGAGAGGAAGGCTTGAAAGGAGGGGAAGATGAGCCATGAGGTAGCAGTTGATACGTAGAAGAATTGTTCCATTAATTGAGAAATTTTGGAGTAATTTTGAATCCTTTGCTGTTGTATGTCATGATCAAACTTTTGATAAGGTAACCTGTATCCTGTCGGAATAATGATTACTTATGAGATTTCAGGATTTCTTATTTGCTGAATCTCCTGTGGTTTTTGACTTGGATAATAAAAAGACAGATTGAGGAGAACAGTCTCTCTCCGGTCTTGTTAGAGACTCTTCTGCTGAGGGTACAGCTGAACTCCCCATAATCATACTATATAATTGCAAGCAAGCAGGGGGGTAACAGCAACTGTTAATTGCTGTCTTAATCTGGCTGTGGCCTCCATTCACGACCATTCATCAGCATAGCTGAGGGTTGGCTCCAACCACCTGGAACAGTGAACATGGTTCTTCAGTATGTGAGGTTCTTGGTAAGGTACTGTTAAATCTTTTACCATTTTTTTTATGAAGACATAACAAAATATGGATTATTGATCTCTAGAATGCAATATTCTCTTGCCTTTTCTTCTTTCACAATTAGCTCTAACTGATCGAGGAGTGAATGAAGTGATTCAGGTCTCTCATAGGTAACAGTCTTTGCAATGTAGTCCTAAAGCAAGCAGAAATCAGCTTCACTTCCAGATAGGACTTTTAATTTATGAATCTCTCTCTATGAATGGTGTGGGAAGACATAATTCAGATCTTTCTTATTAGGAAGAAATGACAAATAGTTAGAACTACCTTTACCAAAAAAAAGAGACATAGTTAGAACTGAATGCAAATTAATGCCAAATGCCTCAATTGCTAATTGGAGCTAAACTTACTGTGGTATCTCTGCACAATTCATTGTCTCTGTGAATGTAAATGATGCAACTGCTTACCTCTGTGGACGAACCTAGTGTCCAGGATCATTCGTTAGGATCTAATATTGTCAACATTAATCTATGACAGGTGGAGGTATGCACATCTGCTGTTAGTCATTCATCTGGCTAAGAAAGCTTAATGTGTCAGCGCTCCTTGGGGAGAAACATTTGATATCATCATTACTCTTTCTTGTTCTGCGACTGACAAGAGGTTGACCATCTATCTGAAGAAGGAAAATGATTTGTCTTCCGACTCTTAGAGTATCTGAGATGGTTCTGAATGTGACCCGTGTTGTCGTCAAGTATCGGGACTACTGTTGACTGGTGTATTTGGAAGGAGTTCGACTTGATTGATTGGAGAATGTATTTGGCTCTTTGAATAATCTCAATCTGGCAATACAACATTTGCATGGATGGGCTTATCTTATGTTTGTTCAGATTGTTTGACCTGTGCTGAGATGCCAATCCACCACCGCTATCACGTTCTCTACTTCCTCACCGTCCTCTTTTAGCCTGCAACGACCAACCCATCACCGCAACTGCCAGCAATCTATTGCCTCTGTAACCAACCACTCTCTCATGAGATAAAATGGCGACATTAACTCGGTGGAAGTACTTGTACTACCAATCGATTTATTCACGTGTAATTAGCTCAATTAACTCTCTTTAGCGGGATTTCGCTTTCGATCAACTGGTGTACATTAACATAAACAGACTTAAGCTGCAAGATATGAAAGGGAAATTTTGTTTCATTTTTATTGAGTCTTATCTCGAAACAAATATCGTCAAGCCTTTCACATGTTGAGATATTTTTGATTTTTAGCTTTCTATGTTGTTTTTCCTTTCCTAGTAGTTGTTTGGAATTTAATTCTTATTTAACATCAAGCATCTTTTATCTTCCCACAATTTATAAATTGCTAACATCTGGTGGATTAGATTTTTATTTAATTTTAAAAGTTAAATCAGAATTTTTTTTCTTCTTATTAAATCTCCGGAGGAAAACAATAATTGACACCCATATAGCCTTTCGGATACCTTGTAAGGTTGCCCAAAGCAAAACGGTCGGAAAAGAAGTTAAGGAATGATCCGTTGCACCCGTCTGCATGAGGAGCCTCCCGTTCTATCATCGTCCTCCCCTCGTCGAAGTCCTGACGACTCGAGGGATGCGCGGGAATTACTGGCACAGACAGTTTCACATCGGCTGCTCCCTTCGCTCCCGTCAGGCAACTGCGGAGCCGAGCTTGAAGCCCCCCTGTTGGAAGCAAACGTCACGTCGTCGTCGTCGTCGTCGTCGCCGCCGCCGCCGCCGGGAAAGAGCGGACCGAAACAGAAGTTGCGGGTCGCCTCGGAAGTGCCCGCCGTAATCAGATGGAACATGGCCATAACTTCCCATATGCGCAGTGGGCAATGCGAGGCCGCTCTGAGGGTCTTCAACTCGATGCCCTGCCGGAGCTCCGTCTCTTACAATGCCATGATCTCTGGGTACTTGCAGAATGACAAGTTCGACCTTGCCAGGCAAGTGTTCGATGGAATGCCCGAGGCCGCGAGAGATTTGGTTTCGTGGAATCTGATGATCTCTGGGTACGTGAAGAATAGGGACCTTTTTACAGCTCGGGCGCTGTTTGAGCGGATGCCCATGAGGGACGTCGTCTCTTGGAATGCGATGTTGTCAGGTTATGCACAGTATGGGTATGTTGATGAGGCACGGCATATATTTAATCAGATGCCGACTAAGGATGCTGTGTCATGGAATGGGTTGCTCGCAGCTTATGTACAGAACGGAAGGCTGGAGGAGGCGCAGATGTTGTTTGACTCGAAAACTGATTGGGAGGTGGTACCTTGGAATTGTTTGATGGCTGGATATGTGAAGAAGAAGCGGTTTGTTGATGCAAGGAATCTTTTTGAGAGGATGCTAGTTAAAGATGAAGTTTCATGGAATACAATGATTACCGGTTATGCGCAGAATGGTGAGTTGTCTGAAGCAAGGAGACTGTTTGAGGAGTCACCGACTAAGGATGTTTTTGCATGGACAGCAATCTTGTCCGGTTATGTGCAGAACGGATTGTTGGATGAAGCAAGAAGGATTTTTGATGAGATGCCAGACAAGAATACAGTTTCTTGGAATGCAATGATTGCTGGTTATGTTCAATATAAGAAAATAGACATGGCAAAGGAGTTATTCGAGGCAATGCCTTGTCGAAATATTGCTTCATGGAATACAATGATCACATGCTATTCTCAGAGCGGCAATATTTCTCAAGCTAGAAGTTTGTTTGATGAGATGCCTCAGCGTGACTGCATCTCCTGGGCAGCCATTATTGCTGGTTATGCTCAAACTGGTCATTGTGAGGAAGCTTTGCATCAGTTTGTAGAGATGAACAGAGCAGGAGAAAGATTAAATAGGTCTGCTTTTACGTGTTCATTGAGCGCATGTGCTGATATTGCTGCCTTGGAGTTAGGAAAACAAATGCATAGCCGACTAGTCAAGGCGGGATATGCGTCTCGGTGGTTTGTGGGGAATGCAATTTTGTCAATGTATTGCAAGTGTGGAAGCATAGAAGAAGCTTATGATGCATTTCAAGATATAACGGACAAGGATGTTGTCTCATGGAATACTATGATTGCTGGTTATGCAAGGCATGGATTTGGAAAAGAAGCTTTGGTGATTTTTGAGTCAATGCAGGCAGCAGGCATCAAACCAGACGATGTAACAATGGTAAAGGTTTCCTCGACCTTTTCTTTCAGCTCAGTTGAGTAGCTTTCTTGTGTAAAAATGATCATTTTTTTAGAGTTATGGAAAGCTACTTGCCAAAGGAGAGTAAAAGAAAAAAATATGTTGCAAGTTCTGCAGTCAGTCTCTCCAGTGCTACTGCTTATTGGACGTTAGTTCTGCTGAGATGAGATCATATATCAGTGACCATATGCTTCCTTGATCCCAAATGGATTTGCTAGGTTATTTTTATGTCAATGACAGACTCTGGAGGCAAAAGAGAGAGCATACAGAAAGATTCAATATTACTATCCAGAGTTAAAGGCACCTTCATGATGATGATTCTATATTTAGATAGAGACTTGGCTATGACAAAGTAATAACTGGAGTTTCTTCTGTTTTGCTGCTCTGGTTCCACATGCACTGCTTAATCTTACCTTGTATTCACCTTCAAATCCATGATGAAGGTGGGTTTGACTACGAACTTACACGTCCTTTCTTGAGTACATTCACTGAAGATTTTTAACAGTTAATTGGCACCTTTAAATGAGCTTTTTTACGTCTTTAGATTGTAGGCATAGTAATTTCATATTTGATGGTTTTCTAGTTTCCTGTCACATTTGACGCCCATAACTTCTCTACCTAATATCCTAGTGGTTTTTTTCAGGTTGGCGTGTTGTCTGCTTGTGCTCATAATGGTTTAGTTGACAGAGGGACGAAATACTATCATACGATGTATGAGGATTATGGTATAACAGCAAATGACAAGCATTACACTTGCATGATTGATCTTCTTGGTCGATCTGGACAGCTGGCTGAGGCGGTTAAGTTGATAAAAAACATGCCTTTTGAGCCTGATGCTGCAACATGGGGTGCTCTACTAGGTGCAAGCAGGATTCATGGCAACACTGAAATAGGTGAGAAAGCCGCAGAGATGATTTTTGAGATGCAACCTAAGAATCCTGGCATGTACGTACTCCTTTCAAACTTATATGCAGCGTCTGGTAGATGGGCTGATGTGGGTAGAATGAGATTGAAAATGAGGAACAAAGGTGTAAAGAAAGTACCTGGTTATAGTTGGATTGAAGTCCAGAACAAGATCCATACATTTTCTGTTGGTGACACTTTCCACCCAGAAAAGGATCGAATATATGCCTTTCTAGAAGATTTAGATTTGAAAATAAAGCTTGCAGGGTATGTTTCATCAACCAATTTGGTTTTGCACGATGTGGAAGAAGAGGAGAAGGAGCAGATGCTAAAGTATCATAGCGAGAGGTTGGCTGTAGCATTTGGCATCTTGTCGGTTCCTGCTGGTAGACCAATCCGAGTGTTTAAGAACTTGAGAGTTTGTGGTGATTGCCACAATGCAATAAAATGCATTTCGAAAATTGTAGACAGATTGATAATCTTAAGAGATAATCACCGTTTTCACCACTTTAGTGGGGGTTCATGTTCTTGTGGGGATTATTGGTGAGAATAAAGAGAAATTTGGCGGAAAGTTAAATATGCAATTAGACATTTTTATGAGACAAAACAGATTCGGCTACACTGTTGGCAACTTTGTAGGCTGGAAAAGGGAAAAATAGATAGACATGGGCTATTTTTTCCAGCCACTTGGGTCTAAATTGCACTTATAATTGATCTCTGTGGGCTTTTTCAGCAGTTGATGGGAAGGAGGATATCCTTAAGTATATTGTGTGCTTCCATTCCTTGGGACTCGTCATCCCAGCGATTGCTTGGCCAACAGTTTTGAGAGCTAGTAGCAAGCCTTTGCATTCTTTAATCATTTCAACAAGCTCTGGGATATCATCTGCAGCTTCTGTAGTTTCTCGCCAACATGCTGCTTAAACAATTAAAGTGCCTTTTCTACTAGGGGCAAAGGTGGCACATTCTCTGTTATCCGCTTGCATCTGAAAGCACGCTTAGTCAGATCTGGTCGTGCAGATAAGCTTTGATTCTTTCTCATTCAGTGGAGGAATCCCTATATGCTTACAAGATCGAGTCTAAGCATACATCATCTAAAAAGAGCAAGAACTTTTTAGTTTGAACAGCTCGTGTAATCTAAAACTTTTTTCAGATAGCTTTCTGGACTCTCTGTGCCGTGGCACCTTCCCTGGACATGACAGTCCAGACAATGGGATCATAGCTGTGGTTGGACTGCAGGAACTGGTTATGGATCTTCATCAGCAGGGGGGACTTTCCGACTCCACCCATTGCATGTATCCCAATCACTCTCATGCTCTTGCTCTTAACTTCCACCCAACTCCAGACCTCCTTGAACATTGCTTTGGTCCCCACATACTTTCTCCATTTGGTATCTCCTCCAATGGAGGATGAGTAGACACGTCTGTGACGATGTCGAAGCTGTGACCCTTATACACAGTTCTTTCGCTTCATTCTGCTTTGTCTCAACCAACTTGCCAAGTTTGTTGCTGGACACAAAGTTCTTTGGACAGTAACTTCCCATGCCCTTCTTCCTAATCTCCCCATCACCTTTCGACAGAATGTCATGTACTTACTTCATGATAGCCTCCGTGCTTTTAATCCACCCATTCTCCTCATCTCTCATTCTCTGCTGTTGCTGCTCGGCGAGTTCAGTTGGTCCTTCTCTCTCTCCAAGATCTTAAGAGTCTCTTGAAGGTCCATGCAGTAGGAGGCATGCTTGGAACCTGGAATCCCATAACTTCGGGAGTATCTCCAAGATCGGACTCACTAAATGTATGGCGATACAGGAGTTGTTATGCACTTAATTACACACTAGATGAGGTTCATAACAATGAACGGCATCAGCTTCGAATACCCATTGCCTGAATAATGGGACCTTGAGGTCGTATAGTCTTCTTGTGGTGTGGGCTGTATTATTGCACAGGTCAACTAATATCTCTGTAAGCCAACTGATCAACCAATGCTGTTTTTTTGTTTTGTTTTTTGAACGTCAATCATGGTACCACTTGTTTTTCCTCCTTTTTAAGATTAGGCGAGAATTAGAGCAACTTTTAGGTGCTTTTGGAAGCAACCGTCACATGTTAAGCGAAGCAAATTTTCAGATTTTCTTCCGATGGATGGAAAAGTCCTTGTCATTAGCACCTAGAAGCTCTTGTTTTGATCCTTGAGTTGGAGGGGAACAACGGAAAATTGCCTGGACAGTTTGCTTAAAGTGGAGACGGGTATGCTTTTACCGCAAGACGCAATCAAGCTAAGCAGTATGGACGAGCGACAAAACAAAATTAGTATAGAGCAAGCAAATGGTGTTTTCCCTTCTCAAGTATAAGCATATTTTCCAAAGATAAAATAAATTCAACAAAATAACTCATGGCGAAAATTCTTTTTTTGCCAATGAATTTTATGATATGATTTGAAACTGAACCGAAGTGCAATCATACAGGATGATAATGAGCTTTGATAACACGTAACACCTAATCTTCAACTGTGGACAGATCACACCACCTGAGAAGCTAAAATCAAGTCCATGTTGGCTTGCGCAATAAATTAGAAAAAATGTAGACAGGAGAGTAGAATCCAAATCCACCAATCACTTCAGTACTTCGACATAATTTTCCTGAACAGTTCTTTTGGTGCTGCAGACAGATAGCAAACACATAAAGAAGAAAGAAAGCAGAAAATAAGATTAAAGTCCAAGCTCCTGCAACAAGTTACATACTGATATGCTTATTGTGGATAGCTTACCAGGTAGCCCCGTAAACCTCTCATATTGCCCATACGCCTGTCCAATGAACATCTCCATGCCAGAAACAATGATCGCGCCACATTCTTCAGCTTCCCTCAAAAGTCTGGTCATTTTGGGGGTGTACACAGCATCAAAGGCCAGTGAATAATGCTTCAGAGCATGCTGCAGAGAGACAGAAAGCAACTTCAATTTGTTTGACAATATGGAATTGCAGTGTAACAGGAAATCTGACAAAGCAGAACTCTTCGAGGGCAAACATCGATTGATAAAAAATTAAGGGTTACAAACGCATCCAAAGGGTAAAGTACATCAGCTTGTTCTTCTTACATACCTAAAGCAAAATATCTAAATTGAATAAAAGGCAGATTAGTGGTAGTGGTGAATGAGCACTTAAAAGAGGCCAACCTTGGGAATTGGAGTTTCATCAATTTTAGGTTGCATCCCAATGGATGTTGTGTTTGCAAGAACCATCCCATCTTCTGGATGGAAATTCTCTAAATCAGCAAGAGATAAGGCCTCTCCTCCAATGGTCTCCGCGAGCTCTCTGGCTCGATCTTCAAAAAAAGAGAGAAGGGTATAAATCATCATTGTACTGTATAAAGGGTCTATAATGTTCATCTATTCCTTCTCTTCCATGTTGTGGCTTGAGAGGATGCCTGCCATCATGCATGCCAATTGAAACCATAATATGGCATCAACATTTTGCACACCCCAATTTCAATGTACTGTGAATGTGGTATGGGATAACCAAGAAATCAGCATATAAAAGCATAGTAGTCAACATACAACAGAATTAAAAGATAAAACCAATAAGAACAGGAACTCGTAGAAGTAAAAAGTAGAACATGCGATTCTTAAAACAGAGAGCTTAGCATTCTTCACTACTCAATCAGGTCTCTCTCATATTTTTTCAGAAGAAAACAGTTGATTTGACATCGCAAATTAATTTATATGACATTTAGACAATACATTCCTCCAAAGTTTTTGCAGATATGTTGACAAGAAATTGCAAGCCAACAAAAATAAGACTTACCTAAAACTGTGGACCTTTAACAAGAAATGCGATGACTCAAAAATATAATAGTATATAATGTTGGGTTATAGAATACTTATGAGCACATGAACCAGAAGGTTTCAAATTCTAATTCTATCCAGTCACATAAGTAGATTGCTGAATTGTCCATCAGTGTATAATTCAAGAAGTCATATTGCCATAGGACTTAATTTCTCGACGTCACATGAACCAATCAAGTAAGCAAATACATTTACCCCTTTCAATAGTAACTCACCGTAGGTGCGGTTAGCAATTACTACTCTCGCTCCCTTCTCTTTAGCACCATAAGCGAGTGCCTTCCCAGCACCACCAGCCCCAATCACGACAAACAACTTGCCATTTAAAGGTGAAGCACCTGCGCTGCTCCCATTATGTGAACCTGTAATAGATAAGGGCAATGTCCAGTTATGTCAAGAGAACTTGTCATGAGAATACCCTCCACTCATAAATAGAAATTAAACCTCGCAGTCCATCCTCAATTGCAGAAATGGCTCCAACATAATCTGTGTTATAACCAAATAACTTCGCATCACTCTGCCTCCTTATTATGCAATTAACAGCCCCAATTGACTGTGAAGTTAGAAGAAGACACAGTCAATAACAGCATGAAGCTTGAAACCTAGTCATTTTCATATATAAATAACTTTTCTGACTCCCAACGAAATACACAGCTTTGTTGACTGGGAAAATTGAAAAATTCAAATTTTGAGCCAGGGTTTTACATGATATTATAGTTGTGACAACCTAAGTAGGACCAACACTGATATGCAACATGCAACACACCAACACGATAATTCTAAGAAGATATAGAATTCTGACACAATGGAACACGTTGTATATTTATACATGATAAATTATCATTTTATGATTATTTCAATCAAATTAATTAAATTCAAATTCACAAATAAATAAATAATAAAAAAGAGCATAGAATGAATTTCCACTAAAAAAATTAATCCATCATTTGTTAATATCATTTATTGTTTCAATTTGATAAATTCAACTACATTCCATTCTAATAATCCATAAAACTTGGAGGAAAAAAACCAAACAATCCACATTCTAAACTTGTGTGTCGGTAGATAAGAGAAAAAAAGTGGAGGGAATTGTGTGTCATGGGAAGTGAGAGTCAAAAGAGAAGAATAGATTATTTTTTCTTCTTTCCCTCTTTATAATTTTTATTTTTTTTATTTTTTTACATATTTACATTTTGACCCCTCATTTATTAAAAAATTTTAAAATTGATTCCGTGCATGTTGGAATCGCCTGTCGAAATTCTAGACTTGCGTGTCGGAGCGTGTTAGAAGAGTTGACCCCGTGTCATATTTTCCGACACCTATTGACTGCATGTCGGAGCGTGTCAGAGTATTGGACACAACATGAAAGCTTCCTGAAAGTAGGGGTGATCGGGTCCAGGGTGGGTAGGGTTCAAACCTGGACCCTGTACCCGACCCTGTTATAACCGGTTCCTCTTTTCTGGACCCTATGCCCTACCCTGTTTTTATTAGACCCTGTTTTGGACCCGACCCTGTTTTGGACCCAACCCTGTTTTTCCGGTTCGGGAACAGGGTCAACCCTGTTTTCATTAGAACCTGTTTTGCAACCATTCAATATTCTATACGGCTTCAAATTTTACATTAATTAGCAAAAAAACAACAACGTAATTCTCCTAACATTATAAGACAAAGCAAAAATCCTAAGAATGCATAAGCATTAGTAATAAATATGGATCTAACATTAGTCTCATTCCCACAAATACTTCTAATATGACTTAATGTGCTTACTTATGTGTATGCGACGGAGCTCTTATTAAGAGGATATCTTTCTTGAGTTGGACTGAGAATTAGTGCTACAATAGTTAGTAGCATTTGTCTTGCGAATATAGTAATAGTTGAAAGTAGGATCATTAAAAAAGAAAAATAATTCATGAGAACAGTTTTTTTTAACAATTCTTTCAAAACAATTCTCTCTTAACTTGATTCAGAGAAAATCTTTCTTTTTTTAACATTTCTTCGAAGACAAAGAGACTCAAAAACATTATACGAAAAGACGATTTTTTTTTAGCAGGGAAAAAAACGGTTCCAAAACCGGTCCAGTTCTGGGTGGGTCTTTGCTTGGACCCTGTTCCCGGACCGGTTTCAACTAGTTCCCAAAAACTAGAACCTGTATCCGGACCGATTTAATCGGGAACCGGTTCCCGACCCTGTTTTTCGGGTGGTCCGGTCCGGGTTCCGGGTAAACCCAATCCGGTTGCACACCCCTACCTGAAAGTGTCGGTGCTTCCTAGGTGACAACTTGAATACTTTGGCTACAGAACATACATAAATCACCAGCAGCAACTTAGAATCAATACCTTAGCAACTGGATCAACTTCATCACAGCACTTCACTGCAGCCTCCTTGTGAGGAATTGTGCAGCTGTTCATTTTTACCAGGAAGGATCATTGTCTCATAGCAACATTGGACTATCATAGATACTAATCTTGCATGCAAACCTCATGAAGGAAAGTACTCAATGCACAAACTAGAAACAGCACATACGACAACATATTTTAATGTAGTTAAGCGGATAACGAAGAAAAATTCATCCTTTTAAATAACTAATAACAAACAGCAACCGGAAAGACTTTTCCGCTAAGGTGGTCGAAGAGGGTTACTTTCTAAAAGGCTAACGACATACGCAATGACGCTATAACTATCATACAGAGGACAAACCTGAATCCAGCAAAATCAGTGGAAGAGTAAGTTTGGAGAAAGCTAGCGACATCATCCACCAATAGATGCAAAAAAACACCATTAAAACCAGCTGATTTGAATGCTTGATTATATAATAGAGGTGATTTGCTGTGGCCAACTGGCTTTCCGATGATACCAAACACTTTGGTATCAGGCCCTATGCTTCTGAAGTTGTACAGATCCAACAGATCCTTGATTGTTGGTTGACCAGGAGCTGATACTACTCCCGACTCAAGCGTACCAAAGGTGAGAAAACCACCAAACTTTGCACAAAGAATGCGTGAAATCAAACCCCTTTCGCCCATTACAATGCCTATTACTGGAACCTGAAATTTTACAAAATCACTTGGAGGGTCTTGGTATTTAAAACAGAAACTTGCCCAGTTACTGTTCAAAGTGAAGAAGAATGATTCATGAATAAAAAATGGGACAAGGATGCAATCAGGTGATAATTTAAAACATGCAGGAGGAAATGGAACCTATGACCTTTGAAAAAATAAAGGATATTGGCAGTTACAAATATCGTGACCAAGTTGTCAGGTCCATATGATGAACCAGACAAGTTTATTCATAACATCCTTTGAAGATAATTTACAGATTCAAGGAACATAAGATCTTCTACTTTCAGCAATTAAGCAAGAATTCTCAATTTCTGACAGTTGCTTATAAGGTTGTCACAGATTCTTAGGTACTAGAGTGTAATAAATCCAACATATTCTATAGACATAAGTAAGAGAACGTCAATATGTTTCTGAAGCCATTGGACATTGTAAGAAATCAAAATTATAACTGCAACAGATGGTTTCGACAACAACTAACCGACAGATTGAGGTTTGACACCCTATCTGTGATCTTTAGGACGCATAACATACAAGACTACACTAACATTTGATAAACTATCCAAAATATTATGCTAACCTAGATTTAAAGTTCTCAGATACTTGATTTCCTTTGCCATTATTCTGATACCCGACCTTTTAAGGCTTAGATGTGGTTTCTATATTCCATGGTCCACAGAACTCGTTTAAGGAAAAGATTTAAAAGAATAAAAAATATATATACTATCTTACTCTGCTTATTAAGCCCCATATGCACATGTAGTTAGTCATGAACAATGAGCTCAATTGTGCTACCTGAAACAGGTGCTTAAATAACTACATTTTACTGACGAGCAGCTTGAGAGTACAGACATATTCTTGATTCTCTTTTGTATTCTTGAGCTTTCTAACAGTGGTGAAGATTTTTCTTTCTCTGTTTCTTAGGTTAAAACTTGATAAGCAAGGTAGCCTCACATGCAGTAAGTTCAGCCTATGTCAGAGAACATGCACAAATCCAAAGTAATGTTCTGTGATGGCAGCAGACTTTGAAACTTGCGACAACATAACTCAGGAAAAAATCAAGATCTACAAGCGTTGGCAGGCCACATACGCTGCTTACTTGGGAATGCACGGTTATGTGGAACATCCGTGCAACATCAGTAATATCCAAGGCAGTTGTAGCAATCTTCACAATGTCTGCACCTGCTGCTTGGATTCTTGCCACAAGGTTGCCGAGGTCCTCAACAGAGGGAGTGTTCTCATAGTTGTGAGAAGAAACTATAACTTTACACTTCTCTGGCTTTCTTCCTTGTATAGATGCATTGAACTCAGATGCAACCTTCACAAAGCAATCATGTTAGCCCTATAAGGTAAAGTTATATAGATGGAACTCTGAGTAATAACTTGGAAGTGGGTAAATCAATGCAAATTTTCGGTGCTTCTTTCTGATTGGATATTTCTTTCAAAGCAAAATAAAAGACAATGACCCAAACTCTAGTTAATTCTTTTGTTCTTTTTTAAGGTAGATACTGCAGCAAATTTTTTATTGAAAGTAATGCCATGAGGATACCTTAAGCTCAACATCAACATAATCAGCCCCCAACTCCATTGCTAATCGAAGAGAATCCAATCGAGACTTGTCATCACCATCATACTGGCCACCTTCCCATTTTGGTCTAAGAAAGTACAAAAAAAGAAAAAAAAGCATCGGAAGGCTTCAACATCCACACAAATTTACACTCCTCAAATCACACAAAATGTAGACTATACAGAATCTTCATGAAAAATCCATTCAAAAGGCGCTGACGGCAAACCTGTAAGTGAATAAAGTGGGCAAAGCAGAGGCTTTGATCAGGGTTTTCAAATCTTCATGCGGACTGAAATTCTTTAAACTGTCCAATCTGATCTCCACAAGGTCAGCCCCACTAGACTTTGCCTTATCCAATTGGGTTACCATCTCTTCGACCGACTCCGCCATTATAGGAACACATATCAAAGTTGCATTCTTCCTCACGGCTCCACTCTCCATTGCGTGCGGAACAGAAGAAGTCGCAAGCTGAACCACAATAACCAGAACCAAAAAATGGGCAAGAAATATAAAAGCTTTATACTCAGAAAACAAAGTCTACCAACATGGAACATCCACTAGCCTTTATTCAAATGCAATTTGTTTAAGCTGATACATAACAATGGATAGAAGCAGAACTCAAGAACGGCACGGATAAATCAATCAATTGAACACCACGCGTCATCAGCAACAAACCAATGCAAAAGCACCCCAAGAAACAAGATTGCACGTAGAGAACGGCTTTGCAAGTACAATTTCGCCAATCAGCCAGCGAAGAAATGGCGGAAAAAAAGAAAATCAAATACGAAACTCAGGAAGCCAACGAGATGAGGAAGCGACAGATTCCGTTCGAGACGATGAACAAATCCCAAGACTGGCAACGGCCGAAAAAACGAAAACTGCGAACATTATTTTTCCCCCTTCTGGAGTTAGAAAACTAAAAGATTCATCATGGGTAAGGCGAGATGATAACTGTTCATCGTTTCATTGTCGAGGGTAGGCAGATGATGATTACCAGGACGTTGCCGGTGGAGGCCATGGAGGTTGGTGAGGTGTTGGCGAGCCGGTAATTCGCAGAAGAAGAAGCGACGACTAGTGTGGTGGTGGTGGTGGGTAGGTGAGGGGGAGGGACTGAGACGATCGGTGGCCGCTTCCTTGTCGGGACGTGGCGTGGATTTGTAGTCAACCGGTTCGGGTCATACTTTGCTTTCCAATTCCGCAAGCCCAACATTTTCTCTACTCTCTCTCTCTCTCTCTCTCTCTCACAAATACAGTGTAGAGACTGGCGTAGGTTACGACAAGAATACAGGATAAACGAGTATGCTGCTACTCTTGAAGTTACCTGAAAGTTGGCAAAATACTCGCCCAGATAGTCTACCATAATAGTCCCATGATGCCCTTTTTTTTTTCACAAAGGTATTTTCTGTTCTGTTTTTGATTAAAAAAATTCGTATATGATCACCTGTTATTCCAAAAAAAATGAAAAAGTGAATTCCACACAAATTCGAAGGAGCTGTGATAAGTTTGTACATATTCTTTTTCTTGGGTAAGTTGAGTAAAATGGGAAGGAGATGATGAGAAAATTAATATGGAAGGGAAAGGAAAATAGGATTAAATGGAAAGTGTAATGAGCTTATCTTCTTTGGGTATGAATTGAGAAGGAACAAAATAAATTAGTAGAAGGACATAATTGTTGACTCATCCATGCTGCATATAGAAAGCAAGGTCATTAGGGAGGCTAATTGAGAGTATGCCAACTAAGCAAATTGCTGTAAGATAGCTTAAGCTTCTATATTTTTGGATGCAGCAACAAAGTAAATAGAAGGAAGAGATTAAGAGAGAACCAAATTGGTAAAGCTTGTACCTTTTAAGCAACACTACTCCAAAAGTCAACATTTTGGAGGTTGAAAAACATTATAATTATATGTCTGCATCCAAGCTGTCACATTACATGGTTTCTCTCGCAGGCCCTAGGGAGGTATGAACGGCTGAGCGTCAGTGGAGTAGTGACGAGTGCATATAATATATACATATATATATATATATATAGACACTCCCACAAGAAAAAAAAAGAAATAAAAGAGACAGCCCAACGCACGGGGCAGGTCTTGCATTGTTTTCCTCGTACTTTCCGCTACTTTCCGCTCTCAAATCGCCCTCCAAGTCCGATCAGATCACCTTCTCAAACCGTAAGATTTCGTCTCTCATTTGATCTCTTTTCACTTGATGTTCCGCTTCTTTGCCGTTCTTTTGTTGGTGGATTTCTCTTTTTGCGAATCTGGTCGTGGTCGGTATTTGCCGTCACTCTTGGGACGCCATCCCTAAGGGAAAGGAAGGAGAAGGGAGGAGGAAAAATCTTAACTTTACTGATATGAACTGGTCGATGAGTTATGATAGTTGATCATTTTGTTATCTTGAGCTGATGTGACTTGAAGCAGTGCATCATCAGACAGTGGTTTTCTGGGCATTCTGTTTAAGCTTGTTGTTCTGGGTGTTGAGGACCTATGCTGTGTTTTTGGTGATGATCTTGTTAAAACATGAAAAAATACTGCTTTTGGAAATGCAATTAATTGATAGTTTGTATCTGGGTACCGTTGGCAATTCATTTCTATAGTGAACAATACTTGGTTTTTTTGTTGTTGGGTGACGTTTAAATCACAAGCTTTTATTTGTTGAATGTATTTTCTGTCCATACGGAGACTGTAAGTATCGTGGGCGTGTGATTGAGGCATGCTGCTCGTGCAATTTGTGGTTGGCTTGATGACCAATTTTTGTTTTCATCTGGGTTGACATGTTGATCGTTGACTGCACCAGCCAGGATTCTGATATCTCTATATGCATTATACTTGCCTGAAGTTATTATCTTTCGAGTACAAGCACAACCTGGTTAATATTTGAGCATGAATTGCTTTTGAACTTCAAGTTTTATTAGATTGATAGTGGGGCAGAGTTGATGTTGCTACTTGAATTGAGCTCATGAGTCACAATTGCCTGTTTGTTTTGTCCACGTCTTTGTCTATACTTGTTATGCTTTCTTTTGCAATCTTATGGAAAACTAGGGAAGCCCATTCATTTTAGTTGCTTTATCATTTGATATTTGAATTTGCAAGACAAGAAAATGTTGTGAAATGGGGATATGGTTTTCCTAAAGAACTCTTCAGTTCATTTCTCTTGTGGAGAAAGATGTGCTTGTCATTGCTTCTACATAGAAAGAAGTATTTAAGCGTCCAAGTGTATAAATTAGAATGTCCAAGCGTCAACCTGTAGAGTAGCACAGTGTCCTACCCGGTATGGTTATCTTAAAATTTGAAATTTGATCTTAACATTGCAAAAGTTCCTTGTTTGAACAATGAAGGAACTGCTATTATTCTGTCCTTTTTCCTGTTCACTGGTAATTATTTGAAGCTCCTAAGCGAACCTGACAGCCATGAAGGTGTATTCTTTACATTTTGATGCTCAATTAGTACCTTTTATCCCTTGGTCTGTCCTCAGGACCAGATATGTCAACTGTTAGGCTTCCCACATATTGCACGCTCAAATGCACTCTCCCAGACAGACCTTCTGCCTTCATTAAGAGCCCAAGTTCCTTGGCTTCCACAAGGAGCATCACGAAAGCCTTTGGCTTGAAGTCTTCCATGTCCTTCAGAGTATCTGCAATGGCTGTGCATAAAGTGAAGCTGATCGGACCAAATGGGGAAGAGAACGAGTTCGACGCCCCAGATGACCAGTACATCCTCGATTCCGCTGAGGATGCTGGGCTTGAGCTTCCTTATTCGTGCAGAGCTGGGGCATGCTCGACCTGCGCAGGCCAGATGGTTTTGGGAGAGGTGGACCAATCAGACGGCTCCTTTCTCGATGAGAAGCAGATGGAGAAAGGCTATGTGCTGACTTGCATCTCATACCCAAGAGCCGATTGCGTGATTCATACCCACAAGGAGGGTGATCTTTATTGATCAAGTTCAAGAACTGCAATGATTGTTATTTTAGTCAATTGGAAAGCGGTTTTGTGCCTGAACAGGGTTCTGGTCACGACCTGAGCTTCATGGATTCGGGGCTTTCTTAGTGTTTTTGCATTGACAATTCTTGTTCCAAATTAGTCTTTTGGCCTGTGTTAGTCTTGAAGTCAGATATTAGTTGTTATGTTTCAGCCCGTAAGCATTGCTCGGTGATATTTATTTTTCTTGGGAGTCGATTGAGATATACATCGTAGTGGTCGCTGTCCTGTTTTTTCATCAGATACAGAGCAAGACAATTTGATATTATCTCTTTTCGAACTCGGAAAAATGAGGATAAGCCAACGGGCGTAGACAAATTTGGACGTAAAATCGTTACTGAATGGAAAGTGACCTCAAGTGCTTGCAAATCTCATGATCAACATTCAACAGACAAGCACTCTCTCATGGATATCATCTGGTATGCCTTCTTTGTAACATCCATTTTCTTTTGTAACAAAACAAAGTTTTGCGCATGTAACACTGTTTTGTTCCCCATATATCTTTTATAGAAGGTCATATAATTCATTCGGAGTGAGCCACATTTCCGCTACATGTAGGTTTACGTTTAATAATATATGGAAATGAACACATACCACTG
The DNA here is from genome assembly GCA_014182845.1 of Corymbia calophylla. Classification (NCBI taxonomy): domain Eukaryota; kingdom Viridiplantae; phylum Streptophyta; class Magnoliopsida; order Myrtales; family Myrtaceae; genus Corymbia; species Corymbia calophylla. Next base: position 4,954,481 of record CM024697.1, on the reverse strand, counting down.
CAACATGATGCCACGTTAATCAGGATGGTAAAGAGTGGATAAGGATAAGACCCAAATGCTGCTGGGAAAAAGTGGCCTCCTTCGTGGACAAGTCATTTGGTTAGCACTATCTTGAGCTAATTCTTTGAATGTACTTGATAGCGTGCGCCCTTGACAAGTGCCCCAGGATGACTCGTTATAAAACCAATTAAAAGAGCTTTACAGTTTTCCGTGCGCCGCCCGAATATCATGTAAAATCATTGCCTTGCAATTGAATTATTTCGAATAAATTATACTTTACATGCCCGCAAGGTGCACGAAAGCAATATTCTTGCTTGAAAAGAGGGACTTATTTGAAGAAAGCACTTTTTTGTGGCCCATGGAAGAGCATTTTTTAAAGTGCCCACATTCTAGTTCTCAACGGTGGGGAAGGCCAAAAAGCAAACGAGCAGCTTCCAAAAGATTATGGTCCTATCGAATCATGGGGATACGCTCTTTTTCTCAATTCTGAAAAGATAAGTCTGAAGATAAAAGATGAACTTGAACTTCATGCTCCCCTTGTTTCAAGAAACTTCCTTTGTTTTTCGGTTACCTTGTGCGAAGGTTTGTATAAGTCAGTCTAAACGTAGGTGGAAGAGTGACATCCTCTGGAGGACATTGGAGGACAAGCAGGAGCTTTTTTGTGAAACGGTTAATAAGAAATAGAGACAAGAATGACAGGATTGCTTCTCATTTTCCTCTCCTTCCTATATATTTTGGCCTCCTCTCCTTCAGACACATCTGCAGCAGGTAATCCTTTTCTTACGCTTGTGTTTGCCTCAATACTGTTCTTTTTCTTGCAAAAAAGGCCTTCTGTTTCAGGTCTTTTTGAACCTTGAACCATGATTTCAGGAGTTCTTGTTTTGATGAAGTGGGTGATTACATATCAACCATAAAACACAACAGTAGGAATCGGATACATTTTGCTTTGTAGCTTGAATACTTTCTGATGAGTTTCTTTTCTTCCATTTATAGGGACATCTAGGATTTTTAAGAACCCCACCCAAGATAAAATGAAACAGTCATTAAGAAACCTTATCCAGAGTGTCATGAATGCCCATTGCTGCTTGCATATGTTGCTTAAGAGATAGGCTGGTGTTTCAAGTACGAAAACTTCTTGAGTCAACCACTCTGTTGTTTGCTTGAAGGCTGAAAGCATGTCAGAATCTTATCTGATTTGAAGCTTCTAATTGTTATAATCTGTCACTTAGTAATGCCTGCGTAAGATGAAGGCACCAACAGTCATGCATCAGAAACTCTTATTGGCACTCTCTCACTCAGAAACACAGTCATGTTTAATAGTAATATCTGTTGGATAGATGTCCTTTGTCTCGCCACAGAATTAGAGCATTTACGAAACCAGCAAATTTAGAAGGATGATATAGTGCCCATGTTATCTTCTTCTGAACAACAATTTTCAAGGGTAAACTGACTCCCGAAACGTCAGAAACCGCTGATAAGAGTATTTGAGAACCCGACAAATTGAGGGAAGTCCTGATCTATCTTGTTCAGACCCTTCCTCTGTTACTTTTACATTACTATTTCTTCCCTCATCTTGTTCCTTTCTTTTAGCTTCACCTACAGTACAGATAGCTTTCTTTATCAAATTCTCCATAGCACTTTAAAACTTGAGACAGCAACAAGTCTTTTACCATTTAAAGAGATAATCTATCCTGACATGTTCCTTGTCTCCCACCTAATAGGGCATCGGTTCTTGTGGGTAATCTTTTTTTGGTGGGCAGACAATGATATCTGAATCGTTTGCAGCAAAAGGATTCTCACAAGATTTAGGTAATAAAGCTTGAACAATAGACTTCACTGACAAGACAGGTTGCTTTTTGACTTCGTGCATCCTAATCCTTCCTGGAATCCCTTCCAAATAAATGATCCTAGATCCTTTCTATTTCAGCTCAATGAATTAGCAGGACTAGGAAGTTTAGATAAAGAAATCAGTGATGGTCTAGGATAGTTCGAGCTTGACATTTTTCCTCAATATACACGACCATTTTACTGATCAGAGAGTAGCTGCACCTTTTTTTTTTTAGTTACTCAGATTGCTCAATAACTTGAAGGTGATGCCCAGCTGACAAGAATAAGTCAGTTGCTTGAATGCAGGTTCAATGCTCCCTGCTTTTCATCGTTAATGACCCTCATAGTCCTTTGCAGACCCATTGCAGAATCCCAACTCACAAGACAGACGACTAGACGGAAAAGGAAGGAGCAACATAAAGCACAGCGCCAACTTTGCCCATGGCATTCCGCATAGCGGCTACGCTGGAGGCAGCTCACATGGAGCAGGCGAGGGTGGGAGTAATGGTGAGTCAGGATCGTCATCTCCAAAAGGAGGCGCAGCTGTGATTCCCATATATGCTGGCGCCGGCGCTAACAATAACCACCACCACAGCGCCCACCACGGTTCAGGCACCTGCATCCAGAGCCGTGCGCGAGTCCACGCTCTCACTGCAGCCGTGCTGACCCTCTGCTGTGTTTTCATATAGAATGTTTGCATTTGGTGGCACAATGATAGATCTTTATGTACATAGAGACAGTAACTTACAACTCTGATAAATGCAAGTGTGTAGAAGAAATATATTGTGTAGCTTCTAATGGAGGCAGGGATGAAGTTGAAAAGAAAACATATGTTCTGATGAGAGATATGTAAGTGACGGCCCTGATTACGTTATTCATTCAAAAGTCCGTGGGGAAAGAGAGGCGCAAGCTTTGCGGGTCCGAGTTTACCATGCGTCTCTCGTGACCAGGTAACCAAGAGTCACGTTGCCATACGGCCCCAGTATCCCAACCAGTGGTTCTCCAAGCTCTCTGCTTAGACCTCCCGCCATGCCTTGGCTTGGGACGCTGGCACCGGCAATGGCCAAGCCGCCGTCGCAGTCTCTTTCTCTCACCCCTTTGATGTCAGTCAGAATGTCCTAGTAGGAGACAGATGTTGGAAATTTCGATACTCTCATCTTGATTTCCTTCAATAAGTACTGGTAGTAATATTGGCAGATTGGGGTACAAATGCCACTGCTGTTGGGACAAACTACTGCGGATGCAGCGTGTTCATTATCTGCCTGATGCTGAGAGCTGAGTTCAATAGGTCTCTGAATACTCTTCCTGGAAGATCCAAAAAAGAGAAGAAAGATTTTCATGAATCCATAGATTGAAGAGGTTGCCCAAATAAGGAATTTTGCATGCACTGGGTTGCTCATTTGGGATGACATTGAGATTACTCGGTAGGTTCATTAGTGCGATATGCCATGAGTACTACCCGTGACCGAAAATAATAAATTTAGGGTAAAATTGGACGTTTCACTTCGGTTTTTTGACACTGAGGTTACTCAGTAGTTCATACGTGCAATAGGCCATGTTCTGTCATCAACTTAGATGAAGAATCTGCGCCATGAGCTGCTCTTTTGTTGCACTTACTGAGTGAAAGGTGTTCACGGGTTTTAGTACGACAGATCATCATTAAGGAGGATGCATTTCCTGACTGGTTGGCATTGGCAAACGGTCTGTCCAACGATCTTGAGCTCCTGAAATGACCAAATCAACTTAGCAATGAGGCGATCCTCTCAATTTGTTGGGACCTTGTCGCATGTTTTCAATGTCTGGTTGCCTGCACGGAGTCTCCAGATCAATGTCTTAGCTTTGTGTCTCCCCCTAGCTTTGGACAGCTCTTTCGTTCAATCTTTTGCATCCACGATTACAATTTTCGTCTTGAATACACGACCTATCGTAAAGAGTTAACAGAAGTTTCTATCTTTTGCAGGTCGCTGAACATTATGAGCGAGTGGTTGCAACTGACGTAAGCAAACCCATGCTGAAGCAAGGGATCCCACACCCTTGAGTTCAGTAACTATACACTCTGTCATCCTTGTCCAAAGACGAAACGGTGGCACTGCTGGGGGGCGAGAACTCGGTCGATTTGATCACAGTGGCCACTGCCATCCATTGGTTCGACATCCCAAAGTTCTACTCCATTGCCAAACGGGTCCTCCGCAACCCCGGGGAGGGGGGGCGGGGGGGGTGACCACCGTTCGGACCTACAACGCCATGATCGTAGTCAATCCCGAGGTCGAACAGGTTTCAAGACGTCTTCATGAAATCTGTAGGCCAGATTGGAAGACAGGATTGCAGTATGCATTCGAAGAGTATCGGAACCTACCGTTTCCATTTGAGAGCGTGGGTTTAGGTTGCAAAGGACAAACTGTTGAGCCAGAAATGCCGAGGGAAATGAGTTTGGAGACGTTTCTGGGTGTGCAGAGGACCTCTAGCGACGGCCAAGCACAATGGCTTGGACCTGTTGACTGATGATATTGTGAAAGAGTTCGAGACCGCCTGGGGCGGATCGGATTTGGTCAGAACTGTCAAGTTCAAGGTTTTTTCTGCCCGCCGGAACCGTGAAAGCTTGAATGATCTTTGCTTCTTGGTGCTCTGGGGTGCTCATTAGTGATGAAATCTTCCTAGATTACAGCTCCATTTAACTAATGTTGCACCAGCACAAACTTGTTGTAAGGTCAATTTTTCCAAAGACCTGATGTTTGGATTAATAACATATGCAGTTCTACTGCCAAGTGGCGAGTTGCATAAGTTTTCGTGAAGTTTACCTTCTCATATGGACGTAGAGTTAATCGTTCAGACTTTCTGGAACTTTCGCACAAAACTGCAAAAGAAAATCCTATAAGTAACAGAGCCATTTAAGTATACCTCAAGTGCCAGAGAGGCGCACGATAGCAATATTCTTCCTTGAAAAGTGAAAGCACTTATTGAAGAAAAGTACTTTCTTGTTGCCCATAGAAGAGCATTTCAAGATGCTCCACCTTCTATTTTCGACGGTGGACAGGCCACAAACCGAGCGACTTCCAAAGATTCTGGTCCCATGAAATCATGGCCGTATGTTCTTCTTTTCTCAGTTCCGATAAGATAAGTTCGAAGAGAAAAGATGAACAGCACACTTGCCCAATGGCTAACAAAAGGGCTTACCCTATGACCGCTAGCTTTTACTTGCGCGAAGGAGGCGAAGGAGATTAAAAAGGCTTCCTTCCTCGGAGATGGACTCCTATTACCGTGGACTACTAATACACCTATGGGGAACGAAGACACCACATGCCACATAGAGAGAGAAAAAAGTAAAATAGCGGGACTGAGGAAAAGATCTTGATACTGAAGAATCTTTAGGAGGAGGAGAATCCATTATAGTAGATCCTTGTACGCAAATTGGGAGGAGAAAACAAAACACCACACCACATGCAGGGACAATACCAAGCACTTTGCTACTGGCTCGCAAAGGAATAGAAAGGAAAAAATCTTTTATTATGATTGGCAAGATTTAAGGAGAAAGACTGGAACTCTAAATCCTCTAACTTGAGTCGCTTGACACTCAAACAAGGAATGCTTGGATAAAGAAATTCCATCTTTTGATCACTAACCTAATGAAAAAGGGAATGTACTGGCTTGGCTTGCAAAGGCATAGTAATGGACTGGATCGACTAATGAACTACAATTCGTGCAAATAGGACCTGGGAAAAAGGAAGAAATTAATGGATTTGCTAATCCCCAAACCTCTATATTCCACTTGAGGAAAGATTCTTCAGAGGCATCTACTGCTTATGGATAGTCCTTCGGCCTGCGTTGAATTGGCAAGTAAACTAACATTTATGGCCCTCTTTGGCTTAAGAGAGAATCTTGCTCAGAAGTGCGTAATGGACAAACTTTATCAAAGTTTGAAAAGCTTATCCACTTGAAGGTAGTTTACTTACTTGTTAGAGTAAGGGCTTACCACTTGTAAAATAGATGTCTATATGACTACAATTAAGGGTAAGCATGGTCAGGTGGGCAATTCCCACCCTAGAACTGAAAACCACCTTCTAAGGATTGGTTCCGAAAAATTGGAACCGGAAATTGTCCTAGCACCCAACAAGTCTTTTACCATTTGGAGAGAGAATTTTATCCTGACATATCCCTTGTCTCCCACCTAAAAGGGCATTGGTTCTTACGGTAATCTTTTTTTGGCGGGTATGCGATAATATCCGGATCGTTTGCAGTAAAAAGATTCTAGCAAGATTTAAGTAATAAAGCTTGAACAATAGGCTTCATTGACAGGACAGGTTGCTTTTCCACTTCGTGGATCCTAATCCTTTCCTTGAATCCCTTCCAAATAAATGATCCCAGATCCTTTCTATTTCAGCTCAATGAATTAGCAGGACTCAGGAGTTTAGATAAAGAAATAAGTGATGTTCTAGGATAGTTCAAGCTTGACATTTTTTCTTAATGCACTCAACCATTTTAATGATCAAAGAGTAACTGCACTTTTCTTTTGTTACTGAACTTGCTCGATAACTCAAAGGTGATGCTCAGCTGACAATAAGTCGGTGAGACGATGGTTGCTTGAATGCATGTTTAATGCTCACTGCTTTTCATCTTTAATGACCCTCAGATTTTTGCAGGCTCGTTGCAGAAACCCGACTTGCTAGACAGACGACTGAACGGAAAAGAGAGGAACGAAATAAAGCACAGTGCCAACTTCATTAATGGCATTCCGCATAGTGGCTACGCTGGAGGCAACATGCATGGAGGGGGCAAGGGCAGGAATAACGGCAAGTTGGGATCGTCATCTCCAAAATTAGGTGCAGCTGTGATCCCCATATATGCTGGTGCTGGCGCCAACAATAACCACCACCGGAGCGTCCACCATTGTTCCAGCATCTGCATCCTAAGCCATGTGCAGTCCACGCTCCCACTGCAGCCGTACTGGCCCTCTGCTGTGTGTTCATATAGAATGTTCGCATTTGATGGTGCAAAATTCGCGATAGATCTTTGTGTACACAGAGTAACTTCAAACTCTGCAATAAATGCAAAAGATGGAGCCTTTTCCCACTTTGATTGGCCTCTTATTTTCTTGATGGATGATTGCGTCATGGTGAATGATAAGAAAGAAGGAATATGTGATGTAACTTCTAATGGAGGCAGGGATGAGTTGAAAAGAAAATATGTTTATGCTGATGAAAGATATCGTAAGTGTCGTCCTTAATTTTATCTTTCCTTTTTTTTATCTTTCCTACTCTATTTATACTCTCTCACTCTAAAATTTTTGTCTTGCCTCCTTGCAAGGCAGGTAAATCCTAATGGTTAAGTGACGTCCCTGATTACGTTATTCAATGATTAAAAATTCAATGGGGAGAGAGGTGCAAGCTTTGCGTGTCTGAGTTCGCAATCTCTGTGGCTCTTCTTCTTCTTCTCTCTTATTTAAACTGCGAAAAGTGAGAGACCTAACAAGGTTCTTGAATCCATACAGCTTGAGTGAGTCGATCGCAGGGGGACTGTGCGTGTTGTGATCGTGATAGTGTGCTGTGTTGTGTCGTACAGATGGCAATGCATAGTCCTTACGACACGGTAACCAAGAGTTACGTCGCCGTACGGCCCCAGTATCCCGAACAGTGGTTTTACAAGCTCTCTGCTTTGACCTCCTGCCATGCCTTGGCTTGGGACGCCGGCACGGGCAATGGCCAAGCCGCTGTCGCAGTCTCTCTCTCTCTCTCTCTCTCTCTTCTCTCTCTCTCTCTCTCTCGTGCAATCTATTTCTATCCTTCGATGACAGTCACGATGTCCTAGTAGGAGACCCATGTTGGAAATTCCGGTACTCTCATCGTTGATTTCCTTCGATAAGTACTGGTAGTAATATTGGCAGATAGGGGTACGAATGCCAACGCTGTTGGGACAAACAACTGCAGATGCAACTGCGGATGCAGCGTCTTCATTATCTGCCTGATGTTGAGAGCTGAGTTCACCAGCTCTCTGAATGTGTCTTCCTGGAAGATCCAGAATATAAGAAGAAAGATTTTCAAGAATCCATAGATAGAAGAGGTTGCCTGAATGAGGAATTTTGCATGCACTGGGTTGCTCATTTGGGATTCGACATTTAGAGTACTCGTTAGGTTCATTAGTGCCATATGCCACAAGTAGTACACGTTACCGAAAATAAGAAATTTTGGGTAAATTCAGTGGTTCGCTTAGGTTTTTTGACACAGGTTACTCAGTTTCATTCGTGCAATTGGCCATGTTCTCGGTTGTTGACTTAGATGATCTGTGCCGTAAGCTGCTCTTTCGTCGCACTCACTGAGCGAAGGTGGTCATGGGCAGTAGCACGATGCATCATCATTAAGGAGGATGCATTTCCTGACTGGTTGGCATTGGCAAACGGTTTGTCCAACGGTCTTGAACTCCTGAAATGACCAAATCGACTGAGCAATGAGGCGCTCCTCTCAATTTGTTCAGACCATTTCGCCTGTTTTCGATGTCTGGTTGTCTGCATGGAGTCTCCAGACCAATTTCTTTGCTTTGCGTCTCCCCCTAGCTTCGGAAAGCTCTTCATTCGATCTTTTGCATCCACAATTACAATTTGGTCTTGAGATACACAGACTGTTATAAAGAGTTAACAGAAGTTTCGATCTTTTGCAGGTCGCCGAACATTATGAGCGAGTGGTTGCAACTGACATAAGTGAACCCATGCTGAAGCAGGGAATCCCGCACCCTCGAGTTCAGTACCTACACACTCCGTCATCCTTGTCTGAAGACAAAGCGGTGGCAATGCTCGGGGGTGAGAACTCAGTCGATTTGATCACAGTGGCCACTGCCATCCATTGGTTCGACATCCCAAAGTTCTACTCCATCGCCAAACGGGTCCTCCGCAAACCCGGAGGGGTGATCGCCGTTTGGACCTACAACGACATGATCGAAGTCAATCCTGAGGTCGAACAGGTTTCAAGACGTCTGCGTGAATTCTATAGGCTGTATTCAAAGCCAGGAGTGCAGTACACATTCGAAGAGTATCGGAACCTTCCGTTTCCATTTGAGAGCGTGGGTTTAGGTTGTGAAGGACAACCTGTTGAGCTAGAAATGCCGAGGGAAATGAGTTGTGAGACGTTTCTGCGTGTGCAGAGCACCTCGTCGGCAGTAGCTACGGCCAAGCAGAATGGTGTGGACTTGTTGACCGATGATGTTGTGAAAGAGTTTGAGACCGCTTGGGGCGGATCGGATTTGGTCAGAACTGTCAAGTTCAAGGTTTTTATGCTCGCCGGATCCGTGAAAGCTTGAATGGTCTTTGTTTCTTGGTGCGCTAGGAGCTCATTACTGATGAAATCTTCCTAGATTACAGGCTTAACAGCTCCATTAAATAAGATGCCAGAGTTGGAGAACACGCGTCAGCAGCAGCATATACTTTGTAGATGCTCCTCCTGAGCACAAACTTGTTGTAAGGTCAATTTCTCCTGCAATTGCAATGACCTGATGTTTGGATTAATAACATATGCAGTTTTACTGCCAAGTGCCGAGTTGCCTTTCAAATGATCTTCAGGCATAAGTTTTCATGAAGTGTACCTTATCATATGAATGTGGAGTTAATCATTATGAATTTCTCGAATTTTTGCACAAAATTGCAGAAGAAAATCCTATAAGTGACAGAGCCTTTTAAATAAGGCATAGATTACGTGGCCGAGAGGCGCACCATAGCAATATTCTTCCTTGAAAAGTGAAAACGCTTATTGAAAAAAGCACTTTCTCGTTGCCCATAGAAAAGCATTTCGAAGTGCTCCACCTTCTAGTTTTCGAAGGTGGACAGGCCATAAACCGAGCAACTTCCAAAGATTCTGCTCCCATGAAATCATGGCCGTATGTTCTTTTCTCAATTCTAATAAGATAAGTTCAAAGACATAAGATGAACAACTCACTGGCCCAACGGCTGAAAAAAGGGCTTGCCCTACCACCGCTAGCTTTTACTTGCGTGAAGGAGATTCAAAAGGCTTCCTTCCTTGGAGATATACTCCTATTACCGTGGGCTACTAATACAGCTATGGGGAATGAAGACACCGCATGTCACATTGAGAATATAAAGTAGAATAACGGGACGAGGTGAGGAAAAGATCTTGATACTCTGTCTTTAGAGGAGAACCCATTATAGTAGATCCTCCTACACATATAGGGAGGGGAAAACAAAACACCACACCACAGGGACAATACCAAGCACTTTGCTACTGACTCACAAAGGAATAGAAGGGAAAAAGTCTTTTATTATGACTGGCGGGATATAAGGAGAAAGACTGGAACTCTAGATCCTCTAACTTGAGTGGCTTGATGCTCAAACAAGGAAGGCTTGTATAAAGAAATTCCATCTAGTGATTGTTAATCTAACAAAAAGGGAATGTATTGGCTTGGCTTGACCACTCCAACTAAATGTGAGTAGGATAGTAATGGACTGGATCGACTGACAAAGTACAATTTGTGCAAACAAAACCTGGGAAAGAGGAAGAAATTAATGGATCTGCTAATTCCCAGACCTCTATATTCCACTTGAGGAAAGATTCTACTGCTTATGGATAGGCCTTCAGCCTACTTATAAAGAGGCAAGTAAACTAGTACTTATTGGCCCTCTTTGGCTTAAGAAAGAATCTTGTTCAAAAGTGTCTGATGGACAAAGTCAAAGTTTGAAAAACTTACCCACTTGAAGGTAGTTTACTTGCTTTGGTAAAGTAAAGGCTTTATACTTGTAAATCAGATGCCCATATGACTGCAATCCTTGGGAGTCCAACTAGTCGACTAGGAATAGGAAAGTCCTATCTGTCAATCTTACCATACAAGAAGGGGCAACTTAGTTCTAGAAGCCCATTAGAGTCTTATTTAAAAGCATATTCTTTCTATGAGTTTTCCAACCTAACCTATATTATTTATTTGTCCTAAATATACAATCATAAAAGCCAAAAAAGCATATCCTAATCTCTCTATATAAAAAGAAAAAAAAGAGAGCAACTCCCAACAATGTAAAAGCACTCCTACTGGCTGGCATAAAAGAAAGAGCCCCTCACCTACAAGAGGCTTTTTATTACAAGATTGATCATAGGATTACTTGCCTTGATACTACAAATGGAACTTCAAATAGATCGTTGGCAACCGCCTCCTTCCAACGAATTAAAGTTCATGTTCCTCTTGTTTCACAAGACTTCCTAGGTTTTTCAGTTACCATGTACGAAGGTGTGCTTGTATAAGTTAGTTAAACTAGGTGGAAGAGTGACATCCTTAGGAGGACATCGGAGGACAAGGAGAAGCCTTTAAAAAGGGAGAAGACTGACAGGATTGCTTCTCATTTTGTTCCTTCCTTTCAGCTTCAGCTGCAGTGCAGTTAGCTTTATGTATCGAATTCTCCATAGCACCCAACAAGTCTTTTACCATTTGGAGAGAGATTTTATTTTGACATATCCCTTGTCTCACACCTAAAAAGGCATTGGTTCTTGTGGTAATCTTTTTTTGGCGGGTATGCAATGATATCCGAATTGTTTGCGGTAAAAAGATTCTTGCAAGATTTAAGTAATAAAGCTTGAACAATAGGCTTCACTGGACCAGACAGGTTGCTTTTCCACTTCATGGATGCTAATCCTTTCCTTGAATCCCTTCCAAATAAATGATCCCAGATCCTTTCTATTTCAGCTCAATGAGTTAGCAGGACTCAGGAATTTGGATAACGAAAATCAGTGATGTTCTAGGGTAGTACGAGCTTGACATTTTTCCTTAATGCATTCAACCACTTTAATGATCAGAGAGTAACTGCACTTTTCTTTTGTTACTGAATTTGTTCAATAACTTGAAGGTGATGCTTGGCTGACAATAAGTCGGTGAGACGATGGTTGCTTGAATGCATGTTCAATGCTCACTGCTTTTCATCTTTAATGACCCTCATAGATTTTTTGCAGGCTCGTTGCAGAAACCCGACTTGCTGGGCAGACGACTGAACGGAAAAGGGAGGGACTGCATAAAGCAGAGTGCCAACTTCATCCGTGGCATTCCGCATAGCAGCTACGCTGGAGGCAACACTCATGGAGGGTTAACATCGAATCAGGATCGTCATCTCCAAAATGCAATGCAGCTATGAGCCCCGTATATGCTGGTGATGGCGTTAACGGTAACCACCGCCGTAGCGTCCACCACGGTTCCAGCGCTGCATCCTGAGCCGTGTGCGAGTCTATACTCTCACTGCAGCCGTACTGGCCCTATGCTGTGTGTTCATATAGAATATTTGGATGCAAAATTCACGATAGATCTTTGTATACAGTAACTTAAAACTCTGCAATAATTGCAAAGGTGTAGCCTTTTCTGTCACAACCCGAATCTTGCACGGATGGAGGTGACACGGCCACCCTTTCACCCGAAGGACACAGTCTCTAACCACAAAAGGTCCAACTCCCAAAAGTCCCCACAAAAGCACTCTCACTCTACTAACTACTAACCAAAGAACCTAGCAAATATTGGGAAAGAGGGGTGAGTAATTCATATCTTCTAAGCATATCAAGCAAGCATTATGCATGAATTCAGAGCAAAACTAGAACTTTATAACTCAATCCCATGTATTTTATACATAAATGATTATAGGAGTTACTTTTATACTTATATGAAAAACTCATTAAATCATTATCACAATACAAGAATCAATGGTCAAGTCCATTGGATAATCTCCATTCAAAAATCACATGTCAATGGTCTATCCATTAACCAATTTATTGCTCGATCTCTTACCATGGTCACGACACAACACCTTGTGACAAGGCGATCAAGATTCCCCATTGGCAAGATCTCCACTTATAATGCCGATGGCTTGGCCCAGAAGGATATCCTAAACCTGATATGCATACCAATATGCCCTTAATAGGCTTACAGCAATAATGAGCAAAATAACTATCCTCCAATACCAGAAAGCCAATCTAGGAATCAATATCATAAACCAAGCAAATGCATTTTTGCAACTTCATCATCCACCATTTCTCAAGTCATTCATATACCTTTCCATAAACCATTTGCAAAGCAATTACAAATATATTTTGCATTCTAATACTTTGCATAATACGCTTTCCAAACCTTTATAAATAATCAAAAAGTAGTACATGCCCGATCCGATTTTTTTGCAATAATAATGTCATTTTCATAATCCCATACTATATATAATCCATAAAATTTTCTCAACATGAGTTTTACAAATTCAAAAAAATATAGTACCACTCACCTTGTTCCCTACGACCCAATAAAACGGTACTTGTATCGTCAAACTCGAGACTCTAACAAATAATTGAGGAATAAAATTAAATTCAAATAAAACTCTATCTCAACTATGAGATAAGTAAACTACTCTTTAACGCTAATAAAATGACACCTACAAACTAACAAATCACCTATCCGAAACGGTTATTCAAAGCCATTCACAATGCGAGGTTTAAGCGTGAAACTCAATTATGCCAAAACTTTATTATCCGAACTCCGATCCAAGCAATCTTATAGTCAAAATGAAGATAATTCCAAGCACTAGAAGACTCACATGTTGGACAACCCAATATTGAGCTCAAACTGACAAAAACAGACCTCAAAGTGGCTCGGCGTGTACTGTTTATCACACACAGAAAAGTTCAAAATTTTGTTTCGGACAAACCACAAGCTCAAATCCAATTCCGTAAAATCCTACAGATCCATGACATCATAAACTATCATTCTTATAAAATTTCATGGCTCAACAATACAAAAATCGGACTTCACCACTCAATATTTCAAATATTCCGAATTTAAGCCATAAATTGGAAAAATGCTTCGATTGAAGGAACAAGGGGCACATGTATTCACTGGGCATTGCGTAAAGTAGTCAAGTCTATTTTGTGAGGCTCCCACGGCGCGCACATGCAAAACCCATTTTCTTCTTTCCCTCTCTTCCTTTTTCTCCCGAAATTGGCTTAGGCTTGTGTAGGTGGGAGTGAACCCCACTTATTCTCTCTCCTTCTCCTTTTTATTTTTCAACTCTCTTTTTCTGTTTTTTTTTTTAAAAACCCATGTAGAGCCCACCAGCCAACTAAATAGCTTGAATATTACATTTTCCCACTTTGATTAGCCTCTTATATTCTTGATGGATGATTGCGTCACGGTGAATGACAAGAAAGAACAGATATGTGGTGAAGGTTATAATGATGGCTGGGATGAAGTTGAAACGAAAATATGTTTACACTTATGAGATAGGTAAATGATGTCATTAAATTTTTTTATCGATCTTACTTTATTTCAATTTTAACTCCATTCTCAAATTTTTATTTTGTCTCCTTGGACAAACTCCATTAGTGGTTAAGTGACATCCCTGATTACGTTATTCAATATTAAAAATTCAACGGGGAGAGAGAGGCGGCGCAAGCTTTGCGTGTCCAAGTTTGCCATATCTGTTGCTCTTCTTCTTCTTCTCTCCTATTTAAACTGCAAAAACGTGAGAGACCCAAAAAGGTTCTTGAATCCATACAGATCGAGAGATCGAGTGAGTCCATCGAAGGGGGACTGGTGTCGTGATCGTGATTGGGTGCTGTGTTGTGTCGTACAGATGGCAATGCATAGTCCTTACGACACGGTAACCAAGAGCTACGTCGCCGTACGGCCCCAGTATCCCGACCAGTGGTTCTCCAAACTCTCTGCTTTGACCTCCCGCCATGCCTTGGCTTGGGACGCCGGCACTGGCAACGGCCAAGCCGCCGTCGCGGTCTCTCTCTCTCTCTCTCTCTCTCTCTCTCTCTCTCTCGTGCAATCGTACTTCTATCCTTCGATGACAGTCATGATGTTCTAGTACGAGACCCATGTTGGAAATTCCGGTACTCTCATCGTTGATTTCCTTCGAAAGTACTGGTTGTAATGTTGGCAGACGGGTACAAATGCCAATGCTGTTGGGACAAATAACTACAGGTGCAACTGCGGATGCAGCGTGTTCATTATCTGCCTGATGTTGAGAGCTGAGTTCACTAGCTCTCTGAATGTGTCTTCCTGGAAGATCCAGAATATAAGAAGAAAGATTTTCATGAATCCATAGATGGAAGAGGTTGCCTGAATGAGGAATTTTGCATGCACTGGGTTGCTCATTCGGGATTCGACATTGAGATTACTCGTTAGTTTCATTAGTGTCATATGCCATGAGTAGTACACGTTACTGAAAATAAGAAATTTTGGGTAAATTCGGTGGTTTGCTTAGGTTTTTTGACACACAGGTTACTCAGTTTCATTAGTGCAATTGGCCATGTTCTCGGTTGTCAACTTAGATGAAAATCTGTGCCATAAGCTGCTCTTTCGTCGCACTCACTGAGCGAATGTGGTCATGGGCTGTAGCACGAAAGATCATCATTAAGGAGGATGCATTTCCTGACTGGTTGGCATTGGCAGACGGTTTGTCCAACGATCTTGAACTCCTGAAATGACCAAATCGACTGAGCAATGAGGCGCTCCTCTCAATTTGTTCAGACCATTTCACCTGTTTTCGATGTCTGGTTGTCTGCGTGGAGTCTCCAGACCAATGTCTTTGCTTTGCGTCTCCCCCTAGCTTTGGACAGCTCTTCATTCGATCTTTTGCATCCACGATTACAATTTTGTCTTGAGATACGCGGACTGTTATAAAGAGTTAACAGAAGTTTTGATCTTTTGCAGGTCGCAGAACATTATGAGCGAGTGGTTGCAACTGACATAAGTGAACCCATGCTGAAGCAGGGAATCCCGCACCCTCGAGTTCAGTACCTACACACTCCGTCATCCTTGTCTGAAGACGAAACGGTGGCAATGCTCGGGGGTGAGAACTCGGTCGATTTGATCACGGTGGCCACTGCCATCCATTGGTTCGACATCCCAAAGTTCTACTCCATTGCCCAACGGGTCCTCCGCAAGCCTGGAGGGGTGATCGCCGTTTGGACCTACAACGACTTGATCAGAGTCAATCCCGAGGTTGAACAGGTTTCAAGACGTCTACGGGAAATCTGTAGGCCATATTGGAAGCCAGGAGTGCAGTACGTATTTGAAGAGTATCGGAACCTTCCGTTCCCATTTGAGAGCGTGGGCTTAGGTTGCGAAGGACAACCTGTTGAGCTAGAAATGCCGAGGGAAATGAGTTTTGAGGCGTTTCTGAGCTGCCAGAGGACCTCGTCGGCAGTAGCGACAGCCAAGCAGAATGGTGTGGACCTGTTGACTGATGATGTTGTGAAAGAGTTTGAGACCGCTTGGGGCGGATCGGATTTGGTCAGAACTGTCAATTTCAAGGTTTTTATGCTCGCCGGAACCGTGAAAGCTTGAATGACCTTTGTTTCTTGGTTATCTGGGGAGATCATTACTGAAAAAATCTTCCTAGATTACAGGCATACAGCTCCATTAAATAATGTTCCAGAGTTGAACATGCATCAGCAGCAGCATTTACATTGTAGATGCTCCTCCTGAGCACAAACTAGTTTGCAATGACCTGATGTTTGGATTAATAACATATGCAGTTGACTGCCAGTGCCAAGTTGCCTTTTAAATGATCTTCGGGCATGAGTTTTCATGAAGTTTACCTTCTTATATGTATGTAGAGTTAATCACTTAGAATTTCTCAATTTTTGCACAGTTACAAAAGAAAACCCTATAAGTAACAGAGCCTTCAATAGGGTTTCACATCGGCCAAGTCGTTACCGGGACTGCAACTTGAAATTGAACATAGACTGCAACTTGAAATTGAGCATAGAGAGCTTGATTTCGAAAGTCAGAATCAATTATTAAACCAGCATGCTCAAGAATGATCCTCTTTTACTCTGTGATCTTGCAACTGAAAGCCAAACTTAAAGGTAAACAACTAGCTGGTGCCAAATGTAGTGGAAACAATAAGCAAAAACTCTAATAATTTGCGTTAAGTGTGTCAAAGTTAAGAGTCAAGTTTCCTATAGAAAACACGTTTGAGTAACATTCGTTGAAAGGTGATCGAGGGAGTTTTTCACTAAAAGAGTAATCAATATTTCATTCCATTTTCATAAATTTGGTTTGATAAAATCGGTTGGAATCGGCCTTGGAGACAGTTTCAAGTGAATCTACCAGTGATTCCAAAGTTGGATAAGGAAACCTACCATCTCTAAGGCCGTTCCAAATTCCCAAAACCAGTTTACTCAAATCAGACCAGATTGTCAGGGTCGAAACCCATCTAGTCCCGAGTAGAATCAGCTCCAGATGCACGCCCTAGTTCTATGGTCAAGGAATTTGGGTCATAACAAATGATTTGCTTCCATATGAAGCTCATATCCCGAAATCATTTCATTATATCCCGGGTCAAAAAAATTTAAGTTGTTTTCGATGTGGCTGCGAAGCTGGTACCATATCACCTTCATCAGCACGATTTTCAAGTTTACCTGACTATCCGCATGTCAAAAGAAACACAAGAGCTACTTGGGGTTCAAATCGCAGGACAACAGACAACCACAGAGGCATGGAAAGAGAACAATCCGATAATGCAAATATGTCAAGTGATGGACACAGCAAGACTGCTTAATAGAAATCTTGCCCAGCTTATATTCACAGCAGAATAAAATTGTCCGATAAATTTGGGTACAAAATTCATAAATCCTAAGTGGCAGGTTAGCTCCACATACCAACAAACATATCCAGATACAAAATCATATGGGACCTTTTCTTTTTACATCCTGAGAACGCCAAAGTTTTATTTACTTCCCATTTTTGCTATAAGCCACAGCAAGAATATGAATATGATGACCCCTCCGCCCACCATAACCTTCGTATGGAGATTCTGGAACCACATCTTCCTACGCAGTTGCCTCCCTTGCCTTTGGAAAATGTCAGCCTGAAACAAGGCACATTTTGTTCAGTGAAGTGGAAACTACTCGATGTCTCTCAATCATCCCATTCAGTAACTCCAAGAAAAGCAAGTTTACCTGGAACTGTAGGTTCTCTGTTTTGTCAACCAGAAGTTCAATTCTCTCCCCACGGTCCAACACCTAAAGTCCATGACATAAGAAGAAATAGCATAAAAATATGGCCCAACAGTCCAGTGAAGACATGTAACCTTAGAAACATGTGCTATTTTTTCCATGTGTGCTTTGACAAGTAAGATTTCAAGCGTCCATACATCAAGACACTTCCACTCAAGGATCATCGAATCCATCACCCATGGGATGTATGTTTGCTTTCCTCATAACATGAGGAAAAATTATTACCACATTTAAGAGTCTACAACATCAATATACTTCACTACCCAACCTGATTCCTTCAATTATACCCAAATCCATTTATAATTCGCATTAAACCAAAATCTATTAGAATTGTTTTTTCACAATAACCACCACACTCGTACTATTTTGCTGTTAAAATGTTCAAGGAAGGGCTGCACCGAACGAGTAAGCTCTCCCCTTTCCCAAGGCCAAAACTTGCCATGATTATCCTCCTCCCAGATTCTCTCTATGTGAAAATAGTAATGTCAATGTGGCCAAAAGCAGCTCATATCCATGGAGCAAGGACAGCCCCTCTCCAGACAAAGGACCAAGTTAATGCATACCAAGGGAAAAGTTTAATCATCATAACATGTTACGCCCCCGGAACAAGGACAGCCCCTCTCCAGACAAATCATAAATGAAACTAGTACTTCAAGTAGTCCTCTATGCATTTAGCACGTTTAATACTCCCTAATATCCTACATTCTATTGGGTTAGAAACAAGAAAATGTATACACCGAGATTCTAACTCTAAGCATGTTTCTTTTTCAAAAATTCATCATCCAATTACTCTTTTATTAACATTTTCATCAGTTGATTAAGGAGTTTGATGTGACAATAACATATCCTCAAGATCATAATGGTTCATAACATTCTTTGATCATATATAAATAATTCTTAAACTACCAATGGCACCATTGGCACTCTCACATTAACTAACCAAGCAGACCTGCTTAGTTATGTTCTCAATGATATGAAGTCACTAGAATCACTGAAAAGGCAACATCAAAATCCGACAATAACAAGTATCTTTTTTCAAAACTCTTTCTACTCTTGTCTGCTTCCCCAAAGAAGACTTTGGCAACTAACTCAAAAACGTGATGTTTTACTCTAAAAAGAATCAGAAATTTCATGTGCAGCATCATGCCAATACACGTTTAGTTCAACGGGAACTTATGGAATTGTCCACCAACATCAACAGGTCTGTCTTCATTTTCAGTTTGACTATGCTCTTCTTTTGAGCTTACGGTACTTTTTTATTAAAAGAATGTACCTTTTCAATATTGTCAACCATAATCCCTTTGACCTCTGTTATCTGAGCCTTCAATTTGGATAGCTTACTCATCTCCTCTGGATGGCTCATGCAGTACTGCATATGCTCCTTAAGTCTTGGCCTGTTAAACAAACCAACCCATTAGAGAATAATATGAGATGAAGCAGAGAAGACAAAAAAGAAACATGAGAATCATGAGTTCATTGTATAATCACCCAAACTCTCGGTCAAGGTTGTATGCAATGCTAAAACGATCTTCAAACAGATCGTCATCCTCATCATCATCTGCAAGTGGATGTGGGTCCCCACTTGCAATACTGGCACCATAACGCTGCATAAAATCATCCTTCACTCGCTCGAGAAACACGAAAGGTACACCTCTTCCAACGGACTCATCAGCAACAACCAGGAAAACTGCATGCATGACAAACATTGGTCAACCACACTAGACATGAATCAATCACATGAAAAGATAAGTTGACTAGTAAAGAACGTATCCATACCAAATCCACAGTCCGTTAGGAAGTTAAATGTGTGCCCATCACAGGAGTATGTGTACTTGCTGCTATTAGAAGGCAGCTTCTGCAAGCACTGCACAGCAATAGTACTAAAGTTTCCTGAAAACTGTGTGTGCTCTGCGAGAACAACAGTCCCTTTCGCCACGAAGCTGTATATGAGGCCCTTCTGACTCATTTATTAGCCAAAATCTGCAGGTCCAGCAACCCACAAGAAGCTTCAACCAATTTGGTGATAACAAGCTGTGAAAGTAGATAACTTCTCAAAATTAGTAACCGATCAGATGAAAAGCAAAAGGGCAAACGTAACAAACTAGTCCAGCAGCAATAAACTCGACAAGTAAGGGCAATGTGTATCAAATAATGCCATGGACGGCGTGATTCGAAGAGAAACACGGCTAACAAACTCCCACTCAACAAAGCAAAATGGAAGAGGGGATCGCGCATACAAATCTCTTCCATCCAGGCCGAAGGGCTTGCCTAACGCGTGCAATCACGACACCAACACACCCCCCCCCCCCAAAGAAAAAAAAATCATCAGAAACCCAACCAAAGACGACATTCGACAACACCTTCGAGCAGCAACCCTCAAGACGGGTCTGATGACCGAGAAAAACTGCAAGAATTCTACAGTACACACGAGAGCCCTATCTACCCAATCGTACATAAAATTCCCCCACCACCGAAGCAATTCGGCACGCCGGAAAATCAGTGCCCAGAAACCGAAATTCGCTAAAATTTCCAAGAACCCCTCGTGCTGACGGAACTTCCCAAGGCAGCGAAAATCAAGGCTAATCAAATTCACATAACAAGATCTAAACCTTAGAGAGAGAGAGAGAATATGAAGGATCTTGCGGAGAGCTGCAGGAACGTGCGGAGTACAGATTAGCGAGAGAGAGAACCTGGAGAGTTTGCTTCGCGGGACAGAGCGAGAGGGGCTAGGGAAGTTCCAACGACTTCGGTGAAGGAGATGGATTGGGGATCCTGCCAGCAATTTCTCGTATTTTCTCTCTATTCAATTTTCTTCTCTGTCTCTTCGACTTCACATCTGGTTCCTTGCCTCCCCCTTTTCCTCATCTTCTCTTTTTTTTTCCCGATTTTGCCCCTCCGTCTCTCGCGATGGAATGAATCGAGATTGCGTTACTCGAGCGACGTCAACGTTGGGAGGCCCTGGCGGACTATTCGTCCGCTCTGGGGGGGCCCAAGTGGCCCAGCATCATAAACTAACTCCGATCCAATCATCTATTTTATTTTTTTATATTGTTATTATCATTATAATCGTGGGGAAAACCCACGTCATTACTTATGCCAATCGCATGCATAACGATGACAATTTAGCGTCGAGTCGCAGGAGCACAGGAGGGACCTCCTCCGTGATTGCATCAAGGGTGTGCAGCGGAACCATCTAAATTGGGAACCACCTAGATCAAATTAAACCAGTTAATTTTGGACAGTGGCCTAGTTCCCAATTCCAAAGTGGGAACTGGACTGACTATATAATGCGTCTTATAATTTCACAGGTCGACCATAGGACAATGGTCCAATTCCCAGTTTGCAGATCGATTGTGGGGCGAGCTCGAGAGGTGAGGAATCACTCCTCCCGTCTCAAACAAATTCCCAACATATCATAAGATTCTCGTTCTTGAAAATCTAAATGAAAATCTAAATGATCTGCTTGTCCCGAAATAACCTGACCCGATAGACATATATTTTGATATATTGAATTATTATTTAAAAGAAATAAGCAAAGCTCCGTCTGAGAAATGGTTTTCAGACTTTCTTCCTATATAAAACAGAGACTTTCTTCCTATATAAAACAAGAGCGGATAGAGTGTTGGTCTGTATTTTGGAAACATCGCCGGCCTTTTCTCGCCAGGGGAACTTCAAGCAAACTCTTCGCGGTACCTATGCTCGCAGAATTCGCATTCGCCGACCGTTTTGGTGAAAGAAGGTTGAAAGGATTGCTTTCGCTTCTTACGTTTCTGGAAAAGTTGGAAAGACATTCCTCTTGGAAATACAGATGTGAGAAACTTCAAGCATGATGATTGAAGATGGCCAAAACCAGAACAATAGCGCCTGAAAGCAAAACTATGCAGGAAGAACCCCACATCCTCACTCAAAACTCATTTCTCAAGGGATAACAAACATAGGAAAAAACTCCCAGAATACCTTGTCAAGCAAGAATTAACAGGACAGTTCTTCGCCAGTTACTGCAGAACAATGCAGATTCCGAGCAAGCAAGACACGCACAGGAGACTCACAGTTTCAAAATCCTTTTCCAGAATTGGCAACTACAGGAACAAATGCAAAATCCCATGAGACAAAACCGCCCTGCTTGGTGACAGACACGATACTGCGACGGAGCTTTCATATGAACAGCGTGCTTCAAAGGCACATACACGGTAAATTATCAAAGTTCACACAAGCAAAAGCACATATTGGCAAAAGGAAATGAGACCCTTTTAAAGTTACAGGAAGTCGATGATACACCGGCACACTTCCCTTAGGAACGGCCAAAATGAGAATTGTCTGACCCTGGGTTCAGAGACCCACGGTTTATGGAACAAGTTTTTCTTGTTTCTTCAAAATCAAATGAACTTGAAGAATCATATAAAACAGGTCACAACATTTGATAAAGGGGAAAATAGAATGCCCGTGAACGACATCGTACCATCCCAAGTTTTTCCGTCTTAAATAATCTTCAGATTGCACTGACAGAGCCCCACTAAATCTGCAGAGCCATTCGGGAATCAATAATTAGCAGGCCTAGCCCCATTAATAGACGGGGCCGAGCCTCTGTTCGCCCTCACGTACGTGACATAATCGCTATAATGCATAGCAAATACGGTGCTCTGGTAACGGGTTAGTCGAATGCGCTTTCTCAGCGACTCAGTGATGGTGCCATTATAGCCAGCTTTCCGCATCAGGGAATCTACAGCCTGTACTTTTGTCCAACCTGAAAGCAAATCACCCCATGCAAGTTAAAGTTAGTCCCCCTAAACAAAGAAAATATACATTGAACCCATCTTGATTTTCGCTTACCAACATCAAGTTCACAGTGTTCGTGTATATATCTTAATTAAAATCCAAAACCAAAAAGAAATTCTGCATGTTGAAACATTTTTCAGTCACAGAAAATGGACTGAAACTGTGAAGAAAAACCATGCAAAAAGATTGAAAGACCGTTAAAAAAAAAAAAAAGGCCAGCAGGAGAAAATAGCAGGAATGAGATAGGCAACGATTCAAAATCTTCTGATCATTAAGCTTCATGTAAATTTTGACAAATAAAAGAGTGAGTTTCATCACTGTTTTATTGTGAAGTAAAAAATTCAACATCAATTACAAACTACTGGTTTATCATATGATACTTCACTTCTGCTTGAAAACAAAAGAGGGTTTATAATAATGATTCCTCCAGTTTTTGTATTAAATCGTGCAAAAGTGGTTAAAGGTGCATAATTTTCCAAACAATGAGCTTTTAGTGCAGTAAGATGACCAAACACAGGTTCCATATAAGAACCTTGGGTCATCTCTCCCACCAAAGTGGGATTAGGATAACCTGTGAAGTATTTAGTCAAAAGCAAACGGTATTAATATAGATAAACCAACACGAGAAAAGGAAAGACTGACTTAATTCACCAGGCTTAAAATTTCTCACACCTTGCCCATCTCACTGAAAGTTGTCAATTTCTCAAAAGGACTCTGGCATCTGCCTCCACCTAGCTTATCCAAGACTAAAACCCGAACCATTTTTATACTGAATATAACAGCAATCATATGATAAGTGCACAACATCTAATTGGCTAAAACTCTTCACAGATTTTCAAATCAGTATAGACATAGCAATCAGCCGATTAGAAGGGTTTGGGGTTTATTATGTACTATTATTGTACAACTGCAAAATTAGCAGCAGACAACTCCAAAAAGAATGTCCTTCCATCTTACTCAATCTAGAAAACGATGCAAAGAATCTTAACTTCCCCTACTCATCAACTGGCTGCATATATCGAAGTCATTATTTTGTCCGTGGGACAGTAAATCTAGTAGGGATGGGTGATTACCTTCATTAGAAGCCACCTCAGGCAAATAGGTAGCACTATGGCGTGTATTACGATCAGGATCGGTGAATTCAATAATTATACCATGCCTTCCCACCTGCAAAAGAACTGAAGAACTTCATAAAATGAATATACTACTATAATCTTTTACACCGAGAGAATTATCAGAGAGCTTGCAATATTTTTGGCTGTTCAGAGAAATCTACACATCAATATGCAGTGGGAGAGAGAAGAATCCTGCATTGTACCCTTTTAGCAAGCTCACTTAAAACTACAAGAATGTCTGACACTTGATTCCATCAAGTCTCAATAAACCTTTCAAATAACCCAGGGAGAGAGACACCATCTGCTAATTCATTGAAAGCAAGAAGTACTTAACACTCCGAAGATAAGGGGGGAAGACAAAGGCATCTGTCTTTTTCTGTTTGTGGACATATTTAATACTGCTCAAAGAGCTAATCAACACATGCCGGTAAAAGATTTGATGAGAAAATAACCACTCCACCAAAATTACCAAAATTCAGAAACAATTAATCACTTCTATATACAAAAGGTCAGCCAGTATGCTGATTATAACTCGTAACTAGAAATAGAAAATATATAAATTCCCTCAAAAACCAATTTCTATTTACACTAGATGACATCTACTTACCTCCCAATCAAGATAGTTGTTAGCAATTTCATAATCAGTGAGGATGGAAACAGTACATTCCAGAAATGGCAATTCTTTAGCCTGAATGGGAGGAAACCTTCGGTCATTTAAAGCACTGCAAAAACAGAGAATCACAGGATTTTTTATATGATAAAAGCAAATTCTTACAGGACTAAGATGGACGCAAATCAAAGAAAATGACACTTGGCACATCTTTTATAAAGGAGAAAGCATTCAATTGCACAAATACCCAAGTTAAAAACTAGCCATGAACTGGGAAACAATAAACTTTTCTTCTAAATTTGTTCACCATACGGCACCTACTGGGACCACATAAGCATTAAAACCTCTATCGGTAACTTGGTGCCGAATCCACCAGCCTCCTCTCTAGTCAATAAGTGAAAAACAACAAAGATCTAAAACACACTCTAGCAACAACACCATAATGAAATCACTGGTGACAGAAATAGAGAAAATGATAATTGTTATGGTTTAAAATTTTATGTGACACTAAAAGAAGTAGGATCCTACCAAATCCTATCAGGGTAGTAGAAGCATCCTCATAGCAAGTCAGCCAAATTACAAATTAACTGCCTAACCTACATGTTAACCAACAGCCAATAAGAATGCAAATGGACAGTAGCCTTATCAATTTGAGTCAATCAACATCAACGCTAGCCTTTGGAGTAAAGCTGCCAGATTAAACTTTAGCAAATTGATCAAGAAAGATATATGAATCCCTTGAGTACAACTTACATTGATGAGTTTCTCATGGGAAAAAAATAATTACTGTTTACAGCATGTCTTTTTCAGAAAAGAAAATTGCAAGTAATGTACTTGGAGCACCTTAACAAGACAACTGAGACATCACTGTGACATCTGCTACTCAGAATAATCAAATAGATGCAAGTCCAATGTAATCAAAATTTACTTGAACCTACCAGTTTCTATCTCCACATAAAAGGGATAAAAATATAGACTTATCCAAGGCAAAAGTCCCTACTGCCTAGACCAAAGAGAGGCACTTTCTATGAGTCACAAAAAAGCTACATGTGCCTGTAGATAATACCATAAGTCATCACATTCAAGAACCTTCATATGAGCATGAAAGGGGCAAGTGATTCCAGCTATCAAAATAAGTTTCACGAGAAGAAATGTGGCAAATTACAAAGATGGACAGTCAATGTACCTGGTTAAGGCGTAGTCCTTAAAACCATTGATCAAGCAACGAGCTTCCAGAGTTCCAATACATCCACGAAGACGAGGCTCACTGCCATTGACCACTTTCTTCCAAGTCACAAATAATGGGCTGCATTTATGATGAGAACAATTATAACACTAAAACTGGCTTGAGAAAAATATATGCTCCAAGAAGAAGACCACACAAAACTTCTGGTATAAACTTGTCATGATTGAGTGAACAAAAGCACCTTCCCTACACGGCCAAATTCCTAATATTAAAGATCAGGACAAATAATGCCAAGACAACCCCAAAAAAAAAAAAAAAAAAAAAAACCTCTTGTCTAATGCAATTTACAAAATTTACACCGTCCGTGAGGGCTGTGTCTAGCGCACCATGTTTCAAGTTTTTTAGCCCAAGGCACCATGAGTACCAGCTAAAAGGGAAGTATTTAAATTCTCAATAAAATTTACTAAGCCGCCACAAGTAAATTCCATGTAAAGGCTGGTGCTTTGCAGGTTATTTGTCTAAGACCCTTGATAGCTTGCGGGGAAGTGCAAAGACAAATATGCCAAGGTCATGCTTCTAAATTAACTCGCACAAAAGCACCAAAATTACATATGTCCAGAGAGTATAAGGTGCGCCCATATCACACGAAATTTAGAGGAAAAGTACATGCAATGACAAAATGCGCATGCATGCAAGGGTGACCATGAGAAGGTTATCTGATCACTCCAAAAACACAAAAAGACATAACTAATCAGAACAATGCAACATCAGCAAATTAAAACTAAATTTCCGTTGAAAAAACACAAAAACAAGAAAAGGATGCTCCACAAAAATGAGACAGTTATAATTGTCCGCGCAAAAAGGCGGAAAAAGGAACAATCAGACAACAGAAACAAGCAATCATCGAACTAGCACTAAACAACCTTTCTGCGAATTCTGATAATTAGATCATCACATCTCACGCGACACCGACACCGAAAGGTACAAGCTTTCACGAGCTCAGCAAGTTCCGATTAAAGTTTCGACCTTTGAACCAACCCAACCACGCAACACATACATATGCAGAGAGGAGGCAGAGAAAAAGAGAGAGACTGTTGCCCAGCATCGAAGGCGGGAGGAGGAGCTTCCTCGCTGTTGTAATGAGCGACGAGGGTGTCGAAGCAGTAGACCACCATTTCCCTGTTCGCCGACACCATCTTCTCTTCTCCTTCTCCTTCTCCTTCTCCTTCTCCTTCCCTCTCACCGCTCGAGAAATCGAGGACGCCTCCGCACCGACGACGACAACCACCCACCGACCACCGACCACCGCCACGACCACCCCAGCCGCCGATGATCGCGGTCACGACACGAATTCGTCGAGGATCGGAATCGGCTGGCTTCTCCCGACCGATTGAATACAGAGCAATTGGCGTGGGAGAAAGCAAAGAGAGCGACTTGCTTTTCGGTGGAGTAGGGGATATAAATCGAGGTTCCGTGCAACATATAATAATAACGACAAAGGAAGCTCTTCTCAGGAAAAGAAAAAAACAACAATTATTATGCCTAAAGTATTTTAAAATAAAAAAAATTTATGGCCCAAACCAGATATTGTTTTATATATTTTAGAGATTACAGACTTGAAATCCTTTCAAAAAAAAAATTCTAGATTGAATATCTCATCATCATAAAAATAATATCGTCCACCCATACCAGCTTACAGATAAACTAGAGTTAATCTAATAGTGATATTTATTTATCTTTGAAGATTTTGAGTATTCGATCATTAAAGAAATTTTATTATATCTATTTTAATGTTAAAGATAAAAACGTAAAGGTGAAGGAACAAAAAAAAACAAAAACCTAAGAATTATGTCATAAGTATAGACGTCACACGGAAGGTGCTCTCCCCCTCGCTGTGTGAAGGCGACTTGCACGGTCAATGATTGCGATTATGTAGAAATCAAATGACTATTATATTTTTTGGCTTTTTCTTTTGGATAATCTCAAAGGTATGGATTCCCTTATGAGCTTTTATCATTCAGTGTAAAGCTATTCGTTTAAACTTCAATTTCGACGAATTATAATTGATTTACTTTTCAATCCAACAATCACAGTCCTTCGGATCACAGACTCGCCCTTTCTTTATCAACCCTTTCTTTATCAACCCAAAATAAAGAAAGCTATTAATTCAAAAAAAAAAAAAAAGTTGCAAGCTATTCATTAAACTTCAATTTTGATGACTTATAATTTTTTTACTATTTTTTTTTACTTTTCGATCCCACAATGACAGTGCTTCGGATTATAGGCTCCCCCTTTCTTTATCAACCCAAAATAGAATAGGCTTGCTTTAGGGTGACGAATTTGTCTTTTCCTCCGTCGCCTTTCGGCTTTACGCTGCTTTAGGGGGGTTCCACGACTTTCTTTCATGAGCGTCAAAGTTGAAATGCTATTCTTGGTGGAGGAAACCTTTAAAGCTTTTAATGGAGGGCCCAAGCAATGATACATATACAGGTAAAAACAGAGAAATGTTGTGGAACCACCCTAGGAGCATCGAATATCTTTTGCACATGGGACTTCCAAAACGGGATCATAAAACATAGTTGTTATGGAGACTTACGGTCAGTTTCACATCTAAGACACTTTCGATTACTGGAACTACTCGATCAGCATCAAACATCTTACCCAAAGCAGCACCGGAGGGACGAAAGGCCTATCGTAAAACTTACCAGGGTAGAAAAGAAATATGAAATTGAACTAAGCTGGGCACAAGGTACATACACCCCGTGAAGAAAACTGATGATCGTGCATGAAGCAGTAAATCCCGACAGCGAGGCCAAAGTGCAGGGGACTGATTAAAGATGGGTTAGTGCATCCGAATCACATCCCAGATCCATGGGACTTTCAGGCGCCTATCCCCTCCAATCCTTGAAAAATTTCGTGATTGTGAGACTCAATATGGGGTTCATTTGGTGTTCTTCTCCATCCGCTTCCTCCACTAATGAATAGTAGTCTCCAACAAAGGTACAACTTTTACAGTGCCTTAGGAAAACAAGCAGTAGACTCTACCGTTATTGCAATGACAATAGTTGAAGAGAGAGACTTAGTCTGAATCTGAATCATGTCTCTTCTTGCCCTTGTGCTTACGATGCTTCTTGTCTTCAGAATCATGGGCATGTCTTTTCTCACGCCTCTCATGCTTTTCACGCTTCTTCTCCTCCCGCCTTCTCTTTTTCCTGCTACGTTCATCCTCAGACCCTTCACTGGAATCTTCCTTCCTAGCTGATGAGTCGGGAGCAGGCGCGACAACCTTCTCTATGCTAGCTGAAACTTCCGGTTGACTGGGTTGAACAGAACTTGATTCTTCCCAGGGATGAGGCAGTCTGCAGATGGGCACACCACCAGAACAAAGGTTAACAAATAATAATAAAAAATAGAGCAAAAGGCTGTGATCAAAATATTTACATGCTGGTAACTCCCAACTTCACAGAATAAGTAGAAACCTCAGTTAAAGTCATGCGTTTCTATAACAGGTAAAAAAGGACATTAATGAGACAAAATTACAAATTTTCCACCAAAAGAAATCCTATCTCATGTTGTTTGGATTCATTGGCAAATAAAACTGTGCCTATTAGCATAAGCAGTAATCCAGTCCAAACTCCAATCATATCTTTTGATCATTATTTCTTTCCAAAATCTCAGATCATCAATTGAAAAGAGAACTTTAATGGCAAAGTATCCATGGTTTTAGAAGGAAGAAATCAAAGTATTCATCCCCCAAATTTACTGCATCGCACAGATCAGATTCCCTTCAACCCAAATATGACTAGATGATTGGGAAGAAACTAGGCTAAGTTGAAGGCTTCTTGAAAACTAAGTCAAAGTTTGTTCATGTCTCAGTTCAGCCAAATTCCTTTTTATTGGGTTAGATGGGTGGGATTGGGATAGGCACAATTCAGGAATTCTAATGCACACCAATCTCTGAGCCTTTTTTTTTTTTTTGGGTCGAGAATCTCTGAGCCTATGCAATTTTGCATAAAATTGACTGACCAAATATATTATTAAAGTACCCCTTTTTTTCTTTGCTTCAAATTACAGGATACCATTATGAGACCAGCAGATTTAAATTACATCAAGCTGAAAAAGCCCTTTCCCCTTTCTCTAATAGCTCTTGTTGGTAAGCTTCATAGCACCAACCTATACAAGGGCCAAGCCAAAACCAGCTGAAGGAAGGACGGCCCCACCCTTAACTTTTTTACCTTTCAAGTGAAATTATATGCATGGTCAGTGAACTAAGCTCTCTCTCTCTCTCTCTTCCCCACTCCTTCCCCACTCCCCCCCCCCCTTTTCCTCCCTTCTTTCTCTCTCTCTGAGCACAATAAGGACCACCACTGTCATGAAATTTGACCTTTGACAGTTTCTATGGTATCATCCGCAATTTTCCATAGCCATGAGTGTATTATAATAACAATTCATGATTGTTTAATTCAATGAACATGTACCTTGCAAAACCCAGACCATGTACACGTGCTGCTTCAGCATGACCTCCACCCAAATCCTCTGCCGTGGAGCCTCGCTTCACCAGTTCCTTCAGCTCATGCTTATCAAGTCGACTGCCTAGATTTGTGTTAGCACGCTTAGGAGCTAATCCAAGTGCCTCCCTCATTGCCTGCTCCTCTTGTTCTTTAATTCTTTTTATCTCTTCCTTAGCAGCCTCCATATCTGCAGCCTGCGATTTTTTATCCCTGGCATACCAGTGTAGATCCTTTCCTGTTCAAATTAGTAAGATAGAAGAAAGCGTTATTAAAGGCAGCTTCACTTAATCCAACCTAAAGAAAATCCTCTAAGCAACAGCATCGGCACAAAAGTTGAGTTCTTTGATGCTATCTGGATATACACCGAAGCTTTTAAATAATGAACATATGAGATGAAGGACTAAAAAGAACAAGAAGCATACTGAATCCTAAAAATAAACTTGCTCAATCAGACAGAAGTCCAGCCACATAAGATCACAACTTATTTACTGAACGGCATGCCATGTTCTTCATAATTTAATAGGTTTTGCTAATAACATGTCTGACAGAACAAACAAAACCTAACGTAGCCAATTGAGGCAAACCTCAGAACAGAGGGTCCAATACAACGAGAAAAGAACATCCGTATGGAAGTCTACACAGACCAAACTCAAACAAGTTACTACAGTATTGCATTGAAAAATGAGATGACATGCAACCAGAAGTGATAAAACGATCAGCATGTGGGAATTGCATCCTCTTTATGTTACTCTTGACTGCAAATTACTTGCTAATGGGGTATTATAACGTGCAAATTTTTCCAAATAAAAAAGAGGCCAGAATCTTGATTTCTTCGGTTACGTAAACCTAAGTTGAACTGACACTACATGCTCTCCTACTTAATTCAGAAGGGTCGCTGAAGTGGAAGAAATCGAATGAAACCACCGACACACCGCATTGACTTACCTTTCTGCCATCTCCCAACAGGTGCCTTTAGGCTGTGACCAATATAGTTCTCTCGATGTTTGTCGGCCTTAACGTCTTCCCAATTGAATTCTGCAGATCATACACAAAAATACATCATCAAAAAGAAGCATCAAAATCATCATCTTTAAAGACAAAACAAGCTCATTCTGCACAAAATTCTCACCGTTGAGGATGACAAGAAAGTAACAAGCACATTTGCAAAAGTATCAATAAAATCAACTGGCGTAAGCGTAGAAAGGGGCAGAGGCTCAAACAATTAGGGTTTGTACGAATCACCGCCCATCGCATTCGCAATCCGCAAGCGGGAACCAAAACACACCGAAAACCAATAATTCCATGGCTAGGTCACGGCCGGCAATCCTAAAGCAAGCAAGCAAGCACGCAGTCGAGACAGATTTCCCACTTCCGTGGAAACTCTAGCACTCATCATCTCATCAAAAAGCAGAAATCACCCAACCCAAGCTTTAAAGCTCCGCGATTTCGAATCAAGCAAAGGGAACACAAATGCTCAAGAGCTAAAAAACCAAAAAACAAAAAAAACGATGCTCTTACGATCTCTGCCGCCACGAACGCCGCCTCTGGTGGGATGATACATGGTTCGAGCGAGGTCCTCGGCACCGACGAAGATGGAGATGCGGTCGTCTTCTCCGCCACTTCTCGGAGACGAGCTTCGAAGGAAGCCGGAGGGTCGGAACTGAGAACTCGATCGGCCGACTCCCGTCTCCTCTGCGCGAGCCAATACACGAAGGGGGCGAAGAGAGAGACGATGACGAAGGAGGAGAGAGAGAAAAAAGAACATTAAACGATAATTAAAAAGAAAATCAGCAAAAAGAGAGGATCCGGGAACCGGACCGGGGCAAGGACCCGGCCCAACACCCGGACGGCCCCGACTGGACCGAGATTCGTTACTTCGCTTAGCGAACCGACACTCGCCTCCCTACTAACTCACTTCATTCGTTCCTCCGCTCGTCGCTTGTCAGTCAGGTTCCTGCGAAATCGGACGAGAGAATCTGTCGAGCACGATCGTCGGAGAGCGAGGACGGAAATGGCGATGAGATCCGCGGTGATCAGAGCGGGCGTGAATCGTCTCGCGGGACCGGCTCGTCTCTTCAGCAGCGGGAAGGGGAAGATCCTCAGCGAGGAGGAACGTGCCGCCGAGAACGTCTACATCCAGGTCTAGATTTGTTGCTCTTTTTTTTTTTTTTTTTTTTTTTTTTTTTTTTTTAGGTGTTCGATCTTCGGTTTTTCCGTTCTCGTTTCCTCTCGGACTCCGGGTAATACGAGGGCGAATGGCGTTTCCGGAGGTTCGTGATGGCGATCGTTTAGGTCCTCGTCCTGCTTGTTTGCCTCCCTTTGATGTTGGTAGCGTGTGAAGCTAACCTCGGACGGGAATACGTGGAACCTGTTGGGGGGGTTTTAGGAGCTGTGTGTTGGATTTTGGTAGCGTTTTCTTGACTTTGTATGTTGTGGTCTGATTGTTTGCGATTGATTGGGCTTTGACTTCGTGAAGAAAATGGAGAGGGAGAGGCTGGAGAAGCTGAAGCATAAGGCCGAGAAAGAGAAGGCGGAGAAGGAAAAAGAAGCTGCCGAGAAGGTTAGCTCGGTCCTCACCTATTTATGAGATTCTCTGCCCCAATGGAAATCCAAATTTACTTTGATTCTGTTGTGCATTTATGCATGGAGTGGCTTGGAGCAATGGGTTGTGTGAGTTCAGTGTAGGCATCATGAATAATGACTTTCCTTCCATTCCGTCCATTTTCCTTGTAACTTGAATTACCGAACAAGATTAAACTTTGGTCTGCTTCATTCCCTTTTCCACTCCTGATGACACCAAGTGCATTTCTCTTGTCTTTTTTGAGGGCCCTCTTGAGAGAATAGCTGTAGCAATATTTTTAGGTACTGGAAGCAATCTGGGTTGCCTAAGTTAGATTGTACAGCTCATTGCCTAAGTTAGATTGTACAGCTCATCTGCAAAATCAGGCATTTCTAGTTTGCTCTAATTGGTATGTACGGCTATAAGAATGAAACAACCTCTAGAGGTGAATCCCTAATAATGCGCCATTACAATGAAAAAGAAACATCTGAGAACAGTAGTGCCCATGGGATTTTGTTTGGAAGAAACACTGTATTCTGTGTGCATTCATCTGGTGGTTTGATTCCTGGAACGGAGTATTGGTTTGCATAGACACATAGAGCTGGTCTCATCTCAACTGGTTCCAGAAGAGCAAGTTGCACTAGGGCATGCTTGTTAGTAGTATGCTGTATGTTGGTCTCGCCTGTACGTTGGGAATTTTGTATTTTGTCTCTTGACAGGAAGGATGGATAGCATAGTTACAAGAGAGAGAAATAGTTGAGAGACTAAGCCGAGAACTATTTGGATTAAACGTCTTTCATTAACTATTTAGTGGTATTAGATAAGTATCATATGTAAAGTATTCCTAAATAAGTGGTAGGCAGATTTTTCTTTCTTCTCCTGGATACAGTATCCTACTTCTGCCTCTACATTAGTGCGATGTACATGTTTTTTAGTTACAAAACATTGTAATGGAAAAAACCAATATAGCAACAAAAATGGAAATCAACCCTTCTTTTATCCTTTGTGATGTTGCAAGTGTCTTCACCTGATGACCATATCAGAGTAGCTGTGTTGCTATTAGTGGTACTACTGCTACTGTGACTGTAGAAGATAAACGTAGGAGCTGAAATGAGTCTTACCTCTTAGGCACGTGTCATATATGTTTAGCTGAACATCCTCGTTCTTTGGTTGCCATGCCCTTCACCTTTGTCATTATCACCTTTGTCATTATCTCCATTCTTTTTTTTTCCCAAATCTACGCGCATCATTTATAAAGCATCGTTATCATTTCTATTAATAGTTGTCTCTTTTTCTTTCGTTGCAGAAACCTGGAGAGAAGTAGTGACTAAACTCACTAAGAAGGCGGATGTGTCTGAAGTCATCATGAATAATAAATGTGTTGACTCTGGGTGAGAGTTCATCGATATGTAAATTATTCCCTTATGCAGTGAGAGGGGAACCTCTATTCGTGCATTTGGTATGGAACTTCTGAAATTGTTGTCCAACTATCTTTCTTTGGCATTAAAGACTTTGACATTTAACTTGATGGGTCTTTTTGTAGGCCCCCCCCTTTTCCTTCCCTTCTGTTGCATCTATGTATTTCATGACTAGATGAGAAAATTTGCTTTCAATTTTTAGGCATTACTGTTAATTACCTTATCTATGTGGCTGTAAAAAGATAGGGAAGAAGGATGAGAGATCTCAGTTTTGAGTGCATTCGTGCTGTTGCAGCTTCGAGGTGTCTCCAACTTATTTTCTCATGCATGATGCTGCCATGGTCAAACTTACTGTTTCACTCAAAGTGTCTCCAAGCCTACTTTTCATGCATGATCTCTCCAGCTTACTTATTATTAGAGGAAGCCGTTCTATCACAGATTTACATTCGTTGCACAAACGGCATAGCAACATGCAATTTTCTCCATGTCTATTGAATGTCTGCATCGTTGTTTTCCTGTTGGTATTTAGCTGGTTCATAACGCTGCATCTGAATTTTCTGCTTTAGAAGCCCCTCTTTCTGATTTCTATGTGTATGAGCGAGCGAAGAAGCCAATTCTCCCGCTATGCTTTCCTATTTTACATATCTAAAATTTGATGGGGTCAAAGTTATTGCACAAAAAGCAGAATATTAGACTCCAAGTATAAATTCTTCTTGATTCAGGTGCGGAAAAGGAAAAGAAAATGAATAACGAACAATCGGCAAGACAGCATAAATTAAATCACCAAAATTAAAAGAACCCTTGATGAGAAATCAGGAACCCGGATAGGGGACTGATTGCTGAAACAATTCGGCATGTCATCGTTAAGCATCAGTTTCGTTCCTATTATCTAATGTTACATTGACTTGAGTCGTCATTTCTATGGGGAAAAGATACATTGGAATGACTATGCATTTCCTTTGACCATGAGTTGCCGATGGATGACAACGACGTACGTGTACCTTGGGACTGAATAAGAAGTGCAAGGCACATCAAACGCGTTCCGAATCCCTGCCGCATCCTTCGTCACAGGAAGAAATGGACCTATTTTTATCCGTCTGTCATTTTGATTTGATGAGGAGAATTTTCCCATTTAACAAAATCCTCCGACGCTCGTTCCTGTAGCCCATTATTCCAAATCAGCCGCTTTCTTTTCTTTTCTTTTTCCTCCGCTCAGCCCATTTTTCCTTCTCCCTTTCCGGCCATCTCTCCTCCTATTTAGGTCAAACTTTTCATTGGGCTCTCCTCTTCTCTAGCCCAAACTCCTAACCCGCATTTTTACTCCTCTTCCACTCGACCTACTTCCATTTTTCACAGACCAGGAAAAAAAAAAAAAAAAAACTACTTCCATTCCTTTTCCCCTTCGCCGCCCCTCCCTCCGACCTGAGTTACTGTGTCCCAACACGACTCCTCTCATGACCCGATTCCTCCCTCAACAGACTCAGAAATCCTCCTTACTTCTTTGTCTCGCTACTTCACTTCCATTTCTTCTCTCTCACTTGCCCGATTTATGCCAAATCTGGAAGTTCTAAATCTAGACAAATTCTTACTCTATTTTACTCTTTGCACGAAGAGGCACATACTTGCTACACTAAGTCATTCTAGATGGCAAATGAATGTAATGCTTTGGCCACCAAACATATGTGGGATCTTGTACTACCTCATCCTTCTAAGAATTTGGTTGAACGTAAATAGGTTTTCGACATCAAGAAAGAATCTGATAAAGCTATGGAACTCTTTAAAGCTCACCTTATTGCACAGGAATTTAAGCAACAGGTCAGACTATACTATAACCTGTTATTAAACCCATTACAATTTGAGTTATTCTCTTTACTGCAATTTTTTCAAGATGGCCATACGTCAAGTTAAAAATGCTTTATGTGATATCCCTTGTAAGAAAGTTTACATGCACCAAATTTTATTTTGAGTTCCCGAATCATATGTGCCATTTACAAAAAGCCATCTATGGTTTAATATAACCTTTGTGCGCATGATTGATCGCTTCTCCAATATTGCATTGACATATGGTTGGTGCATTACAGTATGTGTCATGACCAAGCCTGATCTTAGCTTTTGCAATGAACTTGGTTAGTTGGTTCAAGCATCTCCAGGCCGTCAAACATATACACCAACATGAATCTATCCTGTGTTCTTCCACTTCATTGGATGTTATGTAGACTAGGCTAGGTGCTCCAACACTCGATGGTTTACCTCGGGTTTTTGCGTCTTTCTAGGCACTAATCTTATTTCATGAAGTGCCAAGAAGCAGCCTATTGTCTAGTACAAAGGCTAAGTACCGTGTTGTAACTCAGAAACTATTTGGATTCGCCGTTTACTTCTTGAGCTTGGGATATCCTTTTTGTTTCTCACCATTTATTGTGACAACACCTGTGCCATTACGTTGCTCTAAATTCGTTCCATCCTCACACCATACACATTAAGCTAAATTTTCACTTTGAGAGCGAGCTGCCCCAGGCAATCTACGTGTTTAGCCTATGTGCCTTCATCGAATCCAGCATCTTCACCAAAGGAGCTTTAGGTCAAAGCCACCATCAACACTGCGTTGCTATTTTCTATCCGACTCTTCAGCAGTGCAATGGCGATGAGATTTGCAGTAAGCAGAGCGAGCATGAACCGGCTCGCTGAAGCTGCTCGTGGAGCAACTCGTTTCTTCAGTGGCAGGAAGGAAAGCATTCGGGTCTCGACTTTTTCTGTTCAAATATCGCTTCTGTGTTCATCTCCTATTCTCGATCTCGGATATGTTCGTGTCTGATTCTTGCGTTTGAGTGTTGCTTTGACTTCGTGAAAAACATGGAGAGGGAGAGGGTGGAAATGCAGAGGCCGACAAGAAGGAAGGCGGAGCAGGATAGAGAAGCCACCGGGAAGTTTAACTTGTTCGTCACGTTACCGTGAGATTCTCTGCTCCCATGTATATCCAATTTATTTCGGTTCCTTTGTCCATTTATGCATGGAGTGGCTTGGAGTAATGGGTTGTGTGAGTTCACTATAGGCATCATGAATCATGGATGTCCTTCCCTTCCCCCCTAACTTGAATTACCAAAGTTAAATGTCGGGCATTGTAAAATTTCATGGGGTGCGGTAATCGGGGTCGACACATGAACTGGTTGGCAGTAAAAGTCATGAATCAACTCGTTTTCTCTGTGATGCTGCAAACGTCTCCAGCTGAGCACCAAATCAGAGTGCAGCCGCATCACCATTACCCATACTAGTGCTACCGCGAGTTTGTCAGATATTCGTACTTAGGCTGCACATGTCAAACCCAATTACCAGCTCGTTCTTTGGTTGCCAACCGCTCCACTTTCGTCATTTCCTCTGTTTTCCTTTTATTTTTCCCAATCTGCCTGCATCATGTATGAAAAGCACCTTTACCGTTCTCTATTCATAGTTGTCTCTTTTTCTTTCATTATAGTTCTCTTATTCTTTTATTGCAGAAACCTGGACCGAAGCAGAACCCAGAAAACAGACAATTCTAAAGGTGTCGGGCATGATAGTTTTGGTGACTCTGGGTGAGAGTTCATCGATAGGTAAATGATTCTCTTATGCAGTAAGAGGGGAAGTTCTAATGATGCATTTTGGTATTTAATTTCCGAAGTTGTCATCAACTTAATGCGTCTCTTTTGAAGTTTTTCCTCCCTCTCTGTTGCATCTGTGGATTACTTTTTGAAGTTTAGGCTTTATCGACATGGCGGCTAAACAATAGAGAAG
Source organism: Corymbia calophylla (assembly GCA_014182845.1). Taxonomy (NCBI): domain Eukaryota; kingdom Viridiplantae; phylum Streptophyta; class Magnoliopsida; order Myrtales; family Myrtaceae; genus Corymbia; species Corymbia calophylla. The sequence continues at coordinate 4,916,736 of CM024697.1, read as the reverse complement.
ATGGATGAGAGATCTCGGCTTTGAATGAAATCAAGCAATTCATGTTGCTTTCATGCACGATGCTGCCATGCTCAAACTTAACTTTTTCCATTTAAAGCGTCTCCAGAATTGGCTTCTTCGCATTTGACGGAAGGCAGTATGCGTGTGCGAAGACCCTTGGCTCGCCCGTACACAAATCACAGAAACAGAAGAAACTTTCAGATGCAGTGTAATAAACCTGCTCAATTCAGAGGAAAACAACGATGCAGACCTTCCATGGTCCGTGTGCATCTGCTTTCGATTACCAATGCCCGACCATGAATGGAGAACTTTGAATGCTCTCAAATAAAGCTGCACAGCTTAGAATACATCCAGTTAAATTCATAAAAACTATAGCTGCTTTCTTTTGAGCATAGCATGAGACTTCTTTTGCATCCCCAAAAGCTATAAAAGGAAGGCCAGCTCGCGCTTAATGCATTATTCTTCGCATGGACCATGATTGCTCCGGATGAAGCTATTTATAAACGCAAAAGATAGACATGGACAAAACTCCATGTTGTTACACCACTTAGTGCAACTAGCCGTAAATCTGTATCAGAACAGCTTCCTCCAATAATAAGTTGGAAACATCATGCATGAAAAAGTAAGCATGACAATGATTTCGTTCTAATGCATTTACGATCGAAATGATTTTTTTTTTTTTATTCTCGCTCCCGTAACAAATTCTCGAGTATTTCAATTGTTTAATAAACTGTTTAAAATTTTTACTCCGGGAACAGAAATGTGTTTAGTAAAAATTTCCAATTTTTTGATTCTTTTAATTTTCTTTTTTCTTTTTCTTTTTTCTCCCCTTCTTCCTCTTGGCCGCCGTCGGCCACCGGCGAGGCTCTACCTCGCCCGGCCACCCGGCGAGGCCCGAGCTCGCGTCGCCTAGGCGAGCCCGAGGCTCGCCCAACCCGTGCCTCGCCCAGTCGCTCGCCTGCGGTGGCCCAGGGGCGACGATGGGGCGGCAATGGGGTGGGAGGAGGAAGAGGAAGAAGAAGAAGAAAGGGAAGGAAAAAAAAGAAAAAGAGAAAAGAGAAAATAAAAAACTTATTCTCAAAATTGTTCCCAAGAGCGAAAAGCAACTTTTTTTTTTATTCTGAATTATATTCCAAACTTGTTCGGGGAAACAAAAAATTTACCAAATGCATTTATGTTCCCGGGAACAAAAAATCCGCTCCCGGGAACAAAAGAACAAAATCAGTTGTTCCCGGGAGCGTTACCATGCAGGCCCTAAGTTGCCACTACACTTTCCCATTTTATATATCTACAATTTGGTAGAGTCAAACTTATTGAGTAAAGAGCAGAATATTAAACACCAGCAGTATAAATAATTCCTTTTCATTCAGCTGTGAATGACAATTGGCAAGTCAGGAAAAAATAAATGATTAAAATGAGAAAACCATTATGGTACATTGCATTATGATGGAACATCGGAAACCCAGATTGGGGCTTGTTTTGTTACTGAAACAATTCAGTATGTAATCATCAAGCATCAGTTTCATACTGATATCTAATGTTACACTTAAATTATCATTTCTATGGGGAGAAGATTCATTGGAAATGACTATGCATTTCCATTTACTATTTAGTTTCCTATAGATGACAATGATCTACATGTACCTTGGGAGTAACTAAGAAGTCCCAGTACAACAGATACCAAAAACAATCATAACTACCAAAATTGGCGCACACGCAAGACCATCAAGGATTCAAATATGATTCCCAACCTTCTCTCTGCAATTTTTCTGCCTTTGTCAGGACATCTTCCTTTGTATCTTCTTGGTACTGGCTCATTCTGCGCAAGCAAAAGATAAGAGATCAAATCAGCACAGACGCATTTCACCCAATTTCGTCATGAACACCATCCATGTTCCACTACAGACAATCACAAATCCCACATCCTGAAGTGAGACAAAAAGACCAACCTAGCCAGTAGGTCTGGATCACCAACTCCCAACATTCTAACGGCTAGCAAACCAGCATTTGTGGCATTGTTTACTGCCACGGTAGCAACAGGGACGCCCCTTGGCATCTGCAATAAAGCATGACAAACACAGGCATGAGGCTAAGAGATTTTCAGTGCTCTAGTGTAAGGACCTGGGGCTTGCTGAGTAATATTGTCCGCTTTAGGCCGAGACCCGCACAGCTTTAAAATGCGTTATCAAGGAAGAGGAATCCCAGCCTTATAAACCAGCCCAAGACTCCCCCCCTAGGCGATGTGGGACAAGAGACATGTGACCCCCTCCCTTGCGCACATCCAAGGACTGAGGCACGGACGCACCACCATGGGCACAGGGTCCTCGCTGTGGCCCCACATGCGGTCGGAAGTCGGCTCTGATACCATTTGTAAGGATCTGGGGCTCGCTGAGTAATATTGTCCGCTTTGGGCCGAGACCCGCACGGCTTTAAAACGCGTTACTCAGGGAAGAGGGATCCCAGCCTTATAAACCAGCCCAAGACTCCCCCCCTAGGCGATGTGGGACAAGAGACATGTGACCCCCTCCCTTGCGCACGTCCGAGGACTGAGGCGCAGACACACCGCCATCCCTCCTCCTCGCGCACCATCGCCCGGGCCATCACATCTAGTGTCCCCCATCCACCAGATAACCAATGACACCACACAAAATGTCACATATTTCATTGCACTCCACCCAAAAAAATAAAAAAATAAACATCTTGTACTCAGTGATTGTTAGAGTAAACAGAAGACTAGTCCTCTGGGAGGACATAAAACCTTCTCCAAGTTACCATATTGCAGCATAAAAGGTTAAACTAATCAAGGACCACAGCTCCCAAAAACTGATTTCAACAGTGACAAGAACCAACTTTACTGAAATTAGAGAAAAGTACCTGCACTATTGATAAAAGTGAGTCAAGACCATCCAATACAGAAGCACGAACAGGCACACCAATAACTGGTAATGGAGTCAGGGAAGCCACCATACCTGGAAACAGAAGGCAAAGTTTCTTAAACGGTAAAAAGCCATCAATACATACAATTTTCTAGTGATCGGGACATAAGACAACTAGCCTGGCAAATGGGCTGCACCACCAGCACCAGCAATCATAACCTGAATGCCCCTCTCCTGAGCAGAGGAAGCATATCTGAACATCACATCAGGGGTTCGATGCGCTGAAACTATTCTCACCTGCAAAGTTTTTATTCATATGATTAGCTCAACTTGTCACTAGGCATGTAAGTTTATTGCTCAATGATGTAATCTTGAGAACATAAGCAGAACATAATTAACCTCATAAGGCACATCAAATGCATCTAGTATCCTTGCCGCATCCTTCATCACAGGAAGGTCAGAGTCGAGCCCATTATAATCCCAACACGCGGTTGTACTGCATTTAGCTAATGACATTGTCAATAATCATGACAAAGCAATGACATAGAAGCTCCATTTTGCACAGAAACAATTTTATAGCCAGCACAAAGGTAACTTTTTGCTTTGAGAATTTTTCAAATAGGCTGTAGTCACTAAAGATGCTGTAGCTCAAGTATTAGTGCAGTCACAGGTATCTCTGTACAGAGATAAGTCTGCTTTCTTAGCTTCATTAGCACATGAGACAAAAGAATGCAACTTGCAACTGTGAGAAAGCAACCTTTTATGGTTTTAATGAAAGATATTGCATCTCCAAGCACACTCAAAACTTATTCCTTTTATCAGAGTGTTGTACTACTCAACTTCAAAGCATACTCTATAGCTTATGAATCCAAATGTACCTACCACCACCCTAAAATATTTCTGAGCAGGGTCTGCATGTATTTCTATCATTTTCCTGGAAAGAAAGGCCCAAATAAAGGGCTATTTATAGAAGAAAAGAAACAGAAAATACACTAACCTGCTGACTGACAATCCCTGCCTTCTTCACTTAGCAAAGCATTTAGCTGTGCTTCCACAGTGCCCATTGAGGAGCCGACAATAGTAATATGACCCATTTTCCGTTGTTTACGCATTTCTACAGCACCAAGAAAAACCTGTAGTTAATTACTGGCTGAGACTGGGAGAGTAGGAGGGAAGGTTGTCACCCAGGCTTTTTTCTTTTCTTTTCTTTTCTTTTCTTTTCTTTTCTTTTCTTCTTTTCCGTTTTTTTTTGGCAAAGAGCTGGGTTAATGTTCTTGATCATCTGACCTGGCTTATCGTACCAATGAATTGCAGCTCCTTTTATGTTCAATGCCCTTCCCATCAACCGATTAGCCAAACAAAAGCCTTGTTCTCCCTAAGCACAATAAATACTATGTCAAACCTTTCACTATAATCATAAAGCAATAATGGGACTGCATAAATGACACCTACTCAAAGATTTTGAGATAAAAGCAGTCCACATACATAAGAGCTACAAGACACAATAAAAACAGCAAAAGGTTTATGATTAGAATAGTCTATTGTGTAACCCCAATCCCCATAACCAAGATACAAGTGCAGCATTTAAGTGAATTGGCAGTAAAATAAGGAAGCACTTCTTTGTCATGCTTGCATTGTGTGTGTCTACAGCAAGTGTATGGTGGTTTGGGATGGGAGGCCAAGTCATATGCATTCAATGCATGCAACAAGGAAAAGATGAAAGCAAGGGGTAAAAATAAACCTCTTCTTCACCAAGTATATTGTACATGATAGCAGCAGGAGTTTTCATTGACGGATCACCAAGTGGAAGACCAATAACAGCTCGCAAATGCTGTTCAAACTGAGAAGTGTAGCAAGACTCAATTGTGTGATGGCCGCTATTGTGGGGCCGAGGAGCCACTTCATTTAACAAGACCTAAAGGCATGTGAAAGCATGTAAGTAGGATAGAGGTGGCAATTTGCAATAAGAACAAACTGTGGAGGAAATTATTGATGACCACAATCACCTGACCATCCCTTGTAAGAAACAATTCAACAGCAAAAACACCAGCGCCTTCCAGGGAACAAACAGCTTTATGTGCAATATCAGTAGCTTGTTTCCCGATCTTCCACGGTATACTTGCAGGCGCCTTGACTATGTGACATATGTTTTCTCTAAAATTGCAAGAAATATAGTAAAATGTGTAATTAGTTTCTACCAAGAGTTAAGCTGTCACAAGCTTGCGTAAACACACAGCAACTCGGTTAACACCTGGCCTCAAAGGAGACAGTCTACTATTATGATAAACCATAAAAGAAAAATGACACCGAAATAATAAAGACAACAAAACTTACTTGTGAATAGTCTCAACTACAGGGTAGCACAAGACAGAATTGTCTCTTCCTCTTGCTACAATGACAGCAAGCTCCTGTAATGACACTCCAGATAACACAGTTACTTTTGGTAATGACTTCAGAAAGCAATAAACCCCACCCCCCAAAAAAAAAAAGGAAGTTGTATTGCCCACAAAAGTATAATCCCACCATGCCAGTAAGAACATAAGAAGTACTGGAGAGAACTAGCATGAGTTGTCACATACATAACTTAAGTGCACTGAGACATGAACACCATAAACATTTTTTTCTTAGTGTCAAATGAAATAAGCAATGATCAAATAATGTAATTCCATGTTCTCTGTAAGCGCTCTACAAACCCCCTTCATTGGCAATGTCTAGGCAAACCATGAATAATGCATTACTATTGAACAATTTGTTGATAGAAGGTGGAAAATACCCCATAAAATTAGCCATAACAAAAAGCATTAATGGTCAATATCAGGCTAAGAAAACTTATGAGATGCGCACCATTACAAAGGGTGCCCATTTTTCAACATAGAGTCCACGTTCAAATCCTCCAAGAGCTGCAGAAGATGAAGATCGAAAGTAGAATTCAAATAGCTATTTGTAGGCTAATGAATGCAGGACTACGGTCTGAAAAAGGGTAACATCGAAGTGACAAGACAAGAAAAACAAAAAGAATGTCTGGAATTCACAAAATCATTCGTCTTGTCATGTGACCAAATGTCCTAAGAAATTGAAAAAATAAAACTAACAAAGAAAAGCTTTCTATCATTGGATATAACTATGCAAGAAATGGAGAGTAACTCCAAAATGAAGGAACTCTAAGTATTACAAAAGGATCAAGTAAGAAAAGAGATGGTAAATGTTTACCAGCCACAGCAGAAGAAAGCTCCTCAGCAGTTTTCGCAACAGCATTTCCGCGCCCATCATAAGCAAGTCGTTTGCTCTTTACCATAAGGGGATAGCCAAAAAGGTCACCAGCCCTCTTAGCACCTTCAAGATCATCTATCTGTCTCAGCCAATTGTCACATCAACACAAGGAATTAGAATGCCAATGTTCAGGTCACATTGCAGGTCCAAGAAACATCAAGGAAATTGACTAACCTGCATGAACTCTGGAAGTGGAATGCCATGTCTGGAGAAGTGAACTTTTTGGAGATATTTGTCCTGAAAAAGAGCACAAATCTTAGTAAGTTCATTGTAGGAAATTCATCTACTATTCCAGTTTATTGGGTGAACAACAAGCAATTGAAATCAATGATCCAAAGAGAGAAGGGCAATCCAAACTTTTCTTCTCTGCAGTTCAAACTAGTACAATATACCCTATCAACAAATTTGTAGAATGTCACAGAACTGCTTCAATCTGACCCAAAAAAATAAAAAGGAACTGCTTTAAAGCATGTTAGAATATTTAAATAATAAATCACGTTTTTATCTAACAACTTAAGCTTTTAGAACAGCTGGCTATGGTTCCACCAAAATCTCACATGGAATAAGAGCTAGGAGGTCCTAAGTTCGAATCTTCCATGCCTCTATTTGCCTCCCCAATAATTCCACGCTTTAGATTATGGTCAAAGTCCAGTCTACACTTGAGAGGGAGTGTTATAATGTTTAAATAGTAAATCATGCCTTTATCTAACCGCTTGGGCTTTTAGAACAGTTGGCTATGGTCCCACCAAAATCTCATAGAGCGATAGAAGTTACCCAGCCCAACAGTACAGCATATGTCAGTGGGCTTTCTTTTCTTTTACAAGAACCGATGCTTTAAACCAAAAACTAATATCTTAAAAATACACATGTCCATGGTAATTGTACACCATGATGCATATATGCAGTCATTCACTTACACTACTTGACTCAGCTTTTGCTGGAATTGATATTGGAATCCTAAGTGAGAGATATTTTAATCATGTTTCACAAATTTCATGTCTCATACAATTAGATGTAACATGCATATAGCTTATACACAATTGGATGCGAAGCACAGAAAAACCAGTAACTAGTCCATCCTATCCCATCCTTAAACAACAGAAGTCTTAGCAAAACCTCAATTTCCAACAGATCCTCCAGTGGGAAAAGTCTGCACCTCAAGAGTCCAAGAAATGTTAAATGTGTTCTCACTCCCCAAAAGCTAATGATATACAACACACTACAGAAAACCTAAGCGGTGATGTCAGAACCGAAGGACCATAGTTCTTTCATTTTTTGTTGCATTGACATGGCACATGATGTAAAGCTATCCTCAAATTTTTCAAGAAATAAAATATGTTGGTTCTGTCATGATTATTGACATATTTTTAATCAGTTGCTGTCAATGCATTAATGTCATTTTAATAGCTCCTTTATGTATCCATCTCTAGAATAAGAATGGGAGCACCATAAGTTCCCCAAGTCTAGTGAAGATACTACAGGATTTTTCAAGCATATGCTATGTCATTTTCTCCTAGGTAAGAGTGTCAATTAAAGAACTCTACAGCTGCACAATCTGCATGTCAATCCTCAAAGCTACTGAGTCTACAGCTGGCAGAATCCTTATTTACAAGAAAAAGATTCGCAGGAATTCAAAACAATACAGTCTCCTACATGAAAATTAATTTCACCACATCACTAGAAAAGGAAAGCAACCTGGATAATTCGAATAGTGGAGGCTTTAGGTTGGCAATCCACTCCATGTTGCTCAAGCTTCTCCAAGGTGGCAGCATCAACATGTTCAATTTCAAACGTCAAAATTCCACATCTAACTACCACGAAGAAAGAGCGTACATGAGCAATTCTTTAATCGATAAAGAACTTCACTTGTAAAAGCATTATATCAATTCCATAACTAGTACATAATAAAACCTCTTTGTGAACTCCTCCACGGTTGCACTGTCGTCAAAGCTGCCAACCACATGATCGTATGCAATTGCACTTGCTGGGCAGCTTTCAAGTGGGTCTAACACAATGACTTTAACAGCCATTTCAGAAGCTGCCTGACATAGCATGCGGCCCAATTGTCCTCCTCCTAGCACACCAACTATCTTCTCGCTTAATCCATGGACAGGTAAGTCGTCCTTCCTTAACCATACAAAAACATACACTCAAGTTATGCATGGAGTCGCATAAGATCTTACCAATAGAAAGGAGAGAACTGAATACGAACTATCATTAAATCGAACACAGTAGTGCATAAATTGAATACAAAAACTTTTAAGTACCCTGTTGGACGACAATCACATCTAAATGGTAGCAGGGATATAAGACTTGGAAAGGATTATGAATTCAGAAAGTGAAGAAGAGAACTTCAGGAGATGATTCCTCTTCTATAAATAATTCGGAGAGAAGCAGATAGACGAGAGCTTTATGGAGTAGAAAGAGATTTCCAGAATACAATGAGACCTTCTTTTCCAATAAATTTCCAGTATAACCGAATACAATATTACAAATCTGATTTTGTTTTCTCAGTATCACGACACAATATTTAATGTGAACAGATTTTAGAGATAGTACTTAAATTTTTCTTTAAATTGGTCCTTGAATGCTTCTGTTTGCAGCTGAGGGGAAAAAAGGAAGAGAAGAGTATCTCCCAACTCCAAAATAGAGAACTTTTTGCAAAGCAAGACAATGTTTCTGTCATCCATGTTGCAACCAAAGGAGTAAACTAAGATGTATCATGATGCAGAAAAACACTATCACAGGTGTATTCTATTGGTATAACACGCAGCAAGAACAACAACCTGGTTAAAGGATCGTGACCTTCCGATGATGCCAGGCAAGCTAAGCTTCGAGAGGAAGGGGTATGCGTAGAATGAGAAGCAAATAACTTTTCTTTCCAACAAGCTGAGTTTTCCATCGAGAATCTCACTGTCGTATCAGCTACTGCTGTTGCACCTCTGGGAAGCACCAAATGAGTAATTCGGTGTCCACTTAGCACAATGCTCTGATGAAGATGAAGCATTCTATCTCTAGAACTGCAAAAGAAATAAAGGATTGAGCAAAATAAAACAGAAAACGATTCATTCAACAAATATAATAAATTTGGCAAAAGGACATAACATCACAGAAGTAGCTAGCTACATTAGAGGGATGAATCGCACATTTGCTTCGTCATTTCAAGCAACAAAAAACGACAATCCAAGTCCAAAGTAGTCATTCTTTTCCCTTGCGAAGGTCACCAAACAGTCTCTAAGTCGAATTACACGCATTCGAGGAGGCCAACTATCTCCAGTTCAGGGCTACTCGTTTGACATGAAACACAATGCCAGAGCAGACGAAGCAGTGCGAGCTAAAGATAAATCCGCCATCCCATGCCTCTATCTCAACCGCAATGTTTTGATCACACTCAACGGGCAAAGGTGAATGATCATCTTCCCCAGGACACACAAAAAAATCACTCATCGGAATTGTCTCGGTCAGGCTCCCCGAAGCGAGTTGCTACGCTAATCAACGGTACCGCTCTACCAACCTGCTGGCTTACTTCAACGGCTAAAAAGAAAAACTGCATTTCTCCCACAAAAAAAAAAAAAAATCGCGCATGCTTCAGTTGCACACAGAGAGAGAGAGAGAGAGAGAGAGAGCTGGAGCTTCACCGATGATAGCGAAGGTCGAGTCTGAAAGCAGACGGAAGAAACCTTCGGTGGCTGCAGTCGACGAGGCGCAGTCGGAGAAGAGAGGGAGCACGGCCGTCAACGGTGCTGTCCACAGAGAGAGAGAGAGAGAGGAGGTCCCCGGCGACGGCGGGGCGGAGTTCGGTGACGAGAGCGTGAGGGAGAGACAGAGACAGCGACAGAGAGCCGATAACCTGAGTGAGCGAAAGAGCAGACTGAAATGATTTGGGCCGGGCCGAGAGCATATCTGGGCGCTCTCGGATCCGGCCCGTCTAGCGTCGGTCCAAGCCCCCAACAAAATCTCCTTGTTGTGAACCAAGCGCGTAACGCCACTTCGCGCGCTTTGCTGCGAAATAGATTTTACCAATGATTACATTATTTGTCATTGTATATAATTTGACATAAAGGAGAAAAATGGAAAATATATAATAATTTCATTTTTTTTAGAAATAGCATCTAGATATAATGTAATAAGCCAATGACGAATTTAAGTTAGATTAGTGGCCGAAATTAATTAAATTGAAGCATATAGATTTCAGGATGATATATACCAAATGAAAATTATAATATTTTCTTCCAAGGATAGGAAGAAAAATGAGCAAAGAGAACTTGTCAGAAAGGACATAGCCATCATCTTACAAGAGATCCTAATGATCAAACATCGAAATCCCAGGATTTTTCGAGCGCCTAACCCCGTCTTCCTCGAGCCAGGATGCCTCCCGCTCGCCCGATCCACATGGTTGTCGTCGTTAGCCATGTGAATTGATTGATCTGAACTTCCGGTGGACTAGTTTACAAAGACTCCACCCGCTTGGCGACGGTTGAAGATGAAGGGACGGCACAGTCGGCACCGATTGCTTATCCGGCAACCCTTTGGCTGTCGCTCGGGTTTCCCACCATGTCAAAGAGGACCGCCCTGCTTTGATTCTTGCCAAAAAGAAAAGGATTCTCCAGCTGCACGATGGTCCGTCCTGCTAAAAGAGATCCATTTACGTGCTAATAGCGAACCTCTTCCCAGGAAGTTGGAATGAATCCTGAAACTGCATAAGCATATCGAAGCATTCTAACTTCCTAAAACTTCCTGAAAGATATCCATTTGCTTCGATTCTGACCACCGCCGTCGGCAACTTCTGCACTTGAACTCCTGCACAATGGGCCTCATCGGGTAAGACAACCCCACGGCGTTCAAGGTGACAAAGGCAACCGCGGCTGAGCTCTCCCGGCCAACAGGCAGAGGTCTAGGATGCATCCCCGAGCAGCTGAGCTCCTCTACATCGTCGATGGGGGCCTCGATGTGGGATTTGGTTGACAGTGGACATAACGAAATAGCTCTTTACCCAGAAGCTCCAGAAGGGTGACATCTTCGTGTTCCAGAAGGGGCTCGTATGGAGACAAGTACGAGTTGTACAACGGCGACGCAAAGAAGAGCGCTTTGGCGGGTATGGTATCTACATTATGGAGTGCAAGTGCAGGGAATGTGTCGGCTCCTGCTTCTGTGTTTGCCACTGTGATCGACGATGGCATCTCGGCCAAGTCGTTCGAGCCTGACCTCTCCACCATTCGGAAGATCAAGGCAGGACTTGGCAACCAAAGCCTGAAACGGAGGCCTCGAAAAGCACCTACTGTATGGTTCGATGCGCCTGTTCATGCTATAGGATACATTGCCGATTGGATAAAGGATTGCAGAGTCCTCTGTTTTTCTCTTGTGACATGAATTTTTCACGCAACAGTACAGTAGCATAGTGCTTTTGTGAGCGAGGACAAGATTTAATCAAGAGTGATCTTCTTAATTCCATCATCAAATGTGTGAGCAATTATTTATACATAACGACGATGAACAAGTAGAAATTTCTCGAACTAGCAATGAAACTAATAATAATCATTCAGGCTAATTTTTAGTCAGTAAGTCTAATATATAGAAAACCCTCTCATAAAAACTAGGTAGTAATTTGGTCGATTGACTCTGATATTTCAGAACAGAACCGGAGTCTTGCTTCGCATATTAGATTGCTCGGGAATAGGAATCCAGAAACTGGAGTTCTAAACGAATATTCCGAATTATGAGAAAAGCATCCACAAGAAAGGACAAGGAAAAGTAAAGTTACTGAATAGATTTGATTCCCACAAAATTTACTGCATCTCAAAAAGTGATTCAGCACATGATTCAACATGAACTGAGATAAAGCCAGAGTGAGAACCTAATGTACATGTGCCCGTTTTCCGCCAAATCTATAATGAATTCCTACTTTATACTGGCTTTAATCTATATACAAAACTTCCATCCTGGCACTTCACAAGAAATAGCTTAAGTTTTCGTATCCTATCGACCCTCCCCCTTGATCAAGCAATTGATCCATGAAAGGCGCCGGTTGAAGAGGCTGCATCTGCTGAAAGTTGCTGGCTTGTTGGAAATCATAACTCGGATCATCTTGGGCATTGCCCACTTGAGGAGGGTTGAAACCCTCACTAACAGATGCCGGGACTGGGGGGGTATCGACTGTGGTGATGTCATGAATGCTATTTCTCTTCCTCTCTTTCTTCCCCAAACTCATCTGCCGCATATAGAACTTCTGAGCGTGGCTAGCCACCTGAGTCGGTGTTCTTGTGAGGACAAAGTGCCTCGAGATGCTCCTCCAGTCACCCTTGCCATATGTCTGCAGTCCGAGCAAAAATAACCTGTGGGGGCAACAAACAAGAGATCTTATTATAAGACAAGGATCGAATAAGTGCAGAGTTGCCAATTTTCCAGGAGACAATTTGCAACAGATTTTTTCTTTCTTATACAACGCCTCAGGTGTAAAAGAAATTTCTTGACTCTAGCAGTGAAACAGGGCAGTGTCCTTCCACCAGAGCTCAAAATTCATATGAAGTTGATTACACAGAAAGGTGGATGAACTAAATATTTGACACAGAGGCAGGTGAGCTGTCCTGTTGAACTGCCTGTGGTAATAATTGTTTCCCCGCTCGATTCAGATTGTGAACCTACGGCTACAGGGCCGTGGAACAAAATTAAGCCAAATTATCAGCCCCACCCAAAGATAACAATTCATGCTTACGGTCATCGCTTATTTATACAACACAATCCATCTTTAGGTTTTCTGCTTAGACTGACATAGAAAAGTATCAACGAAGCAGATCTACAGGTATCGAAACAATTCACAGCAAAAGCAACCGAAACGGAAAACAAAATATTGACAAAGATCATAGGGTCTATTGAGCTTGTTACTAATTCATGCAGTTTCTTCTGAGGATACGCAGATATCAACATGGCATGAGATTTTTTTGAAACTAAAGCGTTACATCTTCCCTCAAATATGCGTGTTGAAGCAAAACATGGGAATCCAAGAGATGAAATAAACCAAACAATATCTATTTTCTCCAATTGGAGCACTCCAATTCAATTGGAAACGGCAAAGATAAGGGCTTGAATTTCTTCTGTTGCGAAAGGAAATTGTCATTACCTTCATGTCCAAACTTAGACAAGAACACATTCAAAAATCTAAACACCCATAAATACTGAACCCCAAACTCAATAGCTAGGGTTCAACCCTTTGTCCCCAAATTCTCCAATTCGTTAGCAACGCAAAAAGCATATCAAGGACAGATACTCTGTCGCAGCAACAGCAAGGCAAATCGTATTAGTCGCTCTTCCCCAAAAACTTAGCCACTTTCTAAGCTTTCAAAGCAAAGAAAAACGAGAAAGATCAAAGTTTCTATGAATTGCACGACCAAGTCAGAAAAGAAATTCAGAACCCCCAACAAATAACAGGAAAAAAATAATCATTCAACGGAAAAACAAGCAAAGGGCATCTCTCAATCACCTGTGTTCCTCCTCGGTCCAAGGATTGCCCTTCTTCTTCTCCGCCTCCTTCAACCGGGGCTTCGTCTCGAAGGCGATCTGGCCGCAGCTCGTCGGGTCGTCACGGTAGCTCGGCGGCTCGACCTGCCCCGACTCAATCGCGTCGATGTCCGCCACCAGCATCTGGTAGTGCTCGAACACCTGCGAGGCCGGCCTCTTCAGGCGATCCCCGATCAGCTGCCACCGGTCGGGCGAGTCCTCCGCCACCGCCACCAGCGCGTCCTCAAACATCTTGTCCTCGTAACGGCTCCACTCCGCCGCCGGAGCCCGGCTCGCCTGCATCGACGCGGTCTGGCCGTACATGACGACGCTGCAACGGGAGAATCAACAGGCCGGAACGGGAGGGTCGTCGATGTCGGTCGTCGTCGTCGTCGTCGCCGCCGCCGCCGCCGCGTCCTTTCCTTCCGCTGGCAGATTTGGTGGGAGAATTTGGAGGGGTTTGGGTTTAATACGGGAAGTTGTTATCTATTTTCTCGGTTCGATTTTCTGAATTTAAAGAGACTTCGGAAATTCTGGTGATTCGAATTTAAGACAAAGGCCGTTTAACAATAAAAGGCGTGTGCTGAGTTGTCGCGTGGAAGGTTTTTTTTTTTTTTTTGTCTTTTAGCGGTTTTTGGACATTTCTGAGTTGTTGGCGTCGATTTTTTTTTTTATTTTATTTTTTTTACCAGGTGGGTGGGCCCCCGCTCCGGGGGGTGTTTCAATCCGGCACGTTTTTTGCTTTTATTGGGTGCGATTTCTTTTTACTTTTCTGATTTTCTTTATTCAGACATTTGTGGGGAGAATTGAGAAAAGTCTAAACCTTTATTGCGGTTGTCTTGGAGTTAGTCTAAACCTTTTTTTTTTTGGCCAGAAAAGTCCCTAAACTTTATTGCGATTGTCTTGGGTTAGTCATCCAGGCCAAATTTGGCCGGCCGGGCTGACGTGGGCCGGCGCGCCGGCGGCAATTTTTTAATAATTTTTTAATATTTTTTGATTTTTTTCGAATTTTTTATTATTTTTTAAAAATTTTCTTTTTTTTTTTCCCCCTCCTCCCCCCGTGGCGGTGGCAGTGGCGGCAGCGCCGACGAGGCTGCCGGCCCCTTGCGCGAGGGCCACGGAGCCCTCGCCGGCGACCCGCCCGCACTCGCCGGCACTGGGGCCGCCGCGAGGGTCGCGGCCCGCTTCGCCCGGATCCGGGCGAGGCCGACCCGGGCGAGCGCGCCGCCAGATCCGGGCGGGCGGCGCCGGCCGCGGCGAGGCGCCTTCGCCCGAGATCGGGCGAAGTGGGGCGCGGGCGGCGCGCGCTCGCCCGCATCCGGGCGGCCGCGCCGACCGCGCGAGGCGCTTCGCCCAGAATCTGGCGAGGCCTGGCGCGGCGAGGCGGCTTCGCCTGATCTCGGGCGAGGCCGGCCGCGGCGAGGCGCTCGCCAGATCCGGGCGAGGCCGGCCTCGCCATGGCTCCGGCCGCGGCGGCGGGGCGGCCTCGCCGCGGGCCGGGCGAGGCCATGGCGAGGCCGCCCGCCATGCCCCCGTGCCTCGCCCGGTCCGGGCGAGGCCGCCGGCGAGGGTGGCCTGGCCCGACGGGCGCGACCCTCGGCGGCCGCCGGCGGGCCTCGCGGCCCTCGCGCGGGCCGGCGGCCTCGTCGGAGCTGGCCGGCCCTTGCCGCCGCCGGCGTGGGGGGGAGGGGAGAAAAAAAAAGAAAAGAAAAAAAACAGAAAAATTAAAAAAAAAAAACAATAAAAAATTCGGAAAAAATCAAAAAAATCAAAAATTATTAAAAAATTGTCGCGCGCCGGGCCGGCGCCCACGTCGGCTCCGGCCGGCCAAATTTGGCCGAATGGACTCAACTGGCACTGTCGCAAAAGGTTTAGGATTGAATCGGTCAAAAAAAAAGGTTTAGGACTCAACTGGCACAACTGCAATAGGTTTAGGACTTTTTCGGCAATTCTCCCGACATTTGTGCTATTTACGCGGAGATATTTAACAGTCAAGAGGGGAGGAGACGTGAGAGATTTTACCGAGACATATATTAACTAAGTGGTTGTTTATGGAGATTGTTTTGTTCTTTTTTTTTTTTTTTTGGTCGATGGGATTTTTTTGTTCAAACGCCCTTAAAATCAAATTCAACGAATCATTTTAATAAAAATGTGTTTATAGAAGCGAGGAGTCTTGATGCATTTGACATGGTATTCTTTAAAAACCTTCGTATAATATGACACTTTTCAATGCCTCACTTTGTTGCAAGAACATGAGAAAATTTCTAAATACAAGTATTTGTCCTTTTGAATTGATTGAAGTATACCTCCGCGACTCATTGGTATTTGAACATTCCAAAGTCCATCTCGAATGTTGTGTTTGTGATTCACCAGTAAATTATGAGGAAAAGAGAATGGACAAATTCAAAAGATATCTTCTAATTTGACATTAACCCAAAACTTTTACCTTTATGAAAGGACCGATGTCATGTCGAAATAAATGTTGATGCAAGTAGAATTGGCATGAGAGAAGAGATGGACTATCCTATTGTGTGATGATTTGATCTGTTTTATGTTAGGCAATCCCACAAAAGAAGTACTTGGGATGACCACACAAAGGATCATCGTATGATGATAGTTAACCTATATTTCATTTAGTATGACATCTCCAATCTCAATGTGGGATTGTGGGATGTCACAAACATCTCAACTTAAAAAGCCAATATCTTTGTCGATATAAACCTGCGTCATTCAGCAATGTGTCCTTTTGATGTATGATCGGGCCCATGTGCCCCTAACAATCCTAAAAGGCCATCGAAAGTCATGATTTTTTATTGAAGCCCTCTTACTCCTAATAATCGCTCTTACCTCTCACGAAATAGCGATTGTGCCCGACAATCTATTATAAATCTACCTAGTTCCACTAAGGCAAAGGCCCCGTAAGAAGTAAAATAACCATAGCGGTGATTTTTTTTAAGGGTTGGTTTTCACTCTTAATAACTCGAAGGGCCTTAATGTTGAATGTTGGGGTATTATAAGTAAACTCGAATGTCGGGTAGCGTATGGTAAAAAAATAAAAAAGTCTGTTGTTCATCATCCATCTTTGACAACTTATCCATTCGCTGTCCATCTTTTATATATATAATTTGTCAATATTACATCGAGAGCTCACTTTTTGGCGATTTTTTTTAATTCCCTTAGTCTAAAATATAAATCTTGTCTTTTTTATTTACTATAATAACTAATTTATCTTTTTTTTCCTTACTATATTGGCAATATACTTTTACACAAAGTATATAAGACATTAGAGAAATATTTAAAAATATACGAATAACTTATGTACAATGAGGTATCACGATATTCTTTTTCTTAAAGAGATCATGGATAATATAAACTTTTGTCAATTCAAGAATAATATTTCACTAGCATTTTAAAAAACAATTCTTATTTTATCCAATGTTTTGATTTAATTAAAATTTCACGTTGATTTTATTCAGGAAAATCTCCAAAGTGGGTTTTTTCTTTTTTTTGCTCCATGCAGTCATCCCATTATTTATATATGCATATTAAATAAAATAATTAAGAAGGGGTTTGATGGTAATATACACAAGTCAATATGTTAAAAATTGTCTATTTTAAATTAATTCTATACTCTACTCAACAAATCATCCATAATTTTGTTTGATGACGTGGAAGAGAATTAGATTTCTTAGAAATTTCTCAATTCCACAAAATGAGTTTTTATGGAAGTAAGTATGTAACAATAAAAAAATATATACTGCCTTTAATAAACATGAAAAATCTACAATAAGTAAAAAATTAAAAAAGATAAATTCTTAGTTATGATAACTAGATTCTATATAGATATAAAAAAAACTAAAAATAAGGGAAATTTTATATTTTTTTGAAAACTGGGTGGATTTATTCATACGGTCCGTGAAAATGATGTGCCACCTTTTTCTTTCGCCTTTAGTTCTTTCTCCATTCGTCCTCTCCCCCCTGACAAGACACTCTTGACTCTCTCTCCTTCTCGTCAACAAGACCCAATTCCAAGAACAACAATCAAAATCACGAATGAAGGGACTTGCGACGTCGATCGGCCTTCTCCTTCGATCGACGTCGAGCAGTACCGAACGTCGCCGCCCACCCGATGAATCAGGGCCGCCATGCCGAGGATCTGCCGTGTTGCTCGAGTCGCCAATCTTCACCATCGCCTCCCTGCCCAAACTTAGTTTTGGGCTCACGACACCGGGTCTCGCGTGTCTAGGTCCAAACAATGTCGGCCTCTGAGCAATTCTAGATTTTAGGCCACATGGGGCAAAGCCATCGCTCGAGGTGATTGCAAGGGCACAACCACTACAATCCCCCCTTAATATTCATGGACAAAGGACACGACGGCATGAGTATTATGACCGATTAAGCCTAATATCAATGCCGTCCCTATTAGAACATGATAATTCTTAATACCTAAATGTTGTAATTCTCAATAAATTAATCATTATGCAAATCACAGCATCAACGGCTAGAATCCAAAAATATGCACATGTTAACCCTCTTTTTTTCAAATATATCTAACGGGTTTCATGATTCGCAATCTTAATCAACAAATTAATTCCCGCACTCATGCAATTTGCAGGTGCCTCGGCGGCCGTAGAATATTGGGTTCGGTCTTCGCGAGATTGGAGGAACGGTACTGTTGATTTGGATAATCGAGTCCAATTTCTCAAATTTTTTTTTATATCTATTCTCTCATTTTAGCTTAGGACATTGACTATATATTATTACCTAGTCACGAAAATGTGACTTGCGATGTCGGCAACCGCCCACGGAATGTCGACTATTCTTTTATGGAGCGGTCCTTTTCTCCCTTTTATTTTTTTCCTTTTTTAGGCCTCTCTTTTTCTTTTCTGGAAAAATGCAGCCAAACCCGCGTTCCCTCTTCCCAAAAGAAGCATGGGTTCAGTGCATGCATTATTATGGTCCTAATCATCACTAACTACGAAAAATTCAAACTTAATAATTACTCTGGAAAAATATAATTATAATTATAATTAGATAATTCGCAAAGGCGGTTGAGATGCAATGATTAAAGTATCGTTTCACGAATGATGGAAGACGAATCGGTTCATCCATATCGACCTTATTTTTTTAATATTTCACTTCACTATAGAGAAGAGGTTCGGGGTAATTTTTTTATTCATTTTATTTTTTTAAAAACTCTAGTCACTTCTAGAAAGCGAGTGGCGCGAGTGGATAAAGGAGAGATCCGGGGGGCGGCGGTTCCGCGCCACGTGGCTGGCCGGTGCGCGCACGTGTCGTGTCCACTCGGGGATTTTCTATTTCTTTTAAGGTTCGTATGATGAAAAGCAAGTAGTCCGACGTTGGCGTTGTGGATAAGATGGACGTGCCACGTCAGCATACGCCACGCGTTTGATTGGTCTACGGCCGACGAGGGTGCGCGGATGGATGACGGGGGAAAAGGTCAAGGGCTCGTGGCTGGCCAGGCAGCCAGCTCGATTTCGTCTCAAACGTGTGGAAATTGGAGTATTCTATTTGGTAAATCATTAGGCGTGACGACGAAACGAAGCAAGACCCACCAAAGCCGCCTCCAAGTGTAATGTGAAATCGAAGGCGTTTGTCCGTTGAATTAGCCGCTTGATTCCCATTCAAAAGGGTACAGGAGGCGACGTCGGCCGCTACCTTCGTGTTGTGCCATCTCTGGACTTAGAATCATATAAAATCAATATTGGATAATTGCATCTCACGAGTAGGGTGCATCGGTCCCTATCTCGACAAGACCGGACTAAAGTGGCGAGCTCTTGATAATTCTTAAGGAGACGATTCCGATTTCACACAAGGAATTGAACCGCACGGACTAGACTAACGGATCGGTCAAGATTTCTTAGGATTTATTTATTTTTTAGATAAGTATACTAAAAATCCTAAAATCTATTATGAAAATGCAGTCTTGTCATAAAACTTTCAAAAAATACAATCGAGTCATAAAACTTGCACAAAAGTGCAATTGAGTTATAAAGTTTGCACAAAAGTGCAATCGAATCCTAAAACTTATAAAAAATGTTATTAATAAAATGACTTAATTTGATTAATTTAACAAGTTTTATGAATTACTTGCATTTTTTAAAAGTTTTTGGATTCAATTACACTTTTATGATAAGTTTTAGGATTTGATTGTCACTTTTAAATATTTGAGAACTAAATTATACTTTGTTGACAAGTTTTAGAACTTCCGATGCACTTATCCCTTCTTCTTTTTTCTTTTTGAACCATACCCTAATTTCTAAATTATTTTTTTCTTTTAATGTTAGAAAACTCCCAACTATAGGGAATAGAAGGAAAACAAATTACCGGTTCCAGGACCGATCCTAGAACCCGATCGGATCGGTTAGTTCGATCCAATTCTATGACTAGATGGGCCGGTTCCAATTCTACAAGTTGAGAAATGATCTTGTCTTGTCCAATTTAACATTCCACCCATTGTAAAACCGATCACCACTATTTATGAGTAGCTATTTGATTTATGTTTTTTTGGCTTAAGTAGGGAAAGAAACCCGACACGATATAAGTCTATATTCAATTTACCTTGTGTCGTAGAGAGGTGAAACTCCATCATCCGTCGATTTCATCGTCCGATGTGGAGCAAGGATGGAGACACATGCCCGTATGGCGTGTTCAAAGTTTTGAAGGGTATTATTTTTGTCATTCTTGTCATTAGAGCTCGAATATCAATCTTATGTTCCTTTCATTGAGGAGTTTTTTTTTTTTTTTTTTGCGCGTGTGTTTCTAGATGATAAAAGATTGGTTCATTCTTTCATAGATTTACATTTCTAGAAATACCACCCCATAAAGAAATATTTTTACACATTTAATTTGATGAACCTCTTTACTTATGTGTTTTTTTCTACTAAGTTCTCCTAATAATTACAAAATCCAAGAGCATGTGATGAGCTGTAGTTATAGTGTGAGATATTTAGGTTCTCGAGTTCTCCCGATATTGTGATTTTTATATATCCATGTCTCCTATGCATGTAATCGTCGACCACGCCGACGAGGCACAAGCTAAATGTTTTCGCAGAAAATTTGATTGACTAAATCACAACAAAAACTGGAAATTAGACTTAGAGATTGGATCGTCGTGATAAACTATGGTGCTTAAGTGGGCTTCCTTGCATAAGCAAAGAATGCGGCCCAAATTCATTGGAGATCTCATTGGTTCTCGGGTTGGGCTTCGAAGCCCGTGGCCCAAAACTGTATTAAACGAAGTTGAATGCTATACTTTGCATTACCTTTTTTTGGACAGTAAAAGGCTTTCATTCATTACTAAGCAGGTGCTTCATTACATTCAGAGCGAAGCTCATGGCATAAAATGGATACGAGAGGGGGTAGGGGGCGGGTAACCCAGTTGAGAGAAAGGGACCCTGCTAGGTGGGCCTTGGCGACCCAATCCGCGGCCCAATTTGTGGATTGCGGCTCGTAGACTAGGTGGACTTTGCATTACCTGGATGGTTATCTTTCCTTTCCTGGGTCCTTATAAAATGATCATTTAAACTGTCGTATCAACTAGAGTAACGAGAGGAAATGCTTATAAATTGGAATGATTATAGTAAATGAAACTAAACAATCATGATACGAGGACAATTCAGATTAAGGCATTTATGGGATTATTGGGGAATCATGTTGTCAACTTTAATCGAATTCTATTTTGTGCATACATAAAAAGAGATTTCTCGTTACTCGTTTTAACAAGAGACGTGGTTTTTGCTGGAATATATCATATAAATGTTGTGATATAGCACAGAATCTTATCAAGTCTTGCAATAAAATCATTGCAAAATTTTAGACCGAAAAAAAATAATGCAAAATCATCAAGAAATAAACGATAAAAAACACCATAGATTTACGTGGTTTGTTTCGAGTGTCAATACTCACTCCACGAGGAAAGTCAATAGCAAATAATCTATTAATAATCCAGAAATCAAACTTATAATCGCCCGCATGCTTGAATGTTATCCACACCTAAATTAAATGCAAAGCAAACTCACAAGTATCATCTTACAATCTCTCACAGAAAACTCATATAGACAACTCACAAAGAGAATTCAATATTCTTCTTATTTGCTTTGTCGTATATGATATTAGAGCAGAACACGTACACACATATATAATTTTTATCAAACAAGAGATAAATTCTCAACAAATTTGAAATTGAAACACCTTGTTGTTAAGTCAAAGTTAGGTTTTTTTAGCTAATTTTTTATTTTAAATCCCACATGACATTAACCAAACGTGGTTAGATGACCATAAACGCAATCTCCGGAGATTACTGAATATTTAAGTGTGACCGGTTCCGCACTCTCTTAATAATTCAATGTAACTATTAGAGGGGTCAAATTTAAGCTAATCCAAAAAAAGAAAAAAAGAAGAAGAAAAGAGGTGTCGTTGACTCTCTAGGATCTACCTAACTAAAGCTTGCTTCATTGCACATCTTCCCATTCAGATTTAAATAGGAATTCGAGTGATGTCCGCGAGTGTTATGGCGACACTTGTTACACGTTTCTAACAATGGAAATCAGAATTAATGCCGCTTGGCCGAAAATCAGAGATTCGAAAAATGAAAGAACAATTCATTTGATTGTTTAGCGAGCATTGGAACGACGAACCGAATCCCAAAAAATCTAAGCAATATTCTGGAGGAAAAAAGAAGCATGTGACCGACGAAGACAGAGATTCTTAGGTTCCTTAGGACAAGAAAGAAAAACAAATTTTCTTCGAAAAGTTACTTGGAATGACAATTTTGAGAAAATTCCAAATAATAACCTGAAGTACCATCATTTTTTCAAATAAATACTTGAAATGAATATCATTCAAATA
This sequence comes from Corymbia calophylla, assembly GCA_014182845.1. NCBI lineage: Eukaryota > Viridiplantae > Streptophyta > Magnoliopsida > Myrtales > Myrtaceae > Corymbia > Corymbia calophylla. The sequence goes on along the minus strand of CM024697.1, from coordinate 4,894,225 downwards.
ATGGTTCAAAGTGGCATCATTTTCTCAAATAAAATTTTGAACTCATTATTTGATAAATGGCAATTCCCCCTTTTAAATTGTTTTCCTTTTTCCTTTCCATAAAAATACTAACTAAAAAAATTAATTTATAAAACACACACACACACATATGAGAGGGAGGGCTCCATCCCGCTTGTGGCCATTGTCCTATCGTCGATAGGGCGGCAATGATAGCCAGCGACCCTCGTCGACCTAAGACAAGGGCTTGCAACCACGGGCACTCGTGTGAGTTCTTTTTAAAAAAATATATCTTTTCTATCACAGGACGGAAATATCATTGATTGGCCGGAATTTTTTGTCGGTTGGCGAGACTAAACTCCTACTTGAAATAATCATAATCTCTTTAGACCTTTATTTGAAATTGATATGACCACTTAAGACTGTTATTTGAAATAATATTTATTCCAAACTCTTATTTGAGGGAATGATTGTACTTCGAGTCGTTATTTAGAATTTTTTATAACTTTCTGGTCATGAAAAATTTTGCGCGTCCCGTGTCGAATGTGAAAGAAAAAAGGCCAAAAAAGATCCACGTGCCACGACCGCATGTCATCTAGGGTAGGGTGGGAAATAGCCTCCCTCGGGCGGACGCCATGAAGATCCTACCTTCCACTTTCAATCTCCGGAATAAAAGATGGCAGTTCACCCTGTCGTTTGACTTTGACCGGGGGGACAACAGCCTGTCCGGACCATATGTTTGGTCATTCCCGATGCCGAATATGGACTCCCGGTCCCGTCCCGTCCTTTGTCCGGACGGAACAGCAAAGCTTGCTTTTCCTCTTTTCGACGACGTTAGAAAAGTAGAGTCGCTCTAGGATTGCGCTGGTTTTGAATATTTGTACGCTCTGTCGATTTTTCTATGCCGCAGGCGAAACGGACGGAGTGGAGAGCATGTGACGCCGCGAATGAGATGCCGCGCTCGGATCGGTAGCGCCACCATCCCTTTTTTTTTTTTTTTTTCTTCGAACCCGGGCGCACGCGCATGGAAAAAGGAGCAAGTGTCGAAAGGTGGCCTCGCGCGCCAATGGCGCCACATGAGAGTGCTCGACCCCTCTTTTTCGAGCCTAGAATAAGAGACTTTCGTCATGCTTTTAAGTACCGTGGTGGGTCGGGTCGAAGTCGGTCGTATAGTGGGATGAGGCTGAAATTTCGATGTCTGTGCCGAACTTAGAGTTAAAATATGGAGAAAATCGAATGGACGGCAGAAGGTCAAGTAAGCATTTGATTGAGGCGACTTGCTTCTAGGAAACTCTCTTCGAGATGGTCATTTTCCCTCTGTTGTGCAAATGGTTTCGACGGAAATGCTAATCCTATATACAGTGCCCCTATTGAGACAAGGGTATTGATGGGTATTTCAAGTGTTCTTTAATCGTGAACTCGAATCCATAAATTAAAGAGAAATATAGTGCGGTGAGAAAAATACAAAGAAAATAAAAATTGTGGACTTGACATTGTATTCTTTTTAAAATCTACTTTGGTTTTCTTTAAAGACCCAACAACGTGAATTAGGGCATTAATTTTATGGGTTGCAATACTTTTAACTATAACTTCAAATGTCGCGTCTTCCCCGAATGTCAAGGGTAGGACTTTTATGGTGCATTACACATTTTGAAACAAAATTATTCCTCTCACCATTTCAGCGACAATGACATCATTTCCATTTTACAATCAATTGAGACATTGGTCTAAGTTTGATTGACCTATTTTTCTTCATCCTTTTTTTCATATTCTTCAAAATAAATTGTACATAAACAAACAATATAAAATGAAACATGATTAAAATTACAATAAATACACTCAATATATTTATATATATATACAATGGGCCGATCTATTGAACTATCGAATCAACTAATCATGAACACGATTTAAGAGAGAGCATGAGATTATTAACCTTTTTTTCTTCTATTTTCCTCTTTTAGAGAGAGTCATGTTTTCATCTTCAAAAGTTAAGAGAACCTTTAAACATATCCATAATTGGGGCCGTCATAAGAAAAGTAGTGTTGATGTGTCATGTGTCATGAGACATTGAAAAAAGTTTAAATTAATACATTATGAATGATTATATCTAGATAAATAGCATATAATTTCGTAAACAAACGATGCTGACATGTGTTAGCCAATTGTACTTAGGGATATGCAAAAATACGTAGAGAACAACACACAATGAGGTGGGTGTACTAAAGAAATGGGGTCATTAAAGGCTTGTTCTCAGACAAAACTGACTGTCTTTTTTTGTTTTTTCCCCCCACTAGACTCACTTTAATAATGTGTGGTCGGAGATGGGTTCTGAGTTACCAGTGAATAGTATTCATAAAATAAATTACAAAAATTTCTGAAAATCTTACAAAATAAAATTACAAAAATCACTCGACCGACTGTGTCACATCGAATGGCCGGCCAACATCTAAGTTGACAATTGCCAGCTCAAATTAATCAGAAAGATTATATTAATAAATTATAATTAAATTAGCTAAATCAGAAGTTGGGATTGAAATGTTGTTGGTACGAAGAATTTAAAATTCTCTTTTTAATAGCTTTTCTCAGTAATTTAATAATATGCATTCGGAAAAGTGAATAGGAGTAATAGAGTCCCAGCAAAAGTAAAATTAAAAAATCGAAGAGGCCCCAACAAAAAGAAAATTTAAAAAAAAAAAAAACCATTGGAGACATCTATGTGACTATTTGTACTCGTGATTCGGTGGAACCCACGCGCACGCCTATGTCTCAGTCGACTGTGGGAGACGCAGTACTGCCCATATCATTAACACTTTGTAAGAGGGTGCACACTAGGGGTGATCGGGTCAGGGTGGGTAGGGTTCAGATCCGGACCCTGTACCCGATCCTGTTATAACCGATTCTTCTTTTCTGGACCCTGTACCCTATCATGTTTTTATTGGACCCTGTTTTGGACACAACCCTGTTTTTTAGGTGCGAGAATAGAGTCAACTCGTTTTTATTGGAACCATTTTTCAACCGTTCAATATTGATATACATACGAACTTAGAATTTTTTATTAATTAGCGAAAAAACAACAACGTAATTCTCCTAACATTATAAGACAAAGCAAAAATCCTAAGAATGTATAAGCATTAGCAACAAATATGGATCTAATATTAGTCTTATTCCCACAAATACTTCTAATATGACCTAATGTGCTTACTTATGTGTATGCGATGAAGCTCTTATTAAGATGACATCTTTCTTGAGTTTGACTGAGAATTAGTACTATAATAGTTAGTAACATTTGTCCTGCGACTATAGTAATAGTTGAAAGTGGGATTATTAAAAAAGAAAAATAATTTACAAGAACAATTTTTTTTAACAATTCTTTCAAAACAATTCTCTCTTATCTTGATTCAGAAAAAATCTTTCTCTTTTCAACATTTTTTCGAAAACAAAGAGACTCAAAAGTATTATACAGAGAGACGATTTTTTTTTAACAGGGTAAAAACCGGTTTCAAAACCGGTCTGGTTTTGTGTGGGTCTTTGCTTGGACCCTGCTCCCAAACTGGTTTCAACCGGTTCCCAAAAATTGGAACTTGTACCCGGACCGGACCGGTTTAACAGGGGACCGATTCCCGACCCTATTTTTCGAGTGGTCTAGTCCGGGTTCCGAGTAAAGCCGGTCCGATTGCACACCCCTAGTGCACACAGACAAAATTGGCATTTGAAAAAGATTTAGACTCTATTTGGTAATGCTCAAATTTCTTTATTATTATTATTATTTAAATAAAAAAAGAACAGAATTCCATTTGATAACGTTAACTGATTTTCTATTCTCGAGAATAGAAAGTTGTTCTTGGGAATAGAAAATGAGAAGTATAAAAAAGTACCTTCTTATTCCTCAGAACAATTTCTATAAACTATTTCTTGGGAATTACTCACCGCCTATAGCATACCGCCACCCACCCCCGCCACGCCACCACCTGCCGCCCGTAGCTTGCCGCCGCCATTAGCTTGCCACCGCCATTGCCGGCCGCCGCCCGCCCTCGATCGCCGCCCCCGGTTGCCGCCCTTGATTCTGCCCCCAGTCGCTACCCCTATCCATCGGTTGCCGCCCTTGGTCGTTGCCCCTGTTTGCCGGTAGCCGCCCTCGTCTGCCGGTAGCCACCGCTATTTGGGAAAAAAGAAATAGATTTTTTTTGTTGGTACCAAAGGTATTTCTATTATTTTTCTATTCCGAGAATAAGAAATTTTTTTAGTTACCAAATGCCCTATTTTACTCAAAAATTATTCCAGGAAGTAGAAATAGAAAATAATTATTTCTTAAAAGAAACTGTTCCCAGGAGTAGAAAAAAATTGCTTTTTTTAATTCTTGAGAACAATTTGCGGATTAAGTCATTTTCTATTTTTTCCTTTCTTCTTCTTTCTCTTTTAACCGGTCCCCATCGTCAGTTGCGGCCGTCCGCTGGTCACCGTTTATCGCCACCACCGGAAGAAGAAGAGAGGAAGGAAAAGAAAAAAAAAGAAAAAAATTACGTCATTAAAAAATTCGTGGATTGTACCAAATGCATTCCTATTACTTGACTGAATTTCAAGTCTTCGATTTTGCCTTGTATCACTGCTTGTAGGGGCTTAGGCACGGTTTGGTGCCACATTTGAAATGCTTTGGCAGCCAATAACCGTGCCAGCCGAAGGACATGGCTGAAGGAAATGCGACCAGATGATATGGTGATGCTGACTTGGTGTGATGAGGTGGCTTAGCTATGGTGTCATGGACGAGACTAGGCAATGGCATTGTGGTGGCACGGTGAGTGGCGCACCAAGAGTGATCACCATATCGAGTCATGAACGTTGAATTTCATATACTTTCGAGCATTGAACTTGCTTAATATGTATTTATTTTAACTTTGAGGTTTAAATTCGATTTTAGAGATAAAAATTTTATGCAGTTATCAAACGGGACTCCCAATGCCGCGTTATGCATTTGAATTTAGATCCTTCATGTACCAATGAGTGAATGGTTGAATAATAAAAATGTTATTATGCAAATTAGAAAGGGAGGCAAAAAAAAAAAGAAAAAAGAAAAGGCAACTGTTGAAACAACATCATGCACGTCTTTTCTCCCATTGGTGGCGGGGCCTTTCAGTTTTCGGCACTGACTTGACCCGGACTTTTTACATGGCGGCCGCGACACGTCTTTTTTCCCCCTTTCCTTTCCTCGTCACGGTCGGATGGAAATAAAAAAAAAGAAAAAAAAAAAGGGCCCCCGATTTTTCCGCCCCGACAAGTTTATCCGTTTACTTTTTCTCCACCCAAAAACGACCCCCCGTCTTCCAACCCGCCACGTGTCCCTCAATCCCTCCTCTTTCCCACCACCCCAGGCCCGTGCTCTCGCTTCCACCGTCGTTTCGCTTTCCCGAGGGTGGAAAAACTACCCCCCCTCCCACGCGTCGTCCCCGCGGCACACGTGTAAGCCCCGACCGAATTCAAGAGTCATCCCCCTGGGAAAAAACATAGATAAATGAAAAAAATTATATTTTTATTATTCATGAAAATATCTGTTGCGCATAAATTATTTAAGAGATACAATGAGTACTTTACTAACATAATAGTCATTAAATTATTGTGACTGTTATAAATCAAGAAGTGGACCTTTCAATAGTTTATAATTATTTATTATTTAATTTTTTATAATCTAAAATAGAGTGTTATTCTCATAATAAATTAAAGACCGTCACTTAATCATTTCTCATAGAAATAATTATTTTTAAGAAAAATATTTTTCAAATTATTTATTTTTTACAAAACAAATGGATCATTAATTACAGGATTTTCACAAATTTCATTTACGACAGGCCGTTTTAAAGGCGACCCGGTGGAGAGTGATTAGGCTCCAATTAGCAAAACTCATTTTGAGGAAAAAAACACATTATGGGAAACGGGTTTCCTTAATTAAGAGATTGCTGAGATAATGAGCGTCCCAAAATGGAATAAGGAGATAAAGAAAAGGAAAGAGAGAGGTGGCATTTGAGAAGCCTCATCATGGTCCACTTATCATTGTCATTATGTCAAACGTAGATTCGAGATTCATATGTCATTAGATGGTGATTAGGATAAGCGTGGATTCGAGATGCATATTTTACGGACCCATCACTAAGCATATCATCAAGATTTAACTTGCTAGAACATCACCGAAAGTTGCAAAGTTCGACGCTATCACATCTCAAGTCTTTCCTAGATTCGAACATTCTCGTCCGGGTAGAACTCTATAGCAATTTATGGAACTTTGCCTTTAGTAGTTTTTTTTATAATCTAGGGGCACGAGCACGGGATTTGGCTATTTGAATGCCCCCACGAAATCCCCTGTAGGCTTAGCAATTGGTAAAGTTTATTCCTTTGACCTTTGTTTGTGGACATGGCTTTTGTAATTTTTACCTTTTGCTTTCGCTTTGGATAGTTGAGTCTCATCGGGTCGATATTGAATATTTCGAATGTACAAACCCCTTAGGCATACCAATGTTTAATTCATTGAAGATCATTGAGAGGCTATTTCCCCGATTTTGGTTTTTAGATTAATATTTTTCGACTGAGTTACCTCAGCTAGGCCCTTGTACTAAAGTTAGTAATGAAAGTGGTGCAGTCATCATCTCGCTGCCAATAGAGGTGACCCTAATAAGGTGGTGATTAAGGTCAACGACCATTGATGATAGTGGAGAAGGTGTACAATACACCTAACGTAGGTTCACAGATTTCTAGCATCCACTTTCATTAAAGAACAATAATTTTTTGGAAAAATCGTCCTAGGTATCAAAACTCTAATAAATCTGTCGATACTTTTCTTTCATGAAATAATAAAAAAAATCAGCCTTATAGAACGGTTCTCTTCCTCTATCATCCCGTGCAGAAAGGTCGATTGAGGCTATGATAGTTCACGCGGACCCATTTGATTGAAGTAATTCTGAAACCTCAGACGGCACATGAAAGATGTAGAGTATGTATTCGTCAACTTTCTACCTAAGACTTTATCAATGTTCAGAACGGAATATTCGAACTTTCCATGTCGATCAATCGTCACACAGATGAATTAACAAATTAAGATCGCACCGAATTTCCTTTTTAAGAGAGCTTATCATGGTCCCCGACTCTCACTATACCTTTTTTCTTTTCCTAATGTTATGCACTTTTTGTAATGGATGCATATGCTAAGTCCAAGGCAATTAGACAATAGAACAGCAATGCTTTTATCACCAAAAGAACCAAATGGCCAATGCAACAGTAGACTGGAGAGAATCATCAAGAGTTTATGGAGAAGGGGTCCATTCAGGAAAGCAGTCCCCCCCATTACACTTTGACTTTTTTAACACCACAAAGCATGCTAATAGAACCCTCCTTTTTCTCATAGTTATCTTTAGCCTCTGAAATATAAATAAATAAATAAATGAAAAATAAAAATAAAAAACCCGTCAGCATCAAAGCTGACTGCCGGATAGCATTTTTTCCTGTACCAAAAAAGTCTGGACAAGATTAATACCTACATCGCTATTAGAACATTCAATTTAAGATATCACTAAAACACTAAATATTGGGTGACCCCGCCGCGGTAAACACATTAAATGTGAATGAGGAAGTTTAGGACTAGCAATACACTTAAGTTTGGATATGTTCTTCGCAAACTAAAAATTAAATTTCAATCTAATTATCTAATCAATCTTGATAAAAATTGGATAAAAAATTAATCAGTATATGGAAGAGGTTAATTTTTTGGAAGCATGATCAAACATTTTTATATCTAGATCATGTCGAAACAAAAGATAAGCACAAAAAGCATGAAGGGGGGACTTCTTATTGTACTACTTTTATCGCAAAGAAAGTAATTTATATCTATAAAGATTCAATCTTATAACAAGTGATCAAAATTTTCGAATATACTTAAAACTCTCCTCTGAAATATAATAATATGAGCATGAAAGTGAAGAATGTTTAACTAGCTTAAAAGGAGAGAAGCATTACAATGAAGATAGGGATATTTTGATAATTTAATTAAAAAAAGGAGTGCTTTAGTCAACATGAGAGTGGAAATAGCATGGCTTTATGCTATGTTTGGTAGTTTGGATCTATAGTCAAGATAGGAGTGGATAGACTAAGATATAAAATCCAAAGATTTTGCTACACTTTATCCACTATTTGGTGAATCATAGTAATAAAGTCAAATGTTTTAACATTATATATCGCACAAACGGAGATAAGTAAAAATTCTCACAACACTCTTCCCTATTTCCTTTTTATTTCCTTATATTTTTTATTACTTTTCCCTCTCTTTTTAAATTCTTTTCTTCTTTCCCCTTCCATTGTTCTCTAGTAATTTTTTTGATATAATAAAAATACTAAATGTATATATTGAATTTGTATTATAGGATAGAAATTCGAATATATAAATAAAAATGGCAATTTTTTGTTATTTTGATTTTTCATATTGTAATTCAAATATTATTTTAAATTTATTAATGAAAGAATTTTGTTATTTGTGAATATTATATATCCTGTCCATTTTTATTTCATTTTCTCCATGAAATAATTTTATCTGGATTATAACTCTTTGTTCGATTTCTTCCTGTTTTGAACAAGAATAAAATATAGTACAAGATATCCTGACCGCCAAATATAGTGTATTAGCGATTTAACGTAAATAATCTTTACTATACAAAAGCAGACATTGACTATTAACCACGAGAAATCTGATTGCCAGGTTCCATGACCTTCCCATCTCTTTGCAATTTTCCTTTTTACCCTTTCCTTTATTATTATCTAATTAATTTCTATTATCATCCCCAATTTTCTTTTTCTATATAAATCGCCTCTTCTTCTTCCTCTTCCTGCATTCCCACAAAGAGATAGAGAAGGAAGTCTCAGAGAGAGAGAGAGAGAGAGAGAGAGAGGAAATGGAGAGCAGCAGCGACAGCTCCTCTTTCTCGAGCCCCCGGGCCTACCTCCGGGCGCTGGCTCAGACGCCAGCTCGTCTGGCCCGCCGGGCCGGCTCGGTCTCCACGTCCTACGAGGAGATGAGCCGGGTCCGGTCCCGGTCCGGGCCGAGCATGGCCAAGACCCTCCGCTGGTTCGACCTCGTCGGGCTCGGCATCGGCGGCATGGTGGGCGCCGGCGTCTTCGTCACCACCGGCAGGGCCAGCCACCTCTACGCCGGCCCGGCCGTCGTCCTGTCCTACGCCATTGCCGGCCTCTGTGCCCTCCTCTCCGCCTTCTGCTACACCGAGTTCGCCGTCGACATGCCCGTCGCCGGCGGCGCCTTCAGCTACCTCCGCGTCACCTTTGGTAACCTCAGCTACTCCTCTTTCGGACAGATCCCCTCCTCGGTACCCATTTCATCTTCACCTTAAAAAGGGCAAACTCAAACAACAATAACTCGACCTCTTAGCTCTGTTTTTCCGGTGCATTCCTGTCTTTTTCCCACGAATTTTTGGTGCATTTTCCACTGAATTTATGGGCATTAACTCATTTTTTAAAATCGATTTGCAAAGCAGACGTAACTGACTTTCCGTGAATTCATATGTTCACTGAAAAAGAACGATGCTTTTCTTCTTTTCTTTGCCTTTTTCCAGGCGAGTTCGCGGCATTCTTGACCGGTGCAAATCTCATAGCGGAGTACGTGATGTCGAACGCCGCCGTCGCGAGGAGCTTCACCGCCTATTTCGGCACCGCCATCGGCGTCTCGTACACCAAGTGGCGATTCATCGTCCCGGGGCTTCCGAAAGGCTTCAACGAGATCGACCTGGTCGCCGTCGCCGTCGTCTTGATCCTAACCCTCATTATCTGCTACAGGTAAAAACATCAAACTGATGTCCCAAAACAAGAAAATTACGGTATGTAAAGTTTTCTTTTTTTTTGCCCCCAGCGACGATAATGTCTATTTTTTTTTTGGCCTTTTCCAGTACACGTGAGAGTTCAAAGGTGAACATGACGTTGACGGCGCTCCACATCCTGTTCATAGCATTCGTGATCCTGATCGGGTTCTCGAAGGGCGAGTGGAGGAACTTCACCGAGCCGGGGAACCCGAGTAAGCCGGGCGGCTTCTTCCCGTTCGGTGCCGCGGGCGTGTTCAACGGGGCCGCCGTGGTCTACCTGAGCTACATTGGGTACGACTGCGTCTCGACCATGGCCGAGGAGGTGAAGAACCCCGTCAAGGACATCCCCATCGGGGTCTCGGGCTCAGTCGTCCTGGTCACCGTCCTCTACTGCCTGATGGCGGCTTCCATGTCGATGCTGCTCCCTTACGACATGGTAAGGAATCGCGAATTTCGCCCATCATCCGCCTGTATCATCTGGCATCAATTTGGACTGTTAGATTCTGTGGGACATCCACACAGGAAATCCAGGACACACACACACACACACACACACCCACACACCCATGACAATTTCGTACACAGTAGGCCCGTCTGCATCAATGTCTTAACTTATCTCACCATCGTCACTGATTCGTTTCGGTGTGGCGGCGGCGGCGGGGGCAGATCGACGAGGAGGCGCCGTTCTCGGGGGCGTTCCGGGGGAGAGGAGGGTGGGAGTGGGTGTCGAACGTGATCGGGGCCGGGGCGAGCTTCGGGATCCTGACGTCGCTGATAGTGGCGATGCTGGGGCAGGCGCGGTACATGTGCGTGATCGGCCGGTCCGGCGTGGCCCCCACCTGGTTCGCCCGGGTCCACCCCAGGACATCCACGCCCGTCAACGCTTCCGCTTTTCTTGGTAACGTTCCGTTCCGTTCGCCCCATCCCCATCCCCCCTTTTCTCTCTCTCTCTTTTTAATTAAACCAATCAAATAATTCGTTGTTAATTCCCTTTTTTCATTAGATGATTTTGCTAATTAATGACTCAAGTTGTCGTAATGAAGCCCTTCGCTGGGCTCCATGTCTGCGTCTGCGTGCTGCGTGAGTTCCGAGTGCTTTTATCATGTTCCTCCCTTTCTTTTTTTCTTTTTTTGGATGGTGGGCTTGGAGTTTCGCGTTTGTTCCGGTTCTTGTTCTTGTTCTTGTTCTTGGGGTTCATGGCTGCTTGCTGTCCGTGCAGTTGGGCGGGACCCGCTCAAACCCATTACATGGTAAAAAAAAAAAAAAAAAAACCATGAAAGGTTTCGGGCGGGTGGTGCCGCCTTCCATGGCGATCGTGCCTTTTCGTACTTGCACCAGGGCCTCGACCGATGGATCCAGCTTTATTCCTAGACCAAATTCCCGGTCTTCCCGGGTTCTAGTTTCACCATGTGTTTTTTAAGATTAGAGTTTTAAGGACGAAGGCGGCTCCACGTCACTCGGGTTCCGCAAATCGCTAGATGCGCGAATCTCCATCGTCATCCCCCCACTCTCCCTGCCCAAAAGGGATTTACCTTTGTAATTTTCGAGTGGGGATGGGAATAGAATCCACTCATGATGACCCCTCGTCTACGATCCCTAGCACGTAGTAGTAGCCGAGAAGGAAGTACTCTCCATGGTGGTGGGTCGAGCCTAATCTAGCTTTTATCTTAGTTCCACCACCTCGCTTTCGCCTAAAGGCGTTTCCCCATTTCGGGCCAATGGGAGAACCGGAGGTGATGGAATCATGATGGGGTTTGGAAAGGCACGGATTTGGATTCTTGGGTGGGCGTTTTGCTCTAATGGGTGTAGGATAATGTAGGGATTCGGATATGCATGAATTTAGTGGGTAACACACCACTTTGTCAATCCTATAGATTCACTCACACGCACACACACACTCTCTCTCTCTGTCTACATCTATACGTACATACGTGTTGTTACGGTTCTCGGGAACTGGTCGATGGTACGCAATTGAAAAAGTCGTGTCTCGTTCTTTGTATGCAATTGAAAAAGTGTCTCATTCTTGATGTATCGGTCGTGCGTGATATGATAGAGTTGGTACACATCGGGAATCATGGAAATCTTTTGTTTATTTAGGCGTTTAACGGGTTCACGTCGCCTTTGATTATCCGAAATCCACGTAATCCACATTGAGAAGGCTAGATTTCCGATGCCTAGGACACGAACACAAGTGGTCGAGAGAAACGGTCCCCTCGACCAGGCCCCCTCGGCCAGGACGCTTCCCATAAGATTTGAGAGGAATGGACTTGAAAACCTCGAGCGACAACGACGTCTCCCTACCGTGGGAGGATTGTCATGGAAAAGTTCGCTCCTCGAGCAAAATGACAAGGCCAACTGAAGTGGACCTCATTGGATTTGGACATAGAGAGAGAGAGATAAGAGAGAGAAAGAATAGAGAGAGAGTCAACTCGCCACCCACTCTATTTAATGTTTAATGGTTATCGCTTTCAAAATCAGCCGTGTAGATTTAGATATTTCTAGACGTGGAAATCGCAAAGCAAGCGTGCGTATGTGCGCTTAACCCTCGAATTTTTTTCCTTCCTCTTATCAAATAGATGTGTTCTATCCATATTAGTCCGAAATTTGGTGTTCGAATGGACCTGTCTATTATTGGTCATATGTGATTTCGAGATTGGTCCTTCGTAATTGCTAGAGATTTCGGGTGTAGCAAGAATCTCATGAACTTATGGTGCATACGAGTCAATGATCCTACACCAAGAAAAACATGTGATCTTTCCGAAGATTTTTTTATTTTGCGGATTCTTTTCCTCGCTATCTGACAAAATGTGACGTGCTTTTCAGGAATCTTGACGGCAGCGATCGCGCTTTTCACGGACCTAAACGTCCTCCTCGGCCTCGTCTCCATCGGCACCCTCTTCGTCTTCTACATGGTGGCCAACGCGGTCATCTACCGCCGCTACGTGGTGGCCGGGACCACCGACCGGCGCCCCACCCTGTCGTTCCTATCCGCCTTCTCCCTCACCTCCGTCATCTTCGCCCTGACGTGGCACCTGGCGCCCCCCGGCAAGCCCAAGTACCTCATGCTCGCCGCCTGCGCGCTGGTGGCCCTCGTCGTCGTCCAGCTGTTCCACTGCACCGTCCCGCAGGCCCGCGAGCCAGAGTTCTGGGGGGTGCCCCTCATGCCGTGGATCCCTTGCGTCTCCATCTTCCTCAACATCTTCCTGCTCGGGTCGCTCGACGGCCAGTCCTACGTGCGGTTCGGGGTCTTCTCCGGCGTCGTCGGGCTCATCTACGTCTTCTACGGGGTCCACGCCAGCTTCGACGCGGAAGGGGACCCGTCGACGGTGGGGCAAAAGTACGGCGAACTCGCCAAGGAACCGGAGGGAGTTGAGAATCTTAGCGTCAAAGTATAGAGATCATTAAGACTTCTGCCATTATAGTTGGGTCTTTTAAAATTAGGCAGAAAGCTTAGGCTTCGGTACACGCTCGTCGGTCGATATATGCTCAAAATGGGTAAAAGCAAAGTGAGAAAATATTGGCTACCATGTATATTTAGATGCAAAATGTAAGATAATATAGAGATTCTAAAAAAGCCTCGAATTTCGCCCATATATTTCAAAGAAATTCGAGATTTCTTGCCTATAATTTTCGAACATTAGCACATTATTTTGTGATTAATGGTACTAGACCGACAAGTTGGTTATAAAATACTATGCAAAACACAAATCAACCTAACATGAACAATTTTCATTCTTATTTTGTTATCTTATTTGCCCGACGATAGGCTCTTTCAAAAAGAGATCAAGAAGTCTGCCTTCTCCCCAAGATCCTCCTAATCTCGGAAGTTTTACGTCTCAAAATTTATACGATATAATTTAAGAATTTTTACTTGAGTTACCATATATATATTTATATGAAAATGTAGCATGTACAGAAGCTATAAATCCTCCACCTTCCATAAAATTGAAGATTCCTCCACCTTTCCTTTTCGGACATTATCGCGCGAATCGATCGAGGATCGAGAAAAGCTGTCCGCTAGCCGCCTTGTGGATTTAGGACGATTTGACGCCATTGGGCATGGTCGCGACCGGCGTGTTGTCAAAACCAAAGCCACGATGCGCACGTCAAGGGGCGATGTTGAGTTCTCGATCAATGATTATTTAAGGGGCCTAAATGGCACGGGACGTATATTCTCTCCACTCCTCCACCCTTCGTTTCTTCTTTTCTCCTGTCATTTCGTGACGTCAAATCTCAATTATGTCGAGCCCCCTACTTGCCAAAATGGAGTTGACTTGTGGGTTTCGGATGATTGTGATCCTGGGATTATCATTACCCTATATAAAGTCCATCATAACAATTAAAGTACTAGATGCGCATTCGCGTTCGGATGATGTTTTCTCGGTATTAATTTTCCAAACTTTCACCTATTTGATTGTTGAAAATAATTAAGTTAATCGGAAAAAAATTTCTGATCAGATAAAATATTCATTTATAAAATTAGGAAGGTAAAATTCCTAAATTTAAGAATGTGAAAACACTTTTCAAAATTATTATTCTCGAATTTTTTAATTTTAATTTTCTTTTTCCTTCTTCCTCCTCGACTGGTCATCGGGCCTTGACAATCGTTGGTCTTTGGTGAGGCTCAACCTCCCTAGATCCCGACGAGGCTCAAGCTTTTTGGCCTTGGGCGAACTAACCTTCTTGCAATTAGCTTGAGCCTTGACGTAATGAGACAAGCTAGCTCAAGGTTGGTGAGGTTCAACCTTGCTTGAGGCTGACTAGGCCAGCTCTCGTCAGTGGACGGGAACCGTACGATGAGAAAGAAGGAAAAAAAAGGAAAAAGTAATTAAAAAATTGAATTTTTATTTACCATGAGATAAAGTGATGAGATTGAAATTATTTTTTAAATGAAATCCAAATGCCAAAAAACGTTTTGCTCACATATCATCCAATAAAAAAAACTATTTTCTTGAAAAATTATTTTTCTTTATTGCGAAATTTTCCTCGAAACAAATGCACCATAAGACTCTTCAAGAAAAACGAATGATTTTGAAATTTTTTTTTTCAAAAAATAATCGCTTGTATTACTTGTAAAAATAATGAATATAAAAATTGCTATCGTCCATGAAAATATTTAGACATAGATTGTTGCTGATAAGAAAAATATTTTTTATCGGTTAATTATTTCAAGAGATACAATTCATAATTTTTTGGAAAAATAATTTCCATTCATATTTTAAAATATTTTTAAGAAACAAACGGAGCCTTAATTCAAATGATTAACCAAGCAATCCTTGCTTGCGTGTTCAATAAAGTCTGGGGAATTGCTGTTGAAATTGCTGTTGAAATTGATTCCCCAAGGTCCATGCGATATAATGCTTATGAAAAGTTTGTCATTACATATTTATATCGATACTTTATTCTTACATATTCTTATCTAACCGAAAATTGGGGGCATATTTCTATATGCAGCTCTCTAAAGCCCCCAAAAAAGAAAGTGCACTTGGAAAAGAGAGGAGGAAGAAGAAGAAAAAAAGAAGAAGAAGAAAAAAGAAAAAGAAGAAAAAAAGAAAGAAAAAAGGGTCGTGTGATATGCCGGATTTTATACGATTCCCAGATTAACCAGAAGAATGAAATCCATGGCCGAACAAATTTCCAGAGCTGATGCGTGGACCTATCTTCCCCAAATTCAACGCAATTTGATGTGAAATACAAAAATATTCCTAAAATAGGAAATCTGCCTCTCCTTTTACTTTTGTAAAAAATAAACGATTTGAAGAATATTTTCCTAAAATTTATATGTTATATCGTTTGGAATAAAAATAAACGATTTGAAGAATATTTTCCTAAAATTTATATGTTATTTCGTTTGGAATAATTAGCAAAAAAAATATTTTTCATCATTGACCATGATTTTATAAACGACGGAAATATTCTTTGTTCATTGAGGATGCACGTGATAGCAATTATATTTTTGCCAAAAACAATTTTTTTGCTCTGGAGATAAGTTTGGAATAAAAATTCGTTTGATAATGCAATTTCATTTTTTTAATTTCTGGACCAAAATTTTAATTTAGAAATAGGTCTAAAATGTAAATGAGAAGAAAAATTGTATACTCTTCCTTTTTTAAGTAGAAATGAGAAATAAAAATTCTTCTCATTACTTACTCTCGTTACTAGCTAGACCCATTGCCTACCATCGCCTCTCATCGATAATGCAACCGCTGTCGCTTGGGAGGGAGAAATTTTGTATTGTTATTAAACGTAATTATATTTGGGGGATATTAATTTTTATATCGTTATAAAATGCGTATTTTTGCTCAGAATCTCATCAAGAAGTAGAAATAGAAAAATTTACTTATGTTTCAGAAATTAATTAATTTTTAACCTGAACAGTTTTCATTGGCGCCCTCATTTTTGTAGGCGACACAAAATATTTTCTAAAAATGGATTTTTCCATGAAACAAACAAATTTTTAAATTAATTTCTAGACCTTTTGATTTGGCTGAGAAATTATTACCTTTATTAGCTTAATTAATGACTGATCTATGCAAATAGATCAGAGCACCATTCTGGTCCCTATCGTTTCTTACGAAAAGTCATGGCCTTTCACATATTCAAAAACTTTCACTTACGAAAAAGCTGGACGACCTTTTCCCATCTTCCCTCCTTTTTAATTAATGGTGTTCATCGAATGCCATTCTCTGCTTTCAACATCGAAGCCAAACTTTCGGTTCCTTCCCTTTATGCTTTTATCATCACGGTACGGAATAATTCCCCCGGGGCGACTAATTACCTTATTTATTCACTTTTTTGGTTTTGGAAAAAAGATAAAGTCTTCGAGTCTAGCAGTCAAGATAATCATTGATTAATAATGGAATGAATAGGATTATTCACGAGGGAAATGAGGAGACTAAAAGGAAAATGACAGCCATTTAGCCGAAAGACTTAGGGGGTGATCGGTCCCTAGTCCAATCAAATAGAATTATTCATCTTTTTTTTCTATTACTTGATGTTATATGTCATGAAAAATTAAAAAAGCTTGTTACTATCTTTTTTGAGGAACCGGTTCGATCCGGTTCTCCTTTGAAATCGAGAACTAGACCACCCAGACACTGATTTCACTGCTGAGAATCGAGAATTAGATCGACACTTTTAGGAATTGTTTGGGCAGTTCACGATTTGGGCGATCTATTATTGATAAGATATGTCAAAATACCCTTTGAAGAGGAAAAGGAAGATATTCCATGATTTTTCTCTTGAGCACTCCCACTGATACATAGCTCTCAATCATGGGAAAAGTTCTAACAATTATTCGCGAATCTGGACCCCGTTTCCGCCATCGTCGAGAGAACCGGGCCAGAAAGAAAGGGTCGATCGTCGAAGTAGGTTCCCCCATCGCCGTCGCGAAAAAGAGCACCTCCTTTTCGAAGTAGTGTCCAGGGAATTTTATCTGGTAGGAATCATTGACGGATCATGAAGGGGAAGAGCAGCCTGAAAAATTTCGTTTTCAGGAATCTCGAACTTGAGTTGAGTCCTATCGATTACGGTCCAGGTTCAGGCAAAGGCCAGGACTTCTTCTTCTGAAGTCTCCATCCATTTTTCAATCTTATGCAAGTGGGATAATGAAGCCACTCCTAGAGCCTCGAGGCTGGCGAGGTCAACCTCACTGACCCTTGCCTTCGGCCAATCGTTGGCACTAGTTAGAGAAAGAAAAAAAGGGAAGGAAAAAAAAGAAAGAATATTATTTAAATTTTTTTATATATTAGACTGTTGATGTCTACATCAGCAGCTTCTGATCATAATTGATCAAATGGACTCGATTATAATGCAGAAAAGGGATTTTGCATGAGAATCTGAAAAAGAGGTGGTGGCCAAGGGAGTCTCAATCTCTCAAAGTATCAAAGCAGGTGGATTTGCAATTGGTGGTGTTTGCACTGCAACTGGATTCCAAGTCAAAAGAAAGGATATAAAAAGGTGAACAGATCGCTGAGGAAAATATGAAGTATCATTTCAAGAATTTCAAACTGAAATTGAATTTATTATTTAAATCTTGGTTATTCGCTCGTGAATTTTGGAATATCAATCTCGATAAGGAGATAACATTCCATGGCTCCATTTTGCTCCCATCAAAATTGGAGAGAAATCAGTCTTGTCTCTTCGGACTTTTTTAAAATTTTTTTTTTTATATGGGTCGTTTTCTTTTTAAAATTTTTATTTATGGGACAAATAAAAAAGAAACCAAGAAGGGTGCAAAGTTTGGTCGATGTAATTTATGTCCAATCCCAGGCCTTGGCCCTGCAACCCTCCGCCTCCACCGTATACTTCGTGAGAAAATTCTCAATCGGGCCACTAATTTTATCGGGCTCGGTCAAGGATCGGAGTCAATGCACCGCGAATCAATCAAGTTTAACATGTGATATTCCGTCAAGAAAATGTTGGAATTAATTGTGTTTTATTTTCTAGGTATGAGATTCTTTTCCCACCTCCTAATTTATTTGATGTTGATTACTATTTTTAGGGATGTGCAACCAAACCAGATTTACTCGAGAATCGAATTGGACTACCCAAAAAATATGTCTAGAAATCGATTCCCGATTGAATCGATTTGAGAACCAATTCCAATTTTTGGGAATTGGTTGGAATTGGTTTGGGAACAGTTTCAAGCAAAGACCCACTGGGAATCAGACTGATTTTGAAATTGATTTTCACCTTGTTAAAAAAAAAGCGATTTGTTGCTGATATTTATGCAATATTATGATTTTTTCTTTATCTTATGATGTTTATTTATTATAATTAACCTTGTGGATCCTTAATTTTTCATTTAGTCAAAAATTTCAAGTACTTATTAATTACATGTGTTTTATGTTTCAATACAAATTAGGAGAATTACGTTGTTATTTTCTCGTGAATTAATGTGAAATTTGTAGCTATATAGGATATTGGACGGTTGCAAAATAGGTTCCAATAAAAACAGGGTAGACCCTGTTCTCGGATTAGGAAAATAGGATTGGATCCAAAACATGGTCCAGTGCAAACATGGTAAAGTATATGGTCCAAAAAAGGGAAACCAGATTATAAAGGATCGGGTATAAGGTTCGGATTTGGAATATACCCATCCTAGACCCAATCACTCCTATTATTTTCAAGTACTTATGTTCCCCTTTTAAATAGAGGAGTTAAAGTGGTCGGCAGATTGATTCGCACTCCCTTGGTGTCGATCCCTGTCGACTATAATGAGGTATAAGCTGTTTGTTTTCATTTGACAACATGAATTATGGTATTGACCAAAATACGTGGATTCCTCTTATTATCTAGTTATGTCTCTCTAAGCATAATTAGATTTTGAATTGGGCATGATATGCTTTTCCTGTTTCTTATTTTCTTTTCTCCATACAATTTTCTCTATTTTTCTTTCTCCCAAGCAACCACTGTGCGTGGCCACCTCTCATCACTCACCACCGCCGCCGCCGCCGCCTGCACTGTGCTTTTGCCTTCATCATTCCAGTCTCGACAACATGACTATCACTGCGAGTGTCGCAGCCTCCTCTATGTCTCCTCGCGACCATCGCCGCTGGCAAGGACATACGTGAGAGCGAGGAGGCGGCAGAAGCATTGCCTCCTCTGGCGGTGACCAGGGGCAGAGCAGATGAAGATAGTGCCAGCGGTCGCCGTCGAGTCGGGTCTTCGATTTGAGTTGGCCAGACGGCTCTGGATGATAGTGTGAGCAATGGGCCGTGAATGCTGCGCTGCAAATTTGAATTTAAAGCCCAGTAGACAACCCAAAAACATAGAGCCCATCTACAGGATCACAAGGTCAATCCAAACACGAGTTTATCCAGATTTGAATTATTAAATTGTGGTTTTTGTTTTTTGTTATGTTGTATGAATTATGCGTTACGAGCAGATTGAGATGTAGATAACTGAGAGATACATAAAATTATAATATTTCTTGAAATTCGACCTGTGTAGTACAAGATGGTATTATGACCGGTGATGAAAGGACATGACCAGGTAACTCAAAAAATTATACAAGTCTCCTTCTAACGAAATTAGGCAAATGGCAAGAGGAAAAAAGAGAAAAGAAAAATTAAATATGTTAAAACAGAGATGAATGCAAAAATTAGGTCTATCCCCAAAAAAATGGAATTTGAGTTATGAAAAATAAGAAATACTCAAAGTTTGAATTTAGACAGGCTGAGAATTAAAAGAACCTAGTTGCAATTTTGATTACTTTAGAGTTAAAAATGATTAAATCAATAAGTTAATGACGCGGTATTAAAATTTATGTCAATAAATACACGAGTTCTCGTGATTTTTATTTAATGAAAGTATAAGATTGAATTCTTTTTAGATTTGTTTGCTACAAACTATCTCATGCTGAATAGTTGCCCCATGTCCAATCTTTCTTCCTATGTCTACCTAGTCACATTTATTTATTAAAAAAAATAAGTTATATAGCAAATTGCAATTTTATAAATTACAAGCGATAATATATTTATTCGTCTAATTGAAGTTTGAAACAAATTGTTCGATATATTATTCAGCGTTTTTAAAGGCACAATTTTTTTTTGCCAATTACTATGTCGGGAGGATCAACCATTTGCATTCAACCATCTTATGAAAAAATTTGTGGCTGCCTTCTCTGTTTCATATACAGCTTACGTTCATGTGCAGGAACGGGTTCGATCATGGAGGCCAGTGCCTGCCACGCGCAGGTTATCCGTTCGGGGTTTGGAATCCGACGTTTCGGTTTCGAACGTGGTCATCAATGGCTACTCCGAATGCGGGGTCACAAGTCTTGCGCGGAAGATGTTTGAGGAAATGCCTCACAGGCACTCGGTTTCCTGGAATACCATGATTAGCTCTTACAGCCGGAATGGGGAGGAGCAAGAAGCTCTCATTTTTTTCACACGGATGCAAAGGGAAGGTCCGCAAATTGGTGAATTTACTGTTTCTAGTGTTCTTTGTGCTTGTGCAGCTACGAGTGTTGTGCTCGGAGTGTAAACAGCTGCATACTTTTGCCACGAAGGTGCTACGGATTCTAATGTTTTTGCCATGACAGCGGTGCTTGATGTTTATGCAAAATGTGGGTTGAAAGGGGATGCAAGTTTGGTTTTTGAGTTTATGCAGGAGAAGGGCGATCTAACATGGAGTTCAATGATGGCGGGATATGTGCAAAATGACATGTATGGGGAAGCCTTGTCGCTGTTTTATAGGGCTCAGGTGGAGGGCCTAAAATATGACTACTTTATGGTTTCTTCTGCAATTTTTACTTGTGCAGGTCAGGCGGCTCTTATTGAAGGAAAATAGGTTCATGCCCTTACATGTAAATCTGCGTATGATTCCAATATTTTTGTGTGGTCCTCTCTTATTGACATGTATGCTAAATGTGACACTGTTAGAGAGGCTCATCTTGTGTTTTCAGGTAAAGAAGAGAAGAGTGTTGCTTTGATGAATGCAATGAAATAAGTTTTGCGAAACATGCACACCTATTGGAAGCGATGATTTTATGTGAGAAGATGCAGCAGATGGGTGTATATCCAAGTGAAGTGACCTATGTTTCTATGTTATCTGCTTGTAGTCACGTGGATTTGGTTGAAAAGGTAGAAGGTACTTTGATTTAATGATTAGAGATCATAATCTCTCCAAATGTCCTTCATTATTCATGCATGGTTTGACATTCTTGGTCAGGCTGGGTCGGTTGATGAAGCTTATCTTTGATGCCACTCCTTCAATTTGGGAATCACTGTTGGCCTCTTGCAGGATCAGTGGAAATCTGGGCAATGCTGAGGTTACAGCCAAGAAATTATTTGAGCTTGAACCTCACAATGCTGGAAATCATATCTATCAAATACATATTCAGCAAATAAGATGTGGGATGAAGTTTCTATGGCTAGAAACTCCTAAAAGATAGTGAGGTGAAGAAAGAGAAGGGTAAGAGTTAGATCCATTCTTTTGTGGCTGGGGACAGACCTCATCCCGAGATTGCTGATGTTTATCTGAAGTTGGATGATTTATTTAAAGAGGTGGAGAAACAGGGTTAAAGAGCTGAAACTGAAAATGACATTCATGACATGGAGGATATAAAAAATGAAGAGCTATTAAGGCATCGCAGTCAGAAGGTAGCTCTTGCTTTTGGCTTGTTGTGCCTACCTCCAAGTGCACCTATTAGAATTATGAAGAATCTCGGAATTTGTGTAGATTGTTATTCCTTTATGAAGATTGCTTCAGAAACAGAGTGATTATTGTGAGAGATGCAAACAGATTTCACCACTTTAGTGATGGATGTTGTTCTTGCGCAGATTTTTGCTCAAAATGCTAGTAAGTCCATTTTTATGTGGTGTTAGCACACTTTATCTTGTGCCACGGTTCATTTGGCTTCTTACTTCTGGTTGGGGCCTATATTGTGATAGTTTTTCACCAGTGATGGATGTTTCTCTGGGATCTTAATTAATTGTATTCTCCCACGGTAGAAATTCCTAGATGCACTTTGCCTAGAAATAAACTCCGAGTTTTTGGGCAGATGGAGCTCAGAACTCTCCAATTTGGTGGAAGGACCTTTTATCAGGGAAAGGAGTAACTGGACTTTAAGTGCCTACTCTGGTGGAAAAGCTAGCATTGCATTATGATACCTCTCAAGGTGTTACAGGAAACTGTATTTGCTAGCATCTTCATCCTTTTCCTCCGGTGCATGTGCTCTCTCTCCCTCCCTCCCTCCCCATTTGGTGAGTACAATGTAGTCTTTATTGATTAAGTTGGAAATACATATTAAACAGTAGATTATTGGCATGATACGATGGGCAGCAATCTTTTAGATCAATCAATATTTGGAGCTGCAAAACTTGTTTCATTGACATTCTCTTATCAAAAGAACCCCATGTCACTGGAGTTGATCAATATCAGGATTTGTAGAACATCTTTTGTGTGATGCCAATGCAGATGAGAAGACCTCTGAAGTTAACTGTCTCAATGACATCACATTTACCAAAGACGATTGTCATTAATAGGCGATATTAAAGAATGACCGTCCACATCCTCTTCCCCATATTTCAAAATCATCGATTAGCCTATGTTGTGTTGCCTTGAGGATCACTTGGCTTAAGACCTCTGGAGGTATGTAGAAAGTCCTTTGAGTGCCATTTATCATAACATAAAAAGAGGTTATATGGGTGTTTGGTTTCTCCATCTCACTAGAAAAGAGTTACTAAGATATATTAATGTTCTTTTTGCGTTGAGAACACCATTGTTCGCCATTTAAGCTTGACATGATTTTGTATAGCGATCTTCAAAAGTTAAGCTCAAATTCATTTTTGCTATCTATCCTGCTATGGTCCTTGTGATGCTTCCTCTTAATATCGACAAATATTAGCCTTGTCTCACTTAGTTTACTCCTTGAGTATATAGTTATCGTTCAAGTAGATTTCTTTGTACCTGGGAATATTAAGATGAAAATGAATATTTGAGGTATGGGGACAAATAAATTAACCAGAAAATTTTGAAACACTAGTGTGTAGTGAGCTAGAATACAGTCCTGGTTGAAAGGAGTGTATTACCTTTATAGTTGTAGGAATGATGTGAAATGGATATATATCAGGAAAAAATTAGGTGGCTTTGAGATAGTTTGGTTATATTGTAAGTTTGAGATGCTCTAGGGAGAAGATGTAATCAAGGGCTGGAGACGCAGGTTAGAAGGGGTGTGGTAAAGATTTAGAAGGATTTGAAAGGAGACAATAGGGAAAGGGCTTTTTAGAGCTCCCAGATTAGGTGATATATGATCAAATTCAATGGCATAGCAGGATTCATATAGCTGGCCTCTTTTAGTGGGATATGGCTTTCTTGTTGTAATCGTCTTCGTTGTGCTGTTTATCATAAATTTTTTTGTTTCTAGAGTCTGTTCCTTTACCTGCCTATTTTTTCCAGTCCATTGAAAATGATGTAGCGTGCAATTTACATAGCCAACTACATCATTCATGTGAATTGTAATGCTAATTATTCCCACTTGCGAGGCTTTATTCCCACTTATGATTAAAAGCCTCATTTCTTCGGTCTTTAGAAGTTAAATGCAAAATACAATCATAGTTACAAAAAGATTTGTTTTCTTGCACATCTTTCTCTCTTCGCCATTATAATACTACTGAATTCTTAAGGCACTGTCTACATCAACTACATCAGCTAACATCCTCCTGAAACAATGCCAGGTGTTCTGTCATTGGTTTTTGGTCTCTTTATTTAATCACTGTTATCTGAGATTGATTGTTGAGGTGTGACTTAAAGTTTGCCAGAATTTTTCTAGTTGTGTTTACATTAGTGAATGGTATCTTGATTTTATAGTCATGTCTATCTATCGCATTGTGATTATGTGAAACAAATTTAAGGGAGAATAATGATTTCTAGATACTCATTAATGATCTTGCTGCCTTTACGTTCAATGTTGTTCTATTACTTGGCATAATTATTCAGGGGAAAAAACTGCAATTGTTGGTGTGCTTTGTTGTCTTGTGCTCTGTGTGGATGAGCTCAAGCCGACTCTCATATTAAATAGCCGCGTTCAGGTAAATTTTGTAATATAATACAAGATTGAGTCTGCCTCTCTTGATGGAAGATAATCCTCATTCCTCCTCTGTGGTTCCTCCCACCATGTTTAATGCATGCAAGCGCCGCTTTGCCGGCAATACCTCCAGAGAAAGCATTAATGTCGGTGATCTACCAAACAACCGCATGGGATTTTCTCGCAGGGCCATTCATGGTACTCTTGATCTTAATCAGCCAATATCTGCTACAACATTGATTTTGCTTGGTGATCAGTTGCAAGTGCCCTGTCTTAGGGAGGACACTGCTGTGCACAAGACAAACGATGCCTTTTCTCCCAGTATGGTATGGATATGGATTTGAATTTTTCAAGCTATGAGATGACTTGATTTTCTTTTCCTTGTTTTTGTGGTTTGTAACATCCATGAAAGACCATGGTCATGTATAATTATCCTTCCTTGTAGACTGGATCAGGACAACTTTTGGAGGACACTAAGAAGAGAGGCTTTACAGAATTGGGGGAAAATGAGAAATCTGTTGGCCTAGACTTAACTTTAGGCTATCTACCCCTGAAGAGGGTGATGAAGCAGATCAAGTTTCACCTCAGTTGGGGTCGTCTTCAGGCATGAGTCTATTTCCTAAGTCAAAGAAAGTTCGTGCTGATGTTGGCGAGCCTAGAGGGCTTTCGTTAATATTAATGGGATGCAGCCATGCCGGATGTATGTGATGGCCAGCGAAAGAGATCCAACATGCCCAAATTGTGACCGTATCGATTTGCTTGACCAGTTTCGTGGGGACCCATCTGAGAGCATGAGGAAGATGTAGCCTCATTCATATTTAATAATTCAAGTCAAGGAACCTCTTGGCGCCCAAAAACTTCCTTTGGTGTTGCTTGTTTCAACATTATCATCCTTTTCCTTTCATCGTTGTTCTTTGTCCTTATGTGAACTGTTGTGTACATTTTGTTATGTGTTTCCTTTGTGTGGTTGAAGCACCTAATAAAACAATATGTGGTTTATTTGGAAGCGAGTCCAATAGTTTGGATACTACTTTGAACAACCAACGCTTCTACCCTTGAGCATGTCATGAGAACTGGGTGAGAGATCCCGGTTCCAATAGCTGCATGGACTGCGCTGTTCAGTGAAGCCTTGAACTCAGTTTGAATGGGAGTGTTTTGAATTCCTTTTTCACCACTTAAAACTGTTGCTCATGGTTTCTCTGTTAAAATGATGCAGCATCATTTTTTGACCAATGTCCGACAGATTTAGTGTGTGCCTGTCATTCTTGATGTCTTCTTGCAGGATCTGTTGATAATTTGCAGGACA
Organism: Corymbia calophylla; assembly: GCA_014182845.1. Taxonomy (NCBI): domain Eukaryota; kingdom Viridiplantae; phylum Streptophyta; class Magnoliopsida; order Myrtales; family Myrtaceae; genus Corymbia; species Corymbia calophylla. The sequence continues at coordinate 4,868,544 of CM024697.1, read as the reverse complement.
GATGGTTCATCAGTTCTTCACAAGATTTATCTGTCTCCCTCGTGTTGTTCTCTGTCACTACCTTGTTTGGATATGTTAAAAGTATAAATGGTCGACAGGTTATCATATCTCAGCTCATTCCCTTTTAAGAGGTTCAAGATGTGTACCGGAGGGTTTGGAAAACTGATCTTCCATCAGAAGAGAATGATCACTAATAAGTGTTCAGCATAATGATCAACCGATCTCCTGTCACTAAACCATACATAAGGAGAGGAGAAAAGCTCCTGACAAATCTTTCAAGGCCACAGCTTTTAGGCCCCTCCAAGTTATGATTTGGGCCAGAAGGCCCATGGGCTTAACAAAGGTCTCGGAGCTTCGTCTTTCCTGCGTTGGTCCATCAAGATGGGCCGGTGGAGGTGATTGGATTTAGTGTCTTGGGTTTCTCATCATCACTTCCCATTTCTGTTTTTCCAGGGTAATTTTGGGAATGTGAAAAAATAAATTTACGCGATTATTTCAAAGTTATGTGTTCCTACTCATATACATTGTAAAAGTGTCTCGTATTACTCTATAAATAGAATTTCAAAATTGGTCTTTGCATCTCGAGTATTATTGGGCGAAATGGCAAAAGTCCCAACACTTAAATATCGTGGTTAAAAGTTGCGACATCTTGAGATTTGGTCTTTGGATTAATATGGGTATCATTGGAAATCTTTCGATGAGTGCAACACAATTATACCCTTTGATTGAATTTTCAATGAAGCTTTATTCTCAATCAACTCTGATCAAAATAGGTGGAAAAACTAAGCATCTAAAACTCTTTTAAAAAATTTCCATTCAAATTCTTTATATTAGGTGCAAGAACTTAGTTTCAACCATCGAGGTTCATTGAAAATTCGCTTGTCTAGTCAATTTTACGAGCCGTTGGTTGATTGACAATCATTGTCGACCATTGTCTGACAATCACTGTCGTCCATTGGATTGTCAGAGTTGATATCAACCGTCTAATTGGGCCCGACAACTTTGCCACTGTTTAACCCAAGACAGGATAAAAAAGCCTAAAATTCCAACTGGGGAGTACGAATTAGTCTAAGATTGCATCATATTGAATTCACATTTTTCTCTGAGGGGAGTCAAATGCATAAAATTGAAAGGCCTTCATTCCTACTATTATTTAAGTAGAAAAATTTAACTTACGAGTAGGAAACTTTTCATTTGTGATTTCAAAAGAATAAATTTAGAAAGGCGCAAACTTCACGATGCAAAGAAGATCTCCTATTCATTTTTATTTCATTGATAATTCAGCTATATATTATTGTTTGAATTATTTGATGCAACATCAGAAACCTATAAGATTGAGGGGGAGATCAGAAAGGGTCCGTTTAAAAGAAATATTCGGTAGAATAACTTCGACAAAGAGCAAAAGTTCATGCTTATTTTGATTGTTTAGAGAAAGATTCGAAGATCTTTATAACACGCGATGATAACTTCGTACGCGTAAAGAAAAGCGAGAGATAATCCGCACAATCCAAAAGTGTTATTACATGGAAAAGAAGGATAACTTTGATAGTATAAAAATATGCTAATTTGATTATTTAATTTAGTTATATATATTGCGTGAAATTTTCCTTTTAGTTCATTTTGAATTCTCTATGTTCGAGACCTGCAATCTGCCTCTTTCTGCCACAGGACTTCAAATTGCATCTGACTTCTCACATGAAGGTTTGGCAATTATGGATCTGGCATGCTTTACACACCGAAAGTTTCTATCTTTGAGAAAAATTTCTCCATATGCTGTCTTCATCACCACAAGTGTTTGCCATAGAAACTGAAAAACAAAGAGTAGCAAAATCCTGGGAATCCTTTGAAAATTAATCCTAAGTCTACATTTGGTAGTCATGATGAAAGTTAGGATACAATAAATTTTTATCATATTCTGAGTTGGTGGTTGCCGTCTAATTTAGAATAAGATCGAATATAAAAGGGATATAACTTGTATAAAGACTGTCCATGTCGTGACGGAACAAAGTTTTCCTTTTATGATAATAAAATTTTATTATATTCCATGTTGGTAGTTGCTATCAAATCTAGAATAAGATCGAATATAAAAGAATATAATTTGAATGAAAGTTAGGATATAATAAAATTTTATCATATTGTGAGTTGGTGGTTGCCATCTAATCTAAGATAATATTGGATATAAAAGGGATATAACGTGGATAAAGACTGTCCATATTGCAATGGAACAAAATTCTCCTCTTATGATATTAAAATTTTATCATATTCTATATTGGTAATTGCCGTCGAATTTAGGATAAGATCGAATATAAAAGGAATATAACCTGGATGAAAACTTTCTATGTCGAGATGGATTAAAGTTGGACAAAGTAATTGTTTGAAGGAAAAAAAAAAAAACTATCTGGTTCACGTTGAGAGTAGCAAGATAGTTGAAACTCATTTTCATCTATAACTCCGGTTCACGTTGAGGAAGAAAAAAAAATTAGAAAAGGACAACCATTGGGTCCTCCATTTTGAGTTAGTGTGGTACAAACATGCGAAAGGTGGAAAAAAAGAAGAGAGAGTAAGGGATAAAATGAGCTCAACACTATAAAAGAAGTGTGTGAACCAAATTAGGTGTGAAAAAAGCAAGACTTTTATTAAATTGAGATTTTTTTTTATTGTTATGCTGTATAAATTATGTGTACGAGGAGAATGAGATATACATAGATACATAAAATTCTAATATTTATCAAAATTCATGCCTGAATAGTTCTGATGATATTATGATTGATTATAAAAAGATATAATCGCATAACTCACAGAAAATATATGCATTTTTTTTTATAATAAAATTAGACAAATAGCATAAGGAAAAAAAAAGAAATGTTAGAAAAAAGAGATGAATGCACGAGATTAGATCTATCTTTGAAGAAAATGGAATTTAAATGTGAAAGGTAAGAAATACTCAAATTTGAACTTAGATAAGTTATAAATTAAAAGAAACAATTAGAGTAAAAAATGATCAAATCAATTAGTTTGCGATGTGGCATTAAAGTTATGGTGATAAATGTCCACAAGTTGCCACGATTTTTTATTTTTTATAATGAAAGTGTAAGGTTGAATTCTTTTTAGATGTGTTTGCTACAAACCATCTTCTTTCATATTTATACCTAGTCACATTTATTTATTAAAAAAATAAAGTTATATAACAAAGTGCAACTTAAATACTTTTTTTTTTTATACAGTTGAAGCATTTGAAAACTTTTATCAAAATTAAAAGTGGAAAGAACATATATTTTATATTTGTCAATTACTATGTTTGCTGCTCCTAGGCCGAGGATTGCAGGATACGAGCCAAGAAAATAGACCTGTGTCGGGGAGGATCCACCATTTGCATTCAATCAACCGTTTTATGAACACTTTGATTCGTCGCCGGAGAAATTGTCGCTGTCTTCTTCTCTATGTCAGACCCCTCTCGGTCATCGCCGATGGGAAATCGGACGTACCATCCATCGGAATTCCTGGTCCAGGGCACCTTAATGTTGACAAGGTGGCAATTTTGCACGACAACTTGCGTTCATGTGCGAGAACGGGTTCGGTCATGGAGGCCAGTGCCTGCCACGCGCAGGCTATCAGTTTGGGGTTGGAATCCGACGTTTTAGTTTCGAACATGGTCATCAATGTGTACTCGAAATGCGGGGTCACGAGTCTTGCCCGGAAGATGTTTGAGGAAATGCCTCACAGGAATTTGGTTTCTTGGAATACCATGATTAGCTCTCACAGCCGGAATGGGGAAGAGCAAGAAGCTCTCGTTCTTTTCATGCGGATGCAGAGGGAAGGGGCGCAATTTGGTGAATTTACTGTTTCTAGTGTTCTTTGTGCTTGTGCTGCTAAGTGTGCTGCGCCTGAGTGTAAACAGCTGCATGCTTTTGCTACGAAAAGTGCTACGGATTCCAACGTTTTCGTCGCAACAGCACTGCTTGATGTTTATGCGAAATGTGGGTTGATAGGGGACGCAAGTTTGGTTTTTGAGTATATGCAAGAGAGGAGCAATGTAACATGGAGTTCAATGATGGCGGGATATGTGCAAAATGACATGTATGAGGAAGCCTTGTCTCTGTTTTGTAGGGCTCAAGTGGTGGGGTTAAAATATGACCACTTTATGGTTTCTTCTGCAATTTCTGCTTGTGCAGGTCTGGCGGCTCTTATCGAAGGAAAACAGTTTCATGCCATCATATGTAAATCTGGGTTTGGTTCCAATATTTTTGTGTGCTCCTCTTTCATTGACATGTATGCTAAATGTGGCACTGTTAGAGAGGCCTCTCTTGTGTTTTCAGGTGTAGAAGAGAAGAGTGTTGCTTTGATGAATGCAATGATATCGGGTTTTGCAAAACATGCACGGTCCTTGGAAGCAATGATTTTATATGAGAAGATGCAGCAGATGGGTTTATGTCCAAATGAAGTGACATATGTTTCTATGTTATCTGCTTGCAGTCATGCAGGTTTGGTTGAAAATGGAAGGAAGTACTTTGATTTAATGACCAGAGATCATAATATCTTTCCAAATGTCCTTCATTACTCATGCATGGTTGACATTCTTGGTCGGGCTGGGTTGGTTGATGAAGCATATGATCTGATCATTCGAATGCCCTTTGATGCCACTCCTTCGATTTGGGGATCACTGTTGGCCTCTTGCAGGATCAGTGGAAATCTGGGCATCGCTGAGGTTGCATTCAATAAATTATTTGAGCTTGAGCCTCATAATGCTGGAAATCATATCTTGCTATCAAATACATTTGCAGTGAATAAGATGTGGGATGGAGTTTCTACAGCTAGGAAACTCCTAAGAGATAGTGAGGTGAAGAAAGAGAAGGGTAAGAGTTGGATTGAACTCAAAGATAAGGTCCATTCTTTTGTGGTTGGGGACAGAACACATCCCAAGATTGCTGATGTTTATCTGAAGTTGGATGATTTGTTTAATGAGGTGGAGAGACAGGGTTATAGAGCTGAAACTGAACACGACCTTCATGACTTGGAGGCGACAAAAAAACAAGAGCTTTTAAGGCATCACAGTGAGAAGCTAGCTCTTGCTTTTGGCTTGTTGTGCTTACCTCCAAGTGTACCTATTAGAATTATGAAGAATCTCAGAATTTGTGTAGATTGTCATTCCTTTATGAAGATTGCTTCAGGTGTCACAAACAGAGAGATTATCATGAGAGATACAAACAGATTTCACCACTTTAGTGATGGATATTGTTCTTGCGCAGATTTTTGGTGAATATGCTAGTAAGTTCATTTTTATGTGGTTTTAGCACACTTTATCTTGTGCAGCGGGTTCATTTGGTCTTTTGGTCGGGACCCATTATTGTTAAAGTTTTTCACCAGCGATAGATGTTTCTCCGAGATCTTAATTTTTTGTATGCTCACACATTAGGGATTCCTAGATACACTTTGCCCAGGAATAAACTCAGATTTTTTTGCAGATGAGCTCAGAACTCTCCAATTTGGTGGAAGGGCCTTTTATCAGGGAAAAGGAGTAACTGGACTTTGGGTGTCTACTATGGTGGAGAAGCTAGCATTGCATTATGACGCTTCTTAAGGTGTTACCACAAACTGTATTTGCTAGCTTCTTCATCCTTTTCCTTCGGTGCTTATAATAACCACAATATGCGCTCTCTCTCTCTCTCTCTCTTCATTTGATAGTACAATGTATTCATCATGGGTTAAGTTGGACATACATATTAAACAGTAGACTATTGGCATGATACGATGGGCAGCAATCTTTCAGATCAATCAATATTTGGAGCTGCAATACGTGTTTCATCAACTTTCTCCTATTAAACGAACCCCATGTCACTGGAGTTGATCAATTCTGGGAGCTGTAGAACATCTTTTATATGATTGCAAGCCAGATGAGAAGTTCTTCATAGTTAATTGTCTCAATGATGTCACATTTACAAAAGATGATAGTCATTAATAGGGGATACTAAAGAATGACAGTCCACATCCTCTTCCCCATAGTTTGATATCGTCGATTAGCCTGTGTTGTGTTGCCTTGAGGATTACTTGGCTTAAAACCCCTGGAGGTATATTGAGTGCCTTTTGTGATAATATAAAAAGACATTAAAGGCGTCTGGTTTTTCCATCTCCTTGGGAAAGAGTTTTCCAAAATATAATAATGTTCTTTTTGTGTTGAGACCACCATTGTTCACCATTTAAGCTTGACATGATTTTGTATAGCAATCTTCAAAAGTTAAGCTCGAGTTCATTTTTGCTCTTTATACTGCATTTGGTCCTCTGAATGTTTTCTCTAACTATCAACAAATATTAACCTTGTCTCACTTAGTTTACTCCTTGAGTATGTATTTATCGTTCTAGTAGATTTCTCTGTACCTGGGAATATTAAGATGAAAATGAATTTTTGAGGTATGGGGACAAAGAAATTAACTTGAAAATACCAGTGTGTAGTGAGCTTGAATACAGTCCTAGTTGAAAAGAGTGTGCTGTCTATATAGTTGTAGGAATGATGTGGAATGGATATATATCAGGAAAAAATAGGTGTAGCTTTGAGATAGTCATATTATAACTTTGAGATGATCTAGGGAGGAGATGTAATCAAGGGCTTGAGATGCAGTTAGAAGGGGTGCAGTCATGATTTGGAAGGATTTGAAAGGAGATGATAGGGGAAATGGAGTTTTTAGAGTGTAGTTCTTACTTAGCCCCACTTACAATTAAAAGCCTCATTTGTTGGGTTCTTAGAAGGTAAATGCAGGGTGCAACCATATTTACGGAAATATTTGTATTCTTGCGCATTTTTCCTCTATTCACTATTATAATACTACTTAATTCTTTTGGCCCTATCTACATTACACTGGCGAACATCTTCCTGAAATGATTCCAAGTGTTCTGACATGGGTTTTTGGTCTCTTTGTTTAACGTCACTGTTATTTGAGATTGGTTGTTGTGGGCTGACTTCAAATTTGCCAGGATTTTTCTCGTTGTGCTTACATTTGTGAAGGTATCTTGATTTTATAGTCATAACTATCTGTCGCGGCATGGTTATGTGGAAACAATCTAAGGAAGAATAATTATTTCTAAATCCTCATTAATGAACTTGTCGCCTTTACATATTACTTGGCATAAATATTCAGGGGAAAAAACTGCAATTGTTGGTGTGCCACGTTGTCTTGTGCACTGTGTGGATGAGCTCAAGCCAGCTCTCACATAAATTGACATGTTCAGGTAAATTTTTGTAATATAAAATGAGATCGAGTCTGCCTCTCTCCATGGAAGGGAATCCTCATTTCTCCACTGTGGTTCCTCCCACCATGTCTCATGCATGCAAGCCCCGCTTTATTGGCAGTACCTCTAGAGAAAGCATTAATGTCAATGGTCAACCTGACAACAGCAGGGGATTTTCTCGTAGGATGATTCATGCTTCTCTTGATCTTAATCGGCCAGCATCTGATTTGACATGGATATGGACAGATGTTCTATCAAAAATCCCCTGTCCTAGGGAAGAGAGTGCTGTGCACAAGGTAGACAGTGCCTTTTCTCCCAGTACGAAATGGATATAGATTTGAATTTTTCAAGCCATGAGATGTCTTGATTTTCTTTTCCTCTTATTTTTGTGGTTTGTAACATCTGTGAAAAACCATGTTCATGTATAATTATCTTTTCTTGTAGACTGGATTTGAATTTTTCAAGCTATGAGATGTCTTGATTTTCTTTTCCTCTTATCTTTGTGGTTTGTAACATCTGTGAAAGACCATGTTCATATATAATTATCTTTTCTTGTAGACTGGATTGGGACAACTTTTGCAGGACACAAATAAGAGGGGCTTTACAGAATTGGGGGAAAATGAGAAATCTGTTGGCCTAGACTTAACTCTTAGGCTATCACCCCCCCAAGTGGATGATGAAGCAGATCAAGTTGCACCTCAGTTAGGGTCATCTTCAGGCATGCGTTTGGATCCTAAGTCAAAGAAAGTTCGTGTTGATGGCGGTAAGCGTAGAGAGCTTTCGTTAATTGCGATGGGATGTATTAATTGCCGGATGTATGTGATGGCCAGCGAAATAGATCCAACATGCCCAAATTGTAACAGTTTCGTCTTGCTTGACCAGTTTCGTGGGGACCCAGCTAAGAGTGCGAGGAAGATGTAGCCTCATTCATATTTAATAATTTCAAGTCAAGGAAGCTCTTGGTGCCAGACAACTTCCTTTGGTGTTGCTTGTTTCAACATTATCATCCTTTTCTTGTCACCGTTGTTCTTTGTCCTTATGGAACTGTTGCGTACATTTCATTACGTGTTTCCTTGGTGTGATCGAAGCACCTAATAATACAATATGTGGTTTATTTTGAAGTGAGTTAAATAGTTTGGATAATTCTTCGAACTACAATGTTTCTAACCTTAAGCATGCCATAGAACTGAATGAGAGATCCTGGTTTCAATAGCTGTATGGACTGCGCCATTCAGTTAATCCTTGAACTCAGTTTGAATGGGAGTTTTTGAATTACTTTTTCACCACTCAACTGGAGCCCATGATTGCTCTGTTAAATGATGCGCTATCTTTTTTGATTAATGTCTTTGTGTGCCTCTCATTTCTTGATATCCTCTTGAGGGATCTATTGTTAAATTTTAGGACAGATAGTTCATTAATTCTTTACAATACTAATCCGTCTCCCTCATTTTTCTCTATTTCATTACCTTGTTTGGATATGTTAAGAGTTAATGGTAAGCAGGCCATCATTTAATCTCAGCTCATTCCCTTTTACGAGGTTCAAGGTGTGTACCATAGAGTTTAGAAAACTGATTGTCTATCAGGAGAGAATAAATCATTAAGGGTTCAGCATGATGCCTAATTTGGAGAGAATCCCTTTTTCCTCTCCTCTTATTAATGAATGTATCTAGCACTAGGTAGATGCTAGATAACTAGAATCATTTCCTACTGAGTCATCTATGTGATGATCCTCACTTGAACATTTTATTCTGATAAACTTTGAAACTGCTTCAGTTTTCTCTTTTTTATTGGGGGTGATTCATTACAGTTAGTTCTGTCCATATCGGTTTATCTGACAGCTCTACTTGTTTTTATGCCCTGTTGCTTTTCCTTCGATATTTGAGGGCCTGAAGTTTGGCTGATGACTATTCGGGCACTATTATGTGATTTGTAGAAGACTTTTAAGTGTAATACAAATGCGATGGATGTGTATTATACCTCCTTGATGATTGATTCCAAATGGACTTGAGAAAATGTTCCATGGGTGGAAGTAGCAGAGATTCTTTGGTGGGAAGTGTTCATATTTGAGATTGACTTGGGCTACATATCCATTAGAATATATTTCAAAACTGGAATTTGTATTAGTTTACTAATTGTTGTTTCTGTTGAAATATATACTGATCTATGTAATAGCTAGGAAAATGTGCACTAGGGCCTTTTACTTTTGGTGCGTACAGATGATAGCCAAACTTCATTGATTAGCTTGGCTGGTAGAGTCCTTTTGTAGTTATGGTAAGCTCGGATATCAAAAGTCATCTATGTCTGTGTTTGTGTTCTAGACAAGGGGGGCTACCACATCACGTTGCCTACACTGTGTAGACTAGCAAGAGTGAAAGAGAGACTGCTGACCTTTTTTTGAACTGAGGCGTATCATCATTAATTGCAAGACTAAGAGGAGAGGATGGACCATGATAGTCCATTTGTCATTAAAATGCATATGTATTTCTGTTGGTACCAATCTAGTGGTATCAATAATCTGTCCTAGTGCAGTGGAGTTGGAATGCACAACTGATTACAGTTTTGATGATCATGTCTTATTTGATGCAGCACACGTCACTTTAGGACTACTCCATGTTTGCTATTGCATGCCTTGTTTGTCATAGTTGGTCCTTATCATTTTCTAGTGTCCATCTTTCATCTTAGCTATGAAAATTTAGATTTGCTAAATGATTTGGGGGAAATCAATGAGGGAATTGTTGCTTTCTGAGATTAAGATCTTCCTTCTTTGGTGTTCTCTTGTTACAAATCCCAATCCCTACATAATGGCTGCGGGTTGATCTTAGCTCTGGTTCTGTATATCCTAGGGACACTTTTCAGCTTATCAGCCTATGCTGGCTAAATTTTTGGCTTTCACAGAAGCCTTGATATGTTGTTTTAATTGTCGCATTTTCATTCCTTTCATGATATTGAACCATCCCAAAAGAGCAATTCCATTTTTCTCTCAAAATTGAGCCTTGACCTCATTTCAACCCCTGAGAAATTTTGTCCCATTTTCCCCTTGAAACTTCACTGTTGTTGTCTGCTTTGACCCCTTGAATTAAATCAAGTTGTGTTGCTTTTATTATCTTACTATTTGATTGGATTGGTCATGAATCTGCGGTGCACTGTTGATACCTTCCATTAAGAGTTGGAAGTTTCTCTTCTATCAGTTCCCTTCTTTTAGCTGCCAATTGAAAGTGCTTCTCTCTTGCAAGTGTACAATGATGCCAAATGTCTTAATTTTCCTCTCTTCCTCCATACTCTTCTCTTTTGAATGCCTTTCCATTTGATTGTGCGCATTTGATTGATGGTTCATCTGGGTTCTTAAAGAGGAATGGCGTGGGGATGAAACGAGAATGAGCATGTGTCCTTACAAACTCCTTGATTTTCTTGGTATGTTTTTGAGAACTATATATGGGGTGATAGGTGTGTTGGGGGAATGGTCCAATGAGCCGTTGTGTGGATGTTTTTAGTCATGACTATCGCTTGGTGTAGAATTTAGGTAAAGTTCCGATTAGATTAATCAGAGAGTTATCTCCAGTTTAGGTAGAGTTTGGAAATGGGAGTTGAGTGAGAACCTCATGCCTCAAGAATTAGAAAGACGAAACAAAGCTAGGGTTCTTTTTTTAAATGTCATCTGGCAGTGATGATCTTTTTGGTCATTTCTTGCACATCTACCAAACAGCCTAATGAATCTTCCACGCTCTTTCCATGTCTGCCTTTAAATATCATATGATTGGGTCACTATCTGTATCTGATGTGTAGACTTATCTTTATGGATGTTGATTCCTTCTGCCTTTTAATAGTTCTTATTTAATAGCCTTCAGATACAATAATTATGTGTGTTCTCATTTTACTCTCTTAACCTTTCATTGAAGCCGGTCCTTCGAATGTCTTGAGTCACTTCTATGTGCTCAAGCATCTTTATGTTTGACCAAATGTTATCTCCTTGACAGTTTGTCCCGAAGACCAAGAGTTCTCTCATCCAACTTCAGTGTTGCGAAATTCGTGTAAATCTAATAAATGATGCATTTTACTAATACACATGGTAATATCTAGATCTCAGGTGCATTTAGAACACACTACTTAGTACTGAAAATTTGATTCCTTGTTAACTTACAGCAAGCAAAGTAGGTCGCTGTCCTTGTTTCGTTTCTGATCTACACTAGTTTGCCGAAATGTAATTATGTTGACCGAAAGGTTCATGTGATGTGCATCCATCTCCATTTTCCTTCTTTTTCATCCCATGAAAACCTTATTCAAGTTCCCACCTCGAGAAATCAAACACTCCAGTAATGCCATCTTTCTCCCTTATATTATCTTGTTTGCTTGTCTAGTCTGCACTTGATACTTGATAGAGCTGTTCTTGAACCAATAGGGCCCAAATGACAGGTTGTCATGCTTCATAATCCCCTGAAGATCCTTTATTATTGGACAAAATCCTGGATTAGAACCAGGGTTAAGGAGGCGATGACAGAGGGTCAACGAGGCATGTGCATGAACAGATGCTTTTGTAGCCAAATGATGAACTTGGTGGGCAGGGAACAGACCAGTTCACTTCCACCTATTTTCTTCTCCAAAGGTTCAAATTAAAATGTAAGGCACAATGACATGTCGATCCCGACAACAAGATCTCTCGATCACACGACCACAAGGATTGTGGTTAGTGGTTAATTGTTTTTATAATTCTGATAAATTATGTGCACAAGCTTGGACCTCATGATCCAAAACTGGGTTTTGGGGAATCAATTAACCTTGAGACGTGGCACTTCCCTTATTTTATTAGTCTTTGATTCCTGCATAATGAGCGCTGTCTGGTTCCGTACTCATTCAGTTAACAAAACCACTTCTCTGGGACCTTTTGGGAGTTTATTCTTGTGCTTATTCAAATAAAAGGCTACTATTTTTTCTCGTCTCTGGAACGTGCTTATACCAAAACGATAATGCAAGTATCATAGTCTTCTAAAAAGCCACTTGCCCTTAAAACGAGTTTTATTCTTGTTGGCTAGATCTGTCCTGCAACAGTGAATTCATTCGATCTAAATAATTCACAGTCGAGTCTGGATGAGTATATAATAGCCGTCATTTGTCATAAACTGTGCCAGTGACTGTGTATTAGCTTCATTGTGGATTGATCTATGCCCATGTAGTTAGCAAACGAAGAGATCATATGAGATAACATACGCTACTAGCCAACTTAGTGGGCGATATAGAGATGTTCCTATCAGTACGTTCGGGGTTATGTAATCCAAATTCAACAGGGTCTCGTGGCTGCTGTTATAATTTGCGTGCTTATGTGACCTAGGATATATACACGGACTCGTGAGGTGCCTTGATATATTTACTTGGTTCAAAGCTAGTACCGTACTCTGCAGTGACATACAGGATATAATATAAGCCAAAGAACGAGTTACATCTATACAACACAAAAGACGTGACTTCTTAATAGGCAAACATACTGATTCCGTGAAGAGAAAAAGGATTCATGGTCGTAGGAATATGCACATGGGTTTTTGTCTCCAAGTTGGAAAACAAACCTGTGCTCATCAGTAGCACCAAATCGACTCACCAGTGTCTGCTGTCGAATCCCTTTTTTATCTGACTTGTATGTGATGTTTCATCTTAGCCTCCATTTTTTTCCCTGAAACCCCCTCTCTCTGTCTCTTTCTCCCTCTGTGAGGTAACTTTATCATCGTGATGAGACTTGGTATTGAGAGAGGACCCACAGCTAGTGTCATCTTCTGGTTCAATCGACACAGCTCGTGTCGAGGGACCATTGGCATTTGACATTCCTCAGAAACTTACAACAATGGTTTGAATCACACCTACCAAATTGCGAAGCAAACAAATCCCTCCTAAGCAATTTCCCCTTTCTGATAAACCCTCTTGTGGGATGTGAGCAACTGAGCTGAATAGGTCTGATGATGAAGGCACGAACATGTCTCAAATCTTTTACTGATTGGGAGGATGGTGCTTGAGCTGAACCGAGATTGTTTTGGCCTCAAAATGTTCATGAAAAATGCACAAAAGCCAGCACTTCGAATTGGGTTTTCATTGATCTCTGTGTTTCATTTGTATTTCATTGTGGTTGATTGACATCCGTAAGTAGGCCAATCTCATCAAGTTCGATAGGTGTACTTGAGGTCGCGTACATCTAAAGAATCACAGGAGGGTTTCACAGAATCCAAACAGATTTGATGTACTTTTAGTCCATGGAAGGGAGATCTAAGATCATGTGAAATGGTCCAAACCATAGCAACGTCTTTTGTTTCAAATCTTCATGAGCTTGGATGCTTTACACCCTGTAACTAGAAGAAACCATGTGTTATATTTTCATAAAATGAGATAGTGGGACATCAGACTACCAAAAATCTATCCGCAAATTTTAAATCTATCTCAATCTTAATTGGTCATGCGTGCCGTATATGATGCACACGGCAATCTCTCTCTCTCTCGACCTAGGTACATGGAAAAGTTCTAAAATTCCCATCGACTAAAATAAAAGATTTTTGGTTCGTGGTTGATAATTGTTAACATGAGATGGTATTCTCTCCAGCATGTTCGTAATTTCAAGTGATACCCACCATCTTTTACACCGCTGACTTCTTAAGGCTCGTAGATGAACACCGATTCGAAGATCAACCCCATAATATCAGATCAATCCATTAAGGATCCGAGATATAATGTGCGACAATTTTGCTGCATGATTCTGTTCTGTTTACAGAGTGTACGGCCAGAGTCTTCCCTGATGTGAGTTCTTGCCTCCCTGAAGCTTCAATGAGTGCTTCCTGGGCAGTTGGGCACATGCCTATGCTTCTAAACTGCAAAAAAGACGAGTCACGTGTACATTTTGAAGTATAAAATGGGAAAGGATCAAACTGTAGAAAGGAGAAGGCAAATGAAACGATCTCAAATGTTATGAACATATCAAAGCATAGTTCGATATTGAAAACTAGTAGTCCCGTGAGATTTGTTCAAGAGACATACGCATGTGCATGGATTAAACATGCGATGTAAGCTCGATTCTTCAAAATACCATGCGTAAAAACTTGATGTTTAGGCGTCCATTCGGTTTTGACCACGTCCTACATAGGCAATAGGAACGATGCCATACCTCATGAGTCCAATCAACTTCTGAACCAGGACAGGGCTTACTCCATGTCAATGGGAGGGGAAATTTTTTTCGATAATTGGGTAAATTAGAGGAACAAAATAGAAGGTAAAAAAAAGAAAGAAAAAAAGGACAGTTCGTTGCATGGGCGTTCTGAGAGGACTGAAAAACAGAGGAGCACGATGTTATGGTGGGGGCAATGTTGGAGCCATCTTCGCGCACCAGTAAATGGACATTGATGCTGGACATGTGGAGAAAACAATGAGAGCGAACCACCAATGCAGGATGTCTTATCGCTGATGTCCCAATCTCCATCACCCCCGTCAATTCATGGGCAAGGACAAAGTGTGCGTGATTCCAACGGTTCCCCTCTTAAATACATCACATGAAATTCGCCTCCTGTTAATTTTCTTTTGGCTCCTCTGTTTCACACGTCGTTTTCTTGGGTAACTAATGTGTCCCTTTCAATTACTGTAAAGAACAAAACAGGGTCATCACTGCATGTGTTTCTATCGATGGGTGATAATCAAAGCAACCCTCGAAGAGGCAATCCAATTTAGCAGCTACTAAAGTAAATTTATGAAACGACACACAACGTACTCTTAATGGTTGTGCAGGATAGGAATCATCTATGTGAAGTCCCTGGTCATAGATCCTGTCATTTCATTTGGAAAGTCCATTATGTAAAACTTTGTGATATGAGTCTCTATCTAAGATTTCAAGGGATTACTGTTAGTTATCAAGAAAGATGAAAACTAGATGAGACTCAGGAGACTCTGCTTTTACTATTAGAATAGCCGCACTCCTGTTTAGCATATGGTCAATATCATGTGGAGACATCCACTCTTTTCTGAAACTTTTGTCTTGTGATTAGAGGATAAGAAAAACTGTTGTTATGTGAGGTGATTGCAGCCGCAATTTTGTTAATCAACTTCAATATGTATAAAGCATGCCTTTTGAAGTAATGCTGATGGACAAGAACTCAAGAGAGTGGTTGAACACCATGTTTGTGAATAAACTAATGCAAAGTCAAAAGGGCAAACTGAAAGCATGGTGCAGTACCCAGGAAAGTGCCCGCCCTTTTACTGTAGCTAATATAGAAAAAAGACCAGCATTTTGCAGCTAATCAAACTCATTAAATAATGACGTGACTACCAAACTAATTCCAGCTTACTCAAAGTACTGTTTCATTTCAGTTGTTATGAAGAGAGGGGGGTCATTTAATAACACATTGAATTCTACAAACCCAACATTAAATACCCATCATGAAAGGACCCCAGTAAACCTCCATTTTCTTGCCATCTTCCTTCACTTCTCTCTCTCCCTCCCTCCCTCCCTCCCTCCCTCCCTCTCTCTCTCTCTCTCTCTCTCTCTCTCCTTTCTTTAAATATGTCTCCTTCAACTCCCTCTGATCACATTAATACTAAAGTTCAAAAGGAAAGATCATAGAGCCACGCCCTCTCAGAAATTCTCTCCATTCCTTGAGTTCCACTTTGCCCAATCTGTTTCAGAGACACACCAAATGGGCAAGGCCAAGAAGATGAACCTAATATCTCTCCTCTTCAAGAACCACAAAGAAACACCAGGAAGCAACCAACCCTGGCCATTGCAATGGCCTTCTTGCAAGCACCCCAAGACCCTCTCCTTCAGGGCTACTGGTGATCATGACCAGATCTTCAAGATGGTCAACTCGGTGTTCCTCGACTCCGAGATGCCGGAGTCCCTCTTCACCACCACGTCAGAGGAGCCAGAGGAGTCAGTGAGCCTCTCGACTGAGTCCGACGCGGGGCTTGACATGGCCGAGGCGTCGGTTGAGGTGTTGGTGAGGGGCGTGAGGTCGGAGAGGCTCTTCTTCGAGCCAGGTGACACGAGGTCGATCCTGGAGGAGGCGAAGACGGTTAGCTTCCCCTTCAAGGAAAGTGTGGCTCTTGCAATGGAGTCGGAGAATCCGTATGTTGACTTTAGGAGATCAATGGAGGAGATGGTGGAGTCGCACGGGCTCAAGGATTGGGAGTGCCTTGAGGCATTGTTGGGTTGGTACTTGAGGGTCAATGGAAAAAGGAATCATGGGTTCATAGTGGAGGCATTCGTTGACCTGCTCATGAGCCTTGCTTCTGATAAGAGCAATGGTTCTGATTCAATCACTTGTTATTCATCTGCTGCTTCTTGTTTCTCTGCTTCTAGCCCTTCGTGTTCATTGAAAGGAGGGAATGGGATCCATGAAGAGGATGATGGTGATGATGTCTTAGGGAAAAGATAGATATCTGATCTTGTCGTCGTCAAAATTTTTGTGTATAATACCAGGTGAAGGAACTGGGGAAAGAAGTATACTCCCAGCCTTTTCAGTTTCGTATATCTCTCTCTCTCTCTGTTACTGCTCAAAATCTCTTCTTTCAGCTAGGATGAAAATGCAGAGATTCGTATATAAATTAAAGTTGATAGAATTAGTATGGGTTGTGTGACATTGTGTGAGACTGCATCTTGTCTATTCACCTCTGTTTTTGGTAAAATCTGGTCTAAACTTCCTGTAAAAACAGCACCTTGTGATGTTAGCGGCCCAAACGTCGATTTACATAGTGATAAGATGAAGCCGCACTGGCTGTTAAATACCGGCTAAAGTTTGCCGAATCAATCATCATGGTTGTGAGACCAAGTTTCGTAAACTAGAGGTTTCAATCCAACATAATGACACTGCTTAAAAATAGAACAGAGAACAGAATCATGCATATTCAGCTTTTCAACTGTAGAACTTTAGATCAAGTTCACCAATGCATCTGATTTGAAAGAATTGACCATGTGCCTTAAATAGTTTGTTCAAAGTTCAGATTTTCGCTTGTTGCCGAGAGAAGCAGGCTCTTCATCTGGCATTCTCTGGCGCAACCACACAGACTGCATAATTATGCATTAGCTGATTCAACATTCAATCAGTCGGGCACTCCTCTACGAATAATGAAAACCATCAACCATTGACTGATAAAAGCCTGAGTTAGGTTAGGGTATGAGAGGCTTCTCATTTTACCACTTGAAGGGCACCTTAAATTGATTGGACGGTACTACCTAACTGTCCTTTTCATTTCACCAGGAAGCAGAAGCCACACCTTTAAGGTTTATGGGCTAAACATTAAATGTGTTGGACCGGATACGACTGCAAAAACAACGACAGTTTGACCAGGTTCTTTTTTTTTCTTTTTTCAGAAGTTTTGTTTCCTGTCAGTCCATAGAGAAATTAGTCGTAATAGAAGAAACATGGGCACTTGTCTTCTTTATTTGAACGAGCAAAAATACTGATTTAGATAGGACATCGCAGCCTAGGCAATACACTGAATTGGAGTTATACATCATAGCCTGCATGCTTCACAGGTTACCTGGCGGACCGGGTAGATGGTGACAGGGACGATCTAGTGCAACTGGGCACTCCTTTGGAAAAGACAATCCGTGCCAATTGATTTCGAGTCGAAATGGACAGTTTTTATGCCACATTAAATTTTTCTTCTTATCATAAGGCGAATTGTTCAAGTCGTGCTTATAAGTATAGTTTAATCTACCCCTCGTAGGAAAATGTCAAAGGAAAAGAAGAAGATGGGTAATAGGATTCCGAGAAAGGTATTGCGGCTGGCCCAGAGCTAGGGCAAAATCACATAATTTTTCTCTGGCAATAAATGAAATGGCCACACAGCCTGAGGCCAGCCAACTGTTACATGACTTTTGATATGATAAAGACCTTTAACCCTCGTCATTAATTCTCAAGGGAAATCCAATGTATAGATTGACACACAAATATGAAAAATCTAGGACCACCTGATTTCAGAAGTAGAATTTAAGACATTCTGGGATTGTCACGTGATGCAGCACTGAACAAGAGGGCCAGGTGGGTGTGTGGTCTATCCACGTCAACTTGCTAACAAAATCTGAACCCAAAGAGATTCTCCACATTTCTCTAGATTTGCACAAAAATTGGCACCTTCCTGAGGAAAGTGATCAGGGTTTTCCTCTTTCTTTAGCGACTGTCAAACCTGTTTTCCTGTTCTGAGAGCTAAGCTTATCACTGATGAGTACTTTCAAGTCAGTCCTGTGACATAAAAGACTTGCAGTGATTATCAAAGATCAAGAACAAGCATACATTGCAGAAAACAACAAAATTTAGAAGAAACAAAGAGGATCTCAATGTAGATTGATGGAAGGTATCAGGCAATTTCTATGGCGGACGAAACTTCAGCTCTTCTTGTCGCTCAGTTTCTGCTAATTTGTTCCAGTTTGATAATGGGAATTCTAGCAAAAGGAAGAACCATGATAGCACGGGAGACTTTTTCTTCAATTTTGAGTAAATCAAACAGAGAAATTGATTGAGAATGTGCTCAACTGGTTCTAATTCAACCCATCTCTCCAGCCATGCAGAAGATCAAAAAGGATGCGGTTGGCTTATTTGGGCAGACTTCTACTCTTTGTTTTTTTTTTCCTTATTCTAAATCGTGCAGGCCAACGAACTTTAATTTTTTTTATAGCTCGAAACACTTGAAAATTTCATAATATAAAAATATCTAGCCATACATTCACGAATAATTTTTCCATAATTTTCGAAATTTGAACAATATTTTTTAATTCTGGGGGGTGCTTTTTAACTAACAAGTATAAACAAACAAGTTTACAAGCCGAAAACTTCCACGAATAGTAGACATGGCAGTCACAACTTAAGCAATCGGATTTGCAAGAACAAAAATTAAAGACCGAGGAAATGAATGAATGCCTAAAGAGTACAATATAGATCTAATCAATAGGTGAGCCAAGCTTGGTACCAAACTTAAATTATGCCTCGGCCCTGGCAGTATTAGATAATTTGGATTAAGTCGGCCGGCTGTCTAGGTCATGATCACCTCTAGTAGAGACGGGGACCAAGTATGGTCTTTTACAAAAAGAGACAACTCGTATATATGGGAATCTTAGTACTGCATTAAGGGGGCGGGTTGACAATTTTGCATTTATAATTTATTTTTAACTTCAATGTACTTTTCCCTTATTTTTATGCAACTAGAAGTACATATTTTTATCTGCTTGGTGGTAATTGACAGGACAAAATATCGTACAAACAACGTTACTACAATGAACGACATAATCATGAATACATACAAATATATATATATATTCTGCATTTATGACGCATTTGTTTTGCGTAAATAAATGTTTCAGAAAATATCGTTTAAAAAATATCGCTTGAATCACTTACAAAAATATTTTTGTCATCCATGAAGTTGTTTAAATTTAAATTGTTATCAATAATAAAATAGTATTCATTAGCCAATTATTTTAAGTGACACAAAGGCGATTATTTTTTGAATTTTTTTTTCAAGTTATTCAAATTTTCATGAAATAAACGGAGCCTTAATTTAAATTTTTACCAGATGTACATGGGTTGTTAATTTCTTAATGTGAAATTAACTGTGTATTATGTAGTAACCATGTCGTATGGCTGATCTAATGTCAATCCAGTGTCTTTCAAGGCATTGTGTACTTCCAAATTTTATCACATAAGAAACCAATTAATTTTCCATGAAAAGCTAGCTATATCTGACATGTAGATTATCAAATTAAAGCATGTTAAACTTTCTTACAAAAATGTCATTCAATTTTTTTTAAAAAGACTATATGCTCAATCTATATGCATTCAATCCCGGTAATAGAGCAAAAAAAATACCAAAAAAGTTATAATTCCATTGCACTAGTATTAATTCAGTTCTAAAATTTTTAATTGTACCAATTTAATCTTAAACTTTTTCCATATTGATACCAATTCAGTCTATCTAATCAATTTAGATCGAAAATTACTAAAATAGATGTTAATAGTGCTATGTAGCACAATTAGTACAAACGTGGAAATTTTTTTAAACTTTTACATATTTTTTTGGGAGTTTTTTTATTAATTTTTTTTAAAATTTCCCTTTTTCTATGTTATCCACTTTTCCCTTCTTCTTTTTTCTTCTCTTCCCTTTGGCCTATGGTTGGTACTTGGCCATGGTTGGCGATTGGCCATAGGTGGGAGTGTCGTTGCCCTTGCCAGCCATAGGCGAGGGTTGACCCCCCGCTAGATCCGACGAGGGCAACCCTCTCAAGTCGCGAGGGTCGAGCCCTCGTTAAATTTGGCGAGGGCAACCCTTGCCTGTGGTCGGTGAGGGGCCGGTGTGCTCTGCAACACCCTCGCCTGCCCTCACCTATGGCCGATCACCGGTCATGCTGAGTATCAGCCAAAGTTCAATGGAAAATAAAAGGAAAAAAAAAAAAAAACAAAGAGACAAGGTAGAATGATCAATGTCTACATTATCAATTTTCCATAATGCCGGCCATGTCACGTAGAATGATCAATGTCTACATTATCAATTTTCGGCCTACATTAACTAGATGGACTTAATTGATAATAATCTAAAAGGTTTAGGACTAAATTGATCAAATTAAAATATTTTAGAACTGAATTGGTACCATTGTAATATGTTTAGCAATTTTTTGGTACTTCTTCATGATAGAGACAAGGTGTGTTTTATTGACAAGTTGTTGAAAAATACCAAATATATTCAGATAAAATTACTAGAACTATGAATTCATCACACACCTATTGTTGTCTTTATAGATTATCTACTGAAGATTATTCATAATACAATTTTTATTTGTAGCATATATTTGAAGGAAAAGATAAACGATCGACACCCAGAGGACTACGTGGGCCACATTGTTGGGCTGCCTATGAAAGAGAGTGCGCCAAGTCCTCTACTTGGGCTGACATGGGCTCTTGAATTAGCTCAACCTGCCAGCGCCACATCATCATAGCAAGTAAGTCGTCTCATAAATAACAACACATAAATGAGATAAGCAATGTTATGCAAAAAAAGGGTTAAATTAAATTTTCCGCATACTAGATATACATAAAACCTTATACTAAAATAATTGATGCCATTGAACTCTGGCGTGTGATATTTGCAAAGAGGAGTTTATATATGAAAAAAAATAGATTAATCGCGTACACACGAATTGCCATAGTTACTTAGGCTCCGTTCATTTCACGAAAAATATTATTTTTTTGGAAAATATTTTCCAGGAAAACATAATTATTTTCCGGTGTTCGGGTGAAACTTGAAAATGAAGTGGAAATTTTTTTTCGCTGTTCGCTTGGGAAAATATTTTCCTTTATACACTCTTTTTCAATAATTATATTATTATTTTATTTTTTTAAATTGATTGTTAAATTATTTTTTCTTTTTTTTTTTTCTGTGTTTTCTCCTTCCTTGGCCAGTTGCCGGCCATGGCGACGGCCGGCGGTCGCCCATGCCTTGAGCTCGCCTACCTCTGGCTAGCTCGCCTGATTAGCTCCTAGGCGAGGCAAGCTCTAGGCGGCGAGGCTTGGGCCTCGCCAGATCGGTGATGTCCGAGCACCGCTAGACGATGGCAAGGCTCAAGCCTCACATGTCGGTGATGCTCGGGCCTCACCAAAGGCTGCGAGGCTTGGGTGTTGCCGATCTGGTGAGCCTTGAGTCTCACTGCAGTCTGGCGAGGCCCGAGCCTCGCCACCATCCGGCAATGCCGATTGGTGAGCTTTGCTCGCTTGTCACCGGTCACCGGCCGTTGTCATGGCCGGCGACTGGCAAAAAAAAAAAGAAAAACATCAAAAAGAAAGAAAGAAAGAAAATAAAAAATAAAAAATAAAAAATCAATTTTATTAAAAATAACAAAAAATTCGATTTTTTAAAAATAAAAAATTAGAAAGAAAGAAGTGAGGACTAATAGGGGGTGGGGTGTGAGATAAGAAAGAGTAAGTGTGGAAAATGTTTATCCTAACTTGAAAAGTGAAAAACATTTTCCTCCATTTTAGAAGACTTAATGTTCTCTCTAATGAATTTATTTTCTGTGAAACGAATGTCGGAAAATTTGGAAAACGTTTTTCTAGAAGTTATTTTCCATAAAACGAACGGAACTTTAATGACAGATTTTTCCATTTTAAAATCAATTGATAATAAGAGTTCGGTTTACATGTCCAAAGTATGATTTAAAAGCTAATCGATTGGCAAAACCTTGTAGGCTCTGTTGCTTGGACTTTTGGAGAAAGCCTTTGGGAAAATACAAAAAGCTTTAAGTTAATTTTTTTTTTTGAGATATATGTGTCTATTATATTGCGATTTGAAAGTCCATTGTAAAGCAATTTTGGATAAACTAGTGTTTGGAAAAATTATTGTTGCAAAGCATCTTCCTATTTTTTTTATTAAAAAGGAAAAAAAAAACTCAAACACTTTGCCGACTCCAGAAAAGGGCCCATGCCACTAGTAACCCAGATCTAGCACAACCGATTGTCACCTGAGGTTGCCCTCTTGGTGACCTCTAATGAGGGTTGTGTTACTCCAGCGAGGGTCATTTGGGTCATGTGTGTTAAGGAAACCTCCTAAAAGATTTTGAAGTTGACAAAACATTTCTTGATTTATCTTGAGTTTGATAATTGCATAGATGTGTCTGCTTACAAGAACTAGAGAAGTTTATTCAGATTCAATCTATTGCTGTTTGAATATCAAGGCCATGAAGAGGAATCTATATCTTAATGTTATTCAAACTCTATCTAATGCTGTTCAAATTTCGTGGATGAAGATAATTATGTCTTGGACATCATCACAATAACACCATGGATATCAACGATATCAATATTAATAAAGCTTGTCCGTGGATATCATCAAATCATGAAATATTTTCATAGTCTATTAGAGCTGGACATCATTAGTGTGTATATATATATATCAAACGCAAATCTTATTAATTACAAGGTCATAGCTAGTGATTTGACTGGGATTTGCAATATAAAAAGTAATGATAAATCTTCAATTTTAAAGATAGTTTTGCAATGAAATCATTTATGCAAGACATCCAGATTGATTGACTTTACAGGTTGCTTTCCTTAATCAAAGAACTCCATTTATGGAAATTGGAGATTTGCTTGTATAGGCGACCGAATCAATGGCGATTCAGATCTTGTCTCTCAATGGCTACTCAATCTTCTTTATATATTTCGTTCAATGAATTGATTGGAGAATGATTCTCAAAAGACTATCCAACGAGTAGATTTGAAGTAGAGGAGTATAAAAGGAGACCAAGGTACCAAAGGGTATAGAGTGATCCACAATAAAATATTCCAAAGTTTAAGAGAATTTCAAACTTACTTATTTTTCATGAGCTATAAATTGTAAATGCTTGAGATGCATTGAGAAATTGACTATGTCATATTGTGAGATTAAATGCTTACTTTTGTAACCTCTTATTAATTGATTAATGAAATCCAATCAGTAGATTATCAGCATGAAACAGTTACATAAATTTATTCTAAAACGAACGACTATAAATTCTATATGCAATTTCTTCCATCTCTAATTTCTTTTTTATTAGACTTTTGCATACTAGTGAATTTCATCATATCATCGTAAATATTTAGACTATGACCTGTGTATGTCAATATTCAGACCTTGAATACGCTTGAATTTGATTATAGTCATCTTGACTATCTCACTTCCACACTTAATAATTGAGATTTGTTAAAATCACTTATTTTCACCACCCTCAAGGTGATACTACTAGCTGCAACAACTTGACCTCATCAGACTTTCGCAATTAGATCTGGTCTTGCCAGTTGTCCTTGTGCAAAGAAGTTGAACAATTATAACGAGGGCAAAATTGGCAAATGAAAAAAATTATGAGGGTGTTTTGCAATAAAAGAAAAATTAGTAACCCTATTGTGAGCTTTCCAAAATGCTAAAAGTGTGTGGTCGGTGGGATTTTCACAAAGCCAACATTTGGCCAAAGGGTTGGGAAAAAAATTTGCCAAACACTTCTTAAATCTCCACCCAACTGGAAATGACTCACAATTACGGTCCAGTTACATGAAGGACGCAAAGGAAGCCTCAAAGCCAACTTTTTTTTATTTTTTAACATAGATTTCATGCAAAGAAATCTAATCAATCAAAGGGTAGCTTGAGGACCATAAAAGAGCACAATCAATCATCAAAGTGATTATTCCTCTTCGAGAACAGAGCAAAAGAGAAAAAAGAGAGAAAGCAAGCAACAGTTACGGATCTCTCTTCAAACAGACAGACAGTCCTCTTCTCTTTTCTCTCAGTCCTCGTAGTTTGAAGACCGCACTTTCTCTTTTCCCTTTTTTCCTCTTTTCCTATCTCTCTATTTTTGTATATTACTAGCCAAAGAAAACAAGAAAGAAGAATAAAGAAATCGGCAAAATAAAGCACACCCAAAAGTGCTGGTTCCACTTGTATTTAGCATTGCTTTTTATTGCTTCTAAATATATTTTATGCTTTCCCACTATTGGAGGAGACTAGCTTTCACATACCCATAAAACTTTTGTAATATGTATTTAGCAAAAAGCCTTCATTTCAGAGAGAGAGAGAGAGAGAGAGAGAGGGGCAAAAGTTACATCACATGCAATCCACTTTCACATACACACAAAAATAAAAAACACACATTCTTACCTCACTGACAAGAAAAGAACAAACCCATTCCATTACCATAAAATCTCACTCACGCCTCTTCACTTCACTCATGCATATATGCACCAACCACTCTCTTCCTTTGTTAGCTTACACACTTCCAAAACAACCCTTTGCATGTCTCATCCCATGAAACTCACGAACCCAAACCCACCTCACCGAATTTAAATCCCCTCAGCATCATCTTCTTTATACTCACTGTTGATTAGGAGAAAGACACACAAGCATGAGAACTGGGATTTGCACTATCCCACAAGCCCTCACTCCAGAGGCAACAACCGTGGTGAAGCAAGCAGTGACCCTAGCAAGAAGAAGAGGCCATGCCCAAGTCACTCCACTTCATGTTGCTAGTGCCATGTTAGCTTCCTCCACCGGCCTTCTCAGAAGGTCTTGCCTTCAATCTCATTCCCACCCTCTTCAATGCAAGGCCTTGGAGCTTTGCTTCAATGTCGCCTCAACCGCCTCCCCGCCTCCACATCTAGCCCTCTCCTCAGCCCACACACGCCTCACCCTTCTCTTTCCAATGCCCTAGTTGCTGCCTTCAAGAGGGCGCAGGCTCACCAGCGCCGTGGGTCAGTCGAGAACCAGCAGCAGCCAATCTTAGCCCTCAAGATCGAGGTTGAGCAGCTGATAATCTCGATCCTGGACGACCCGAGCGTGAGCCGGGTCATGAGAGAGGCTGGCTTCTCCAGCACCCAAGTCAAGAATAGAGTAGAGCAAGCTGTCTCCATGGAAGTCTGCTCACAAGCTCCAAAAGCACCAAACAGTCACCCTAAAGATCAAAGTGTCAACACTTCCAATAATCCCAAACCCCTTGCTCTTGGATCATCCAATGTGTCTCTATCCTTGCACTCAGGTCTTGCCGGGCCTCTAGCTCAGGGCAGTAACAAGCCAACCGAGCCGGCTCGTGCCAACGACGTGGCTAGCGTGATAGAAGCGATGATGGGGAAGAGGAGGAACACCATTGTGGTGGGAGAGTGTGTGGCCAGTGCAGAGGCGGTGGTGAGAGGGGTCAAGGAAAAGCTCGAGAGAGGACACGGTAATGGCTCAAGTGTTGAATTAACTATGAGGTCAGCACCAATCCAATTCATGAGCCTCCCAATCTTGTCCATGAGGAACTCCTCTAGGGATGAGGTGGAGCAAAAACTCGTGGAGCTGAGAGGGGTTGTGAAGAGCTGTGTTGGGAGGTCCTCAGGGGTGGTTCTCTACTTGGGAGATGTGCAAGGTGTATGTGAGATGTGGCTGAACTTTGTGGAGCATAGGAGGAGGATGATGATGAGCTATAGCTATTGCCCATTGGAGCACATAGTAACGGAGCTCAAGAAATGGGTGTGTAGTGGTGGGGTCGGAGAGGTTAACAAAAGGGTGTGGCTATTGGGCGTGGCCACTTTGAGGACATACATGAAGTGCAAAGCAGGCCATCCTTCCTTGGAGACAGTCTGGGAGCTTCACCCTCTCACTGTCCCTGCTGGGAGCCTCAGCTTGACTCTCAATTTTGACTGGTAAATACTTCTATTTTTTTTATTTGAGGACATTATCAGTTTACTCTACCTATTCTTTTGCTAGGTCTATCGTAGCAAAGAAAAAGAATAATTTGATTTTACGACGCTGCCAGGATAACCTAATGGACTCATCGAAAGAAAAGCGTCATGAGATTGTTATATGTTCTCTTTCCCTTTTGGATAGAGTGCTTTACTATTGTGGATTGTTGAATTTCAGTGATTGGCAATCTGAGGTGAAATGCAAGGAAGCTAAAGAAGAGTCAAGCTGGTCACTGTTTGAGAATATTAATGGAGGACACGGTAATAACCAGCTCGCATGCTGCTCCGACTGCATGCTCAACTTTGACAAGGAAGTCCAAACTGTAAGGAACAAGTTAGACTCTATGAACACTTCAAGCAGCTCAAGCCTCCCTTCATGGCTCCAACAATACAAGGATGAGAAGACCAGAGATATTGTCAATTTTCAGGTAATTATACATATTCTTCGTAATTTTCAATTTTTGGACATTAATATGTCCTAAATAATGACATAGATGCTAAAACTATTGTCATTCTCCTTAAATTAGCAGAACTGTGTCAATGTCAAGAGTCTCTGCAAGAAGTGGAACACATTCTGTAATGCAGTTCACAAGCACCAACCACAATATCCTGAGAAAGTCCTCAAGTTCTCTTCAACGCCTTCTTCTCCAAGATCACTGTCTTCTTCACTACATCATCACAACCAATTCAGCTGGCCGACTTTGTTAGAATTCAAGCAGTCATCGCCAAAAGAGCACCAGTTTTGGACTCCTGAGACGAGCTATGATGACAAGAATGACGAGAGCGATGTGAAAATGTTCATCCCGGCCGAGAGGAACAACCCAAAACCAGACCTTTTGTCAAATCCTAACTCGAGTCCCAACTCAGCTTCATCCAGCGAAGTGATGGAGGACATGAACAATACTGATAGCTTCAAGGAATACAGCGCTGAGAACCTGAAAGTCTTGTGCGATGCATTGGAGATGAAGGTTCCGTGGCACAAGGATATCGTTCCTGAGATTGCAAGAACTGTCCTCGAGTGCAGGTAACAATTCAAATAATGATTTTGTATTAGGTTTCAAATCATAGATACAGAATTATCAATGAAATTAACAAACCTGATGGAAAATAGAATTAAAACTATACAGCTACTGTAATTAACTTATTTTGATTTATAACAAGCTTCTCAAAATAAGCGCACTTATTTTTTCTCCCCTTGCTCAGCCAAAAAGCACATTCTTTTCTTGAAGTAGTTTTATTTATTTATATACGAAGAATACGGGAGAGTGCAGCTATACAGACCTTCGTAGTAAATAAAGGGAAATGATAAGTAGGCTAAGAACTTTTACTATATAACTTGCTTATTACATTATTATTACGTGATCCATTTATATTGAGTTTAAGCAAGACCGTTCGCTGCGCATGGATATAATTATTTAAGACCTAACTGCTATCGACCTCATCATTCAATGAACCTATTTGAGATGGATTCTGAAGTCCCCCATGATTCACTATCAAGAGATTTCCTAGAAATAAGATGATTCATATAACAATGATGCAAAAGTTGTTTTATTTCACTTTGATGTAATCAATTATTTTCCTTATAAGAAAATGTATTATTATTTTCTCTAAATCAGAATATTATCTGTCCACAGATCCGGAAGGCGAAGTTACGACTTGAAAAACAGAAAGAAAGAAGAGACATGGATGCTCTTTGTGGGAATTGACTCGCTTGCCAAGGAGAGGATTGCAAGAGAACTGGCAAAGACCATCTTTGGTTCTCAAACCAACCTTGTCTCAATTGGCCTGACCGGCTTCTCTTCCTCAGCAGGAGGATCAGATTCGACTGAGCATGGCAAGAACAAGAGACCAAGAACTGAAACTGGTCGCGGGTATCTGCAAAGATTTGGTGAGGCGGTCAATGAGAATCCACATAGGGTGTTTTTCTTGGAGGACTTCGATCAAGTGGATCACTTTTCTCAAATGGGTGTCAAGAAAGCAATTGAAAGCGGGAAAGTAACACTTGATGATGATGATGATGATGATGAAGTGGCCGTGGATCTTCAGGATGCTATTGTGATCTTCAGCTGTGAAAGCTTCAGTACCATGTCAAGAGCTTGCTCTCCAACCACAAGGCAAAAGATCATTGAAGATCAAGAGGAGGAAGAGAAGGACGATCATCAAGCTGACTCAGCGAAACCAATCAGCGAGTCACTAGATTTGAATGTGGCCATTGAAGATGATGGTGATCATAGTTGTGGAGATGGGAATTGGATTATGAATTTGGTTGATAAGAAGATCATCTTCAAAGTTCAAGAACTATGAGCGTAGGCAAGCAAGACCAAAATGATCTAACTGTTGGTCCTTATTTTCTATTTTTTTTTCTTTTTGTTCCTTTTTTTAGCTTTTTTGACAGAATTTTGGGTAGAGGGAAAGGAAGAATACACATCGAAAAAGAGTTAAGAGAATTATATGAGTGTTTGCAAGGGGATTGGATTTGTTGGCTTTAGCAGTTGTATAGTATTAATACTTAGTAGGTGGGTGGATGGAATCTTAATTTCTATTCATGTCATGTAATATATTATTTCGTTAATTGGAGATTTTCTTTGGTCTTAGCATTCCAATTTCGTTTTCCATTTTTAATGTAATTGCATGTACAATATGTTCCATCTAAGCCAGCGAAATCAAGGTCCCAGCGAAATTTCAAATCCAATGTTAATGTGCTTCGAGCGAAAACGATAAATATATCCTCGGAAACATTGAGTTGATCTAACTTATAATTGACTCTTAAATGAAGCCAACCCATCTCCTAGAAGATATTTAGATAGTCAGAAGGCTTGTGTCGTGCTTTGGTGGTGAAAGTCCTTACACAAGTATGCCATTGATGTTTGGTGGTTTAAGTCCTTAGCATTGACAAACATCTATAACACAAGCTGACTAAGGTATAGACACAATTGGATTGCTGCAGATAATTTAGGTGCCTACATGAGGAGAGAGTAAAAAAGTCATCTATGAGGAAGAACAAAGGAATACGACTGTATCCAAATAAATTCTAAGTCTAAGATTTCAGACAAGAAAATTAGTGTCGAATTTATGAAAATCGTACGACATGGATATAATATCTAATTAGTAATATATCACCGATTCTTTCCTTCACGGAAATATAAATTCGAGGGTCAAGAGTGTGAGAATATGTGAAAAGCTCTCGATGCCTCGTCTTATATCATTTCTAGAATGTGTATGGGTATCCTCTCCATTTTAATGATTATCCTATTTGATGAGAGCATCCATGTTTATAGTATTTGACGAGAGCTATTGGAGGAGGAAATCGATTTTGGAATATAGAAAAAGTATTCGCTAGGACGGTACTTCATCGGCCTATATTAAGCTTCGAATAGCATTAGGACGGTGGATACTCATGCACCTCGACTAGTCGGTCGCCTCGTCAAGTCATGGCTACCAATCATAACTAGTGCAGTTTTTCGCTGATGAAAAGGGGTGGGAAGCCTAGCAAACGAAAAGGAAAGAAATAACAGATGATTCATTACTTATGAGCTATGCAAGAGGAAAAAGCAAGAAAGCAACTTTAATAGGGGAGGAGGGGGGGCGGAAAAAAATTGAAAAAATTCTCTTCCACTGAAAATTGGAAAAAGCAGACCACTTTTCATTAAATCGATGGCGATCTTAACTTTAAGATTGCTCGATGATTTCAAAACCCTCGACCCAACATTCCCATCTTTTAAAAGATATGGCGGGCGTGATCAGAAGCTCAAAAGAGAAGGAAAGATCACATTTGTGAAAAACAAGGAGAAGCATCCTGTCTTTAGACCGCAAAAGATGTTCTAACTTTGGAATCCGAAAAGCTTAAAGGAGAAAAAAGTGCAATTAGGAACACGTCAATTAAGGAATTTTTCACACTACGCCGGAAGCAAATACATCAACAGCTGAGGGGATGTGAATGGGAGAGTCATGCTTTGCGTGGAAATGCAGGGACGGAAGGCAGGCAAGGTTCAAAGAGGTGGGAGATGCAGACGGATTGTCTCTCTTTTTTCTTTTTCTTTTCTTTTCCGGTCACGATAGGGCCGACGTGGCCGACATAGATTTTTAAGTTAAAGAGAACGAGACAATTAACAAATTTTTAAATTTTAGCACGGGGGGTCAATATCTAATAACTTCATAAAAATATAGAAAGCGATTTATGAAAGTTACACCGAATATCTAGTAATTAGGGGTTTGACGACCTCATAAATTCAAGGTCCGTCTCTGGAGGACCCGGCGACTTAGACTTTCTTATCGAGATGGAGGTGATCATCTAGACCAAATTATACATGCAAATTATATGAAGTGACTTCACTGGTTATTCATGGAAACATCACATGTACGCACTCCCTAATGTTCCACAACCCTCATCATTTTGGTCATTCGCTCGTCAACAAATCACATGGCTATCATCGCTTTTTATTTTTTTATTTTTAATAAATGTTGCAGCTTTGCAAAGCCCAACTCGATGTTCCCATTCATACAAAATCGATTCAAACGACAAAATCCCAAACCGGTCAAAACCAAGTGCGCTTTTCCCAGCCAAAATGCTTTGACTGCTCCTTTTTCGAGCTTTCACAAGCATTAGTGGGGCTCTTTTGTCACATGAGGAAATATATGTATGTGTAGATATAAGTATATATATATATATGTATATGGCCTCGAGCTCTGTTCCCATTGAGGGGAAAAGAAAAGGCCACTAAAGGCATTGCCCTTAGAAAGTGAAGTTGTTCAAATTTCATTTTGCCTTATCTCTCCTTTCAGAAGCTGAGAGGGAGAGAGAGAGAGAGAGAGATTCCTTTCTTGCAAGTAGTCCTTGCTTTTTCATCACCTCGGTGACTGTTTTGATTTTTTTCTTTTGTATGCGCCCCCCTTTTGGTTTTGGGGCTAACCCACTTTTAAAAGGTGAGAAGATTATGTTATAATCTAGAGATTGATTTGATCATTATTGGGTTTTAAACTAAAGTAGCCGACATCAAGAACGGCATTGGGACTAAAGAATTCGGCTATTCGATGGTTCGGACATTCTGAAAAAGCTGAGGCTAAAGTGCTGGTTAGGTTCCCACCTCATCGCTATCCGAATTTGATCACAATGTTGATTGATGTTGCCAACAACCTGATCGTATTCACACTACAAGAACAACGTGGAAATAATTGTACTCGAGAAAGTTCGGCAAAATAGCTGATCATCTAAATTTGGTCATTTATGTTGTGTTTGTTTTGCGGAAAATGAATGATAATAAAAAATATTTTCTTAAAAAATGATTGCTTATATCGTTTAAAATAATTAGTCAATAGAGAGTATCTTTGGTTATCGATAATAATATTTGTCTAATACTTTTATGGATAATAAAAATACTTTTCATTCATTTATTTTTGTGAGCGATGCAAATGATCGTCTTTACAAAAACATTTTATTTTTCTTCCAAATCAGCTTTAGACTTCATTTGTTTTGCAGGAAACGAACGATTTTGAAATTTTTTTTTCCTAAAAATGATTACTTGCATCGTTCGAATTAATTAGTTAATAGAAAATGTTTACGTTATCCATAACCTTTTAAGTCTAAACTTTTTTGCGGACCATGAAAATATTATTTGTTCAATCAATTTTATAAGTGATACAAGCCAACCTTTTTTAGAAATATATATTTTTAAATTATTTATATTTTATGAAACAAGCAGAGTTTTCATTTTCTAAGAACCATGTTGTGGTCGTTTTTGGTGGTGGTGGGTGCTTGGCGTCTTGTAACTATCATTACAGGGAGCCTGAGCGGTGTTGCTCATGGGAATTGGAAATGCTAGCAGAGTAGACTAACAATCAACATCAACCACGCCACCAAATTTTCAGTTAAATCCCACACTGTCCACTCGATGTGGACTAGCATCACCTGCAATGATGCAGTCAAGTAATCGGGTTTAATGCAATTTATGTTTTCAGCCTCCTGATTAGTGATTACATGTCACATAAGCCAGTCTTCTTTGCTCTTATCCACTACCGTTGGTCAAAAGATGGCATTCATTAGTCAAACCTTCATATGTATCGCGTGTCAATCGATATCTTATCCCGGATTTTATGGTGGAGAGAAAATGGTTTTTTTTTGTGTGTGTGCATATTTCATGAGGGTTTTTTCTTGTATGCATGTTGCATGCGGTGGCGAACCACTTATACCAGCCGTTTTGGAGAGATGAATGTTAGGGGTGGGGATGAAATCCGAGAGAAAATAAATGATTAGATATGAAAAGTGGAGAGGAAAAAAGTGGGTTCAAAAAGAAGCATATGAATGCACTTCTTTCTATGGGGGTGTGTGGCTCATTCGATCTCTAAAGCATTCAAAATCTTCCTGCTTTCCAAGGGCATTGCCATCTTTTTCTTTATTTCTTTTTTCCTCCTTTCGTTAAGGCAAAAACTTGAACTACATCTTACATCGGACAAGCTTCCACGCCACAAAATCTAAGAGAGAGAAAGACAGAGAGAGAAAGAGGGGGGGGGGAGAGAGAGACCCCACTAGAAAGAGATGATGCCAACGATCAGGGTTAAAATTAAAATTGCAAAAAGAGAAAGAGAAGGAAAATGAAAGAAAAAAGGAAAAGATTTGGGGATGGAGACAAAGTTTCTACTCCATCAACTTTGTGCAGTCTTTAGGAAAAGAGAGAAAGCAAGCAACGGCTGCTTCTTAAAGGTCACACCCCCCATCATCAACCTATAAAAGAAAGCTCTTCTTTTCTGCCTAAATGCTGATTTTTGCATGAAAGTAAGGGATTTCTCTGATCCCTATGCCCCCAACCCAATTATCCATCCATTATTGCCCTCTCTCTCTCTCTCTCTGAGCCTGAGCCCGGCACATCACCTGAAGAACAATGTTGTTGGATTCCCCAATCATTACTTTCATTATATAATATGATTCTCAAATAGTTTAATGGATGGATAATGTGCATTGATTCTCTAAAGCATCCACAGAGAGAGAGAGAGAGAGAGATTTGGTTCTAATAGATCAAAGAGTGTCGATGACCAGTCAAAAAAGGACTGTCATGGGATAGGGAAAATACACAAGAATAAGGTATAGTTGTGTTTCTCACCTTGTTCCAAAAGCATTTGGTCATACATACTTCAGCAGCAGCAGCTCACTTTTGACAGTTGACGCACCTACCCACTAACAAAGGTATAACGTACCCCTCCAAGCTCCAATCTCTTCTCTTGCCGCTTCACCATTCAACACATAAAAAGTATCAACAAACCTTCGCATACTTTTCTAATTCTTTGCTCATTTTTCTCTAAATGAGAGGAGAAGTAATCATGAGAAGGAGAATGAAATTTTTGACAGACAAATGAGGGCTACAATGCTTTCCTTTTTCTTAACACTGCATGGGGGGAGCAGGAATGGTCCCAAGCAATGACCCCTATTATAGAGATAGCTTTGTTTTAACATGGAAAATCATGGTTTCAAGCGGAATCTCATCTTAAAAGGAAGCTAGGGATAAGGTCTGCGAAATCCTCATCGGATCATAATTTTACGGACCATATTAACTAAGGGGCTGAGAATGAAAGCCTAAAACATGGCACTAAGCTGCAGTCTTGATCCATCGTTAATCACACGACATTGCAGATCTTATAGTAAGTGGCGTCGGCAACCCACAACTCACAGAGGCATGTCATGACCTATGAATTATCCTTGACCGTGTCTTCACATCTAGACTCTGAAGCACTAGTGGCTTATGCTGGGTAAGCAGTATTCGCCCATAAAATCAATATATCTTTAATAATATGCAGTGGCTGATGCTTTCAACAAGGAGAAATACAGAGACAAGATAAATAAATAAATAAAAAGTTCGGTGATTCTTTATTGAAACCCAAAAATGCAGATTTGGAACCAAATGAGGCAATTATATCATGTCATTCTCACTGGAAGAAGGCAAGGTATCCGGAAAAAGAAAAAGAGAACGTCAAAATCATTGTTTCACAAATGTCAGTTATTTAAATCAAGCATCGTCTGAAACAAATACAAATCTACCAAGTCACCATTCAATCCCGGCAATATCAAATGTTGCCATAAGGACTTATTTCTACATCTCGGAGATGGATGCCCCACAATAACCCAAGAAGGGAACAAACTGGCTAAAAAGAAAGGAAATTTGATCCATTAATGGCTTCAGAGTTCTTCGCCACAGGCAAACTAAGGTGGCGTTCAAACTGCATGGCCCAACACCCCCATCCCATCTTGCCTCCCTTTCGGCCGAAAAGTGCTAAAAAGTTAACAGGGACTGTAATTCTGAAGTCCTTGTCCAGCCACAATCATAATCATAACATAATGTTCACACTGCATTGACTTCCTGGAAACCAAGTAGTCCAACTCCAGGAGCAAAATATAAGCCAAAGTCAAAAAGAAGTAAATGTACGTGAGTAGCCACCACTTCATCTATGTTTGAGTAACTCGTGACAAATGCATAACATGCATATAATTTGCTCATATGTGATCGACGAACAGTGTGATAGAACAAGCTATCTCTATCATCCATATGGGGCATGACATTTGTAACACTGCCAATAAAGAAACATCATGAAAATTTAGTTTTATTAAACAGAATAATTTGTTCACATAAAGAACCCTATACTGCATAATTATATGAGCAGCATCTACAAAAAGAGAAGCAGATCATAAAGTGCCAGAATACCATCTGCTTGTTGCCTGATACTTATAAAATGTCACCAAAAATTCACCCACAAATAGAATCTCAATTCTCTGAAAGCCATAGGAGTGACTACCTAAACCTCAGAGTTGTTGTGAAACAGGTTGCTTGTTCACATTCTCAAGCAATAACCAGCACCACCACACAGGTTGCTTGTATACTTTCTCTAGCCATAAAAACCACCAACAACTTGTCTGCACATGCATTAATAGGAGTAAAAAAATTCTCAGTTCAGATGAAAGATTTGATTTACATGGCAGGATCCTTTCCAAACCCCATCATAACATGTGTTGCCATCATTGAACCCCGTCGAAGCATTTCCAGAGTAATGCCAACCATAGGAATCTTGACAGTTTCTCTGTTCTTGAGAGGCTTCTTATCCCACCTACAGCATTGAATGCAGGAAGTAACATACTTGATCTAAGTAGTTGAGATCAAGAGATCAAGCAGCTCATCCACACAGATAGACAAATATGCGTTTCACGCATTAAAAATGAAAAATACAGGGAAAACCAAAGAAAATTAGAAGAAAGAAAAAGATGTTGAAGTACTGACATCAGTAAGAGGCCACCTAAACAATAGGTCACACTTCTTTTATAAGAAATAATACTGAATAGTATAACAATTACAGAAGAAAATTTACGTTGTCCCTGCAAACACAGCCCAAGTTTACAGCTAATCATGAAGCAAAACCTTTGAAAACCTCCTATTATTAGTCAAGCACATAATAAAGCATCAACTTTCTTTCTGGAAGATTGCTTTTGTTCTTTCTTTTCATTTTTATTTTTGGACATTATAATGGCGTGTGCCCCTTAGTAGAAATAACCTATTGAGGTACAACGCTATTATAGAGTGAAGAGTTTAGTGCATACCAGTCCTCATGACGAACAACTTTGTCATTCTCCACATACAGCCTAATGAGAGAAATCATATCTATGTTCCTCCCCAAGAACTTGTAGTATTGTTTATTGTCAATAAGTATCTGGATTTTCCAAGGATACAATGTGGCATTAAACATCAACAAAGACCAGGAAACAACTGTTTCATTTGCAATCCAAATAACTCACCTCGTATTTCCCTGGTGATATCAAATTCTCTTTGACAGTGTATTCAACAATTCTCGATTCACTGAACACCTGTCATTTAGAAATAGCGAAATGCATACAATGACCTTTCATTGAGACAGAGTTGCATATCAGAGGAGAATGCCTAGAAACATATTTTGTGTATTTGCACATGATCGCATATGTGCACATGCTTATTACATAAGAGATGAGCCCCTACATAAAATGAAGAACAGTAGTTATTTACCAAAATTTGCTTTTTGATGGTATAAATGGTTGCTTTTGGTTAAATACATCTCAAATGTGACCAATTACATAGCCTTTTTTTACTGCATCTTCAAGTACTTGATCTCAAACTTTCAGAATATTAATTGCTTGAATCTATCCTTTGTCACAATTGTGAAGCCTTCTCTCGGTTCGCCCAAGTTATAGACCAGTTTATACTTGAAAAGGTTTAATCCTAATGCCAATGCAACTGTATAGATGTCATCCGTTTATTTCAAGGGTATTAAATTTTAGAAGATTTCTTATAGTGCCAAGGCACCCAAAAAAATGATTTCCTCGCTAAAAGGGTCAAAATGAAATTGCTCCAGATATCTACCCGGAGATGCCCCAAAAGGGATAAGGAAACTTTATCCTCTAAAAGGTTGCAGAGATGCATACAGGGTGAACTCCTTCGCCTTTGAATAAAATACATCAAGCAACTCTCTCTTCTTTGGGATTATTATCTGTACTAGAAACTGGGAAACAGCAGCAATGGGGCCTAAGCAGATAAAGATCATACCAATGCTCAAATGCTTCTATTCCTTAAACTAAGAGGAAATACTTTACTGGCTATGCAGTTTCATCCCGACTGAGAAGTTTCTTTCGTTTCCCTAGGATCAGAGGACACACACACATGCGGCCTACTAAGATCCAGTGATAGACTTTCTACTTAGCTAGTAATAACTAAGAACACTACAAATACCTGCGCCTTATATCAGCAAATATTACATAAGTTACAACAATAATGAATAATCAAGACAACTTTTTCACCACCGCGGAAAACCAAGGTTCCTACTGAAGTAAATAAATTATGATATTGGGTGATTCCAATAAAAGGTACAGGCTCGCTACATGAGTACATATTACTGGACACCACCACAAGTGCCAAGTTTGAAGATTTATTCCATTTATAACAAGTAACAGTGAAATTGATGTGAGCAATTCATTCTTCAAAGCCATACGTGCATCAGAGTGGAAAGTATGCGGGCATAATCTCCTGGCCTCCTCTATGTATTTAAAAGACATTGACAATCCCTCATTAAAACCTCCAGTTCTCGTGATTAATAGACTAATTTTTCAATAAAAATAATACCCAGAATATTGCTTAGCATCAAGTAACCATCTTTCTTAAAACAAGAAACGGTACTTCATTATATGATAAGGTGGTAATCAGAAAGAGCTGATAAAACCTTTGCTAGAGAGTAAAATGCTGACTTGATCTGCTTCAACCTGTGGAGTGTATAGTAAAAGTTAGAAAGCTACACACATAGATGCTAAACTCTTCAAAATGCCTCAAAAGATCCTTCTCCTTGGGAGTTAGAAGAAACTGTTTCTTCGCAAGTTTTTTCAGATGAATTCATCTTTCATTGCACCATTGAACATGACAAGACCACACCAAATTCATGAAATAGATATAATGAAAGATGGGAGGCAAAATTCACAACGTTGTTCTGTCAAAATCCTCCATTCTGAGGAAAACACATACAATGTAAAAGTACAAGTTTGAATAAAATGAGAATTTAGTATAGTTGGGACGGGTTTGTTCTGTCCAAATAATGTAATGGCTGTTAGTTTGAGAAGAAGCAACTTACAAAACATTGATCTGGACAAACGAGACAGTAAATTATTTGGAACCATAATAAAATGATACAAAAGAAAACATACCCATGAGCAGACATGAGTGGGTCTTCGAAAGAAGCATCATCAGCATAGATCTCGAAGTCATGAGGAGTGGCACGGGAAGCATATCTAATAACATAAAAACACACTTAGGATGGAACCGAGTAGAAAGCAATGAAACTGGTATATCAGAACCAAATTCCCGCTGAATCCCAAGTGATGATAAATGAAGCTCCAGGGATGAAACAGCTCAACAAACAGCAAGACACCAACCAACGATTTCATGAAGATACAAATGAGACACGTATTCCAACATCCACAATTTCCAAAAAATCTCTCTCTTCAATCATTGACACTTTAAGCTGGCAGCACACGAGCATAGAGAAGAGACGAATCGTCTTGCAGTGAGATCACAGAAAAAGACCTCCAAAATAAGCCAATTCATTTCGAATTATTAAAGGAACTAAGTTGATTGATTCGTGTATCGGGATTGGCAATCATAACAGGCCTCAAGGCCAGGCATGCAGCAATCACAACGCCTCAGCTCGTGTTTCAGTACCAATCAACTAATCAACCGCACCTCCCCTCGACTTACTCAACGATAACAAGAAACGACAGCGAGGGATGCGCTCGTCGCGCCATACCAACATTCTGAAAAAGAACAGGACAGAACAGAGAGACTTCATCGTAGCCGAAGAACGGAGCTCACAGGTTGAGAATATGAGGGAGGACGCGATCGGAGACGTGGTGCTCCGTCCGAGGGCTGAACTCGCAGGCTTCTTTGCCGCGGCACTCCCTCATCTGATCCGCCTTGTTCTCCTTACTCCCTTCGCGATCCGACAAAACCAACAAACAAAATCAAACGTAAGAAACGAAGAAACCCGACCGGGCCAAATCCGCGAGACAGACAGAGCGCACCGTGCGGAGGAGCGTCGTCCATGGGCGATACGAAGGTTCGTCGCGATAGGAGGGAGCAGGCGCCGATGCGATGCAGCGTGACGATGTGCGAGAGCGAGGAAGAAGATGAAGCAACGGTTTTCATGGCCTAAATGGCGCGCGAATGTGGCCACCTTTTTGTCCACAGAAATGGTCTCTCTTTTTTTTCTTTTCCTTTTTTTTTTTCTCTTTTTTTCTTGTTCGTAGCCCGGTTCTGGTCTTCAATTCAAGTCCCCTAGGAACTGTTCATGCGGCTTCCTTGTCGTGCAAGCATTTTACCAGGATCCACCATGACAAAGTCTTCAGACCACCAATTGTCTGGAGTCTCATCTTAAAATCCCGCATGATCAATTATTCATATGAACTTTATCTACATAATTTATATACGTGGTATTTTTTCTCTAATTTTAATAAGACGAATGCTGCAGTTTTTCAGAAAATTGATTGCGCATAAGATGAGACAGCCATCACATTGAAAAGTGAAGAAATTTCTCACTCGATTTCACTTCACCAGCATTCTAGCACTCATTAACAAAATCTGCTTTCATTAACTTTTTGAAAAGAGAAGTTCGCGTAGGCTTGCTTTATAATTAACTCGGCAGTCGAACTAATCCACGGCGTCGCACACAACTGCTTTTGCGGATTAGAACTGATCCACTACCCTAAAAATCCATACCCATGACCCAAGCCCTCCCATGATTGAGGAAGAATTATCGTTCCGATACAAATGCAATCGAACTCAGGCAAGCCTAGCAAGGCGGGCGCCATCAGCTAGGTCAATTCCTATACAGGAAAATATTTTCAGAGCCGGTTCATGGGCAATTCGAGTCTTGCGAGGTTGAGCCAGAAGGCTAATGATCATCCGTGACTCGAATCCATTCAATAAGGGTCGTAGCAACTCTCATCCTGAAGATACTGGAAATTAGCACAAGGAGATCTTTACGAACCAATCACCTGACTAAATGCCAAATGTCATCGGACGGAGCAACACGAAATAACAATCCGAGGAAATTCAGCTCAGTTGATCCTAATATCGACACAAGCTTATTCACAACTGTACACAAAATTCCACTCCTCCAGTAAAATCTTTATTTTTGCTTCCCTCAACTCTCGCGCTTTTACAGCAACCAGGAAAGTGCCTGGTGCCACCGGCCGTGAAACATACGGCAAACACCTCACATCATCTAAGCCACCCAGCATCGGAACAGAACGTGTAATTCCCAGCGGCAGAAAACGAATGAAACAAGTAGAATCATTTACAACAGTCCTGAGCAAAATAGGATCTCTGAGTCTACCTCCTTGGCTCATTCGTCTTTCCCTCGAAAAACTCACCCAACATACGTTCAAGATCCTCCGCTGAATATTTAATGTACTTCTGCGGGGCCTTGCCAGTCTCCACAAGAGGTCTGCAAACACGTCAGAACACCATATAAGACAACATAAAAGAATACACTGCAAAGTAGCAAAGTATACATATTAGACATCTTTGCATCCATTTTATTCACCCCCAGAAGAGGTGCTAATTCACAAGAAGCACGTAATAAATTTGTGACAATGTTGCTTGGACTTGGCATTACTCCTTGACTGGTGTTCAGACTCATGTACACATCTAAATTTGGGAGAAATTTAGTCGTTAGCATCTGAACATGTAAAGAACAAGGGCAATGCGGGTGTCTGCATGGTTTTCCAAAGCATTTTGCCCATTTCTTTTTCAATTTTCTTTACCATGCCTTTCTCACTTGAGTAGTTCCAAAATAGTTTTCATAAATGCAGTGTGCCAACACCAAATAATATCTGTATCACCTTTGACGGGGCAAGGCATATTGGCCGACCCTCAATAGAAAGTCAAAGTAACAAAACACCCCACCAGTCATTACTTGTATTATGCATACCCGAATCTTTTGACAAAAGATCTGTAGGCTGGCAAAAGGACTTCAGCTACTGCAAGCCTCAGAGACTCCCGCAACTCAGTATCAGGAACAGCCCACTGGGATTGTTTTTGATGAAGCTCCTCAAACTGCATATTGAAAGTCTTGAACCTGACAACAAATTGCATTTTCCATGTGAAATTTACTTACCCGTTACAAGTAGAGAAACAAAATTGTTCTCAAGAGGTGTTTCATAGAAAATGACACCTGTCTTTCACCAATGCTCTTGAAGCACCACTGCTATTTCCTGCATCACCACCTACACCAGCTGCACTACTACCTCCTGATGATGTAAGGCCTTGGATAGAAAGGCATTGCAGAATCTGCATAAAAGCTACAATCATGAGCAGTAGGATCTTTACCAGAACAAAGATACTTGGGCAAGCAGGTTTTCTATTACAGATTATAAATATTTAAACGAGCCAATGGCTGGTGCCAACTCCCAATCTGACAGTGTAAGTACTTAATCAATGGCATTACTGAAGGGAACAAACTGGCTCCCAGACAAAAATAACAAATACCACCTTTAGTGTTTCTAAAACATTGTCTCACTGACATCAGTCAGGCAATATCTTCTTCATAAGCAGCATATCAGAGAGTTAAATATAACACAACAGGAGTCCACCCTCCCACCAACATCTAGACCTACCCTACTGCCTCTCTCTCTCTCCCCCCCCCCCCCCCCCTCCTCCCTCCCTCCCTCCCTCCCTCCCTCCCTCTCTGCGGAAAAATTATGCTATCATCTATCCCATGCGTGAGGGAAAACAAATCTGAAACTATACATTCGAATTCTAGAAAGTTTGTCATAAAGAAATGGAGTCAATCCAAGGGGGATATCCTTAAAAAGAGACGCATAAATTGCCAAGAACTGTATATACAATTTGTTGTTGGTAATCGTCTCATTCATTAATTTGTCCCTTGTAACCTTCTTAAAATAACACCAACGAGAGAGGGCAATAGGTAACACAACCTGCATAAAACTAAGCAGAATAATGAGCAGAGTACATACAACATGTATCATGGATAACTAGGTCTATACCTTTGCCCAAGCATTCCTCTTGTATTGATTGGCATGCTGCTGCACAACTCTCCGATGCCTTTGCACCCAATCGTCCCCCAACAAGTCCTTGGCTTCGGACCTGAAATCGAACAAATGAGAGTGCTGCCACACAAAATATAGCAGAAAGAGCTACATTTCAAAATCTACAATGTTGTCAAAGGCAAACCTGCGCACAGATCTGACCATGTAATGTATGTTGTTCATAAGAAACAAGTGTGTCAAAGCAGCATCCTTGTACTGCTTGGATTTTCCCTCTAAATTAATTTGAAGAGCCTGCATTATCCGCATTGTCACAGAGGCTAATTGAGATGTGTCTTCACCATTTTCAAATTCTTGAAATAGTTGCTTCAGTGTTGATTGATAACTGCAACAATTCAATGTGATCGTCAGGTGCCTAGCATATGTCTAGCTTAAATGCACCGGTCATAACGGAGTCAAAATTGTGAATAGGCTATTTAATATTGTCTGTTGCTAGCTGCATCTTTGTGCTTTGCTTAATCCATATAAATATCTCTTACCTGGAAAAGATCAATTGGCTGATCCATGAAAGGCTAGGGAAATAATATAAAGTGAAGCCACTAAACAATCACTTCAATAACAAATTATAGAAAGCAACAGCAAACTGAGAAATTGAGTTTGGTGGGTGAAAAAGTTCTTTTTATTAAAGCAATATTTGGACCTAGGGGGTGGGCGAACCACTATACTCCCCAGGTCCGCCACTGATAAAAAGCAAGAGTACTAAAACTTTTAAAAAGCTACTGATCTATATTTTGCTGCTACTATCACAAGATACGCAAAAGAGGAGTAAAATAGAAAATATAACAACGAAATGCATAGATTTGTTAAACTTGTGTTAGGCTTTCCAATAAAAAGAATTTGCCAAGTTGGGAAGTACTTAAAAAAAATCAAATTTTCCAGAGAAGACAGCAAATATCCAGACTATTGTGAAAAATCCCCCCAATATGAATAAGACTGTTAATGATAACTATCACCTCATCCAAATTCCAACTACAAATATAATTAAAACGATACCAGAAAGAAAGTACCCTGAAAAGAGATTTAAAAAATCCAGTTTGATTAGATTAATTCAAGTCCACTAGTAAAAGGGTTGCCGAGCATACTCAAATAAGAACTTCACGTAATTGATCACATAGCTTGTCAATGGATGTACTGTTCCATCTGAAACAGCCGTTTTTGTTGCATCTTTCTCAACAGCTTCTTCAAAATCTCCAAAAGTATCTTGGGCCGTCTGAGCCAGCCGCTTTGTCAAACCCAGAGCAGAATCCCTAATTTCACTGCAAGCTTTACCTTTAAAAAGAGCTTCAATCTGGCAAAACAGATAAATGATTGAGTTAATTGATGACTCTTCCACCAGATGTTTCTAAATAAATAAATGAAAAAGCAGTACTATTATTCAGAAGCTTTAAGTGAACTCGGAGAAATTGACAGAAAATCTCTTATACACCAACCATCAGGATCAACTGTCCTTTGGAATCAGGCCAGGGAACATAATCCCATAGCTCACTCAACTACATTTTTCCTGATAGAATCAAGCTAACAGAAGCATAATTCCCAAATTTTGGGTAATGAAATCACAATGTCTCATCTGTCTCTCCAGTCTCCATGAAATAGAATCACAAACATCTACTCATAAACTTCTCAAAGATGACGTAATTCTGTTCAGGAAAACTTAACCAGTGAAAAAGGGAAAGGTTAAGATTAAAGTGACACAGACTGTTTGATAAATGTATGGTCATTTGAACAACGTAATTGACTTCCTTAGCTTTGGAAAAATGTTTTGGGTTATAAACCTCTTATAATATAACTTTCAGTTTGGCTGTCCAGCTACTTGCTGCAGAAACACATCTGATTCTGAAGCAACTTTCTTTTATTTTTACTCACACTTAAAATTTCATGTTGACTAAATAGGCCAAGCCCCCAAGCATATAAAGTTTCTCGGACTCATTGACTTCTCCATCCCAGCCACCCACCCTCAAGAAGTTAATATTAACCACCTAACATCTCTTATGAAATCTCCTTTGCTCTCTCTACCAAAACTAGCAGTCCGTTTTCATCTGATTTTCTTTCCAGTTCAGAGCTGCTTTAGCTCAATTTTTCAGTTCCTGTTGGTTGTCATTAGGGAATCTCATCCTGACTAATAAATCTTCTGATTCCTCATATTAACCTTAAGCAAGGTAAAAGGAAGATTGGGCTAAAACTTCTGCAGCAAGACAAAAACAATAATGCCTCATCACAAGCAACAGTGAAAAGTTATCTTTTGTTATTGACTAGTGTAACACAGGAACAAAAAATAACACGTCATGTGAGCAAGGGTTACAATGTTAGACCGGAAGGGCGATCTTCCAATGTACTCCACGCTCATGCTATACAATGGGAAAGAAATTAGAATATACCTTCAAGTGAAGTTCAGGAATGAGGCACTTATACTAATGAAGTGCAAACATAAACAGAAATGAGTGCAAATGTAAACATGAAATCATACCTCTGAATGAAGTTCTCGCATTATCTCGTACATGTCTAGAAGCACAAATAATTTCTCTGGTGACCTCTTGCTTCTAGCAATTGCCTCACCAAAACTAAGCAGCACAGTTACACTGCTTGCAGTGACATCAGCGAAGCATTGATCCCTAAGAGAATCAAAGCCTTCGAATATTTGATCACATACT
This sequence comes from Corymbia calophylla, assembly GCA_014182845.1. Lineage (NCBI taxonomy): Eukaryota > Viridiplantae > Streptophyta > Magnoliopsida > Myrtales > Myrtaceae > Corymbia > Corymbia calophylla. The sequence goes on along the minus strand of CM024697.1, from coordinate 4,823,875 downwards.
TTTCGTTCTCCAGCAAAGAGCAGCTTGACCTACTCATGGATAAGAGAAACATCAGGAAGGATAACAAAAACAGAAACAAAAATGCAAAGATTAAATCGGTCCTCACAGCTATACGCATGAAATGAATCCAATTCCCAATCTTTGCCTCCAAAAGCTCCCATTGCATCCTCTGAACATCTTCTTTGCTAAGTTTCTCAACACCAAGTTTACGGAGGCTTTCTTCCAACACGGTTGAGCGAGTGTCTCTGGCAAAGGGTTTAAAGACGTGAATAGTATTGAAGGACAATGCAGTACCTTCTCAAGAAAGCAAGCAATTGAATTGAAGAAACTAGCAAGCAATGAAAGATACATTGAAGATGCCAATTGATGATGTGATCACACAAATCCATAATTTGGTGGACATGTACACGAATGTCCACAATGGACACATCTACCTTGCAACATGGTTTACATACTCCAATAACAAAAAAGAAATCTACCGACTTGTATGTTGTAAATATAGATACACAGCAATAATAACTCTGCATGCTATGCCCCACTGGACACTCTTGCAGAATAATTTTCTGCAATATGTTATACAGCTAACTCAGAGTACCCATTGTAAATATATATCTGCCACACAAAGTTAGACAAGGTGTCGAAAAACTTCAAGAAACAAACATATAAACTTGCCACCACATCCAAGAGAATAGACATATCATCCTACACAATACAAGCATCAAATCAAACCAAAGACAGTCAATCATCTAGACTAACTTGACAGCACCACTACAAGAAAATTTATCCAGCAAGGAAACAAGTAAGGCTTTTTACCGGTAATCCTTGACTAGCTGCTGTTGATGACCCGCATGAACCATTTGCAGGGCTAAATCATGCAGCAGGGGCAATATCCTTGGGGGTATAAGCGTTGGAGGAGTATAGACTGCATTTTCCAAGTTACCATTATGATGATCACTGTGCATGTGTGGAGGATTGTTACCACCAGAATCACCCTGGTGCCCAGGTGAACCAGTTGATGGTCGCAACGAGCTAGGCAGACACTCAAAAAGACGGTCCGGCTCAACAGGTTTGCTGTAATATCATGAAGAACTCATGTGAATATGGTATTTAGAAAGGGTCAATTCTTTACACAATGCAATTCATAGCAAAAATTCTAAAAACTCCTAAGTGACAAGGTCAATTATAAATCCAACAAAGCTGATATTTCCACCCATCAATGCAAGAACAAAAATTTTATACTGATCCTAAAAGCATAGATTGTGCACAAGATGGTGAAGCAATAAACAGCAGCTCATAAGTGGGTCAGATATAGGACAAGAAAACCACCTGCTCCTTTTGTAACAATTCATATTTCAAGACCATCACATCTAATGATAGCAGCAAAAGACATTGTAAATGAACAGGTGAAAATGATGTCCAAAGGACCCATCCATGCTTCTGGGATACAGTAGTCTAACAACAACCCAGCAAATGAAGAATAATCCATACAACCAGTCGTTACATAGTTTAGACTGGGGAAAGACGGCAAATACTTGAGTTGGATGAAGCTTCTTGATTAAAGAGGAAACAAATTTCACAGACAGATCCAGATGGCAAGGCAGAACACACGAACACAAAGGATATCTGAGCAACAAAGTAAGCATCAATAAAAATGCATATGGACCTGTAACTTGCTAAGAGCTGCTTGAACTCCTCTTCCAGCTTTGAGATAGCCTTAGCAAGCAGAGTATTTGCATTATTGAGCACCACATCAGTACTTTTAAAGCTTTTGTTACTGGTAAAAAATCGAAGGTTGTTTCTTAGTTGGTCGATTGCTGCCAGATAACTTTCAAGATCCTCATGTGGCCCTTTAAGAATTTTAGCCTCAGCCTGCCAGTACAATAATAGTGATACAAACAATAACAGATGAGACACAATCAGAAATCAACAAGAATAATATAACAGAAAACAAAGTACTTAAACCACATAAGAATTATCAGAAATAGCCAAACTAGAAAAATTGGCAACATTTTAGAAATCATTTGAACACATGCCGGATGAAGGTGCTTGATCTTTGTTTGAACCATTTCCTAACAAGAGAAGTACCAAAAGGAGCATAGCTACAGATAGGAAATGGGTAGCATCACTGGTTATGATGAAGGACAACAAGCCCCAGAACAAAAAATAAATCTTTAGGCTTCATGCCCAAAGCTTCCTAAGCATCACACCTAGGATTTCTTAAGCATCGCACTTAAGAGAAAAATTGCATCACTCAATCCCAAAGCCAATACTTCCAAAATTCAAATAATCATCAGCTATAATGAAAAGAAAGAACTACAACGATATTTATGGACTCTCTAAGTTCTACACCTTGTTGATATCGGAAACCTCTAAACGAATCAAATAATATGGAATAGGGAAACATCACATCCAACTTTAAAAAAAATTAATAAAATCATAATAAGAATCAAGTCCTGAAAGATATAAGACTGCTAATTTATCTATGAGAAGAATCCTAACCCCTTAGGACTCTTATTTGATTTGTGAAGTTCATCTTCACCAAAACTTGGAAGAAACGTAAATGTTTGAACAAAAATAATCTTGCATGATTTTGTTGGCTGCATCAGAAAAAATATTTGTAGACATTGAATGATGACATAAAATATTCAATGGAAATATGCTAAAGTGACTTGAACATTTTTCATTCAATGGTTGCATATATAAGCAGGAAGCAGAACAACTTCTCACCGAGTTGAGCTTGCTAAGCAACATTGAGCTTCCAAATGACAAGTCGTGCAGCATGAAAGTAGCTAAACTCTGTACAGCGGCTATCTAAGGTTCTAAATCTTACAAGTTGCAAAATAAGATCTTACTACTATTCTCACTAACAAAAATTTCCCTGAGCTGCACGAGCGCAGAAGAAATGAGTTGTTGCTAAACCAAATGAACCACTTCTCAACAGCAGATTATAACAACAGAAGTGAATTTACAAACAAATAAAGTCTTGATTAGTTACTGATACCAACCTGGCGGAAAATATCAAATTGCGACAGAACCACCTCTGCAGCCTTTAGGGTCTTGTCGATATTTTCATGAGCTTTCCTAATAGAATGTGTTCTGATCTGTAAAACCAGGTAAAGTAAAAGACTGCAGAAAATCAGCACCACCTTTGGGTAACCCCATTTTCATTTTAGGGTCAAGGCAAAGCATCGTCAAGGAAAGTGTCGCTTTGCTTTCGAGAAAATGAATGAGAGAGTGAGAGTTAAATCCTTCTACTACTCTGCAAGGTCAAAAATTTGTTTCTACCCGGTCAAAATATGTATGCCAGCAATTCATCAAGCATATTGAAAACCTCCCGTTTCCTCATCTTTCGGAAATTTCCTTGAACCAAGCCCGACACTAAGCTCAATTCACACAGGACAACCCTGATCTCATCCTAGCTTTTCCTTAGATCATCAAACAACCACTTCAGCGACCTAAATTACCAGTCCAAAGACAGCAATAACCCATCCGCAGATTACGGAGAGTTCACTTTCCACTACCCACGGCAATACTTGGGCGAATTTAAAGTGTAAAAAGAAGAGCTAGGCTCGATCTGAAATCCAACAGAAGTAAGAACGGAAACGGAATAAAAGGGGACCTGCGTAGGCCTCATGGCGGTCTCGAGAGCCGAGAGCCGGTGATCGAAGGACCCGAGGATCGAGACCATGTTGTCGGTGATCGTCTGGCTCTTCTGCAGCGACTCCCGCATGAGCGCCGCCCTCTCGGTCAGCGGATCGCCGCCGCCACCCCCCACCGCGACCCCCATCCTCCGGCGGCTCTGTCCACAGAGAGAGAGAGAGGGTTCGGATTGCTTAGGGAAAATGGTTTCGGTAGAGGAGATGGGCCAGAGACAGTTCGACAGGATCATGCGAGCAGCTAGCTGTTCCCCTGAAGTCTTTTGAATATTCGGTCGATGAAACTGAAAAACAAAATAGAAAAAGAAAAATCCACGAAAGGAGGAAACTTCCCGTGTTTTTTTTTTTTTGGTGGTTAACTTCCCCAGTTTATGCGCAAGCGTAACGGGGTGCTACAGCAGGATACGGGACGGCGGTCCACGTCAACTGACGACGCCTTTGATTAGTATTGACTACTAAATTCATAAATCATCAATCCTTCATTAAATTAATGTTCGCTATATTTATTCTAATTCCTGATTTTATGAGTATTTATAAAATTACAAATCTATTTCTCTCCATTACATACGTCGTTATTGATAAAACTCGACATGTTACAAATATTATGTTACAGCATAAATTGTTACTTTATTTCAATTGTCAATTTTATGGATTTTCACAATTGAGACGACGTAAGTGATAATTGTGATTTATGTTGATTTAAGAAAATAAAGCTGGCCCCTAGTCCTCAAACCTTTTATTATGCAAGGCCAAAGATGATTTGTTGGTTGCATATGCCGTGTGAGCACCACCCAAATTGTGGCCGCATGCAAGCATGGCCGGCCTGTTGATGGTTCGAACTTTCTCGCATGCCAACTTGAGCTCTTATTTTGTCACCAAAATTATAATATTTTTCCTTGAAAAACGTCCCAAAAAAAAACATCATTTCAGTTTTTGTCTTATTCGAGTGTAAATGATCTAGTCCAATGTTTTCCTTTAATATAACCATGCAAATCCGAGTAGATAGAAAGGAGCGATAAACTAGTAATTATTTATTTTTTTGGGAAAGAAAACGGCTTGCGTTTGCCCCGGTCAAAGGGCGCGCGCGTGGATTGGAGAGGGAATTTGAGTCCGGCCTTTGACCGGATCTCCGATACCCTTCACACGAAAGCTTGGGCCCCCCAAGGCCAACAAACTCAGAAAATTTTGGGTGGGGGCCCGTTCATTAGGCCCACTAAATGGGCCCGGTCACAGCAGATCGGCCCAGGACAAGAAATGGGCCGGCCCGACACAACCCCTTGTCCTCTGGGGCCGCGCCGGGCGCGACCATCATCATCTTCCTCCCTCGAAGGTTAAAACCCTACAACCCCACGCAGTAGCTCGGTCTCTGCATCAGCAATGGCGTCCCTCAGCAAACAGCCGCGACTCCGCATTCCCAGATCCCTCTTCTCCACCTCCACTCATACGCCGCCGCCGCCGCCGCAGCAGCAGCCGCCATTCCCTTCCTTCCGCGCCGCGAAGTCCGCCATACTCGCCGAATCGAACCCGGACAAGCTCGCCGAACTGTTCGAGCAGTCCTCTCGCTTCCCGACCTTCCGTCGCAACCGGCCCCTCTACCACCTCTCCTTCCAAAAGCTCGCCAAGGCTCGGCGATTCGACCTGGTCGACCGCCTCGTCCTCGGCCAGATCAGCCGGAGCGGCGATTCGCAGAGCTCGCTCAAGTCCGAGGGCTTCTGGATTCGCCTCATGATGATCTACTCGAACGCCGGGATGGTCGACGAAGCCATGCGGACCTTCGACCGCGTCCGCGAAGCGAAGTGCTGCGACGTCACCGAGAAATCGCTCTGCGCCGTTCTCAGCGTCCATCTGAACAACGGATTGATCGCGCGAGTCCACGAGTTGTTCGAGAAGCTGCCGCGCGAGCTCAAAGTGACGCCGACCGCCGTCGCGCACAACCTGGTCTTGAAGGCGTTCGTCAAGGAAGACAGCACCGACGCGGCCCGCGCCTGGATCGCGGAAATGGAGGAGAGGCATCAGGTGATTCCGAACATCGATTCTTACAACATCTTGCTTGGGGCTTATCTGAATCGCGGGGACTTGAGTGCCTTCGATCGGGTAGTGAAGGAGATCCTGGGGAAGGGCTTGGAGTGGAATGTGACCGCTTACAACCTTAGGATTGCGAGGCTGTGTAAGAACAAGGAATGCGCGAGAGCGAACAAGCTGTTGGCCGAGATGATCGCCAAAGGCCTGAAGCCGAACTCGGCCAGCTACAATGCGGTCATCGACGGGTTCGCGAGGCTGGGGGATTTCGAATCTGCTAAGAAGGTCTTGGATGGCATGGTCAAGGATGGGCATGTTGCTCCTTGTTCGTTCACCTATTATACGCTGCTCCGGGGAATGGTGAGGGAGGGCGAGTTCGATTCCGGGCTCGAGACGTGTAAGGAGATCGTCAGGAGAAGGTGGGTTCCTCCGTTCGAGGCGATGCAGGGCCTCGTCGACGGGTTGCTGAAGATGACGAAAGGCGAGGAAGCGATAGACATTGTGGAGAAGATGAAGAGGAGGCTTAAAGGGAAGTCCTTGGAGTCCTGGGGAAAGATTGAAGCTGCTCTTCCTCTTGTGAAAATTGTAGAGTCTTAATCGATGCTCGGGCATCTCAATTTTTCAGACTTGACCATCAGTTCGTGATTTCTTCTTTGGCACCGAAGCAATAAAAGGGAAATTTGCGTACCGTTAGTGGAATTCTTGAGTGAAATCGACCGTATAAAAGCTTTAGAGAATCCATGAGCATTGGGTTGTTTCTATGATTTTGGGCATGGGATGGTCTATATGCATGCCTTTGATGGGTAGCTGAGATGTAAGGGCCATTTCAACATTTGAACATTCCAACAAAGTGAAGACTCCGGTTGTTGTTGCTTAGTTGAACTGGTGTAGAATGGTGACTTTACCAATTGAACAAATGCTAATGTTGTTTTATGCGTTATCTACTTATATTCATTCCGCAACACGAAGGGCAATTTCTAGAGCGCTAAGCGAAACCAGTTGCTCGATCGACTGGCTAAAGGTAAAAAGTCGAGCGCTCCCATGGGATAGAAGCTTCGCGGGCAAATTCAAGGTTTTCATGAGGCTGATCTTGGGCTGCCATTCTAGCCCAAATACTTCCATTTGGGAGAGAACACTTTTCAGTGCAGAAAATTTCGAATTTGGGCTTTGGCGCTGCGAAAGAAATAAGTGTACTCTAAATCTAAGAATGTCAATAAATTTTCTTGTTCATTTATTTCATGAAAAATAAATAATTTAAAAACTATCACTTGAATTGCTTTTAGAAATAAATGAATGAAAAATAATTTCATTGTTCATAAAAATGTTTATAAATAAATTGATAATAAAAATATATTTTATCGATTAATTATTTTAAATCATGGTTAACGAAAATAAGAGTAAAAAGTTATTAAACGGATGGAAAATTAAATCATAAAATTAGTTTCTCATCAAACATGGGGAATAAGGAGCATTTAATGGAAGGTTTTCATAATTTCCATTGAATATTATATCACTTAATCAATTAACTGAGCACTTTCTTACTCGCCTATTAGATTTTTTTTCCTTTTAGTTGCACATAAATGTTCGTGTAAGGAAAAATTAAAATGCAAAGTGCAGATGATAAGGAGTTAACCAGTGAATGGTCGCCACCTCAGCTCCGCAGCTGCTATAAAACGGGCCCTCGACGCAGCCGCCGGGACTTCGTGTATGGCATCATCGTGCCGATGCTCGATTCTCCTGAATCGCCCGATCATCCGTCGTCGTCCCTCCAGAACTCGCGGATTCTCTCCCGCTTCAGTCTCGCTCCACCTTCTTCGCAAGCCCCGTGATCTCGGTACGCGGATCCGCTGTGATTCGAGTCCACCGTCTTCCTCGCCGCCGCCGCCGCCGTCGCCGTCGCCGTCCTCCATGGAAGCTCCTCCCGAAGGTTACAGGCCGAACGTCGGCATCTGCCTCGCCAATTCCTCCAAGAAGGTTTCGATCTTTCTCTCCCTTTCTCCATAGAGTCGGATGTAATTTCGTTCAGTGTCGATGTTGTTTCTGATGTTCGGTTTTTGGCAGATTTTCGCTGCTTCGAGGCTTGATATCCGTGACGCCTGGCAAATGCCGCAGGTAAATCGGTGACCTTGTGTATTTACGTTGCGCTACTAGTTAGCACTTGATGAGGTGGTTACTGATCACTTAAATGTGTATGAAGGTCGGCCTTTTAGACTGTCCCGGTTTGATTATAGCTAGCAATCGATGACATCTTCAGTGATCACTTGAATGCGTATGACGGTCGGCCTTTTAGGCTGTCCCGGTTTGATTTATAGCTCGTAGCAAGTGTATCTGTGATTAGAATTTGGATTCGTCCTGTCATTTGCTTATATAGACATTTCCTGACGAGGACTGAAGCTTGTGGATCTGGAGCTAACTATGTGTGGCTGTGTTATTTGCATTCAGAGACATTTATTGAAACCTTTTGTCAACATGAAATACAGTATGGATTGCTCATTTTTTTCCCCTCTTTTAACTAGGGTGGAATTGATGGTGGTGAAGATCCTAGACATGCAGCCATGAGGGAACTAAGAGAAGAGACGGGAGTCTCATCAGCTGAAATTCTGGCGGAGGTATCGTGGTTTATCTCATACAATTCCTTCTTGATTGATTGGTTTTTCTCTATGAAGAAGATTGAGTACTTTTACTCTGGTGAAATATGAAGATTCTGTCTTCACCATGGAGAGTTATTAGTCAGAAAGTTCTTAGTAGATCCTCCATTCTAGAGCATTACCACGATTGCACAGGGGAGTGGTCACTTGTCATCTAGAGTTCTGAGTATATATGCCTGATTTTTTTCTTTTTCTCATGAAGGATGTAATAGCTGTGAGCTTTCTCTTTTTATTTTTTATTTTTTTATTTTTGCTTTGCTAGACTTGGGATTCCCTAGATGATTCGTGTTCAGAATAACAATCTAAATTGTCTTAATATTGGGAAAGCCCGAACCCCCCCTTTCCCCTGAAGCTTTTGTGTTTCTTGATTTACCTCACTGTTTTGAGAATTATATATAATGCATGCTGTTGTATCTGATGTGATCTTTTCTGCATTGGTTCAGATATAATTGCTTTTATCGTCTTCTTCCACAGTAACTCTACTCTGTTGCCTGGACAAATGGTCATGGTTCTCATATTGTGAATCCTTGCAGGTTCCTTACTGGTTGACATATGACTTTCCTCCAGATGTTAGGGAAAAACTCAAAATCCAGTGGGGATCAGACTGGAAAGGCCAAGCACAGAAGTGGTAAGTGCACTCACTTTCAATTCCCTTACCGCAACCCCCTTCTTTCCTCCCCAGAAGACGCATAGAAGATGCTTCTTGTGGCACAATAGAGGAAGAGTGTAGAGGGCTCTAGCATTTGAGTTGGGGCTTTAGTGTTCAGTTAATGAAGTTGTTTCTACTGTAGTTAATGCAAATTGTATCTTTAATACATTAGAGAAGAGGTTAAGAATGATTTTTCACTGCATAGATAGGAAGATTATTAGTTAAGCCTGTAAAAGAGGATGGATGACATTGACTTTCCCAAATATAATCATCTTTTGCCAATCAAAGGTCTAAGTTGATCGTTTGCAATATATTTTAACTTGAGTTCTCGTATTTCAAATTAAGTATGAGTCCCAGATAGATAAGTATAATGATTGCAATTTCAGAAGACGCCATATTGTGCGCTTTCAGTCAAATAGCTTTCTTTTGCGAAATTTTTTGTCATGGTTATTATGAAGAGGTCCTGTCATGGCATTGGCATTCCCGAAGCTTCAGAGTCAACCAGTGGATCCATGTCATTCAGAGTCTACATCTTACCTTCCCTTGAAACAGCATTATGACACTTTAGGTCCAACTACAAGGATGCTATATTTTGTATCAGTTGATTTTCTTGCACTCGCATCTTGGAAGAATTAACGCAGAATCCTTCTCTCTTCGAATTGAATGCGTCTGAGATTGGCCTTTAGTCGTCTTATTATTGTCGAATGCCCCAACATGTTATGGGGAAAGATTGTATTGCACCTTTTCTGATTTTTAGCATTGGATTGAGTGCTGGTTTTCTCTCTCTTTTCACTCTCCCAAAAATTTATCAAGCTGGATACTTTGGGTTGCAGGTTTCTTATGAAATTTACGGGGAAAGATGAAGAAATCAATCTCTTGGGGGATGGCACCGAGAAACCTGAGTTTGGCGAGTGGTCATGGATGTCGCCTGACCAGATAATTGAACTTGTGGGTTCGCCTGACTTTTACGCTATTCTGGTTTATATCAGATATCAGTCTCCCTTAACAATGTTTATATGATTCCATCTCTCGTGCAGGCGGTGGATTTCAAGAAACCTATTTACAAGGAAGTTTTGAATGTATTCACACCGCATCTTCAATGATGTCCCACCTCACGACATCCTAGTCATGAGAGAGAAATTGAACAATAACCACCTCCGTTTGCATGAATACACGATACTCTCCTGTCAATGAGTATTTACGTATTCACATATCAGCTTTAATTTACAATTTTGTATCGGATCGAACACATTTATGAAAATCCGTTGGAAGGATGAGACAAGACAGCACGATTCATTTATCCTACTCTAGTTGCACCTTTGCCATTGCTTGTTCAAATGCGATCAGGCTTGCTCTCGTATTATAATAACCTAAGGTAGAGCTAACTAAACTCCATAATGAACTTTCACTGCAATCCTTCTGAATTGACTGATGTAGTATTTAACGATTAAATCCGCCACAAGCATTAGTGACAATTACCAACAATAGCACCAAGCAACACAGATTACAATACTTAGATGACCTTTCAACTTGTCATAATTCAGCCATGCACCATTGTCGATTGCCGCAACATGTTTTTGACCAGAAAAATAAAACCATGGTAATGACCATGCAAAGCAAATAATAACTTCTTTAAAGAGAATTCAACTCTCGACGAAATTAAGGAAGTTAGAGGTCCTGCCAAATTTATTTGAGTATGTACAAGCAGATACAAAGTTTGATCAGACCAGGACTTCGAATCACAGATACCACTGGTGAAGGATTCTCTACATTCTTGACCAAAATCTGCTCAAGCTTGCTTGAATTGATCCATGTGGTTCATCGGTTGGTAAATATACATCGTCATTGAACTGCGAAATTCAGTACATTTAGTCCATATCAGAATGCAAGCATTTGCACGCATTGATGATTACCAAAGCATGTCAAAGATCAACCAACATTCACATCCACAACATTTCGACAGAAGCTGAATAAAATCTAAACTGGATCCTGTTCATTGTCCTCAAGCACAAAAGTCTAGAACCTGTGAACTGTTTACTTTCTCCTCTTATGATTCACATGAACCGACACAGCACTAATTCTGAACCATACAAGTGCTTCTGATATTGATACTTTATGTACTTTCAAAAACTTGCAGATCTTGCAGCCTTAAGAAAATTTAGTAATTGGACAAACAAATTGCCAGCATCTTTGCAGCTCATGTGATATAGAAAAAGTTAGCACTCCCAAATTATCACTGTTATCTTCTCTTTAACCTATTGTCAACTGGTTAGGCCCCTTTTGTGATATATAATCAACTTCAAGTGGGAAAAGTTGAGTGAATCTACTCCTCATTACTTGAGAGGATCCATATACTGTGATCTCAAAAAAATCATTGTTTCACCAACTTCTCTCACAAGTAACTTTCCATCTATTTCTCATGGCTCAACACTGAAGACCTACAAAGTCAGGATTATAAGAAGAAGCTCATAGCTGCCTACTATCAACCATTTTCAGTAGGTTAACCATCCCAGTTGGCCATTACAAATCTTCTTCCTGTGGATGCTAAATATTAGATTCATTCACTAAGCTAATTTAACATTGCTAGAATTTTTTCTTTAACATTTTCATTATCCTTTTCAGCAAGAGTGCTTTTTTACAGTGGCATAATATTCATACCTTCACCATTGATGGATTATCCTTGGTCGATATGTTAACTGGTAAGAAATGGATATTTGGCATCTTCAATTGCACTGCTGATATGTCAGGAAATCTGAAAAGAAAAAAATCAGATTGTTTTTTTATCTTCATCATGTACCAAATAATAAAGAAGGAAAGCAGAACAACATCAAATCAATTGGAGAATTTCTTGGGGTGGGGAGGGAGGGAGAGAGGGAGGGAAACCTGGCTAGAACTGCCCTTGCCATTTGATAGAGAGTGCTTTGAACAGATGCACTGTAAACTCCCTCTTTTGGTGGGCCAAAGAAAGTATTTATCAAAACTTTTTTCACATCCATGTATCTCTCTTGGAAATAAAGATGATCATGGGGGATGCTGGAGAGAGTATCATAAGAATACCTGCCATCCACACTTATAGTAGTGACTTAGCTTATGACAAACAATTCACCCTAAGCCTTCTGAATCTCTAAATTTAAGGCCACGGGAAAGGGATGCAGTAAAATGCATATATTATTCATCTCTGCCTCTCACATTACTAGTAATAAAAAATCATACCTCCAAGATGCAGTCACTTCAGTGGCAAGCATTCTTTCTCGAGTTTCAGGAAGAGCTGTGTACTTATCCCTAATGAAACCTTCAAAACCTGACTGAGATAAAAATGAAGAGAGAGCAGCCATATCAGACTTATCCTATCAATGAAGAAAACGTTAGGTGCATGGGGTCAAGTGCAACCTTTGCACTCCCTGCCGTTAGATAACGAGGGTCCCCCATGGGGCCATCAAATCCAAGGACTGAGGAAGCATTGGGTGCATGGGGTCAAGTGCAACCTTTGCACTCCCTGCCGTTAGATAATGAGGGTCCCCCATGGGGCCATCAAATCCAAGGACTGAGGAAGCATTGGGTGCAATCCACGCTCTGCACCTAAAAACCTGTCCTATCAATGATGCATCTGCAGATTGCTGATGCCAAATGAGAGGGAAATTCCTGCCTGGACCAGAGCCTACTAGATTGGGTTCATCACAACCATCGATTTTGGGGAACCACAAGATCAAAGGGTGTGATGTATATGGTCCAGTAGACACAGGTCCCTGGAAGAATTCCCAACTAAGGTTTCAAAACTTCACTTTGCTTCCCGATGCATGCCAGATACTTTGAAAGTTCCCAAATCATCTGAATAGCTTCAGTAGAAATAGAATTCGATGCATTATATGCTAACAAAAACCAAAAATTTCAAGAATGATGCAAAATATGAACAAAAAATCAGATCCTCAAGTAGTGTCAAATTACTGTTTCACGTACAATATAGCGAACCTACACTGAATATACATCAAAATTGAATAATATTACAAAGCTTATGTCAAAAGCAATGGTGATTGAACAAAAAATATCAATGTGCCATCTATCCTTTTCATATGTTTCGAAGAGACAAGCTTTCAGATATGCTTTTTTCCATCAGTAGCTCGTAGGTGATACGAATCCAGACTTAAAAAAATAAATCGACACAATTCTAGGTGTTATTGGATAATTTGTACTCACTCCAATAAAAGTATAAGCACTAACAGGTTACAAAAGTACAAAAATACAACTTGACCAGCATTTCTGAAATGTGCCTAGAATGCAGGTGGAATAGCAGCAAGATAAATTTCAAAGAAAAGAATTTGAACATTACTGCGATTCACATGGCGTGCAAATGTTTGTTTTGGGAAGAAAAGATGCCAACTTCCCAAGTGATCCTACCATCTCTAAAGCCAAATCAGGTTACAGAATTTATGAAAGCTACCTAGAGCATAGACTAGCTTACCTTGGTTGTTTTCAGGACTGACAATCCTGCTATCCCCGAAGTCAATTTTACAACACCAGACTTTTTCACAGTTACTTCTGTTGTATGCTTCTCTGATCCAAGTTTAAATCCTTCAGTAAAGTAGAGTGAAGAAACATAAGTGTATAAGATGCTGACTTTTATGGAATCATCTCTTAATGATTGTGGGAACAGCTTTGATGCTATTTAATATGACTTCACTGGAGGATAAATTTAAAATTACAAGTCAGGCACTTGTCATAATCACACAGTGACAGTTTAGACTAAAGAGCAAAACACAGGGCAGAACACTGTCTTTTAGTTGCCCATGTAAATTTGATCAAAAGTCGAATTGAACAGCCTTAATTTGCCCAGCACGTGCCAGGAAGGACATAGAGACTACAACCATAACTTGGGGGAAATTAACCAGCCCCATTTTTTTTTTCTCAAAGAAGCACCCTTTAGAACGAGAGTTTACATTTGAAAAAAAATAAAACCATGAACCCATATCAGCCCATGATTGGTGATGCATCTGGTACTACTGCCAAAACAATAAACTAAGACTCTCCACTCAGCATCTAAACCTATTGGTCTTTAGTCCATGATAGTATGTCTTTATGTCCTAGTTTTTCTTTAGCAGTCAACTGCCGCCATCTGTCAAGGACATAAATCTCCACACACTCTGAAACCATCAATTGCCCCTTCCGATACAGGGATGTCTCAAAATTGATCTCACATTACTCAAAGTCAAGCCATTAAATCCTAAATCTATTACAGATATTCAAAGAAGGTCAATATCCTGAAAGGTTTTTATTCCCCCAAAGGGGGTTCTGAAACACAGAATCGCAGATAAAGAGGTTCTTATGAGAGCATTTCTCCAGCATTACCTGGAATAATATTGTCCTAAAAGCAGAAAATAATTCAAGTCATATGTATAACAAGTCAGGAAACTCTATCAGCACATTTCTGTACAGAAAGAACAACAGTACGGGAAACTAAAAACAGAAACTTAGCCATTATCAGGCTTTTTATCTAGGCAATACCAAACAACACTCTCCATTGCTAAAGATGAAAAGGCCTACCATGTTCATGAGGTTGTCCATCCACATATACTCGTTCCCATGGCTTCTCCACAATTTTGACTACAGCAGCTGTTACCTAGAGTCAGAAATAAATGTAACGACATCAGTGCTACTAATAGAGTATCTAACACCAAGTGCTATGAGCTTAATCTGATTGTTTGTGCAGACCACTTGAAACAAGTAGAACCACAAACTGTCTCATGAAGCATAGTCAATTACACAAGAATTGTTCAAGGAGCTGATAATTGCTTCTCTTAGTCATTCACAGGATAGTGATCCTATTTAGATCAAGATAATGTGTCATAACTTTAGGTGCCACCATGGTCCCTCAAATTTGCCCAGCTATTGACGGCATGCTTATGATTAATGGTTGGCTTTGATCAATTAAAAATTGTACAGACTATAAGCCTAACAAGTTACCTCCCTCCCTCCCTCCCTCCCTCCCTCCCCCTCTAATACATGTATGTACATTTGCCACAGATGGTCGTCGATGTGCATTTTATGTGCGGGCAAAGAGAGAAACAACCAAGATGACACCCACAAGCAGCAACTTCTGAAATCACAAACTACCCTGCCATCGCATCAGATGAGACAGCATCCCAAGTTCTAGAAAGGCTGACATGCATCCACTTCCAAACGCACTTTTTATATATCCTCTTTCCCATTTTGATGCCTTATATGATAGACATATGATGCACAGGCTAACCAACAATGTTGTTGTCTTCTAGGGCAGAAAACATGACTATGTAAACTCTGTATTTCCTATCAACAGATTATCTAATATTTAGTCTCAAGCAATACATCAGAGCTATTAATAACCACTCCCTGAGTTTCTTTTTTACTTTTTTGCCCATGATTAGTCACGAGTTTGTGTCACAGCTCTCATCTATAACAAGATCTCCAACTACAATGAATCCAAATGGTGAAACACAAGGACTCCTGTTTATATTCTTGGATCTTTAGCTGTAACAATGGCAAGATGCAGCAACCTCTTTCCAGCAACAAAGTAAAATCCATTACAGAAACAACTGAATTGTCTTCTCTCCCAGAATAAGGTAAGTGCTAACCTCTTTATAGTAAGACGCGAAATGCTTTCCAAGCAAAATCGCAAATTGCTCCACGGATAGTTGCTCCGAACATTCCTTTGCTTTCACGTACACCTAAATCAAAGCTCCAACCTCGTCAGACCAGATTAGAATCATGCCATCACAACAACCCTAGCCGGAGCAAACAAGCAAGCTACGCAACCCGCAACACTAAAAGCACAGGACGATCGAACGAACACACCCGTCAACGTCACAGACGCGACCAAAGCAGAGAGACGATTCACACGTCAACCCCCACGGCCAGCTCAAACAGGCGAAAATCGGAAGAGGGTGGCGGAAGAGAGATTAGGTACCGTGTTCTTCATGGTGTCGGTGGCGACGATGCCGGAGTTGTCGTCGCGGGTGTACGCGTCGACGCAATCGGAGAAGAGGCTGATGTTGACTTCCCACTCGACCATGGAGTTGCGGCCGTCGGGGGTCCTCCAGACCCTGGCCACCCGCACCCTGTCCTTGCCGTGCCTCTGCTCGAAGTTGAATCCTTCCAAGTCGCCAGCCATCTTCGCCGCCGCCGATGATGATGATGATCGATCCGCCGGAAGCTCGCGGGTCGCCGTGAGAAGGGGGGAAAGGTTGGATTCGAGAGGGGATCGGGAGGTGCGAAGTGATCGAAGGGAAGATCCGGGAGGGGATTTTATAGAGAGATTTGCTGAGGAGCGAGAGAAGGCGAGCGCTGCTGGGGACTTCCTGTGGTTTACTGAGCTGGATGATGACGAGGATGATGATGACGAGGATCCATTCCATTTCTAGACATACCCCTTGCACTTGCCCGCATTGGGATTCCAAATTCCACGCTCCCTGGAGGCGCGTGCGTCGAGGAGATCTCGGAGCACCCGAGCTTCCGCGGCCCCGGAAAATGAAAAATGAAAATAGAGATGGTAATTGGACAGAGCCTAATGAAATTAGTTTCCCCCAAAAAAATGAAATGAATTAGTTTTAATTTTTATTTATTTATTTATTTATTTATATTCCTACTCTAACTTTCACTCTCACTACCTCTTTGTAGAGCATGGGAATCGAAACGCATACCCAAAAATGAATCGTCTCCAATTAACCCCCGAATAGATAGGGATTCGAACCCTATTTTCCGTTTCCCATGTGAAAAGAATAATCATTGGAATAAAATTTAGTAATTAATTAATTTTAATTTGGGTCGCGTTATTTCCGCCCTCTTATTGACTCTCGTCACTCTCTATCACATTGAATTGATTATATTACTCATTGTGGTTCCACTCTCGATTTAAGGTAATTTCTTACAATGTTTCTTCTTCTTTCTTCTTTTTTTTGTTTCAATTCTATTAAAAGACAAAATTACCCACATCCCTTTAAAATAAATTTTTTTTACTCATGATCGTAAATTTTTCCACATGCATTACTTAATTTTATTTCCCTTAGATAATACTCATGATCATGAATTTTCAATACAAATTTATGAGAACTTATTCAAAAGATTGAATATGGTGAGTAATGACTTATACACAATTTGCTCATCTTTCATTTTATTGTTTTTTATGGTACATTCATTATGAAAGATAATATTGAAAAAACCCAAATTGCTTAAATGTATCTATTGATAATGAAATTATGAATGGAGAATAACAATCAATCATGTCAACATGTTCATTTGGAGCTTCCCATGCTAAACATTGAAAATTATTACTTGATATATACGTGTTATGAGTGAATAATGACTCTTTTATTGATGTAGTTGACAACTTTTATTATCTAATTAAGGGAAAATATATATATTTTTTAGAGAATAACTTTTTTTTTAGGAGAGCTAAGTAGCTGAACGAACAATGTCTTTTGTTAAGTTGTATATGTTGAAATAATAGTTATTTCTTTTTCTGCACTTTTAGTTGATTTGTTTCTCACTTGTCCTAATCTTTAGGAGTTAGTGAAGTGATTGATGTGGTGGTTATCGGTCCTATTTTGGTGGGATTTCTTTTATGTATTTACTTATTTAAAATACTTTAAAGTGATGAATGAAGACAAGATTCAGCCATGTCTCTCCTCTCCTTTAGATATTTCACACCAGATTTATTGTTCTCAACTTGCAGTGGATAATTTTCTCTTCATTGATGATTCTATGAAAATTTTTGATCCATTTAGAATTGACAACAAAAATATATTTGCAAATGGTTGTAATGGGTTGTTTTATAATATCATTACAATTGCCATAATTTCTTATCAAGAGCTCATTATACCATGTAATCAAGGTAAAAACAGTATTCTATATAATAATGTTTAGGGAGCATTTTCTTTTGCCTTTGCATTTTAATAATGGATGTTTAGAATTTTATTATGTACTTTCTTATGTCATATTTTTAATTTTTTAAAGTACCTTTTAAAAATCATGCAATGATGGCATAAAAATAAATAAAAATTGGACTAGTAGATTCACTAAATAAAATGAAAGTTGAGCAGTTAAAATAGGCAGACTGTAACATAAATTTTTTTTATAATCGAACGAAATTTATACTAAAATTGGTATATGGACATTTTCACTCTTACTTGAGCTTAGGCTATTTTTTAAAGAAAAATTACTTATTATAAAAAAAAGAAGAAGAGAAATATACAACTCACTGACATAATTCTATTGGATAAACTATTCTTTTGGAAAAGAGTGACACCCCAAATGGCGAAAGAAAAGGAGAAAACAAAAAAGAGAAAGGAATGCAAGAAATAATCTTAAATCAATAATGGGCTCCACATTTAACCTTAACAAATGTTGTTTAAGAGGAGTATAGGTAGTTTTGTTTCTAGCAAAATTGAAACAAAAGAGAAAGAAAATTAAAGATAAGAAATCACCTTGAATCAATAATGGGACCAACAAGGGAAAATGCAATCAATTTAATATGATACAAGAGAGGAGGTAGAAATAATGCAAGCCTTAATTCATCACTAAAAATTGTCTATTACCTTAAAAAAAAAACATATGATAGTCTTTGGGATAGATTCGACCAAATCCATCTAGCTTACCTTCAAGCTCGCGCGAAATTAGTAAGCTTGGACAGATTCAACACACCACTCAATTCGTGATGGAATCTATCCATGTCTAAAATAGAGTTTGTGATCTTTGATTTTCATCTTTTTTTTTTTTTTCGTTGTTGTTTTGACGATCTTCCCAAATGTAAATACACAACAAGATAATGAAAATATAATTCTCCTAAAGATAAATTTCGGAGCCGAGTCGATGTCAAACCAAAAATCTTCCCTTTAAAGGTAAGAGATCGTAATTAAAATTTAAAATCCCTTTTACCAAAACAATTTATTTGTTTCGAGACTTAGGGACATGGAGGAAAAAGGAAAAAAAAAAGAAATAGTAATTTCAAAAAAGAAAAGAAGGAGAGGAAAATGTTTAGATTAAGGCCACTGGTTTACACGCGCTAAGAAGAGCAGTGGGCAGGTCGTCCGGTAGAGGATAAGAATGTGAAACGCACTGACCCGGATTAATAGTAATATAACCGGCCCACAGAGAATAAGATCCGGGTTGGGACAAACCGGATCCTCCATCACTGTGTGCTGTCAGAAAACATTCTCCCTGGTAGATGACCGAGAAAATATCGAGAAAATATTATTAGGTGCAGCCAGCATGGCAAACGGGAAGAGCCTTCGGAGATTGACACGTGTCCCGCGGGCCCATTTCGTCAGTCCAGGCCTCTGACCCTCTCTCTTCTCTCTCCCTGTTAACGCCGTTCCGTTTACAAAGCGAAAAAAATTTCGCTCCATCCCCATTCAAAACTGTTTCGCGTTCTCTCTCCTCTGCCTCCGCGCTTAATCAATCTGTTCCCTCTCTCTCTCTGAATCTGCTAGCGAGCCACCACGCCTTCGCCTCCGCCGCTGTCGCCTCCCCGAGCCACCGTGCCGACGTGATCTGCCGGGGGACCACGACGCCGACATGCCCCCGCCGTTGCCTCTCGCAGCCGCCGCGCCGACGCGTTTTGCCCTCACACTTCGCAACCTCTGCTTTCCCGACGCCGCCTCCGCCTCCCGCTGTCACCTCTCGAAGTCCCGCCTACGCCGTCGTCTCCCGAAGCCCTGTATACGCCGTCGCCGTCGCCGTCGCTCTTCAGAGTTCGACCTTCCGATCTCTCCCTGCACGTTCTCTGTGAAGTTAGAGGTAAATTTTCACGTCCTCTTCCCCTTTATCGTTCAGATTTCGCTTCGAGTTCTTGAGATAGTTGTTGCGATTAGGACGTGGGATCGTGTTACATTATGGGTCTGGTGATACTTGCCCCTCGGAAGGATTGCTGAGAGAAAGAGTGAATTTTGGTCAGAAGTGGATGAAGCGAAGCTGCTTTTCTCCAGTTGGCTCATGGCCATTCCAAAAATAAAAGGGCACCCAAGTAAGAGGTAAATTTTCGTTTCCATTAGAGACCTATTGCAAGCCCGGCGGCAAGAGGGAGGGCGAGGATTGAGATTTGAAGCCAACCCACCTCTTTCTTTTCTGCGGTTTCCATTGAGGTTGATAGGTGCTCCCTGCCGCGAGCGCATGACAGGGGCCTCTGGTTCCGAACTGATGTACATCCGCTTATAATGTATGGGAAAAAGTCGGATGTTCTTTTCATCTCGAGAGCGATATGAATTCAATTAAATTTGGGTCTTTGTTGTCCTCTGGGAATGATAATGGTTTATTTAGTTTGTCGGGTATGAAACTGCGATGGGTGATGCTAGTTTGATGGGGCTGTGGCTTTTCTGGGTTGCTCTTCAGTTTTTCTGTCTGCTGGTGGATTTGCTTTTCAGTAGCGATTTAGCAATGATATGATAAGACATCCGCTGCAAACTATTTATAGCTTGGACATTGTTCCTCTGTTAAACCATTGATAGCACATCCTCTGGTGGACTTTGACCTACATGAGTTCGGATGATTTATTGTATTATGGAATAAGAATCCGATCATCACGTTTCGGCATTCTTACATGACATAGACACTGTTAAATCACTTGGCAGAAGAAAAGAAAGACACTGTTCCAGTCATGTTCACAGTTCATGTCTTTCTTGTTTAAAATTGCTGTGAGAGAACATGTCTTTCATGAAACGTTCTTGTTGAGATTCTTTATGATTACCGTTGAGATGGCGAATTGGAGACTCAAGGAACAATCTATTTTATTTGTCTTTCTTGGGACTTCCTTGACAGGGTTCAACATCTGCGACGAAATGAAGGTGCTGGCAATATCTATGGTGAATCTACTGTCTTTGGCTAAAGATGGAAGGAGTTACCTAGTAGAAAATAATGATATCAATTGCAGGATCAATGAGCTTAGCTCAACGGAGGGAGGATAATGCCATAGTCTCCCGTAAAGCCTATAGCAGTGGGCATATACCCTTTAAGGGGTCCTACTTTGCATGCCATATTTCAGCTACGGTGGTAAACAGCATCCTCCCTGCCTTTATCTTATGCTCAATGATTACTGCAAGCTGATGATTTACTTTGCTTGAATTTCACCTTAATTGTTTTGCTCATACACCCTCACTGCATTAGGCTCTTACAATGATGTTGTTCTGTGTCTTCGCTACATTTAATCACAGTAACTAAGTGAATGCAGCTGAACTATGTCATGTATCCAAGAATACTTTGTTAACCACAAAAGGCTCACACTTTGCCTGAAAATACTTGACTCTGTAGAAAATTTCCTAAAGCCAAAGATCTTTACCTTTTCAAGGGTAAATCAATTTCTCTGAATTTTTGAGTTCATTATTTTAGATGCTGATTTTGTCATGAATTTGCTCATTGTAGGCACATCCACAAAATATTGGATTGTTTGTTGGAGATCGACATCATGGCTATGACAGACAGAAGAAATCCCTGAGTCCTCCATTTGTCAGGGCTTTGGGCTCCTTATGACTTCTAGAACTTCTGATAGTATTTTCTAATTTGGAAGCAAAGCTTATGTTCTCCATTTGATCATTACTGTCACTGGTAATCATGTCTGAAAGACCATTCAATTGGCAAGTCGATCCAAGAAGTCCATGTTCAGGCAAAGACCATTCAGTGCCAATTCAACTTCCATTTCTGGTTGATTTATTTCAGAAATGTTGTGTTCCCGCCGTTTCTTGAATCATGAATTACAGGAAGGAAAGATTAATAAAATGTTCCATTATATTTATTTTCATTTGGTGGAAGCCCTTTGACTAAAGAGCCCTCTTACAGGAAAGAAAAATTAAGAAATGTGAAGATGTCGTTCTTGTAAGGAATGAGATTTAGTGACCATTTCTTGACATTTCATGGAGAAAAACAGATAAACATGAAGAGTTTTCATGACCTGTTGCAGTCAACTCCCTGAAGCAGGGTATGCTTAACCCCGAGAGCACTTCAGTTCATCCTCAATGCTCTTAGTGATTGATTTAGTGTTCGTTGAATTAGTTTAGCAGCAGGAAAATGGTATGATGATGTTACTGCGCTGTTCCAAATCAAGAATGATGGCGACCAAGCGCTATTTTGATCTTTCCTATTTTGATCTTTCCCATGTGATGTCTTTGCCCTGTGGTGGTGCCACATCATTTTGCTTGACCAAGCCACGTAGGATTGTGCTGATTTTTTTAAAATATATCAAGTAAGATAAAATAATTTAATTATAAATGCCACGTAATTAATTTAATCGAAATTTTTCTCCGAAAGTACTTAAATGATAGTTTTTTCTTCCAATTTCGCACTTAAGTAGGCTGACGAAAACTTTTGACATTAAAGTGAGCGTCATATATAATTTTCGGTCCTTCTAATGTCCTTCTGTGTCTTTATTAAGGAATAGCCCACTAATAAATTTTACCGTATGAAGTGGCGGCTTAAATATCAGAAACGAAGTACAATGCCGAAAGAAAGTAAGAAAATTACGAACTCTTCATTAGAGTTGCTTATTCGATTATTACATGAAAATGTGAAGATATTGACGATGTGCCAAACTCTGCTATCTCCTCAAAGTCTCTGAGTTGAAAATCAGGACCCATCCGAAGATTTCCTCCTTCACAGGCTGCTCCCATCAAAGAAAGGAAAGATGAGAGTACATCCAAGCATCAAATTGATCGGTTATCATACAAAGAATACAGCCCTTACACATCATGAATTGAAGGTCTCCCATAGAGGTGTCAATATAAGTCAGAAATCCATATTATAATCCACTTTTAGTTAAATGGGTCAAATATGGGTCAAATAAAAGTTAAATATGGGTTGACTGAGTTTTTAGGTAGACCCATCATCTCTCTCCTTCTACTCCTCATCTATGCCCTCCGTTGCCAATCCGATGAGGTTCACTCAACAATAATTAAAAAATCGATTTTTTTTTAAAATTATTTTCCTCAAACTATTTCAATTTAGAGGTATCCACATTTTTTTATTTAATAATTTTTTATTATTTAATTTACTTTATAAATTTGATGTGAAATTTTTATTCAAATAATTTATATGTGAAAAAGTTTAAAGTTGACTAAATAAGTGAGAATATATTTTCTTAAATTAAGTTAAATATTAATATGTGTTGGTAATATGGGTCGAGTATGGGTCATCAAATTTACATTGCATGAAAATGGGTCAAAACGGGTTAAATGGGTCGATGTGGGTCGAACCATTTTCAACCCGATCCAAACCCAACCCGACCCACCCATTTGACACCCCTAGTCTTCCATAACTAAAAGAATGGAACAAGCATCAAATCACAGCGCAAAACTTAAAAGACACAACGAGCTAAAACATGTTTGCATTTGCAAATGTACGGATTTTTATGGAAAAGCCGCATTTCACTAGTGGTGACATGGCTCTCATATAGGATTCTCTAGAAAATGCTCGATAGCAGGGATAATCGGTTTCCAATCCGATCCGGTTCCAAAATAGAATCAGGAATTGGACCGGGAGGACCGGTCACATATTCCTAAAACGAGGCCGGACTGGCAGATCTTGGAACTGGGGATCGGACCAATTGATCTGTCTGGTTTGGTCTGGTCCAATGGAACAGTCTCTATTTGACTTTTGCAACCAATCACAAATATGAAAAAAGAAATGCTTGACAAAACCCCTCCCTCGCCCCTCTTTCTCTCTTTAAAGAGAAACCAAACCATCAAGCATCATGTAATACAACAAAAAGGAGTCGCATGTCAAGAGAATTACACCTTGCCAGAGATGAGAGGGAGAGAGTTGACGCAAGAGGGAGGGATTCAATAATTGAGGGAAATTGTGAAAGTTAAAGTTTATAAAGAAATTAAAAAATATAAAAATATATATAGTTGGTTTGATTGGCTCAGTCGGTTCGATTCCCAACCTAAAATTGGGAATCGAACCGACTAGCCACCGGTTGGGAACTGGACCACCACCCATAGGAACCACCCAAAACTAGCTCGGTTTGGATGGTTCCCATTCCACAACCCTGCTCGGTAGCGGATGAGGTACATACAATCACGAGTCTCATTTCGTTCCATGGAGTTTGCCAAAGAACAACTTTCATGCAGACAAATCTTGAATTACATGAATTGTTTTTTTTTCTTTAATGGAGTGAATTTCAGAGTCAGATCATTCCATACGTGCACAAAGGAGGCGATGCCCAAAAAGGTTAATTCTGCGCAGGCAAATCACAGGATGCTGTATTGTATCGTATAGAGAAGAAAACTTGCGTGGCTAGGTAAAAGGAATGGAAGCAATCAAGATGTTACCATATAGAGATGGAAAGAGAGGCCTCACCTGTTGCAATCGATCTTAGGGTCAGTTGGGAGGTTGATGTCATTTCCGCAATCGGTAATGACCCTTTGGGTCAAGTCAGCCTTGAACCCTGCAGAAGGCGCGGCCTCCCTGTAACACTTGCAGAAAACCTTGAGCCCGTCGCTGTTGTATGACACGATGTTCCCGAAGCCGTTCACGTACGAGCAGCACTCCTGGTTCGGCGGGAATGGAGCTGCGCCCTTAGCATACGGTCCGCAAAAAGGTGTTAAAAATAGGAGGACTTCCGCGCACGTTGTCGCCGAGCTCACTGGGTTCGAACTCACGAACATGAAGAACAAGAAGAAGAGGACTTTGGGAGCCAACTCGCGATCCGACGATGTTTTGATTCCCATTCTTTTTCTCTCTGTTTTTCTCTTGGGGGGTTCTGTTGGTTCTGGAGTTCGGGTTGAAGGAAAGGGCAACGTTGTTAGCTCTATTTATAGGGAAACGTTGGAAGGAAAGTTGAACAACTATTGCCAAATGGACTAATCCGTATCGAGAGGATTTGGTTACTACTTCCTACGGCATAGGAATCGATCTTCCTTCCTTATTTTGGGTTTTGTGTTTTCAACTTGGGCAGTATTTGATTGTTTTGATTTCTAACCATAATAAAATTGTATAGGATAAGAGTTAAGATTCAAGGATTTGGTTACCACTTCCTATGGCATAGGAATTGATGTTCCCTCCTTGTTTCGGGTTCTGTGTTTCCATAATTTGTGAATCGACTTGGGCATCATTTGATTGTTTTGATTTCTAACCATAATAAAATTGTATAGAATAAGAGTTAAGATTTAAGGATTTGGTTATATCCTATCTTTATTACATGTAGAATTTCATCGTAGAAAATTACATACATGACAAAGTATTTAGATTTGCCATAATAGCTACCCTTCTCACATGGAAAGAGTAAAATGGGAATTCGAATCCTCACATTTTTAGGGAGTTGGGGTGGGGAATATTTAATTTCAGGTATGGATTCTGACTTCCATGCTCCGTAAGGAGGTAAAGTAAAAGTCCTGAAAGTTAAAATAGGAGTAAAGTCATATCGTTAAAAAAAAATTTTACACAAGCAATAGAAGTTAAGGGAATAAAATATACTAAACCATTTTCCAAATTAACATGCGGAGAACTGATGACAAAATTGCTCATCATGAACAAGACCAAAAACAAAATTGCATAAGCAATAATAGAAGTCAGGGGAATAGAATGTACTGAACCATTTTCCAAATTAACTCCCGGAGAAATGATGACGAAACTTTACCACTAAATCATCTAATTTAAGCTTGTTCATCACAAACAAGTGATAGATACATCTGAAAATTACATATTGTTGAAAGATCTTTAATTTTCCTATAAAATTTGACAATAAAGATTATTTAAAATCTTAGAAAAAATATTTGGAATGGATTGTTAGTGTTTGACTTTGAGACTCCATTTGTTTCGAAAAAAGAAAAAAACTTTACCACTAAATCATCTATTTTAAGCTTGCTCATTACAAGTGAACATGTTGTCTATCTTGGATTTTTTTATGTCGCTTTAAGTGAGGAATACATTCGAAAATTACAGTATTATCGGAAGATCTTTAATTTTCTTGTAAAACTTGATAATAAGGAGTATGTAAAATCTTAGAAAAAAAATATTTGGAATTGATTGTTACTGTTTAGCTTTGAAAATCCGTTTGTTTTGCTAAAAAAATGAATGATTTAAAAACCATTTTTCTAAAAAGCGATCACTTTCATTCATTTGTAAAAATGAATGAACGAAAAATATTTTCATTATTTATGATAATATTAGACATGAATTATCGTAAAAAATGAATAAAAATTAGTTGACTAATTATTTCAAGTGATAGATGCAATATTTTTCGGGAAAATATTATCAAATTATTTATTTTCCACGAAACGAAAACACCCTAAAAATAAGTTCGACGATATAAGTCGCGCGCGTGTATGTACGTACGTACTAAAAGCATGAAGCAGTCGATGCTCTGATTCTACGCGGCATTCTTGTCCGCCTCGAAGTTATGCGCTTCCCTTGATTCCTTGATTTGCCAGTTGCCACGCACGAATATAGGCACGACCATCGTCGTCGAGCCGGGTCTTCTTCGGTTTTCCGCCGGCAGCCAGTTCGTGCAGGGAACTGCAATGGCGAGCTCAGCCACGGAGGAGTCGCCGGGAAGGCGCGAGAGTGATCGGTGGCGG
This sequence comes from Corymbia calophylla, assembly GCA_014182845.1. NCBI lineage: Eukaryota > Viridiplantae > Streptophyta > Magnoliopsida > Myrtales > Myrtaceae > Corymbia > Corymbia calophylla. Next base: position 4,797,375 of record CM024697.1, on the reverse strand, counting down.
CGTCGGGGGTTCCCTCGTTGCCAAATCCCTCCAGTCCTTCGCCGACGTCATTCTCATCGACCCGTAAGCCACGTTTTTTCTTGAAAAAGGACTCATTTTATCGTCTGTCGGAGCTGACTTCGTGCGAATGGATCCAGTTCCTCTGTATTTTCAACTGGGTCTCTTTTGGTTTATGCTTTTGTTGGCTTAATTCCCAAAAAATCTCACTTTTGTGGATGAAGATACGATCTTTCTACGAGTCCTGTAGGATAGGGCATTCGCTTTGCAGCTCTCAAGCATGTTCAAATTGAGGCCGGTGGTTTACACGCGCTAAGAAGAGCAATGGGCAGGTCGTCCGGTAGAGGATAAGAATGTGAAACGGATTGACCCGGATTAATAGTAATATAACCGGCCCACAGAGAATAAGATCTGGGTTGGGACAAACTGGATCCTCCATCACTGTGTGCTATGAGAAAACATTCTCCCTGGTAGATGACCAGGTCGGCGGATGTCGTGACGCGTACTAACCACTGAATATTTTCTCGTCGTGGAGCAAGTCGGGGGCCCCACAGCATAAGCAGACCGTGCCCGCCCAATCTCGGTAACTTATCGGGCCATGCCTTGGCATGGTTGGCCCGCGGCTTAAGCATTATCAATAGACCGCATGGGTCGGCAACAAAGGATCATCAATAAAAATCGCATCTTTCTGCAAAAACACAATCTTTACTTGATCTCACTCTTATCCTTTTGCCGAAGCAGAGGGTCGACCGCAACACGGTAGAGGCGAGGCAAGAGTGAGGCCAGCGGCGTGAGAGTTAGAGCTGAGTGAATGACGAGAAAGAGCTTGTAGGTTTGAATGATGGCGACCAAGCGCTATTTTGATCTTTCCCATGTGATGTCTTTGCCCAGTGGTGGTGCCACATCATTTTGCTTGACCAAGCCACAAAGGATTGTGCTGATTTTTTAAAAATATATCAAGACAAAATAATTTAATTATAAATGTTACGTAATTAAGGCCGAAAGTATTTAAATGATAGTTTTTTCTTCCAATTTCGCACTTAACTGATGAAAACTTTTGATATTAAAATGAGCGCCATATATAATTTTCAGTCCTTATAATGTCCTTCTTCAGTGTCTTTATTAAGGAGTAGCCCACTAATAAATTTTACTATATGAAGTGGCGGCTTAAATATCAGAAACGAAGTAAAATGCCGGAAGAAAGTAAGAAAATGAACAACTCTTCATTAGCATTGCTTATTCGATTATTACATGAAAATGTGAAGATACTGACGATGTGCCAAACTCTGCTGTATCCGAAGATTTCCTCCTTCACAGGCTACTCCAATCAAAAATGAAAGATGAGAGTACATCCAAGCATCAAATTGATCGGTTATCATACAAAGAATACAGCGCTTACACATCATGAATTGAAGGTCTTCCATAACTAAAAGAATGGAACAAGCATCAAATCACAGCTGCAAAACTTAAAAGACACAACGAGCTAAAACATGTTTGCATTTGCAAATGTACGGCTTTTATGGAAAAGCTGCATTTCACTAGTGGTGGCATTGCTCTCACATAGGATTCTCTAGAAAATGCTTAGCAAGGGTAATTCCGATCCGGTTCCAAAATGGAATCAGGAATTGGACGGGAGGACCGGTCACATATTCCTAGGACAAGGCCGGATTGGCCGGTCTTGGAATCGGGGATCGAACCAACTTATCTGTCCGATCTGGTCCAATGGAACCGGTCTCTATTTGACTTTTGCAACCAATCACAAATATGCAAAAAAAAAAAAATTCTTGACAAAACCCCTCCCTCGCCCCTCTTTCTCTCTTTTGAAGACAAACCAAACCATCAAGCATCATGTAATACAACAAAAAGAGTCGCATGTCAAGAGAAATCGAGCCAAATGCGAAATGAATCAAGAGAATTACACCTTGCCAGAGGTGAGAGGGAGAGAGTTGACGCAAGAGGGAGGGATTCAATAATTGAGGGAAATTGTGAAAGTTAAAGTTTATAAAAAAATTAAAAAATATAAAAATATATATTTGGTCTAATCCGGCTCAGTCGGTTCGATTCCCAACCTAAAACTGGGAATCAAACTAACCGGCCACCAGTTGGGAACTGGACCACCGCCCATAGGAACTACCCAAAACCGGCTTGGTTTGGATGATTCCCATTGCACAACCCTACTCGGCAGCGGATGAGGTACAAACAATCATGAGTCTCATTTCGTTCCATGGAGTTTGCCGAAGAACAACTTTTGTGCAACAAATCTTGAATTACATGAATTGTTTTTTTTTTCTTTAATGGAGTGATTTCAGAGTCAAATCATTCCATATGTGCACAAAGGAGGCGATGCCCAAAAGGGTTAATTCTACGCAGGCAAATCACAGGATGCCTTATCATTTCATTTAAAAAAGAAAACTTGCGTGGCTAGGTAAAAGGAATGGAGGCAATCAAGATGTCACCATATAGAGATGGAAAGAGAGGCCTCACCTGTTGCAATCGATCTTAGGGTCAACTGGGAGGGGTATGGCATTTCCGCAATCGGTAACGACCTTTTGGGTCAAGTCACCCTTGTACCCTTCAGAAGGCGCGGCCTCCCTGTAACACTTGCAGAAAACCCTGTACGCGTCCTCGTTGTATGACACGAGGTTCCCTAATTGGCCCACGTACCCGCAGCACACCTCGCTCGGCGGGAATGGAGCTATGCCCTTAGCATACGGTCCGCAGAAAGATGTTAAAAATAGGAGGGCATCCGCGCATGTTGTCGCCAAGCTCACTGGGTTCGAACTCATGAACATGATGAACAAGAAGAGGACTTTGGGAGCCAAGTCGCGATCCGACGATGTTTTGATTCCCATTCTTTTTCTCTCTGTTTTTCTCTTGGGGGGTTCTGTTGGTTCTGGAGTTCGGGTTGAAGGAAAGGGCAACATTGTTATGCTCCATTTATAGGGGAAACGTTGGAAAGAAAGTTGGAACAACTATTGCCAAATGGACTAATCCTTATCGAGAGGATTTGGTTACCACTTCCTGCGGTATAGGAATCGATGTTTCTTCCTTGTTTTGGGTTTTGTGTTTCCATAATTTGTAAATCGACTTGGGCAGCGTTTGATTGTTTGGATTTCTAACCATAATAAAATTGTATAGAATAACCTTACCCAAAAAAAAAAATTGGATAAGATAAGAGTTAAGATTCAAGGATTTGGTTACCACTTCCTATGGCATAGGAATGATGTTCCTTCCTTGTTTTGGGTTCTGTGTTTCCATAATTTGTAAATCGACTTGGGCAGCATTTTAATTGTTTTGATTTCTAACCATAATAAAATTGTATAGGATAAGAGTTAAGATTCAAGGATTTGGTTATATCCTATCTATGTCAGACTTTCTTTATTACATGTAGAATTTCATCGTAGAAAATTACATACATGACAAAGTACTTAGATTTGCCTAATAGCTACCCTTCCCACATGGAAAGAGTAAAATGGGAGTTCAAATCCTCACATTTTTAGGGAGTTGGGGTGGGGAATATTTAATTTCAGGTATGGATTCTGACTTCCATGCTCCGTAAGGAGGTAAAGTAAAAGTCTTGAAAGTTAAAATAGGAGTAAAGTCATATCGTTAAAAAAAAAATTACACAAGCAATAGAAGTTAAGGGAATAAAATATACTAAACCATTTTCCAAATTAACACGCGGAGAACCGATGACGAAACTTTACCACTAAATGATCTAATTTAAGCTTGCTCATCATGAACAAGACCAAAAACAAAATTGCATAAGCAATAGAAGTCAGGGGAATAGAATGTAATAAACCATTTTCCAAATTAACTCCCGGAGAAATGATGACGAAACTTTACCACTAAATCATCTAATTTAAGCTTGTTCATCACAAACAAGTGATAGATACATCTGAAAATTACCTATTGTTAGAGGATCTTTAATTTTCCTAAAAATTTGACAATAAAGATTATTTAAAATCTTAGAAAAAATATTTGGAATGGATTGTTACCGTTTGACTTTGAGACTCCATTTGCTTCCAAAAAAAAAACTTTACCACTAAATCATCTATTTCGAGCGATGTCATTGGTTGGGATGGATGTAAAAAGTTACCATAACTTGGGGGCAAGCTAACGTAAATGCCTCCATTGAATGCGAATAGTTATTTCTGCCCTTCTGCATTAGATGCGTTGGAAGATAGATGGTTATACGGAAATGGGTGGCTACGGATCCTATTTTGGTGGGATTTCTGTTATGTATTTACTTATTTAAAAGACTTTAAAGTCATGAATGAAGATAAGCTTCAGTCACGTCTCTCTTCTCCTTTTGATATTTCACACCAGATTTATTGTTCTCGATTCTACAGTATATGCAACTTGTTGTAGTAAATAATTTTCTTTTCATTGATGAATCTATGAAAATTTTTGATCCATTTAGAATTGACAAAAAATATATATTTGCAAATGTTTCTAATGGGTTGCTTTATAATGTCATTACAATTGTTATAATTCCTTATCAAGGGCTCATTATACCATGTAATCAAGGAAAAAATAGTATTATACATAATAATGTTTAGGGAGCATTTTCTTTTGCCTTAGCATTTTAATAATGGATGTTTAGAAATTTTTATGTACTTACCTATGTCATATTTTTAATTTTTTAAAGTACCTTTTAAAGCATCATGCAATGATGGCGTAAAAATAAATAAAAATTGGATTATTAGATTCACTAAATAAAATGAAAGTGGAGCAGTTAAAATATAGACTGTAACATAAAGACCATTTAAAGTTATAATCGAACAAAATTTATACTAAAACTGATATATGGAGTTTTCACTCTTACTTGTGCTTAGGTTATTTTTTAAGCAAAAGTTTCCTCGTATAAAAAAAGTGAAATATACAACTCATGAACATAATATTTATTTAGCTATCTATTGGATAAACTATTTTTTGGAAAATAGTGACACCCCAAATGTAGAAAGAAAAGGAGAAAACCAAAAAAGAGAAAGGAATGCAAGAAATAATCTTAAATCAATAGTGGGCCCCACATTTTAACCTTAACAAGTGTTGTTTAAGAGGAGTATTAAGTAGTTTTTTTTCTAGCCAAATTGAAATAAGAGAGCGAAAAATAATGTTAAGAAATCACCTTGAATCAATAGTGGGACCTGCAAGGGATAATGCAATCACTTCAATATGATATGAGAGAGGACGTAGAAATAATGCGAGCCTTAATTTATCACTATAGAATGTCCATTACCTTGAAAAAACATATGGTAGTCTTTGGATTGATTTGGAACTCGAAAGAAGTCAATAAGTTCTGACAAATTTAGCACACCACTTAGTTCGTTCGACAATCTTCCCGAATGTAAATACACAACGAGATAAGGAAAATATAATTCTCTAGAAGATAAATTTCCGAGCCACGTCGATGTTAAATAAAAAATCTTCCCTTTTAAAGTAAGAGATCGTAATTAAAATTAAAAACCCCTTTAACAAAACAATTTATTTGTTATTTGTTTCAAGACTTAGAGAATGGAGGGAAAAGAAGAAAAGAAATAGTAATTTAAAAGGAAAATGTTCAAATTGAGGCCGGTGGTTTACACGCGCTAAGAAGAGCGGTGGGCAGGTCGTCCGGTAGAGGATAAGAATATGAAATGGATTGACCTGGATTAATAGTAATATAACCGACCCACAGACAATAAGATCCGGGTCAGGACAAACCGGATTTCCCATTACTGCGTGCCGTGAGAAAACAAATTCTCTCTGGTGGAGTCGTTGACTGCCACAGGCCCAGCCATGCGAGGGGTGGGCCGGCAGGGCCTGTGGCCCGACACATAAGCAGGCCATGCCAGCCCATCTTGGTAACGCATCGGGCCGTGCCTCAGCATGGTTGTCCTGCAACTTAAGCATTATTAATAGACAACATGAGTCGGCGAATTTTCACAAAAAATAAAATATTTATATGATCTCACTCTTGTTCTTTTGCCGAAGCAAAGGTTTGGTTGCAACATGCGAGGTGTGAGGTCTACGGCACGACTTAGAACTAGTGAACAACGAACAACAAGAAAAAGCTTATAGGCTTGAAAGATGGCGCTCGATATTTTGATCTTTCCCATGTGATCTTGTTTTGCCCATTGGTGGTGTCATGTCGTTTTGCTTGACCGAGCCAAGTAGGCTTCTACTGATTTTCTTAAAAACATGGCAAGTAATATAAAAAGGTTAATTATATATACCACGTAATTAATTTGATCATAATTTCTCATCAAAGGCACTTAATTGATAGGGTTTTTTTAAATAATTTGGAACTTAAACAAGCTGATAAAAACTTTTTAATATTAAAGTGAGCGCCATATGTAATTTTCACTTCTAATATACTTCTACCGTTTCTTTATTAAGGAGTAGCCCATTGATGAAATTTACTATAGATTAATTAAGAAACGAAGTACAATGCGGAAGAAAGTAAGAAAATTACGAACTCTTTATTAGCATTGGTTATTCGATTGTTACATGAAAATCTGAAGATATTGCAGAAGTGCCAAACTCTGCTGTCTCCTCTAAGTCTTTGAGTGGAAAATCAGGACCCATCTGAAGATTCCTCCTTCACAGGCTGCTCCCATCAAAGAAAGGAAAGATGAGAGTATATCCAAGCATCAAATTGATCGATTGTTTAAGGTCTTCCATAACTAAAAGAATGTAACATGCATCACATCACAGCATGTACCGTACTAAAACATGTTTGCATTTGAAAATGTACGCATCAAATCACAGCACGTAAAACTCACGACACACCGTGCTAAAACATGTTTGCATTTGCAAATGTACGGGTTTTTTGTTTTATTCTTCAAAAGAGTGTATTTTAGAGTCAAGGTCATTCCATACATGCACAAAGGAGGCGATGTCCAAAGTGGTTAATTTGCCTTAATTTTGCACAGGCAAATCACGAAATACTGTATCGAAAAGGAATTCAGGTGATCAAGATGTTACCATATAGAGATGAGATGAAAAGAGAGGGATGAAAAGAGAGGCCTCACCTGTCGCAATTGGTCTTAGGATCAGTTGGGAGGCCGATGGGATATCCACAATCATAAACGACCTTCTGGGTCAGATTAGCCTTGTACCCTGCAGAAGGCGCGGCCTCCCTATAACACTTGCAGAAAACCTTGAGAGCGTCGCTTCTGTACCCCACGAGGTTCCCTAAGCCGTTCACGTACGCGCAGCAGTCCTGGCTCGGCGGGAACGGAGCCGCGCCCTTGGCATACGGTCCGCAAGGCGTTAAAAATTCGAGGGCTTCCGCGCACGTCGTCTGCGAGCTCACCGGGTTCCAACTCACGAACACGATGAGCAAGAAGACGAGGACTTTAGGAGCCAACTCGCGATCCGACCATGTTTTGCTTCCCATTCTTTCTCTCTCTCTCTCTCTCTGTCTTTCTCTTGCGGGGATGGGATGGGTCGTGTTGGCTCTGGAGTTCGGGTTGAAGGAAAGGGCAATGTCGTTGCGCTCTATTTATAGGGGAAACATTGGAAAGAAAGTTGAGCAACTGCAAATTGCCAAGTAAGGTAAGTGTTATCGAGAGGATTTGGTTTCCACTTCTATGATATAGGAATCGACATTCCTTCCTTGTTTTGAGTTCTTTGTTTCCATACGGGTTTTGATTGTCATAATTTCTAACCATAATAATAAGATTGCATAGAATAAGAGCTAAGATTCAAAGATTTCATTATATCTTATTGATATCAGACTGTCTTTATTGCATACAGAATTTCATGTAGAAAATTTTAAGCAACGAAAGTTGGGGAATAAAATTTACTAAATCATTATTTAAATTAACTCGTGAAGAAACTACGACAAAAATTTATCACTGAATCATCTATCTTCTTAAGTTTGCTTATACAAGTTGTCTATCTTGGATTTTCAGACGTAGCTTTAAATGATGGGTCGGAAGATCTTTAATTTTCCTATAAAATTCGAAAATAAGGATTATTTAAAATCTTAGAAAAAAATATTTGGAGTGGATGGGAGGTTTTGATTATAAGGATATGTTTATTTCACAAAAAGTAAATGACTTGAAAACTATTTTTCTGAAAAAGATTATTTATATTCACTTACAAAAATAATTAACGAAAAAAAATTATTTTCATTATTTACGAAAATGTTTAGATAAAATTAGTATTGATAATGAAATATCTTTCGTTGACTAATCATATCAAGTAATACAAGTGATTAATTTTAAAAAATATATTTTTCAGATTATATTCATTTTTCATCAAATAAAAGAAGTTAAAAAAAATATATATATATATATATAAAGCAATATTGTAAAAGCATGAAAAATCTTGATTTTTGTCTTGTTAATTTATGGACTGCTTTGGGGATACGTGCAGCCGATGCTCTGACTCTACACGCCATTCTTGTCCGTCTCGAAGTTATGCGCTTTCCTGATTCCTTGATTTGCCAGTTGCCACGCGCGTAGATAGGCCCAACCATCGTCGCCGAGCCGGGTCTTCTTCGGTTTTCCGCGGGCAGCCAGCTCGTGCGGGGAACTGCAATGGCGAGCTCAGCCTCGGAAGAGTCGCCGAGAAGGCGCGAGAAGAGGGTGGTGGTGATCGGCGGCGGCGTTGGGGGTTCCCTCGTCGCCAAATCCCTCCAGTCCTTCGCCGACATCGTTCTCATCGACCCGTAAGCCTCGTTTTTCTTGAAAAAGGACTCGTTTTTATCGTCTGTCGGAGCTGAATTCGTGCGAATGGATCCAATTCCTTTGTATTTGCAACTGGGTTTCTTTTGTTTTACGCTTTTGTTGGCTTAATTCCCAAAAGGTCTCATTTCTGTGGATGAAGATACCATCTTTCTGCAAGTCCTGTAGGATAGGGCATTCGCTTCGCAGCTCTCAAGCGATTGGTTGAGATAGATGTAAAAAGTTACCATAACTTGGGGGGCAAGCTAATGTAAATGCCTCCTTTGGATGCGAATAGTTATTTCTGCCCTTCTGCATTAGATGCGTTAGTAGATAGATGGTTATACGGAAATTAGTAAAGTGAATGATCTAATGTACTTTACTCTATGCTGGAATTGTCTGTTCTGGAGTTGCCGCCTTTTTGAAAATCTTGCAGTGCAGAACGAGTTTAGAGAGACAGTTTTCAACTGAACCGATGTGCCTATCAGAGGTTAAGTCTTCTGTTTTAGTAGTGTTAGTCGTTAGATTCATGGAGCTCTAGGTCTTCATTTCTCCTTTCACATTTTGCAATTTGTATCTGACAGTAAGTTACTCAAATGTGGCTAGGAAGGAGTATTTTGAGATCCCTTGGGCAAGCTTGAGGGCAATGGTTGAGCCATCTGTTGCCGAAAGATCAGTTATTGACCATGGAGATTACTTCATGAGTGGCCAGATTGTCTGCTCTGCTGCTGTGGACATTAGAGACAGTGAAGTGTTGACTGCCGATGGCTCTAGGTTCCCATTTGACTATCTTGTCATTGCCACAGGGCACAGAGATTTAGTCCCCAGATCTAGAAGTGAACGGCTTATACAGTACAAAGCAGGTGAGCATAAAAAAGCCTAAAAGTGGGAAGCTCAACGAGCTGACCATCAAAGAGACTTAAACTTCCAATTCTGGTCATATCGGACAATCCCCAGTGTCAGAAATTCATTTGTGCAAAAAATCTGGATATTTTAGTTAATTACATTGGAAAATGCAAGAGACATAGCCGGTGTCTGTCTCAAACAGTTGGCAGTGGTTGAAGGATGGTTGTTGTCATGTTATCTCAATAAACATTTGGAAAGCTTTTGATTTCTTATCTAAGCCAATTGCTCAAGTAACTTATCCTTTTTCTTACATTCCAGAGCGTGATAAGATAAAATCCGCCAATTCCATCTTGATTGTCGGGGGTGGCCCTACTGGTGTGGAACTTGCCGGTGAAATCAGTGTTGACTTTCCAGATAAGAAGGTGACATTGGTGCATCGAGGGTCTAGGTTGCTTGAATTTATTGGTGCAAAGGCCTCCCAAAAGACACTCGACTGGTTGACATCGAGGAGGGTTGAAGTGATCCTGGAACAATCTGTTGATTTAACCAGCGTGTCAGATGGCACCTATCAAACATCTGCAGGAGAAACCCTCAAAGCCGATTGCCATTTTTTGTGCACAGGGAAGCCAATTGGTTCATCGTGGCTTAGGGAGACTATACTAAAGGATAGCTTGGATAGTCGTGGAAGATTGATGGTTGATGAGCAATTAAGGGTCAGAGGTCACAAAAATGTCTTAGCCATAGGAGATATCACAGACATTCCGGTAAGATTGGCCAACTTTACTGTGGTCTAGTTTGTTCCACTTGGTTCTCCTTTGTCCCTGTTGTTTAATCTATTGTAACATTCATTGCGTCCTACGTTTGTCTCTAGATGTGAGCTTTTCATGGTTTTCCGAGGCTTGAATTAGCATTAATTACCCTTTGATGGTTTTGTTCTAACTTCAGGAATTGAAGCAAGGTTATTTGGCTCAACGGCATGCAGAAGTTACGGTCAAGAACTTGAAGCTTTTGATGACTGGAGGGAGAGAAAGCAAGATGGCTACTTACAAGCCTGGTTCAGCAATCGCTCTTGTTTCACTCGGCAGGAAAGAGGCCGTGGTGCAGTTCCCCCTGATAACAGTGATTGGATGCGTCCCTGGCATGATAAAATCCGGGGATCTGTTCGTGGGGAAGACGAGGAAAAAACTCGCCTTGAATCCATAGTCCTTTCCATTGAGTCAAATGTGTGTCGATGTTCAGAGTCAACATTGTCTTATTAATCTGGATATCTGATGTAAAGTCTTCTGACAGCTTCGGGAGCAATCTCGAATCTAAGAAACAGGTTATTTCATATTGATTGTTGAAATATTCTCGATTCTGTTGTACTCAGTCCGTGGTTCTGTCGTTCTTTTGTGATTTTACGGTGTTAGACCAGCTTTACAAGCCAATAAGCTTGCCTGAATGAGCCGAACTTCTCTCGTTGAAAGGTTAACTGGCCATGGGCACCAAAACTCGTTGCCTTCAAAAGAAGGAACAGAGTATGATAACATTGATCGCGGTTCGGAGGCATGCGAGGTGCGACTCTCACCGGTTGCCCGTCTCCTGGAAGAGGCGAAGGCCCTCGTAGACCGAGGCGAGGGCCATCACCTCAGCAGCTCGATGAAGTTAGACTTGATTCTGTAAATCAGGTGAGTTAGTGGGGTCGGAGGACTAACTGCGAAAACGATGTGAGCCGAAATTGACAGGAAGCAAGAAAATCAGCATATCAATGTTATGGATTTCTACCAAGGAAAAAACTGATTATTTTGGAGTATAGCCTTCTTACTTTTAATAGACCCGTCAAATGGGAGGGCTAGGTTGAAAACAGTCTAATTTAAATAAACTTATTTAACTCATTTCGACACTTTTTTATGCAATGCAAATATAGTAAGTTATATTTGACCCAACTTATTTTAATGAAACATTTTTATATTTAATTCAATTCAGAAAAATTTATATTCAGAGGTGAGAGTGCAAAGTGTGTAAGTGTGAGATTGAGTGAGGGCGAGGAAGAATGAAGGAGGAGTTATACAAGTGGGTTAGGTCTAAATAATCTATTCATAATTCTTTTATATAATAATTCAGATTATTATATATAAGTTAAAAAATGAATTTATAACTCATTTTAATAGGTTTATTTTTAAGCAAGATTACACCTTGGTAAACCAATTTCATGCTAACAAGTTAAGTGCTTTTAAACATCATTCCATCTGTTGTGGTTTCTCGCTGAATGTGTGAGTTAAGCTTTTCAAATTGAGGAGGAACCGAGTCTCGTCACCAAATCTTAAAGTATTTTCATCATCTAGACATGACGTAGCTTGTTAAAATTTCTTAACGCCATTTGGGCTTGGTCCTTGGGCCTTTCTTGAAGCCCAAAAGATGGCCCAATTCTCGTCGGCCCATTCGTGCCAGGCGAAAAATTGGAAAAATCGGGGGAAAAAAAAGAAACCTGATCTTTCGCGTTTCATTCCCAGAACCTTCTCTTCTGGTTTCCTTGCGAGAGAAGGAGAAGAAGCGTGACGCGGTCAAATCCAGTTCATCGTATTGGTAAGATCACGTTCGACTGTCGTATCTCATCCTCCATCTTGCGATTTATCGCTTACCCATCTGTTCATTCGCTGCGATTTCTGGGATTCGAAGGAAGGAAGGAGAACGAGAAGGAGAAGAAGATGAAGCGAGTGTTCGGCGTCAAGAAAGACAAGGAACCCCCTCCCACCGTTCAAGATGCCTCCGATCGGGTACAATTCGTTGATTTTTTTCTTTTTCCCATCTGGGTTTGACTGCTGTAGTTGACGCGGCTTGATTGGGTGCTCGTCGTCGAGAGTTCGAGGGGCAATCCCCATTGATGCCTAAAATGGTCAAGTGTTGGAAAAAGGGATCGACCTCCCCACCTCTAATACGGGGAGCAAAGTAGATTTTGAGCAAAGGGTTGTCTGTCGAATTGTGCTGAAAGACGTGGGTGTTCATGAATTTGACACTTTGATAATTACTTCATCTGGTTGTCTCTGTTCGCGTGTGTTTGGAACTTTTGTATTCATATTTTTTGTTGAGATTAGCCCCAATTCATTGGGCCAGCTGCCTTGTTCGAAGGATCGATGCTAAATTATCTGTGTCTTTGCTCAGATTACCAAGAGGGGTGACTCAGTGGATGAGAAGATCAAGAAGCTAGATGTTGAACTTAGCCGATACAAGGAACAGATAAGAAAGACCCGGCCTGGTCCTGCTCAAGAAGCTGTGAAAGCTCGAGCAATGCGGGTCCTCAAGCAAAAGAGAATGTAAGTCGTTTAACCGATCATTTACCGTATCTCATTCGTAAGAAAGATTTCTCTATCAAAAAGATAAAATCATGAGATGGTTATCATACTACAGTATTGTGTACATAATCTTAACTTTCTTATTGGTATTTGTAGTTAAGTTTAGAAAATCTCTTGCCGCTGTTCTATAAGAATTGTTTTGAGGGTTGCTTCCAAGTTGAGAATGCATGTCCGATACATGACAATCGGTTTGTGATTAAAGAAGACTATCTTGTGTGATGAGGAGTGACTGTTTTGCTTGTGAATTTTTATTTTAGGGAAAATGTTATTACCATAATGGATGGTTTGGGTTGTCTGTATAATTATTTTTTGATCCCCATGCATCCTCAATCTTGTTATGGAAACAGGTATGAAGGACAACGTGATATGCTTTACAATCAGACATTCAACCTTGATCAAGTTGGATTTGCTGCAGAGGGTATCAAAGATGCTCAGCAGACTGTATGTTTTAGAAAGCTTTTTCCTTGATTTAATATTTCAACTGCTATTGCCTAGACAAGTATTATGGCAACACTGGGAATATATCAGCAATGGAATTCATTTGTGTCTTTCATACAATACAATCACTTCTTTTCCCTTTTCTGTTTCAATTGTCTTTCCTCTTCTTTTACAAGGGACTAGAGTTTAGTCTTCACGGTGGTCTTGATCTTTTAAGTTGTATTTACATATACTCGCCTCCATCCCTTTGGCAAAGCATATCCAAACTGTGACCGTTGTATGTATAGGTTGGTATTCATTATTACATATAGAGCTGATTGAGTATTGTTGCCTTGCTGGCAAGAATTGCATATCCAATCAATGTCGTTTTGCAATCAAGTGGTGAGATTCTAGGAGATTATGCATTGGACCCTGGTAACTAATTTGAGTTCTAGATTGCTTTTTTCCATTATGTGTAGCTATGGATGCTTCTGTCAATTTGTATAACCTGATATTGTCAAATGATTGATTATGGGGTTTATTTACTGGTCTAACATATCCTTTTGCTTTGTCTTGTACCAGATGTCAGCTTTGAAATCTGCCAACAAGGAATTGAAAGGCATGATGAAAACTGTGAAGATTCAGGACATAGATGTATGTTAATCACCGAACATTTCCCTTTTAATTTCTTTTAGGTCTACCATTTCTAAGCATGCCACTCTTTTGTGCAGAGCTTGCAAGATGAGATGATGGACCTAATGGACGTAAGCAATGAGATTCAAGAGACCTTGGGTAGAAGCTACAATGTTCCTGATGATATTGACGAGGATGATCTCCTGGACGGTAAGAAATTACAGAATCCATTTTCAGTGTTTTCATGCAAGGAGAAATCGTGACTGCCACCTAGGCTGTTTGACAGAAGCACCTTTTTGAGCTAGTTTAGCATGGGGAGCGAGAGATGGGAATCTTGTTTAAGAGTTAAGAATTGGATCTTGGTGAAGTTAGACCACTGTAAGATTAAACACTCATTCCCAGCGGTACTCTGTCCACTGTACCTGTTAGATACATGGATGTGGCTCTTCATCCAATTTTATTATCAGTAGAAAAGAGGCATCAGACTGAGTTATATTGTGTGTATTACATGGACCCAGATAAGTAGTATTGTCAAGGTGCATCCGTTGTTCTTTTTAATGGAAACAAATGTAACAAATTTTGACAAGATAAATGGATAATATTAGTCGGCATGCCAGCATCATACTTGCCAACTTTGCAATGCAGAGCTGGATGCTTTGGAAGCAGACATGGGAATGGAATCAGAAGCTGGAGTTCCTTCTTATCTGCAACCTGATAAGGAATCTGATCTAGATGAGCTCAACTTGCCTTCAGCACCAACAGGACATGCAGCGCCAGGTGGTAGAACCAATGCCCAGGTAAAATTCATATAGCTTGTTTTGAATATTCATTACAAATGGTCCATAAATCAACTGTCCTACATCTGCAGTAAAATGTACATGTGGTCATACTAAATGTACAGAAAATTCACGAGCTAGCAATTTCCTTTTCCCTCCTTTTCTCCGATTTCTGTGAATGGTTGCTGTACCCCAATTTTGCTCGCCATTTGAAGCAGTACAGTTTAAGATGCATGTCTCCTGACTGTCTAGTTTGTATAATCTGGATTAAAGTCCTTTCTTACGTTGGTGATTGCTCCAAAGATCCTCTAATAAGTCACTTGAGTACTCTTCCCTCAGTAGAATGCTTCATAATTTTGATAGTCCACTAAGGTGCCTCTAGGCATTTGTATTTTTATGTAGCACTAACGGGATTTTATGTCACACTTTATGCTCCCCTTTGCATCTCTCTCTATAGTGAGGTATCAGACCTCCACGAATAATGGTTTTGTGTCTCTAATTTTGATGTATTGTTCTAATAGACATGTATATATACACACATGATGTTTACGCAGATGCACACTTAAAAGCAACCATTACTTGTTACTGAACGTCCTCTCTTTTCATGAAATTTAGAGCTCCCCTCTCATTATCTCACTCCTTTCCTTTGAATTTTATGCTGAACAGGCTGACGACGAACTGGGCTTACCTGCTGTTCCTCACGCATCGATACGTAATTAGAGATTCTGCATGCTGTCTGTGCAAGATTGCTGTACGGACATACCCTCTTTGTAAACATGTTGTGCAGCTTGTTATTTTGATTGTTTCTCCCAGGTGACATTTCTCTTGGATAGGACGCTAGCATCCATGTTGTTCTGCACGAGGGTGGTCAAGATGGTGGTGGAATCTGTTGGTTAAAACACGGATATGAAAGGGCAAATTGCTAGCTTGTAATGGATGGGACGATTTCTTTTGTTCTTTCTGCTTATGCGTTAATTTGTTTCTGCGTGATTCTGCTGCAACTTTTGCGGCTTTCGTGTAAACTGGCAAATGCATCCCGACTCACACTTGTGCTAAGAGAAGATAAACCTGAACTCGTGTCCCTGACAAGACTTCAATTTTGACATCTTCTCATATACATCATGTCTTGCGGATGAATCTTGCTGTGCCTTCTTGAGCTTTTGATTGTTCAACTTTGTGTTACTGCGGGTGATCAAGACTTTCATGGCAATTTGCAGTATAACAATTGAAGCAATTGTGTCAATGAATTCACCAGCTTGTATAGGTGTAGGTCCGGGCGCCGTGTGATGGAATGAGCAATGCACCAAAAAGGACAATAGCTTCGAAAAAGATCAAACTTTATGAACACTGCCATCTGTTCATCATAAAGATTTTTTTGTTCTTTGATTCTCCCGTTGCTGCTTCCTTAAGCTTTTTTTTCCTTACTTGGGGAGGCATGGATTAGTCATAAAAGTATTCGATTACATGCTACTATGAAAACATCATATTTAGGTAAAGATTTGATTATAAACGTTCTGATTTGTTGAATTTTCGTGTTGCAAAGTCAAGTGTTGATGCCCAAATAAATTGCATATGAATCACGACAGATTTACACATCGCTTCTCTATCTATCACATGGCTGATGTTCCTAATTCGAACATTTTCCCACAAAAAAATTCATACTACGGTAAAGATGTTTGAAATTAGAATGACTTTAAATCTATGTTCGAAATATCTTACTTATTCACCAAAAGTTTGAACTACTATTTATGGAAAAGCTTTAATTTAAAGCAAACTTTTAAACTTAAATTTTGGAAAAGAAAAGCTCCTCTCATTAAATGGAATGCTTAAAAATTTCCAGAAGGCCATTTCAGTATATACATTAAGATTAGATGTCGTTGAGGAGCATAGTAGCAAAATGAACATCAGCAGGCCGCCTTCGCTTTATTTGGAACACTTGCACACCAGAAAAGCATTCATGAAGAACAACTCCAAACTTCAAACTGCCCTCCTCTTTTGCAGCAGGCAAAAGAGAGTAGGAATTTCCAACAGCAAGCCCATACCTGCACCGTGCCTACCGCAACCTAAGGTGTCGACCCAATTCGTCGCTCAAAATTGAGGTCTTTCCCCTGATTTATAAGAGCCCATTTAAAGGAGAAACCAAGCCAAGAGACGCCTACAGATTTGACATTTTCTTTTTTCCTGTTTATGCACTCTCAGTAGAACACCACACTAACGCAACAAAGGACCCAATACCGAGTGCAAATTGCACATTAACGCCAAAGTTTTCATGATTCGCCGTACATCAGAACTTCAGTTCAGATTGAGTTTTTCCATACCCAACAACTGCCAAGCAGTATCTGAAATAGCAGCACCACCAGCACCAGCACCAGGACTTGCCTCAAAATGATTCCTGAACCCGCTGTTTGGTGAACTTGCAAGACCTAATTTCAGTTTCCCAAGTTCTTTCTTCATAGACTGATATTGCCCTGTTAAATGAAAAACCCACTCTATTAGACTACACGGGCTGATAAAGGATTGACAGTGGAGTGGCGGTCAGCAATTATACATGAGCCTCGTGATACCTTCAATGCAATCTAAGCCCACAGAAACAACATAATGGTTACCCTTATCATGGTGTTGCTTTTAGGACGGAATGAATGCCTAATTGCTGAGATGGTCTAATATCAAGAAATATATCAGCCACAATTTCTCAGACATACAGGTGACAAGTTGACACGCAACCTAAAGAACTTCTCACGGCACAGTACGAGAGTATAGTTATACTGTCTAGTGGACATAGGTAAATCCCTTCTGATCACATGGAAAGAGGAAAAGAAACTCAAGAATAATGGAGGACAATAATATGGGAGTATCTATTTCAAATCTATATAGTATGCACAGCAAAAAATCATTACCATTATTGGAATTTAAGTGGAGACTCACCCTCCAAGAGTAACTTTTCCTGCTGCAGTCTGGCAATCTGTTGCTTCAGACTGGCATTCTCCATGGTCAAAGCAGATCGGTGCTGAAGCAAGGAAGCAACTCTGACTGCTAACTCTGATTCAAAAGCCTGTACATTGAGATCAAGCTCACGCTTTAGTTTTCATCTATGTTTTTGATGCAATCTTTGCTCGTGTATATATCTTTAATCAAGAATGGATAAATAATATGAAAAGAAGAAATGATGCAGACCTCAGAATGGATGAGTATAAATTGCAGCAGGGGCATGCAGCAAATGAAAATTACAATTTCAGAATGAACTATCTGCTCTGGATAGAGACAGTTTTAGATCCTAGATCTTCTCACAAAAACCTATATGGAAATTTGGACAGCATTTACTTGATTAATAGCAGTTTGAGGCCACATTTCTATAGGCTTCTAAAGCTTGACCAGTTGATGGCAGACTATCAAAGTGCTCCCCACCAGGGATGGCTTCTCAGCAGCAGTGTGGGAGAAGCGTTAATGATGCTTTTCTAGATGAAATACACATTTGATGACATGGGTAGACCCATACTTATGCCAAGGGGTACATTAGCAACTTCGAAGGCATTAAGTATTGAAAAATCATGTCCGTGATCTTTTTTCTTTTTTTGTTCAACACTACAGACTTTGAATTTATATTTACACCAACATTATCAGTAATAAAAGAACATCTCATCACTAGTTGCAAGCAGGCAACGATGTTAGAGGGCTATACGGCAAATTAGGTTACAGCATAAGACAAGGAAATGAACATGAAGACTTTTTCTTTTGGACAACAACTGAACTGAATGGAACTATTCAATAAGCAGAAGCAACAAAACTACTGTAAGGGGAAAATGAAGAACTTTTTTGTAACTTAATCTGTCAAAACTGCAGATTATATGTTATTTCCAGCTTCAAAATGATGAATTGCCTTTTCTTCTTCAATTAATTACAAAGAAGTGCTTGTACTTTGCAGTTTGTAAGTCCAAAAACGCTGAAGCTTCTTCTATGAAGCCACCTGTTTTCGGAGTCAATAAGTCGAAAAGTCTTGACCAAGAGGTTTCATCTTTCTGACCATAATCAAGCAAATGGCTTGTTCTGAATGAAAGATGCATGGTCCATGCTGGGCATTTGCTTGCTAAAAGTTATGGCACTCATGTCATAGAATGGGAAAAGCTAGATGTGATTGAGGGCATGTCTCTATATGGATTTCTTATTTTTCTGAGTTCACTGTTGACCAGAATACATGACAATGTTGCCACAAAATCGAGAAGCTCGAAACCTCTAACCTGGAAAACATTGACTGTTTTCTCCAGTTCAGCAATATACTGAAGTCTACGTACCCTTGAACGCTGTCCTGAATGCCTGCAGAAAAACCAAAATAAGTCATTCCTATGCCTCCTGTCACATGAACTAAAAAGGAAGACAAAGCGACCAGTTTGTAGTATTCATATTCACATCATGGATTTGCACCAAAACATGGGAGAAGCATTTACATTGTGACAGAGGCTACTTCAGCGACAAGCAATCATCTTCTCTGGATATAACTATACCCAAAATGAGAGTAAGGGTTGCAATCACAGGAAATTGGTGCTCATATGGATCAATCTATAGTAGATAAAGAAAAAAAAATTATACAAACTTCACAAGAACTGGAGTGTAGTATGACTTTACTTTTTATAATTTCATGGTTGGTTATGATGAAGTGGAAAAACTATCTAAAAATTATGTAAACAAAATAAAACAATGCAGTGGACACAAGGTCTTTGTCCAGTCATGCTGTGTAGGAAAGGTTGTATCTCAAAAGATGATGCCCTCAAAAAGTCACTTGGTAAGTACATAATTGTTCACCTGAGAAAATTTTAGATCAGTCAAGAACATCTACAGGTCTATGTGCACCTTAGGAAAAGCAGTGTCGCAGCCCTGCTGCTAGGTTATGGTTAATAGGTCTGGTACAACATGTGCATACTGCACCATTGTCAGAAGGCCAGGATATAATATCTTATCATAGTCAACAAAAGAGGTCGTTATGTATCTAATAAAATTCGAGTATTCTTAGCATAACACTGTCAAAGAAGCTCCAAGATTTGAAAGTGCGCTCAATATGCTGTGACAAACAATGAATATGCAAGCTCAGCACATTCATATTCCATTATTCATAATAATAAATGCAGATGTAACCAAAAACAGAGACAATTGTTTTCCTAACTAGATCAGCTTTCAATTCCCACACATTTATTCATAATATTAGATATAGCCAAAATTTGCTACCTGAATATATGAACACATTGCCTTACCGTTTCACTGTTTTCGCCTCAGCATCACCAGTTGAAACACAGGTATCACCTTTCATATCTGAGTTGACCATTCCAGAAATGCATAGACTGCCATCTAGGAACTGCAGAGAAGTCTGTGAAATATACTCCGACAATGCTGAAACTATGCCACTGTCTGGTAAAGCTGGGTTGGCTTTTTGACGCGGAGAATTGGGACCATAAATGCAATCCAAGTCCAACCTGCCTGAAGCTCCCCTTTCATCTCTGGCCTGCTTCACACCATGGGGTTTGATTGCTGGTAATGAGTCTGATAGGCCATCTAAAAGAGTAATTGAATCACTAGCCGACCTCCGATGGGCGACTCCCTTGTAACTCGAGTTTGGATCGTCCAGCAAATCCTCAAGCCATGCCGGCTGCTCCTCCAAAATGGCACTCTGAGAGGGAGATTTTCTATGCCGTGGAAAGACATTACTGTGGTTTGTGTTTGCAGGTGGAGAGGTGGGGTCGTGAATCGGCCGAGAAACGGGCTTCCTTTGAAATGGGCAGCGTGGTGGAAGGTGAGCTTGCCTCGACATGGTGACATGAATCAAAGGGAATCCATAACCTCTTCATGTAAGTCCATCGTTAAATTCTCTCTCAATGCTCTCTTTTATGAAAGCTAAAGAGCACATCATGATCCCCCACCTGCGCCAGCATCCTACAAAGAAAGTTTTGAATTGGGAGAAATTCGAGGGAGAAAGAGGACACCCAGAAGTTGCTAGTGGAGAAATACTAAAACTTTACATGATGGATTTGCAAACAAAAGATGGACATTAAACTTTTCTCTGTTACACGTCACACAGATAAAGACCTTCTAGCTTCTGTACATATCCATAAGTTTAAACAAAACTGTCAAATGAAATAGCTTGTTAAATTTGGCAAAACTTCTCTAGGAATAAAATCCTCATTTGTAGCTCTTCCTTCCAACTGGCCCCAACCCAAAAATAGAAACTAATAGAGAGAGATTGAACACTGTCAATTGGGATGAAGCACCATCTTAAACATGAATTCTCTCCACCCTTTCTTGCAATCAAACAACTACCAACATATGTTCACAGGAGAAGATAGAAAGATCGCAGCTTCATAGAAGGTAAATACAAAGAGCAAACTCTTAATAGTTTTTTTTTTTTTTTTTTTTTTTGGTAAAGGTAAGTAGGCAAACTCTTAATAGTTAATACCTCACAAATTGGAAAACAATGTGCATGCGACGCTCAACCAAACCAAACTGCATAACAAATAGGACTACAGGAAAAAAGAGAGGAAAAAAGAAACAATGCAACAGTGAAACCACTGAGCGTTCAAATACGTTCCCCGCAAAAACCATAAAGCAGAGAGAAATCTTCCGGGGCAACGAAAGAGAAAAGAAAGGAAAGATTAAAGACACGCTCACATGGTTCGATTGGAGGAGAACAGAGAAACTCATTCGGAGAGGAGAAGCACTTCAATCGTCGTCTCTCCGGACGCGAAAACGAAAACCCAACAACAAGATTGAATCTTTCTTGAAAGGGAACCGAAACCCATCCAAGAGCTGCAGCTGTAACGGGAAAGTTCTTGCTCACCTACTGTTTCCTCTGAATATATCGCCTCCCCACTGAAGGACACAGTGAAGAAGGGTGGGTGAAGAATGGTTAATATGCGCCTCTCATTCTCGAAACTAAAAGGCAACAAAAGAAAAACAAGAAAGGGAAAGAAAGCCAGCCCGGACTAGTTTTTAGCGAGTCATTCATTCCGTTTGTGCAGAGAGAGAGAGAGAGAGACAGAGACAGGGTTGCTGGAAGACAGCGGGGAAGGGAGTGTACGAAAGGGTGGGTCCGAGAGAGGGCGGGTCAGGTCAGCCGTCACTTTTCGGCAGCCTAGCAAAACCCCAGGCCTGAAGGACGGCTCCTCTTCTCTTGTATACCAATGGTGAAATTTCTCTTTCTGGCTTTCTCTCTCTTTCTCTGGCTTTTGTTGTCCGACTCCCCATGGAATGTATTCAGAAGCGTCTCTTTGAAATCACTGTTATCTTCATTCTAATTTCAGTTTTGTTTCTCAGTAACCAAGACAAGTGATTGATGATGATGAGGATCTGAAAATTTGAGCAAGCTAGATGTTTTCCATTGAGATGTCAATGCATGTATAGAATATTTTAGAGTATGTTTGGTAACAATCATTTTTTTTATTTTTTATTCTTTTAATCATTAGAACAGAAAATAACAAAAATCCACTTAGTAATGTCGGTTAATTTTTTCATTTTTCATAATAGATGATAGTAGCTAGAAAATAAATTTGAAATAAAAACAAGAAATAAAAAAATCTACTTAATTGCTCTCGGGAATATAAATAAGAAAATTATTTTTGAATAGAAATTGTTTGTAGGAACAGAAATAAAAAAAATTATTCATGAACAAAAATGTTACGAAATACGTCTTTAATGGCTAAGTGTAAGAAACTATCTCATTGACACCATATATTATATTGTCTTTTATTAAAGTGATATGTGATGTTAAATATCTATATATGTAAATATAAGTATATGCGATAACTAATCATCATTTTGATGTTTGGGAAGTCTTGAGGTAATAGGTTTTAGTACCTTGTTTTAGACTTCACCATAAAAATTTAGACAAAGTAAGTGAATCAAAGCTCGTTCTTAACTTTTAACTTCATCTTCAGAGCTTGAAATTTGGTATTTATTATAATAATAAGTACCTTAAAATTTTTAAAATTCTCAACCTTTAAAGTTATTCAAAGTCATGTTAGATTAGACCTTTAAATCTATTTGAAGTCGAGTTATATTTACTCATACGCACTTTTTATTGAGAAGGAAAAAGCAGCTAAAAAGGTTACTTCTGTTCAAAGATAAAGAACCACATCATGACATGATTATTAATCAGATTTTTCCTCATCATACCCACAATTTTTTTAATCAAGACTTGTAATCGAAGATTAGACATATTTTGCTGAGTAATGGATAGATAGGGCTAAGCCAAGCAGCGGCCTTCCGATTGCTTTGAAAGCTGAGTCCACATAAGAATAATGAAAACCCAAAAAGAAATATCTCCCTAAAGTGAAAAAGGAAAAAGCCCAACTGGGCTCATTGAAAAGATATTCCACTCAATGGCCAAAAATAAAATAAAATAAAATAAAAGAGATAGATACTCCACTTTGAGCACGAAGAATCTTGGAAACAATACAAAGATATTAACGTAGTGGGAATTAAAATTAGCTTCATGCATGAAAGCAAGCATCAACTTGCATGGAGGACCACGGGACCGCAATCATATAATATAAAGTAACATAATATATATATGTTACATCAAAAAGGTATTCACACACTGACTTTTGGAGAGAGAGAGAGTCATGTAAATTTCTTCAAAAGCTAATCTAGCCAGTTACATTAATTTTTAACCTTGATTTAGTGGTGATAAAATGAATTCGTGTATATATTAATAAGAGATACGACACGAGTTCTATCCCCATATCATCAAATGTGAATAATATTCTCCGCTCTTGTCACCGTGCAAATAATGAGACCGAAGTTCTATGTAGTAAATTAAAGAGAGATATTTTTTTCTCCTTTTCTTTTGAAAATTGCAAATTGGATAACATCCTATTAATCAATAAAATTAGTGAAGATGGGACCCACATGTGTGTATATTATATTTATGAGTTTGTTAACTGATGGTGAATTATTTTCAATACATGCATAGAGATACTATTCGATAAATTGATATTCATTATATCTATAATTATGATACAATTGAAGAAGGCTTAATAAAGCAGGATATAAAGAAAAAAAAAAAGGAATTATGTTCCTTGGTGGGCTAAAAAAATTAAAAATGTGACTAATATGGGAAATGGTATGGTATGTCCAAAACAAAGCCATCAGATGTTGATATCTTAGTTTGTTTGATTGTCTATGTCGTTTAGTTATAGTGTTTCAATTTATCATTGCTTTTGCGCATTTGTGTTTGTGTTGGTTGGTGAGTTAGCTGGTACAATTTGTCAAGTTGACTGATTATTTTAACATCCAGTTATTAACTTTAATTTGCGCTGGACTTTTTTTTATTGTATTATATATATATATATGCGAAATGAAATGAAAATGGAAAAAAAAAGGTGCCTCTTTGTTTACGGTTCTATAGTGGCTCCATAAAGCAGGATGGGATACTAAAAATGTTAATTTAATCGACTCTTTTTTTTTTTTTTGGGGGGGGGCAAAAGATGTACTTTTAATCACCTTTTTATTAATTTAATGCGTTAAAGGGAGAGGAAGTGGGGATGAGCCCTATGCAATGTGCGTGCATCCTTGACATTTCTTGTGAACTCAAATGAATTTTCAATGCCGCTTTGATTAAGACAAAGTTTACCATGGCCTCACTCTAATTTTATATCCAGAAGTTAATGCTTTTTAAAAGACAAAGTCATGCTGGGCCAAAAGGTCAAAGTCATGAAGGATAGGATGTAGCTCAAATAATTTGCACATATATGTAGCGAGAGAGAAAGAGAATTAATATATTGTTAGCATGATTGACAAAACTAATCACAGTGCAAATATCACACACACAACAGGATGACATACATGATCGTTGACCTTATTTTTCGAATCTATCAGAATTATTCAAGTTCAAGTTAAAAGCAATTAGATTTTACATATCTCTCCTATTGAACATGTGATGCTTGAAGCTCTTCAAGCTCCCCATTATAATCTGTGGATGAGATAATAAATCTAACGTCTTGATATATGTTGTATGATGCACTTCCCCAATTATACCAATTTTTCATACCTTTAGGGCAACCTAGGGCAACCTTATGAAAAATATAATTGTGCTCAAATCCCACATGGTACCTAACAAAAAATCGACATGTTGCGGATATACTTCTATTGATATCCATCGAGTGCATGGGTTTTCCTCCCTCTCGATATGTTTGAAAACATGGAAGCATTGATTTCTTTGTCAGCATCAAAGATCATGAATCTTCACATATGGGCTCTCAAGTGATTATTCAACCAACGAACTGAAGCATTACTTATGACAGTCTATGTGTTTACCACAGGTCCACAAGAGAGACAAAGACCAATAAAGCCCAATTTTATTGAGAAAAAAGGGAAAAACCGAAAGAGTTGGGATTCCTGGGCTAAGCCTAATTTCCATTTATTTCGGTGTCGTTCGTTTTATGGAAAATAAATGATTTGGAAAATATTTTCTGAAAACAGATTGCTTATATCATTTAGAAAGGTTAGTCAACGAAAAATATTTTTATCATCGATAAAAATCGAAGGCTAAAGATTTACATCGGGGATGCATAAATTTTCCATTCATTTATTTTCTAAACATAATGAGTGATATTTTTTGGAAAATGTTTTCCAAATTACTCATTTTTAGCAAAAGTACCCTTCTATTAGATGAATTATGCTAATCCAATTCTACTCGTGATATTTTCCAATATTCAATCAATAACTTGAAAAATGTCATCTTAAAAAAAAAAAATCAGGACCTACCCATGGGCTTTTGCAGGAGACGGTCCATCAAAACCCAAGGCCAACCTCTCATTTCTGTATGCCCATAGCTCGTGCTTTCTGGCAAGTTGCAAAACAATTTCCCCAAGTGTGGTCAATCAAGAGAATCTTTGAATTGAGCTCAGAAAAAGAGAATCTCTGGATGAAAATATATCATTTGCTCTATGTTTAGATGAATATCCCTTTGTGATAATAACTGTTCCAAACATCGGAACATATAGGTTTTCTAGGGATGCAAGCAAAAGAACTGGCTATTGCCCATAAATTGGCACACGGATCGATCCGTTCCGATGGATACGACACGTTAGAATCGCCCCGAGCCCCCATAAAAACACGTACCGAGATACTTCCTAAACTTTAAAAAACACTTTGCGGGCACTCTTCCATAACAATTCTTGAGACTAGTACCCCGAGAGCGCACTAGTTCACATCTTTCCGAGACAAAGCAAGCGACCACACCACAGAACAACGCAAAAGACAGATGCAAAACGAAGGAGCACTACCCCCCAAAAAGGCAACAAATCAAAGAGAAAAGAAGGAGATGAGATTTCTTCTTAAAATTACAAAAGAAAAAGGCGACTTTTGTAGATTACAATTACAGTCAAAGTTTGAAAGGGAGGAGGGGGTAAACGGGAGAATGAAAGTTCCATCTTCAAATTCAAGATGGAGAAGGAAAAAGCAACGAGACTTGGTATTGCTTTTCCTCCACTCCACACTATACCCACCCTCCATTGCGCCTTTTCAAGCAGAAATTTCAAAAAAAGAGGGCAAAAATAAAACCTCAAAAAGAAAAAGAAAGACACATACACTCACTCGTACTATGTGCAACTTGACTTGGGTTCACTCTCTACATCTCAATACAGCAGCAGCATGCAACAACCATGGGGTCAGGACCTTGTTATTCCCTCCCATGATCCAGCATTTCGCAGGTTGCTTTTGTCCTGCTTCGAAGTCAAAAGATTCCCTCCTCCTTTTCCGCCTTTTATTCAATTCTTCTCCGAGAAGCCAAGACTTGAAAAAAGATTCCTTTCTTGAACTGTGGACATAGGAAGCAAGAAACCACAGTAAGACAAGGATCGCACCACGAGCAAGTGGAGAACATTTTCCATGCCACGCTCACGTGAGCATCGATTAGATTTAATTAGATGTTCTCAGAGGATAAGGCACAAAACAACAGACAAGGACCATTAAATGCAAGTAGGTTGCCATTACAAATATGTAGGGAAAAGATGACTCATTCGCAGTGTCTGGAAATCTGCTATATATATATATATATGTTCTACTGGTGACAGGTGAATGCTCACAATTCAAGAAGGGCATATACAGAGTAAGAGCCCTTTGAATGAACTGAGAAAACACATTTTGCAGTTTCCTCTTTATGTAACCCAGAAAGATTAAGACCCAAGATGTGATCATCCAGCCATTCTTACTAAATCATACAACTTTTCACCGGAGACATGACAAAATTGTAACTTGATGACCGTCATTTGCAATCTGACTTCTTATAACGGAAAGTTTTACCATTTGGTAATTTAGAAGTTAGCCAAATCCCACTTATGAAGTTCTCCTTATTGAAGCATTTTCCCTAAAATCAAACTTTAAAAGGCTGTACAAGTTTCTTGCACAATTCTGTCCCCCAAAGAGTGCAGTGCCCCATTTATTTACATAGAAGGTGTGAAGTTGTGAACATTACAAAAGTAGTTTCGTAGCCAACTCTTGAAACTTACAAGGTTTTGGGACACCATCCATCAAGCAAATTACTTTATCCATATTCCATTTCCAGCATTAAATGTTAGAGAGTAAAGTTATTCCACCAAGAAAACCACATCAAAAGATCATTCTTTTTAAACAAAACAAAGCCATCCAAATGTTGCAGGTTATTATAGAGGTTTAACAAGCAGCGAAAATTAACCTTTCAACTCTTTGGATCTTATATATAATAGAAATAGCAATTGTTTAACATGAATAAGCCAGTCTACATGATATTTACTCCAGCAGCAACACTTCTAATTTCAACGGTGACAAGGTTGCAAAAGTTAGTCTACCAAGAAAACCAGGAATGCATTTTCTCTTCCAAGATGATAAATTTGATTGCAGAACAAACTAATCTTTCTGTATTCTGAATATTTTCTGTCCGATGATTCATTTGTTCAATCTTTCTATATCAATCAGCAATCCATTCACTGGTTTAGCAACAACTCAAGTCTGAGCACCTTTGGCTTCACATCTGAACATAAAAAAAAAAAAAAAGCATGTAATTCTGATTTCTCTCATCGAATACTCTCTGAAATCTGATGGATTCAATCAGGGGACGCAAGACTCACCCAATTAAATATCATATTTCTTTGTATTGGTCAGAAAATATATTTAACAAAACTATGACATAACAACAGACAGGTGCTCTGCTTCTGGTGGCCCAACCTTCCAAACTCAACCTCTTCTAAGCAAAATTACAAGGTCTCTCAACATCTGGATGAAGTCATTGAAGGTCCCTCACCACCAAATACATAGTGATGGGCAAGGTCAGCAGTCAAATCAGAGTACCTACCCAAGCTAAAGAGTGCCCCAGACAACCTTTCTTCTTATAATGTTCAATATACTAAATTGCCTCATTGCATTGTGACAATTAAGCAAGGTCTGTGATAGGAGAAAGAAGCGGAAAAACATAGTGTCCCCACAAAAAGTAAAAAGGGCCCAAAAAAAGAACAAAAGGGCCCCTTCAAATAGCTCGCACCATGTTTTGCAATGATACTGCTAATGTCTTTATGGCCAGAGAATGATGTAAAAGCAAGAATTAATATATCCAAAGCAACAATGATCCAAGAAAACACTAGAAGATGACCCATTGACTATCTTTAGCAAAAGGGTACTCCAGTTCGGCTTCCCAAAAAGCAAGTGGATTTTCAGGATAGAATTTTTCTCTAAACAGAACAGCAATGGATAATCGGAATTATAGTGGAGAACCTCACTCGGTCACCTAACTTTATTCATTTATAATGCGAATCAAACTGGAACATGAGGAAACTCAATTGTGAAGATATTGCAGTGGCTCATTTAGTGGTGCATGAGAATGTAGGATAAACCAGCACTCAAGCAAAGAAGAATAAGAATATAGCAAAAGCTAATGCTAGAGTGAGGTGACTCTTACCACTTCCAAGTTCAATCCATGAAGATGACGTTGTCTGCGATCTTCATGAGCGGTTCCAAACACTCCGGCGTGAACTTCCGTGCGAAGAAGTACGAATAATTTGACTCGGATTGTCTAAGCTCGCTCACGAGCTCTGGGGAAATTTCTTCGGGTTGGTACAAATGTGGATGCCCATCGAAACTCCCGGTCCAATTCACTCTAGTCAGTGTGTAGTGACTGCAACCCTTTGGATCCGACATTGACAACAGCGTCGGGAAATAGTGCTCTTCGGGGTAGCAACACTCCTTATTCAAGCAAGGCAATCTGAATTTGCTCCACAGCTTCTCATCTTCAATGACAAGCGACGCGTGCCGCTTCGTGAGCATGAAGAACTGAGAACCGACCCTGAACTGCTCGAACGGCACTTCTGGGAGCATCACGTGCTCTCCTCGAGCCGCGTAGCGCTCGTACAAATTCGGCTCGTCGGATAGGATCTCGATATAGCTCTTGTACTCGCCAGGGTTTATATAGGCATTGAAGGCGGAGATTGAGTTCCCAAACAGGGCGTCATACATGTACCGAAAGGAATGGAGCGGGACACAGTGCTGCGAGACCAATGCGAAGTAGAAGTTGGCGGGGTCGTCGAGGATGGCGTCGGCAAGAAGCCTCCTCGCGGCGGCAATCAGCGTCGGCGAGGCCCGCTCGGTCTTCTTCGAAGGGATTAGCCGTTTCCGGAAGACCCCATCGGGCGGCGCGAACTTGGAAGAAGGATCTGCGTGGATGTAAATGTTGTAGAACCGCGAGTGGCCACTGAAGAACTTCTCCCAGAGGGGGGAGAAGGAAAGATCGGAGTTGGTGAGGAAGAGGAAGGCGATCTTGGGCCGGGAGTTGCGGGCCCCGAGGCGGGCGAACTTCGCCGGGAAGGAGCGGGAGGAGGAGGAGGTGGCGGCGTGGCCCGAGGGGGTGGCGCGGGCGGCGGAGGCGCGGTGGAAGAGGGCGCGGTCGTCGAGCTCGTCGCGGAGGGAGAGGGGGAGGTTCTTGTGGGGGTAAATGGTGGGGAAGAAGAAGAAGAGCAGGAGAGGGAGTGAGAGCAACAGAGAGACAGCGAGGACGAAGGGCGATGTCGACATGGCGGGGGAGGCGGGGCTGGAGAAAAATCACTCCTTTACTCACTTACTCACTTCTGGCTTGAAAACCCACGAAGGAATCGCCAAAGGGCGTCTGAAACTCGCGGCTTTACGGTCACGGGGCGACCTTGAAATTCTGGGTTTTAATGGAGGGTTCTTGAAACCTGGGTTTTCGCAGGGATTTGGGTTCTTGAAGAAGAAGAAGACGACAGAAAGCGGATTGGGGTCGTTAGGGATTTAGACGGAGGAGGAGGATGACGATGTGATCATAACGAGACAAAAAAAAAAATAGCAAGAATGGGGGACAAAGGAGAAAACGAAAAGGAGGGAGGATACAGAAGAAAAGAGAAGGGACGGTAGGATATAGAGAGAGAGAGAGAGAGAGAGAGGTTGCAGACTGGGCTTAATATATGCTGAAAGGGACGTGGAGGAGGAGGCTTTTTCTGAGGAGGAAGAGTGAGGGGGAAGAAAACGGTGGTGGGGGTGAGAATTGAGGAAGTGGGAAACGAAGCTGGCGATGGCCACACTGGCCAGGGGCTCACTGGTGTTTGGATAGAGCGGAGGGAAGCAAAAAGCGTAGAGAAAAGCTTTCAGTATGGATGAGATGGGGGTAGGCTTAGGGCTTTAAGAGAGGATTAGGAATAAATATGTCTAGAAATGCGGCCATTTCCTTCACATCAACCTGATTTATGATACATCAAAGTGAAACAAAAGGCCTTGAAAGAAAATAAAAAAATGAGCAGAGGCTAGACTCTATTGGTAACAAAGCAAATTTTTGTATTTATGATAAAATAAAAAGTTTCGAGATATTATTGCCCGGGGGCAATCCGTTTCATTTGTTTGGAGCGATGCTTTCTCTTCTTATCCCTCAGTTTCCTTTGTTTTGCCAGAAATGTGACATTTTTTTGGAAAATATTTTACAGGAAGCCGTTTTTCGAGAAAGTAACAGTATTTTTATGATGTTTGATTGAAATTCAAAATTCGAAATTAACTTAAAAAATATTTTCATCATTTGGTTAAAAAATTCGATTGATTTTCTTAAATAGATATACATTGTTTGAGCGTTAATGACTTGCACATAGGCACTTGAGAATTGAGTACGAGCACTGAGGTCTTGAGTTTGGCCTCGATGGGCCCTAGTCCATTTGTCAAGGCCTTGGGCACAATCACTTGGGTCTCGGACAAGAGCATGAGCATTTGTCCCTGAGTTCACATAAGCCAAGCCTAAGAAACCGATGACCATATCCAAACCCTTAACATTCGAGCCTGAGTCCATTGAGGCTGGGCCCAAGTCTACAAAAAGACAAGCGTGAGACCCTAATGCTCGAGCCTAGGAACTCGATGCCCAAGTCCATTTCTTGACACTCGAGCTTGAGTTCTCGATGCTTAAGGCCTAGTCCATTGAAGGTAAGCTTAGGTCCCCAATGCTCGTGGCTGGGTCCTTGGTGCCCGAGCTTTAGCCCACAAAGGCTAAGCCTTGGTCAATTGAGGTTGAGTACAAGACTCGATGCTTGTGTCTAGATCCTCGGTGCCCAAGCTCGAGACCCTAAAACATATTGCCCATATCCCTCACGCCAGTGCCTAAGTCCATTAAGGCTGAGGCTCGAGAACCCAATGCCCATGCTTGGGTTCATCTAGGTTGGGCTTAGGATCCTCACGCTCGTGCCTTGGTCCTCAGTGGCTAGGCCTGACCTTAATGGACCATGAACCTACTATGTGGACCTAAACACTAGCACCAAGGTTTGGGCGTAGCCTCAAAAAATGGGTTGTAGGCATTGAGCACCATAGTGCTAAGGATTGGGATGTGAGCATCAGGGTCTCAAGCTTGACCTAGATGGACATGGGTCCAAATGTTGGGGATCTCAACTTGGTCTTGATGGAATCGGGCAAGGGAACAAGCGCTTGAAACCCAATTACAAGCATGGGGATTGAGGCACGGGCTCTAGGGACCAGGGGATCAACATTGTGGTTTCGAGCCTACCCTAAATGGATTAGGCCTTGGTGTGGGGAACTTGATCCCAAGCGCTAGGGACTCAGTCTCAATGGAATTGGGCTCAGGCACAAGGGATTCGGGGACATACACTAGGGTCTCAAACCCAAGCATCGGGGGCCTAGCCTTGGACATTAGGGTCCCAGGCTCAACCTCAATGTATTTGAACTTGGGCATAGGCGCCAGTATCATAGCTCGATTGCTGGGGATTTGAGCATGGGTATGAAGTCTCGAGTTCGCCCTTTGTGAACTTTGGGCTGATCTCCATGAACTAAGGCCTAAGCATTGCATACCTAGGCCCTGCCTTATTGTATTTGAGGCATGGGCACCGAGATCTCATGCTCGACCTTTATGGACTTGAGCTTGGCTTGGGTGTTAAGGATTCGAGCACGAGTATTGAGATCTTGGACACAGCCCCTATGAACCCATGTTGTGGTGTTGTGGATCCTGGCAAAGGTACTGGGGTCCTAACCCTAGCCTCTATGGATTTGAGCCTTGGGCGTTGATGTCTCAAGCTCTATCTCTTTTGACTCAAGCCTAGACATTGGGTTTTCGGACTCAACCTCTTTGGGACCCAATTTGGCCTCGATGGACCTAACCCTAGCCTCTAGACTCGATCTGTTTCGATATTAAGTCATATTTTTAAAAATGATTTTCAATATTTTAAGGAGTCGTTTTTTTGATTATTATAAAATTTCCGTTGATTAATTTTTTTTATTAACTTGTTTTTCCAAACGATTCAAACACTAGAAAATATGACGAAAAAGTTTTTACTAAAAATAATAAAGAGAAACATTCTAATGTAAGACCCTTAATGCTTTCTTTATTTGTGATCAACTCTGCGCATGCTCTGTAAATTTTTTTCCGAATTATGCAAATAGAATCTTGCGAGTTCAATTTTCCCAAGCAATGCGTCTCCACTGTTTGGCAAAATAAGAAAGAAAGAAGAAATTGTCCTCATATATTACAATAATATAAAATATAAAAAGGGAGGAAAGAAGAGAGCACGAGTGAAGGCCACCAGTTATTCTAGTGGATCGCATCATCTCAACCTCAGAGGCCCCAGATCAACGGCCAGGATGTCGAGAAACAGAAAAGGGATTTCAATGGTTCTAGATCCTTCCTAGCTTGCTTCCTCCTCTCCAACCCCACCTTGGCTCTTCATTTACCTCGCACTTTCCCCCATCGCCAACAAATCTTGACCGTCCATCCCGCTGCCCTCCTTATTAACTTCAGATCCCCCAACTTCCTCCTCTCTCTCTCTCTCTCTCTCTCTTAGCCGTCTCCGGGCTCGTCCTTCTTCTGCAAGTGCTTCCCCGCCTCTGATCCGTCGAGCTCCCCCAAGGTCAGTCAACCTCTCCTGTCTCCGCTCGATTGATTCGTCCGTACGTACGTTCGATCTTCGATGTGGGTTTCGAATTGATCTGGATCTTCTCGATGTTGTGTAATTGGGCTTGATTTTCCGGTCTCCGTTTGGTTTCGATTCCTGTGATTTTAGGGTTTCCAGCGAGACGGGAAGATGTTCGGGAGAGCGCCGAAGAAGAGCGATAACACCAAGTACTATGACATCCTCGGAGTCTCGAAGAACGCTTCCCAGGATGATCTGAAGAAGGCTTACCGGAAGGCCGCGATCAAGAACCACCCCGACAAGGGTGGTGACCCGGAAAAGGTCCTCTTCCACCTTCAATTCAGCTCGTTGGTTTTGACCCCCTCCGTGCTTTTGTTGATGCTTGATTTTGGAAATTTTTTTTTTTCCTTTTTTTGGGGGTAATTTGTTCGCGTCGTCAGTTTGGTGATTTTATGGTTAATTGGATCGGGTGGTCAGATCTGCTTCTTCGACAGGGAGTTTTGGTTAATTCGATTTTCCCTGCCCCCCTCGTCATGGAAATTTTTGGCTTGGATAGAGTGTAGGATCGTGATTGCCGTCAATTTGAGTAATTTCGCTGAATGATTATGTGACCTGGCAATCTATAGATTGTGGTATTGTTGGGTAGCGGATTCTTTGGTTAGCTTGGAGCACAAAAAAGATAAAACTTTTTAATGCTTGTGTATCTAGTAGGAAAGGTATCGCCTAAATGCACGATAGTTGCTTGTGTTTGTGTCCTCTCTGTATAAAAGAAGTTATTTTTTACAGGGTTTTGGAGTGCTCGTCGCTTTATAGATGCATGTGCTTATAATCTGGTCATGCTAATTCCAATTTGTACTTGTGCGGGAAAGTTTGACAGGGATGGATTAGTTGATTATTATTTTTCACAGCTTGGCTTTCTTACATGACAATTATTACTTGCGCCCTATTGACGATTTGCTTGACGTGGTTCTAGATTCTCCAATCTCTGAATGTTTCTATAATACTGTGCTTGTATGATTTTGCGAATGAATGTTTTCCTGCAGTTTAAAGAATTGGCACAAGCCTATGAAGTCCTGAGTGACCCTGAAAACGAGAGATTTATGATCAATATGGTGAGGATGCTCTCAAGGAAGGAATGGGTGGAGGTGGCGGAGGCCACGATCCATTTGACATTTTCCAATCTTTCTTTGGTGGAAGTCCTTTTGGTGGTAAGTTTGTCAGGCATCTACGACCTGAGCATGATGTCTGGTGCTATCTAGTGAATGCTGGAGAAGTTGATACTTATCTGAACTTTTACGGTCTCAGGTGGAGGAAGCAGCAGAGGCCGAAGGCAGAGAAGAGGTGAGGATGTCATCCATCCTCTTAAGGTGTCTCTCGAAGATCTCTATAATGGTACATCCAAGAAGTTGGCACTATCTCGCAATGTTATTTGCTCCAAGTGCAAAGGGTTAGTACAAAAGTACTACTGTCTTTTTCTCTGGAATCTGTCTGAGTTCTTGCTAAGTTTTAACATGGTTCTCCTTTCATCCATTGCAGTAAAGGGTCCAAGTCTGGTGCTTCAATCAAATGTGCAGGTTGTCAGGGTTCTGGAATGAAAGTTTCCATTAGACACCTTGGCCCTTCTATGATCCAGCAGATGCAACATCCATGCAATGAGTGTAAGGGTACTGGGGAGACTATAAATGACAAGGACCGCTGCCCACAATGCAAGGGTGAGAAGGTTTCACAGGAGAAAAAGGTTCTGGAGGTAATAGTGGAAAAGGGTATGCAAAATGGACAGAAGATAAAATTCCCTGGGGAAGCTGATGAAGCTGTAAGAAAATCTCTATTTCTTTTTAATTCCCCTTCAGGACCGCAAGCTTTATAGAATTTAATTTGTGGTGATGTATTTGTTAATTAATAAATAGTTGACTTGAGGTCTCTCCTTGCTTAATGGCAGCCTGACACCGTAACCGGCGACATTGTGTTCGTCTTGCAACAAAAGGAGCATCCCAAGTATAAGAGGAAGGGAGATGACTTGTTCTATGAACATACATTGTCTCTTACAGAGGCACTCTGCGGCTTCCAATTCGCATTGACTCATTTGGATGGCAGGCAGCTTCTTATTAAATCCCAGCCTGGAGAGGTTATTAAGCCTGGTAAGTAACTACTTCAAGGACCATTGGGCAGAATTTCTGGAGGATTTTCAGAACTCTGGTGTGTTTATTGTAATTTGCAATTGGCTTTTGAGTTTTAACCAGTCACTGTTTACACTTGAATGTCAACTAATGGTTTTAACAATTTTGATCAATACTATCTATGTATACTACTTGTCACTGGTGGACTTAAGGCGTCAGGGCCCCTTTTCTCCACATTACATGGACTCTGCGTGGTAGTTTTCTGTTGTATTGCCATACATGTTCTCATCCAGATTGAAAATTTCAGTTTTCTTACAGTAGTTATTTTTGGTTTTGATGATGTGGCTGAGTGATTCTTGGATACTGTAACATGAAATCACTTCATTCCTTATCTTTACACTAGTAGTTGTCGCCACTAATTACGTGTTTCTGTTGACCAGACCAATTCAAGGCAATAAATGATGAAGGGATGCCCATCTACCAGAGGCCATTCATG
This sequence comes from Corymbia calophylla, assembly GCA_014182845.1. Lineage (NCBI taxonomy): Eukaryota > Viridiplantae > Streptophyta > Magnoliopsida > Myrtales > Myrtaceae > Corymbia > Corymbia calophylla. The sequence goes on along the minus strand of CM024697.1, from coordinate 4,761,748 downwards.
AAGGGGAAGCTCTACATCCACTTCACGCTAGAGTTCCCAGACTCCCTGAGCCCCGAGCAATGCAAGGCCCTGGAAACAATCCTGCCACCCAGGTCATCAGTGCAGCTCACTGAGATGGAGTTGGATGAGTGCGAGGAAACGACCCTTCACGATGTCAACATTGAGGAGGAGATGCGGCGGAAGCAGGCGCAGGCCCAGGAGGCTTATGAGGAGGATGAGGACATGCATGGTGGGGCCCAGAGGGTGCAGTGTGCCCAACAATAATCGATGTGCTGATCAATTGAAATAAACGTTAGAAGCGGCGGTGGATTGGCTAGTATCTCGATGTTGTGGTTGTGCAACCCTGTGGAGACCGATGTATCTTCGAAGTTGTGTTTCCGTTGTTCTAGCTCCTAGATTCTAGTCTCCTTTTTGGAAGTTTGCATTCATATTGAAAGAACGTAATGAAGTTTTAGTATGAGGACCTGCACGACTTGAAATTATGTTATTGCATCGTGTATTTGGTATGCACTCAAGACTTTGTTGCCTCCCGTTCATTTTACGTACATTCAAGCGTCCCGTCCTTTTCATCCTTCGCTTCCACGCGGGACTTCGCCTCTGCGTGAGTCGGGCATGAGACGTCGAAAAGTAGATCCTATGCCCTCGTTCTGACCTCTTAGGACAATAAGCCGATGAGCTCGATCGTCTTGGACTTTCATCCACGAGTTGAACGTACCGAACTCAGATGTTATATGTCAAATACACCTTCTATCTTCAAATGGTGAAAAACTGATTTCTAGGAAGTCATGGTGCTTTTCTTGTACCCGGAACTGGACGGCGACACCCAAGGTGTCTTTCCTATTGTCATGTCTAAACACAAAAGCCATTAACTAATACAGAATCCCACCATTAAAACCAAACATAATTCAAAGTTGTTGCCAACTCCAGCCAATATAACGACAGTTAACTGGGGATCAAGATTAGACTTACAAATAGGATTAAGGAAACCTGATTGTACTATATATGTCAAATGTATATCTCCTTCTCTAACCTACAATTTCTTGGTAAGGTGGTAAAGGCCGAACTAGCTGCACCTCTTTCGGGAAAAGTATCAAAGTTCTACACATTTTGTATTAGTACCAATTTAGTCTTAGATCTTTGAATTGGGCCAATTTAGTCCTAAACATTTTTACATTGATACCAATTAAGTTCATTTGAGCAATTTAGGTTGGAAATTGGTGACATGAATATTGGTTGTTATATGTGGCATAGCCAACAAAATATTTTGATTTTTTTTCTCTTTATTATTTATTTCTTTTTCTTTCCTTCATTTTGATTGTGAGGGTCATTGTCGGTCATTGGCGAGGGTCATGACCTTCTTGCGGGTGAAGAGGGGCCAATGGCAATTGCCTGGGCGAAGGCTAGCCCTACCAGCCTTGGTTGAGGGCTTGTTAGCCCTCATCAGCCAAAATCAAGGAAAATAAAAAGAGAAAAAAAGAAAAAAAATATAATTATGAAAAATTATTTAAAATTTCACATCTGTATCAACCATGTTACATTAAATGACTGACATCCACGTCAGCGATTTCTAGCTCAAATTGGCTAGATAAACTAAATTGACACTGATATGAAAATGTTTAGGATTAATTTAGTACCAATCTATTATGTTTAGAAAATTTTATGGTACTTTTCCCATATGTTTCTCTCGGAGAATTCCCTTTTCTACTTTAGCAAGCGTAAAGAACTAACAAAACTTCTCCATTATGATTGATTGGGGTTTCATAAGAACAAGTGCTTATTTTTTGGTCGAAAAGAGCGAGAACTTCAATTAGGTCTTTTTTGTAGGGACGAGTGCACTAGGTACAATCAAGTCTAAAATTGTCAAATTGATGTGATCAAAGTCTTTCCATAACTCTGTCCAGTACGATTAATGGAAAATGCTGAGGTTGTGAATGATGTGATCGTTGGGAGTATTTAATAAGTCTGAAAAATCTATCAGTAGAGCAATTGGCGAATAACATGTCAATAAATGCTGCAATGTCGATGGTTGGATCCTGATCAACGCTCTCGATGAGAATGCAGAGAGCTCTTTGCATTTGAGGAGTGGAAGCGAGCTGGTAGGGTAATCAAATCTGGCAAACTGCTTGAATCTGAAGAAAAGGGAAGCAAGTTACAAGCTCGAACTTGCTTTCATCCAACAAGTTGGACCTAAGGATCCAGATCTATTGTCTAATTCATGATCGTATGATGGAAAATAATGCTCATCTGAACTTTTATGGTTTTAGCTGTTTGGAACAGCAGAGGCCGAAGGCAGAGAAGAGGTAGGGATGTAATGCATCCTCTCAAGGTCTCTATGGAAGATCTCTATAATGGTACATCCAAGAAGTTGGCACTCTTTCTATCTCGCAACGTTATTTGCTCCACGTGCAAAGGGTTAGTACAGTAGTACTACTGTCTTCTCTGGAACGTGTCTGAGTTTCTGCAAAGTGCTAACATGGTTCTCCTTTCATCCGTTTGCAGTAAAGGGTCCAAGTCTGGTGCTTCAATTGAATGTGTGGGTTGTCAGGGTTCTGGAATGAAAGTTTCCATTGGACACCTAGGCCCTTCTAAGATCCAGCAGCTGCAACATCTATGCAATGAGTGTAACGGTACCAAGGAGACTATAAATGACAAAGGACCGCTGCCCACAATGCAAGGGCGAGAAGGTTGTTCAGGAGGAAAAGGTTCTGGAGGTAATAGTGGAAAAGGGTATGCGAAAAGGACAGAATATAAAATTCCCCGGGGAAGCTGATGAAGCGGTAAGAAAATCTCTTGTTCTTTATAATTTCCCTTCAGGACTGCAAGCTTTATGCAATTTAATTCGTGGAGTGTATTTGTTATTTAATCAATAGTTGACTTGAGGTCTCTCCTTGCTTAGTGACGGCCGGCCTGATGCCATAACTGGCGACATTGCATTCGTCTTGCAACAAAAGCAGCGTCCCAAGTATAAGAGGAAGGGAGATGACTTGTTCTATGAACGTACATTGTCCCTTCCAGAGGCACTTTGCAGCTGCCAATTCGCATCGACTCATTTGGATGGCAGGCGGCTTCTTATTAAATCCCAACCAGGAGAGGTCATTTAAGCCTGGTGAGTAACCACGTCGAGGACCATTGAGCAGAATTCTGGAGGATCGTCAGAACTCTGAAGTGTTCCCTCTAGTTTGCAATTGGCTTTCATATGAACTCATTATTTAATTTCGAGTTTTAACCAGTCATCGTTTGCACTTGGATGTCAGCTAAAGGTTTTCGATTATACATACTTCTTGTCACTGGTGGACTCAAGACGTCAGGGCTCCTTATTGCCACATTACATGGACTCTGTGTTAGATGATAATTGTCATTTACAATTATCTTGAGACGGCCGTGGTATTTTTTTGTTTTGTTTTATTTTATGCTACTTTTTTTGTTGATAAAGTTTAATCTTCGGTGATTATCGACAATTTTCAATTTGATTCAAAATTACTTAATCTTCAAGAGATAGATTAGGATTGAACAATTTCAAAATCAAATTGAAGTAGGAAAATTTGGATGATGAACTTTTTAGAGATAAAAGAAATATCAGCAGTAAAGCTTTAAATGGAAGAGCCGTTCTTAAGATATGTTGATATTTGAATAGAATTTTATTAGGGAAAGTGTTAGAAAAGTTTCAAACTTATTACAGTGTTGCCAATTAGTCCTAAATCTTTTAATGGTGTCAATTCAATCTTAAATCTTTTGATCTAATACCAATTTAGTACTAAATCTTTTAATGCTGTCAATTTAGTATTAAACTTTTTAAATTAATGTCAATTTAATTATAAACCTTTTGATTTGGTGACATTTTAGTTTTTTTAGCTAATTTTGGTTGAATTTTGCTAATAATGATACTAGTCAGTTGATGTGGCATCATTGGTGCTTATATGAACAATTTTTAATAATATTTTATTTTTGATTTTTTTCCTTCTTTATTTCTCTCATTCCTTTTTCTTTTTCCTTTGGGTAGTGGCCAACAGGTGATGGCCGGCCTTGTCGAATCTGGTTTAGCGATGCCAACCCTCCCTCGCCTAGGAGAGGGCAACCCCAATGAGGGCTCCCCTCGCTAGATTTGGTGAGGTCGACCCTTGCCTAGGCCAAGGTGGGCCTTGTCGGATTTGGCTTGGGTGAGGGCCAGCCTCGCCTTGGTGAGGTGAGGCTAGCTCGTCTGGCCATTGCCTAAAGGATAAGAAAAAGGAAGGAGATGGCCAGCCTCATTGAATCTGGCCTGGGCAATGCCAACCCTCCCTTGCCTAGGAGAGGGCAGCCCCAATGAGGGCTCCCCTCGCTAGATCTGGCGAGGCCGACCCTTGCCTAGGCCAAGGCGGGCCTTGTCAAATCTGGCTTGGGTGAGGGCTAGCCTTGCCTTGGCTCACCTAGCCACTGCCTAAAGGATAAGAAAAAGGAAGGAGAGAAAAAAAAAGGAAGTAAAAAAAGGAAAAAATAAGAAAAATAATAAAATCATTAAAAATTGTAAACGTTAGTGTCGATAATGCCATATCAATTGATTGGCGTCCATGTCAGCAAAATTTAGCTAAAAATAGCTAGAAAGATTGAATTGACATCAAGTTAAAATGTTTATAATTAAATTAACATCGTTAAAAGATTTGAGACTGAATTGACACTATTAAAATATTTAGGACTAAATTGATATAAATACAAAAAGGTTTAGCACTTTCCTAACATTTTTCTCAAATTATCTCCTAAGATCCTTATCAACAAGGGCATCTATGCCTATGAATAAAGGGCCTAGAGAGGGTCGTATGGAGGGAGAAAATTGGTACCGCTTGGATTTAATCCAGTCAAAATCTTAGCCCACTTACTTGGGGGGGGGGACACGTGTCGCTCGGACCCCATCGCTCCAGAACCCCTCCGATACTACCCACCTCTCTCTTCCCTTCTCCGACCTGAACCATGAGCCCTACCTCTCCGGAGGGAAGCCACTCATCGGAGCTCTCGTCCGCCATTCCTCCTTGGGCCCCAACAAGGTCAACGGAGCGCGTGCGCTCTCTCCGACCCCGACCACGCATCACCTCCAGCTCTACCTCGCCTCCCTCTGCCTCCTCGTCGCCTTCTGCCACCAGGCCATCTCCTCCTCCGGCGTCGACCCTCTCCTCAAGGGCTCCACCCCCCGTCCACTGCTTCTCCTCCCTCCAGTTAATATACAAGGGAGAAATGGCGAACGGGAGCTCCGATGGTGGCTTCCCTCTGGATAGGTCGGGCTCGAGGTTGAGGTCGCAGAAGGGAAAATGGGCCAGGCGGAGGCAGAGAGAAAGAAGAAGAAGACCGTGAAAGGGAAGGAGAAGAGCGGTCGGGGAAGAAGAGGAACGGTAGGAAGAGAAGAAAAAGAAAAGGAGGAAAAAAATAAATAAAAATTCGAAAAATAAATATATTATTGAAAAATTATTACGTCAGAATTGTCCGGATTATCGGCTCTGGCTGACATTCATTTCAACGCAGGCCGGCTAATTTTAGTAGTATGGACTAAATTAATACAAATACAAAAAATTTAGGATTTGATTAGTAAAAGGAAAAGTTTATAATTGAATATACGCAATAAATTGATGACTTTTTTTGGATATGTCGCCACTTGGTTAGTTCCTTGAGGGTATAGGTTCAGATTCGACCAGACATAACATCATTATCTTATAGGTTGGGCGAAAACTGCTAAGATATCTGATGTTGATGATTCGCGGGAAGACTGGAATTTCTTCCGTGGATCAAGCCATTGATTTGTCCATCCCATGTAGGCTCCACGTGTTGCCGGGTTTCCATAAAATTAACAGTTGTAATGTAGTCGGTTTGTCCAATTAGATTCATCTAAATTTACGGGTGCCCAACCAAAAAAAGATAATATTGCCCAAAAAAGGAATTAAAAAAAAAAAAAACAAAGGAAAAGACAGATCAAAAGGGGAAATACGACATTTTTGGAAAGCGACAGCGAAGGGCTGACGATTTCGCAACTTCCTTTTCCAGATTTGTCTTCTTCCTCATTCCACTTCTTCTTCTTCTTCTTCTTCTTCTTCTTCTTCACCACCTGAACAATGAAACGCCAACTCTCTCTCTCTCTCTCTCTCCCCGTCTTGAGACGACGTCGCTGGCTCCTTCCATCGATTGATCGGCTGCCGACATGAACGGCACCTTCCCTCACGTGGACCTCGGGCAGAATACCGAATACCTCGTGCACAGCATGAGGATAACCTTATTCATCGTCGCCTTCATCATCCTCTTCACCCTCATCTGCTACCTCTGCAACCCTGTCCGCGTCCTGCCACCCGGGCGCCAACCCCTCCCCGCGGCGGTGGCGGAGGACGGCGGCCACTCGACCGCCATCATGCTCGGCCTAGACGAGGCCGCACTGGGGAGCTTCCCGAAGCTCCTCTACTCTCGGGCGAAGGCCTCGAGCTCGAGCTGCTGCTCCATTTGCTTGTCGGAGTACAGGGAGACGGACGTGCTGAGGCTGCTGCCGGGCTGTGGCCATTACTTCCACTCGAAGTGCATCGATCCGTGGCTGAGAATGAACCCGTCTTGTCCGAACTGCAGGACCTTGCCGGTTCTGACTCTGGTCAGGGCGCCCCTCGCTGAGGTTGCGCCGTTGGTGGCGTCGCGTCGGTGATACAGACCGACAAGAAGGTGGTGGGATTGCGGCGGAGATTCAAGAATCGAATAAAATCCACTGAAAATGAATTTGAGATTTCTGGTGCATGGGTTCGACGTCTCGACTGAAATCGGTTGCTTCTTTTTTCCTTTCTTTTATTTTCTTTGGTTGCTCAGGCTTGTCGAAATGCGGAGGGCGAGTGGGTCGGAGATTGGCCGCCAGATAAAAAAGTGCAGCAAATGTACAACGACAACTCGAGTGGGTAGTTCATAAATTTTGACTCAACATGTAATTTGATTCCAAAATTTTAGCTCAATATGTAATGCGATCCATGAATTTTTGATTTGTTTAATATATTCTCTAAACTTTTGATATATATTCAATACAATTCCTAAATTGTACGAAAATGTTCAATATAATTCCCAAATTAAAAGTTCAGGGAGAAAATTACATATTGAGCCAAAGTTCAAAGACTTACACAATGCTTTAGGTCAAATGAAATGGACATTTGTGTCCGAATGAAATTGGAGAATTTACAAGAAAAAAGACGTGAGTTTTTGTCGAGATGATATATATTTGTCATGAAATACTGTTTTTCATTTACGTAGAAAAGCTCCTACTACAAGAGTTTGTATATTCTAAACATAGTATGGACCGAAGGAAAGCAGGGAGACTATCTAGCCAATTTGAGTTGAGGATTCCTTGTTGGTGGGCTCGGGCTAGACAATCGGAAGCCTGATTTGCTTCTCGTCAGCAAAAACTTATTGATCCATGGAGGATTTGCGGCCTGATTTGCTTCGGGCTCTTGCTTGGCTCCTCCGGTGGTTTTCTTTCGTCCCTTGTTCTTATTTTCTTCAATGTCTCTTAAGTGATCATTTTTTCTTCGATTTGACATTTAAGTGATTTGGTGGAAACTTTTGACACTAAATCGAGCTCCATACACAATTTTTAGCATTTTTTATGTCGTTCTCCCACCATTTCTCAAACATCAATCATAGGATTATTCCTTTCAAAAAGGAACTTCAAGAAAACAGAGAGATGCAACTGAAAAAAGAAATTGAAGAACTAGGGAGACAGAGGAAATACACTAGGGAATGAGGTTGTGAATCTAATGGATGAAAAGAAAAGATAAAAATACGAAAATTTTCCATGCGACAGTGATTTAGAGAAGGCCGAGGAATAGGATTTCTATACTAAAATTGATGACGAGTTCTAGCTTGATGATAATAGAAGACTACAGCAAATGACAATTAATTATTTGGGATAAACACATTGGAAATTCTAAAACTTATTGTGAAAAGATGAAACTTAGAACTTTCAAAAAATACAATCGAGTTTAAAAATTTGTTAAATTAGTGCAATTGAGTTTTAGACCTAATTGCACTTTTTGAAAATTTCAAAACTCAATTGTATTAATTTGATAAGTTTTAGACTCAATTACACTTTTTGTAAATTTTAGAATCCAACTACACTTTTATTATAAATTTTAAGATTTGATTGCACTTTTAAAAAATCATAACAATCAATTGCATTTTTTTGAAATTTTTTTTAAAACTTTCAATGCCCTTATCCTTCTTCTTTTTAATTTTTTTTTTGAAAGTAGCCTCAAAATCCTCTTCTTTCCTGGCCTTGCATGCCAGAGGGAAGATAATATAACATCCCTAGTTACAAAAGCAAACGCAAGATTTAGAATGGCGGCCTTCCTGTACCACCTATTCTCCTCCTCCTCCTCCCTCCTCTCCCTCGACCTCTACTCTACCACTCGGTCTCCGCCACCCGCAGCCACCTGAAATGCCCCCTCCATCTATGCCGCCAGGCCTTACCACCCCCGCCTCCGCCTCCACCTCCGCCCCCTCCAGCTGCACTCCGCCTTCCTCCGCCTCCTTGTTGCCTTCTGCCACCAGGCCATCTCCTCCTCCGACATCGAACCCTCTCCTCAAGGGCTCCACCCCTGTCCATTGCTTCTCCTCCTTCCTGTTAAAATACAAGGGAGAAATGGCGAGCGAGAGCTCTGATGAGTGGCTTCCCTCTGGAGAGTTCGGGCTCGAGGTTGAGGTTGGAGAAGGGAAATGGGCCAGGCGAAGGAGAGACAGAGAAAGAAGAAGACCGTGAAAGGAAGGAGAAGAACCGTTGGGGAAGAAGAAGAAGAAGAACAAATAAATAAATAATTTGAAAAGATAAAATAGCATTAAATAATTACAACGTTTGCATCACATCGCCCGGACTGTCGGATTTGGCCGGCATCCGTGTCAACACAGGGCCACAGGCTAGCCAATTTTAGCCGAATGAACTAAATTGATGTAAATGGTGATTTGATTGGCAAAAAAAAGAAAAATTAGAATTGAATTGGTATAATTATAATGAATTTATGAATTTTTTAGTAATTTTCTCGAATCTGTTATGAGCAAAACTAAATGCCGCTTGCCACTTGGTTAGTTCCTCGAGGTTACACGTTCGGATTCGACCGGACATAACATCCTTGTATTATAGATCGGGCGAAAACTACTGCCGTATTTGATGTTGATGATTTGCCACCAGACGGAAATTTCTTCCGCGGATTGAGCCATTGATTTTTCTGGTCCTACGTAGGCTCCGCATGTGGTCGAGTTTCCATGAAACTAACAGTTGTAATGCATTTGGTTCGTCCAAATTCATCTAAATTTTACTGTTGCCCAAAAAAGAAGAAGATAATCTTACAAAAAAGGAATAAAAAAAAACAAAGGAAAGACAGATCAAAAGGGAAAATACGACATTTTTGGAAAGCGACAGCAAAGGGTTGACGATTTGGCAACCTCCTTTTCCAGATTTGTCGTCTTCCTCATTCCACTTCTTCTTCTTCTTCACCACCTGAACAGTGAAACGCCAACTCTCTCTCTCTCTCTCTCTCTCGCTCTCTCTCTCGCTCTCCCCGTCTTGAGACGACGTCGCTGGCTCCTTCCATCGATTGATCGGCCGGCGACATGAACAGCACCGTCCCTTACGTGGGCCCGGGCAGAACACGGTAGAGCTCGTGTACGGCCTGAGGATATCCTTCGTCATCCTCGCCTTCGCCGTCCTCTTCACCGTAGTCTTCTACCTCTGGAACCCCGTCCGCGTCCCACCACCCTGGCGCCAACCCCTCCCCGCGGTGGTGGCAGAAGACAGCAGCTACTCGACTGCCATCGCGCTCGGCCTCGACGAGGCCACGCTGGGGAGTTTCCCGAAGCTCCCCTACTCTCGGGCGAAGGCCCCGAGCTCGAGCTGCTCCATTTGCTTGTCGGAGTACAGGGAGTCGGACGTGCTGAGGCTGCTGCCAGACTGTGGCCATTACTTCCACTCGAAGTGCGTTGATCCGTGGCTGAGAATGAACCCATCGTGTCCGAACTGCAGGACCTTGCCGGTTCCGACTCCGGTCAGGACGCCCCTCGCTGAGGTTGCGCCGTTGGCCGCGTTGCATCGGTGATACAGACCAATGAGAAGGTGGTGGGATTGCGGCGGAGATTCAAGAATCGAACAAAACCCACTGAAAATGAATTTGAGATTTCTTGTGCATTGGGTTCGAGGTGTTGACTGAAATCGATTGTTTCTTTTTTCCTATTTTTTTGTTTTCTTTGGTTGCTCAGGCTTGTCGAAACGCAGAGGAGACGTCGCGTTCGGCCAGTGGGTCGGAGGTTCGCCGCCAGATAAAGTGCAGCAAATGTACAACATTGAGATGATGACGACGACGATGATGAAGTGGTCTGTCAAATATAACAGGATGAGAACAAAGCAGATGCTACCTGCCGTTTTGGGAGAGAGAGAGAGAGAGAGCGCATGTACAGTTAATCACACATATGTTCCCTGAATTTTGTATTAATGTGCAATTTGATCCCTAAATTTTTAGTTTGTACAATATGATTCATAAACTTTAGCCCAATGTGTAATACGGTCCATGAATTTTTGATTTGTTTAATATAGTCCATAAACTTTTAGTACATATTCAATACAATTCCTAAGTTGCATGAAAGTATTCAATACAGTCCCTTAAATTATAAATTTATGGATTAAATTATATATTTAGCAAAAGTTTAGGGACTTGTGCAATGCTTTTGGTCAAATGAAATGGGCATTTGTGTTGGAATGAAACTGGAGATTTACAAGGGAAAAACATGGTTTTTGTTGAGATGATCTAGAAAAAAAAAGAAGAAGAAAGAAATAAAAAGCAAAGTTTATGCATATGTTACGTAATATATGTAATCGGTGGCATCATCACCTCTCCCAGATTTTGGCGGCTTCTCCTGTCTTGGAGTCAACGCGAGTCCTCACTCCAACATATGCATACATCCATTGCTGGGACTTGGCTAATTTGGTCGAATTAATTACGTTCGACTATGCAAGGAACATAGGTACGTAACTCAGAAAACATTCATCCAGTATGAGGAAATTTGCAATTCCGTGATTTGATCTATGTATATAATGACTCGCCCGCGACGTTCAAATCGAACCAACTGTACAACAAAAGAATTTAACGAACACAAACCAATAGATAGATCACGAATATCTACCGTCATGAGTAGCTCTCCTCTACTGTCTTGAGTAGTTATGGCTGTCTTACACATAAACCCTAACCAAAACCTCTCCAAACATCAAAGCCATCAACGATCAATATCTCAGCTCACTTGGTCTTTCTCCATGTTTTGAAATTTCAATGTGCATCTTTCTCGGAATGAAATGGAGCATTGCTTCTCAAAAAGCAAAATACCATAAAAAAAAAAAACCTACCCATCGCCATTTATACTTATTTGTTACATCGTCTTTTGTCTCTCATTCTCTTCATTTTTGGCTAACCTTCTTGTTCTTGTTGTTTCAAGCTCTTCTTGTTGTTTCAAGCTCTTGCTTGGCTCCCCCAATTGTCGTCTTTCGTCTCTCATTCTTGTTCTCTTCATTATTTCTTAAATAATCATTTTTTTTTCGATGTGGCACTTAAGTGATTTAGTGAAAACTTTTGGCACTAAATTGAGCTCCGTATATGATTTTTGGCGCTTCTTGTGTCCTTTTCCCACCAATTCTCAAACATCAATTATAGGATTATTCTTTTGAAGAAGAAACTCCAAGAAATCACAAACATAGCTAGGGCAAGGGTTGATGCATAGAAACATAGATGCAACTGAAAAAAGAAATTGAAGAACTATGGAGGCAGGAAGAAATACATTAGGGTATGGGGTTGAGGATCCAATGGATGAAAAGGAGAGATAAAAATATGAAAATTTTCTATGCAAAAATGATTTAAAGAAGGCTGAGGAATAGGATTTCTATGTTAAAACTGATGACGAGTTCTAAATCCCTAATAATAGAAGACTACAGCAAATGGCAATTAATTATTTGGGATAAACACATTGGAAGTCATGAAATTTATTGTGAAAGAATGAGATTTAAAACTTTCAAAAAGTGTAATCAAGTCCCAAAACTTGTCAAATTAGTGTAATTGAGTTTTAGAACTAATTGTACATTTTAAAAGTTGTAGAACTTAATTATACTAATTTGATAAGTTCTGGGACTCAATTACACTTTTTGGACCCAATTGTACTTTCATTGTAAGTTTTAGAATTCAATTGTACTTTTAAAAAATTATAGGACTTAATTGTATTTTTTTGAAAAATTTTAAAATTTTCAATGCATTTATCCCTTTTGATAACTATCCCTATTATTATTATTATTTTTTGAAAGTAGCCTCATAATCCTCTTCTTTCCTGGCCTTTGCACGAAAGAGGAAAGATTCAGGTAATGACATCCCTAGTTACAAAAGTAAACGAAAGATTTAGGTAATACCATCCCTAGTTACTGCCTTTGTACTTCCCAAAATTCTTTTGCCCTTGTCCCCCACTCTATCTTGGCACCACTTTTTATATATAATACCGAGCCGAGTTGGCTTTGACCTTGTTATTCTTTCCGAATGTTACTTTGTTGAGAGTATAAAGAGAAACCACGGCCAGCAGATATAAAACAACAATTTGTTTTTTTTTAAGGGTTTATACTGAAAATACCATTAGCGAAAGATATCTCTTGCACAAATAATTATAAGATGAAAACTTTCGCTTATTAATGGATGGAATATGATTAGCAAACTTAGATATCATATATGTGTCATGCAAGTGGATTAGTTTTTTTTTGTTATGTCGATAGTGTACCGAATAAAAATATTTTCTTTCTTATCTTGTATAATCCAATTTTTTTTGCAAAATAGTCATGTTAACGAGTGTCCTGATAATTGATTGTTATATTGATATGACAATGAACATAGAGCGTGACATTCGAAATTATTATAAGTGAGAGACGCTGATTTATATATAGAATCTGTCCCATCCAAAATTGAATGCAGCTCGTCACTCGATTAATTCCTTGAGGGTACAGGTTCGATTTTGACCGAATGTAACCTCCTTATATTATGGATTGGGAGAAAATCACTTCGACATTCGATTTAACAATTTGCCCTGAATAAAGGGGCCCCGCCTAGGCTCCCCATGACGTCGGATCTCATAAAATTAACGGGTGTGATGCACTTGATTCGTCGAATAGAATTCAGCTAAATTTTACCATTGGCTAAAGAAGAACAGATCAAACGGGGAAATACGAGGTTTTAGAAGGCGACAGAAAATGGTTGACGATTCGCATCCTCCGTTTCCAGATGTCTCTTCCTCACTTAACGTCTTCACCACCTGCTCAACTCTCTCTCTCTCTCTCTCTCTCTCTCTCTCTCTCTGTCTTCAGACGACGTCGCTGAGCTTCTTCAATCGATCGATCCGCCGGCGGCGACATGAACAGCACCTCCGGTTACCTGGACCCCGGGCAGTACACCGGAGGGCTCGCGTACGGCATCGGGATCTCCCTCGGTGTCTTCGCCCTCATCATCATCTTCACCCTCGCCTCCTACCTCTGCATCCGCGTCCCCGTCCCCGTCCCGCCGCCCCGGAGCCACTCCCTCGCCCCGGCGGTGGACGGCGGCTACTCGATCGCGACCACGCTCGGCCTCGACGAGGCCACACTGGGGAGCTTCCCGAAGCTTCTCTACTCTCAGGCGAAGGCTGCGGGCTCGAGCTGCTGCTCCATTTGCTTGTCGGAGTACAAGGAGACGGACGTGCTGAGGCTGCTGCCGGACTGTGGCCATTACTTCCACTCGAAGTGCGTCGATCCGTGGTTGAGAATGAACCCGTCGTGTCCGAACTGCAGGACCTCGCCGGTCCCCACGCCCCTTGCCGAGGTTGCGCCGTTGGTGGCGTCCCGGCGGTGATACAGACCGATCGGATGGTGGCGGAATTGCGCCGGCGAATCGAACAAAATCCACTGTAAATGAATTGAGATTTCTGGTGCATGGGTTCGAGGTGTTGACTGGAACCGATCCGACTTCGCGCCATTTTCAATGCTTCCTTTTCCTTCTTTTTTTTCTTTTCTTTTTTTTAATTATCTCCGGTTGCTTGGACGTCGCGTTCGGCTGGTGGGCCGGGCCGGTTGTTCGCCGCCGGATAAAGTGCAGCGAAAGTACGGCGACAGCTTTTGAGATGATGATGTGATGATGAAGCGGTATGTCAAATATAATAGAATAAGAACAAAAGCAGATGACGCTATGCGACGTGCCGTTTCGAACCAAATGTAGGGTCCTTACTCCAGCATGCATTACATTAATTGCTGGACATGGCTAATTAGATCTAATCAATTACGTCCGACTAAGCAAGAGACATAAGACATTTATGAGGGAATTTTGCAATCCCGTGACTCTACATATGTACATATTGACTCGATCCCGACGTCCAAATCGAACCAGCTGTCCAACAAACGAATTTAATGAGAACAAACCAATAAATAGAGAGCGGTGCAAATCAATAAATAGAGAGCGGTTTGCATGGTTAGGTTCAATCGGCCAAATTTTTCCATTTCCGGTGTTGTGAGGCACCCCTTTTGTAAAGTGGCGAAAATTTTACATAAGAGGAATAAAACTAAGTTTATTTTATGGATGCCGGTTTAAGATTAAAATTTTCAATTTGATTAATTGAGTTATAAATATGGTTTTTCCGATCAATTTTGGTCGGCGATCGTTAATGCAAACAATTTTTTACATTTTTTAATTGATTTTTTTAATAATTTGTCTCTCTTTTTTCTTCTTTCTTTCTCAGTTGGGGTTGACCTTGCCGGTCGGCCTCCGGCGAGAATCGCCCTTGACGAGCTTCGAAGCGGAGAGAGACGATTCTGGAGACAACCCACAAGAATTAACGAGGTAGGAGACTGCAAATGATTGCGATTTCGAGGAGGTCGAGGATGATGCCCTGAGCAGCAGACGGGGTGAATAAGCATGTGGAGGAAGTTGAAGAACCCTAACATGAAGCAGGGCCTTGCGAGAGAAATGGGTCTCCGAATCTGATGAACCTGAAGAGCTCCCCTTTGTTCCTTCTGCTACAGAACTGGAGGTTTTAATTGGAAAAATTATTTAAAAAGTCCTAAATTTATTGCCTTCTTGTCAATTCGGTCATAAACTACTTAATTTTGTTAATCAAATTCTAAACATTTTCACTTTTTGTCATTTGAGTCCATCCAACCAAAATTGTTCATTAATTTGTTGATGCGGCTAGTCGGTATTGACGTGGATATTTTTTTAATAATATTTGGAATATTTTATGGGTTTTTTTCCTTTTCTTTCATTTTTTTTTTTTGAGTTAGGGCCGTCGAGGGTTGTTGGCAAACCCTTGCCGACTCTGGGCAAGGCTGCCCTCACGTAGAACAAGTGAGGGCCGTGATGCCCTTGCTAGATTCACGCGTCTTCTCCGGCAAGGGCCGGCTGACAAGGGTTGTCGGCCCTAATTCCAAAAGCTGAAAAAAAGAGCAAAGAAAATGAAAAAAACCATAAAAATTATTAAAAAATATCTACGTTAGCATCGACACGGCTAGTATCCATGTTAACAAATTTCGGTTAAAATTGATTGAATGGACTTAATTGACAAAAAGATGAATACTTAATTGGTAAAATTGAAAAGTTTAGACTTGAATTGGCAAAAGTACAATGGGTTTATAAGTCAATTTTAATTCATGAGGTTTTGCTTCTTCCTGTGTTCTCTTCTTCAAGTTCAAGATGGTCTTTGAAGGAAAACTATACCAGGGCTAGATCCAGTGAGGTTTACCTAGGCCGGCCATCACTAAGGCTTGGTAGCTGGCAAAGGAAGAAGGGGAAAAGAAAAAAACAGATGGAAGACAAGTAATAAAAAAAGAAAGAAAAGGAAATAAAATTAAAAAAATTAAAAAACTATTGAATTATATCATATAAGATGGCTAGTGTTCATGTAAAACATTTTTCGGTCAAAATTAGTCGAAGTGACTATATTAGTAAATTGTCCAAAGGTTTAGGATTAAATTGGTCAAATTGAAAACTCAATACTAAATCAACATTCCTAAAATAAGTTGATTTGGTAATATTTAAAAAAAAAAAATGGAGCAATGAGTGGAAAATTTTGGAAATTTTAAACTTTGTAAGATGAAAAAGGATAAAAAGTCTAAAAGCTCCGTTTGCTTGGCCGGTGACCTTCGTCAGCGCAAAAGCCCCGCCCAGCTCTGTCGGTGAAAATCTCTCTCTCTCTCTCTCTCTCTCTTCCATCCTCGCCGAGCATCTCTCCCTCCGCCGGTCTTCCACTCATTACTGGCCCATCCTCGACGGTTTTTGGCCGGTCTCGCTTCGCGCTCAACCTCCTCACGGTGTCCCCTGAGCTGGTCGTGGTGGTCGCCTCCTTCAAACTTCACCGGAAGTGCCTCGAATTGGCTGATATCGGAAGTTGCTCATCGGAACAGCTTCAATGGTAGGTTCAATGATTCATTGAGTGTTAATCTCTAATGAACTTCCAAGGATGCTCAAATCAAACTGCAGTCTAAACTTGAAGCTATACTTCAATCTAAGTTTGATATTGAGCTAGGATGTGAAGAGATCAAAGTGAAATTAGGAGGAAATTGCCTATAATTTAGGTTAAATTTAGCGAAATCAAATATTAATTGCATGTTTAGGCAACGTAAACTACTTAATTTCATGATGGCCAAAACATGCTTAAGTAGGAATTGATGTCAATTTTGGTTTATAGTTGTTAATTGAACTTGATTTCTTGAAATTAAATGATCGATGTTTCAATTTTATAACACATAAATAAGTGGAAATTTTTTTTTACAATACTCAAATGAGTGTTATAGGAAAGTTGTGGCACTTGGGTGAATATGATCCGGGTGGGCGGTTCCCATTCTAAAATCGAGAACCACTCACTATGGATTGGTTCTGAAAAATTGGATTCGAGAATCACCTGTTGGTTACATCTCTTGAGAACCGAATTGTCAGTCCGGTTTGATTCTTAGGTGGATCCATGGAATCGGTTTTACGAGTGATCATGCCTATGCCCCTCCGCCGCACCTCAAGCAGATCCGGGCCGCTGGCTTGCTGCTCTTCACCTTCCTCTTCTGATCGACAAGAAAGCAGAAGAACACCATTGTGCCACTGGTCTAACTTTTCTTCTTCACAAGATTCTCTCTTTGTTTTTCGGGTTGAAAGTTTTCAGATTTTGGGGGTTGAATGATTCTGGGCTTTCGATGGTTTTGAGTAGAGGAAGGGTTTTAGCCAGCTGAGAAGGGACGCCTATTGTAGCAAGTTATATATGGGGAGGAAGTCGCTTTAGAATTTTAATTTTTTATATTAAAAATTAATATATTATTATAATATCAGTCCGGTCTGGGTGAGTGGGCAAGTGGATCCGCTCATGGAACTGATAACTAGATTAGTATCCACTGATTTCAATTTATTGGAACCGGGAACCGAACCGATCCAATTCGGAGTGGTTTGAGCGGATTCCGGTTCTTTTGCACACCCCATTCTTTATCCCAAAAATCCTCATGAGATCAACTTGACTTATTTCTACATCAATATTTGTGCAACATATATCAATCAATGATTAGCTGGTATTCAAATGAACATCAAACATCTATCCCGAGGAGTGGGGCTACATGAATCAAGCAAGGCTCCAATTAAACTACTTTTCGAGTTCAATTTTTAAGGATATTCATTTAATTATATTTTTAAAAAAATAAATTTTAGGATTTTTTAATACACTTTTTTTTCATTTTTTAAAGGGAAGTAACCTTAAAATTCTCTTCTTTTTTCCGGCCTTATCTGCCAAACGGGAGATTAGTTAATTACTTCACTAGTTACAAAAGCTCAACCGGAAGATTTGGGTGATATCATCACTAGTTATTTCTGCCTTGGTACTTCCCAAATTCCTTTTGACCTTGTCACCTTTCTACCTTGGCACCGATTCATATATATCCACAATTCCTTCTCTCTTTATCTTACTCTACCCGAGTTGACTTTGGCCTTGTTCTTCTTTCCCTGTATTGCTTCGTTAGGATCCACAAGAGAGAAAATATAAAGCGAATCCATGGGCGGCCAGACATAATCAACATCTGTTTTTTAAAAGGTTTAGATTGAAAAACCATTAGTGCAAGATATTTCTTAGGCAAGAAATTATAAGACAGAAACTTCCCTTTACTAATGGACGGAATATGCTTAGCAAAATTATATATTATGTGTCGGTAGTTGAACTGTGCTTGCGAATTGAGTTTTTGTTACTCCGATGGCTTTCTAAATAAAAATATTCCTCTTTGCCTCATTCTTGCAAAATAATTATATTAATCGGTATCACATAAGTTATTTTAATAATGAATTTAAATGGTGTCATTCAATATTATTCTGAGTGATAAATATTGATTTATATATAAAATTTATCGAGTTTAAAACTAAGTGCCGTCTCATCAAGCATTCCTTGAGCATACCAATTTGATTTTCGCCACGACACATCCTCGTATTATGGATGAGGCAAAAGCCGCTTTGGTGTTCGATGTTATTGATTTGTCTCTCAGGCAAGGGAATTCCTTCCACGAACTGGGAAGATCTCAACCGTCGATCTTGCCTCAAGTGGGCTCCGCACGTCGTCGAGTCTCCCAAAATTGATGGCTGTGATGCACTGGGCTCGTCGGACCGGATTCAGCTAAATTTTACCATCGGCTAAGGACAGATCGAAAGGGGAAATACGAGGTTTTATAAGGCGACAGAAAATGGTTGACCATGCGCGACCGCCATTTCCAGATGTGTCTTCCTCACTTAACTTCTTCACCACCTGCTGAACAATGCAACGCCAACCCTCTCTCTCTCTCTCTCTCTCGCATGCTCCTCTCTCCAGCATAACCCACAACACCACGCCTCCGCATTCTCTCTCTCTCTCTCTCTCTCCGTCTTCAGACGACGTCGCCGACACCGTTGATCGATTGATCCGCCGGTGACATGAACAGCACCTCCGATGACCTGTACTCCGGGCAGAACACGGTAGGGTTCGCGTACAGCATCGGGATCTCCCTCGGCATCCTCGCCCTCATCATCTTCTTCACCCTCGCCTCCTACTTCTGCACCCGCATCCGCGTCCCGCCACTCCGTGGCCACTCCTTCGCCGAGGAGGAGGAGGACGGCAGCTACTCGATTGCAATCACGCTCGGCATCGATGAGGCCACGCTCGGCAGCTTCCCGAAGCTCCTCTACTCTCAGGCGAAGGCCGCTCATGGAGACGGCGGCTTGGCCACGAGCTCGAACTGCTGCTCGATTTGCTTGTCGAAGTACAAGGAGACCGACGTGCTGAGGCTGCTGCCGGATTGTGGGCATTACTTCCATTCGAAGTGCGTCGATCCGTGGTTGAGAATGAACCCATCATGTCCGAATTGCAGGACCTCGCCGCTCCCGACTCCAGTTGGGACGCCTCTCGCTGAGGTCGCGCCGTTGGCAGCGTTGCAGCGATGATGCGGCAGGTTGGGAATTGCGGGGGAGCTTGTAGAATAAAACAAAACCCACTGCAAGCGCAGCAGATATGCAGCAAAGGCACCCGTCGGACAACAGTACCAGGTCATCCATCCATGGACGAATGTTTGCAACGGGCAAGATCAACGCATCTCTACAGTATTAACTCTGCATATAGGTTTTTGAAGCAAATAAATTCTCTTCAATTTTTACCCCTCAATGTACATTTGCTGATTTGAAATGGACATGTCCTCTCTACACATACCAATATGACGCGATAATCTAGGTTTTGTTACTCTTGGTTGTGGATTTGTGTGTCAATAACGGCGCTCCGGACTTCCGAGTCACATATATAGACGGCCTTTCAGAGCTAAAAAGCCTTCCTGGCGCTCGCTAGATTCAATCGGGTAAGAGTCCAACGCACCGTATGTTTCATCACGATTTCTACACGGTGAGGATGTCTCGCGTGCCGTTCACCCAACGCGTTACATTGGAGAGTCTATATCTAACATGAGGCATCTAGTAAGAGGCAAACAACAAGAATTTTAACCAGTTCTTGAACATTGAAGGCGGCCAGTGGAACCAATCAGAGATATCAACCTCGCAGATGCGTACACTACAGCAACTTGAGATGATGATGATGAAGCGGTAGGTCAAATGGAATAAAATAGAGCAGGTGGTAACTGCCGTTTTGAGAAAGAGAGAGACCCGACTGTTCCAGTTAAAGACTGGGAGCCTTCCCTGCAACGGCGCTTAATCGTGGCTTGCTCACGAGTTTTATCATATTAATATCAGCAAATCCAATCTCTCTTTCTCTCTCGCTCTGTGTATCTTCTGGTTGACGACAGACTCCACAGCAAGAACTGGATACGACGATGCTGACGCAGCCGTGCAATGCTTCTGGTCAAAGTCAGATGGGCATTCGTGCCGAAATGAACTGGGAAAATAAGGGACCGGGAAGAAAAGTTTCGGCATTTACTTGAGGCAATCAATTGAGAAAGGAACAGGGCCTATCTATATCTAGACGAAGCTTATCTAAACCGGGAGTTGCGTAAGCGATAATTATAGGTTCTAATCAGGATTAAGCTACGTGGTGTGGGCACGCTCGCTGGGTTTGTTTATTGTCTTGATGTTGAAAACCCTCAATGTAATCGTCCCTACATAGGATTCGACCATTCGCTACGGTTCCTGGTTGTAACCCAAACACGTCGGGTAGGAGCTACGCAACTCGGCTTTCCCTACCGCTCCATGTGATTGATTCGGCCAATGTGCGGCTTGACTTTGATATCATGTTAATATTGAACTCGACCCGAAATTTTGATTTTGGTACAGAGAGGTCAGCATGAGGGTATAACGATGACTGCTGACCTGTGCCGAATGACGTTGATATATCATCTTTATCACACAGAAACGTAGATTGTTAGAGAAATGGCGTGGTATTTAATTACGATATATTATATTGGGAAAAAAACGAGGAAATAAATGGAACTTGCAATTCAATACCAACATGCGAGAAACGGACATTCTATCACCACACTAGATATTTACGTAATTCGGTTGTAGCAGTGGTACCTATTCCATGATGAGAGTGAGTCGCTAAGGTATCCATTGTGAATTGGGAAATTATACTCAATCGCTCGAGTCTTTCCTAATCCTAGATTGCACCCGAGAGACTCCAATTATGCTCACTCACAATTTGACAATGGGTCAAGAAAGAAGTCTACTTTATCATAAATCTTTGGGAAAATTATCCAAAAAAAATCTCAACTTATTGTATTTTTGTCAATTCAGTCTTAAACATTTTTACTTCTTACCAATTGAATCTATCGGGCCAGTTTTGGCTAGAAATCATTGTTGTGGACACCGGCAATACCACATAGGACAACCAATGCTAACGTGAATAATTTTTAATAATTTTTTGAATTTTTAAATAATATTCCTAATTTTTTTCAATTTTTTTTTTATCGTTTTTGCTTTTTTCTCTTCTTTTTGCCTATGGTCAACCACCGGCCATAACTAGGCCATTTGGCCTCACCTAGGCTAGATTTGGCAAGGTCGGCCCTTGCCCAACCTAGGGTGGCCTCGTCGGGCGAGGGCCAACCTCACCAAATTTGGCCTGGGTGAGGGCAAGGGCTCCCCTTGCCGAATTTGGCAAGGTTGCCTTGGCCTGGGCAAGGCAAGCCTTGTTGGGGTTTGCCCTTGGCACGGCTCCCCTTGCCGAATTTAGCACTTGTTGTGCCATGAATAATGGCCATCATCCATATTAACGATTCCCATTTAAAATTAGTCGATGGATTATATTGGCAAATCGTCGAAAACTTAAAATTTAATTTATATAATTGATATATTTAAAATTGGATTATCACAAATATAATAAGTTTTGAACTTTATTAGTACTTTTTGTTGTGGTGACAGTGTTATTTCAACCCCCTCGATGACTAACAAAGCATACACGCGGTGTAGTGGATTGATGATGCAGAACGACAACCTTGTTTTGCACGTGAAAGTGGAATAATGTAGGACGACATCCCAAAAAGCCCCCGCGCAAAGAACGGTTAATTAGGTCATGGACGCGAACTTGATATCCCACGCCGTGATGACGTGGAAAAGCAATTCTTATTATCCACGTGGCAAAATAAAACCGTAGTTATCTGCTTTTGATGTTATGGGCAGAGCATTTACATATATTTTTATCATTACAGATTACCCATTTTAAATTAGAAAGAGAAAAGTAGTTATAAGGAAAAAAAATAATACGAACCTAACCCAATCCTCCAAACTACTAAACCTTAATTTGCACTTGCCTTACACTGCTTTTTATTTATTTATTTATTTATAAATTATAACGATGTTTTCCAAACATTTGGCATTCAATGATACGATCGAACATTCTTTTCACTCCATGATGGACTTAGATAAGCTAAAAATCAATCAATCCAATACAGATTATTATTGGGCGAAAGATAATGCAATTACATAAATCCCACCATCATATAAAAAAAGAATAAACTTTTTCCTGAGTTCTAAGGTACAACAAAGCCCGTGAAGCATCGATGTTCACAACACGACGGGTTTTAGTTAGTTGCTAATAAGATAACACTAAGCAAGTGTTCATTGAAAGTCTACTGTATTATTTAACAATGACAAATATAAAAGTGATTTTTTTTTGTGTGCTCGACATTATTCGTGAGGCATTTCCTTTTCTCGCTGCTTCTTTAATGTATTGAATATTTTAAAGAAAATATTAGCGAAAGCGACATAAATATACAGAAGGGAAAAACAGAGGAATAAGACAAAAGAGGGCGATGGTGTTCAATTATCACATCACGCCATGAATTGAGTATGGGAGAAAGCTGACGAAGGACAATATATGAAATCATTATTAAAAATTAGACCCACGAACCCACGAAAAATACACCCTCTTTTTTAAAAAAAAATACTAATTTTTCAATCTCCAACATGGAAGCCAATTTCGATTTTGCTTCTTGATACGCAATATTTCACACGTCCACCAGTTTGTCCGCTTTCTGCTTAGTGAAAAGTTCCTGTTGTTAGCACCATCTACATATGAATCATGTGTGGTATACTTAGAATGTTTCACTATCTTCGAACTGTGTCGTAAGGAATTTTCTTAGTTCTGTTTTAATTCATGAAAAATTGAGAAAAGGATGATTGCGTGAGCCATCAATTCAGGTACAAGATACTGTCGTTATTGCATGAGCAATTAGATATCCAACCCGTAATCCCTGTTGCAAGGGGGGAGCTTCACCAATTGAGCCATATCCCCATGAGACAAGTGGAGCATGCGGATGTTTCTTCTATTCATTTCTTGTCCTCGACACAGTTGGGCCCTCCTAGACTAGAATTAGAGGCCTCGCACGTGAAATAAAATCATCACATCTACAGTCTAATCAATCGAAAGAAAATCAATAGATTTCTTTTCGGAAGCGATTCATTTTTTCCGACGCAGTATCTGACTCTTTGTTGTACTGTGCCATTTCAAATGCGCATATATCGCTTATGAAAATGAGTGGACGGAAATCCTAATAATTTATTTTTGATGAAATGAAACAGACCCAAAGATGAAGAGTATGTTTGGAGTAAGAGTTGACTTTGTTAAGACCCAAAAACAAAACAGAAGAAAGAATTTATTTATTTATTTACCATGGGGGGACCGAATTGAAAAAGAAAAAAGAAAAAAAAAGGATAAAAGAAAATGCCATTTTAAAAGGAACACTGCATCACTCACATTCTCCTCCGCCCAACAATCAAAAATCCTTTCCTCACTCCCTGCCCAACATTCCTCTCTTCCTACTTTCACCCCCAAAAAAAAAAAAAAAAAAAAAAAAAAAAAAACAGAAGAAATATCACAAGAAAAATGGACCATCCATTACCATCCAATTCTTCATCTCCATCTTCACCATCTTCATCTTCATCGTCATCGTCTTCGGCTTCGGCTTCGGCTTCGGCTTCGTTCGCGGACCGCATACTCGCCCCTCTCGGATTCGCTCTCCTGGTCCTCCTCGTCGCCGTCATCTCCTACTCCTTCGCCCGCCGCCGGCGACGCCTCACGGCTCGCTCCCACCACCCCGGCGCCTCCCTCCCCGCCGACCCCGACGACGACGACGACGACATCGTGGGGGCCGCCGCCGACGCAGGGCTCAGCGAGGCCGCAATCCTCAGCTACCCGAAGCTCCTCTACTCGAGCGCCAAGGTCCGGCGGGGGAAATCGAGCGAGTCCTGCTGCTCGATCTGCCTGGCGGACTACGGGGACAGCGACGTGCTGAGGGTGCTGCCGGAGTGCGGACACTATTTCCACCTCAAGTGCGTCGATCCGTGGCTGAAGCTCCACTCCTCGTGCCCGATCTGCAGGAAGTCGCTGATCAGCTCGTGACGGCGTCTGTATGCCGGAAACCGGAGGCTACGGCTCCAATTCGTTGGGTCCCAGCCCGAACGCCGTCGATTGCATTTGCCTCGGACCTCGTCGATCAAGCTGGAGTGACCCAACCAATGGCGGCGGATGCACAACCGACCCGACCCGACCCATCCAGGCAAGGCAGCCATAAAACAAAGTTTTACGTTTTGGAATTTGAACTTTTGGGGGAATTATCTCGAGAAACATGGCCTTTCGCAGCGACGAAAGGGGGGTTTTGGTAATGAATCCGCCATGAAAATTCATCAACGAGAGATAGAAGATTTTTGCGTTGCGATTCTATGGGCGATTGCGATCATAATTACTTTGGTAGATTTCCTGTTGAGCTGATGAAACGGTTTCAAAGCAAAATCTCAGGAGCAATCTTGACCCTCCTCTATGAACCCGTTTTACTCAAATTCTTGAAAATCATAGCAAAAGTTATATGTTTGTTCGTGAATATTTGTATGTCGTGGAAGTTTCGAGCATTTTCGACTAGAAAAAGAAGTAAAAAATGCGGGATTTGCAAGGTTTGAGATATGTAAAAATGCGTTTAAAAGAAGGGGAGCGACAGTCAAACCCAGCACGACAAGGTTGATGTTGGCGTTGCTAGAGAAATCATGTCAGATCGTATCGAAAGTGATATTGCGAATTTACAATCACGACGGATTCATCGCAATCTTTCAAACGCACTAAAAGGATGCACGAGCTTTTACCGCCGCGTTAAAAATGATCGATCTTTAGCATCCGGGTGGATCTCACCTTTATCTTGTCCACGTGTCAGCCTAGCTGGCTCCCATTGCGTCGATGGTCCACTCGCTTTTATCTTTAACATGCATTGGATGGTGCCTCTTCAATGTTGAAATTGCATTACTCTCTCTAAACGACTGGTGAAAGAAAATCTTTCTCTCCCCAAAATGGGTACAAAGAATTTTTCTTTCTAGAATAGGACCTTTGGGATAAAGTTAGGGACTTTCCGGCTATGGACGTAATGCCAGCGGACACTATTTAATCACAACCGCATTTGTGCATTTTTTTTTTTTGGATAAGTTCGAAAGGTTGTGTTGTTGAATTTATCACAGGGACAGGAAATTGTGAGAATTTTTTTTTTTGTTGGTATGTTTGAGAAATTACGTTGAATTTGTCATGGTGAATAAAAATTTGTGATGCGTTTTGTAGTTGTCCAAAGTCAGTACATGTTGGTCTCTGGAAATGAAGAACGGGGTAGGTAAGAAGAAGCCATATTAGCAATTTTTTTTTTTTGGGGTCTAGAGTAGAGCCATTTTGCAGGCAAGGTAAGCTGATTCAATGCCGTCTCTTTTTAACTGTACATTCTATTTCTCTTTCCCCAAGGTCTAATCATGGTTCCATTTATTGTGAGTCTTACGAACTAAGTTCTGTGGCCACGTTCGCCTTCTTTTCCCGCACCTAGCTCTAGGAATCAGCAGCCAATAGAGCAAGGTTCCTTGGCTGACAAAGTTTCAGTGGTCATAACGTAATTGGTTAGTGGGATTCAAAAGAATTAGGCGAAGTGTTTGTCCCTGAACGACGGAAGTGGAAAGACACTAAAGGAGAGGGGGTATACTCCTTACTTTGCCTTAGAACTAGTGCTGACCCGTCCCGTTCCTCGCAAACTTCATTTTTTTTCTTAAGAATGTGATATTTATGAAAAAGTTTTTTTTGTCAGTTTTTTTAAAAAGTTATTTTTCAGTATTTGGCCAAACCTTGAAAATGAATTGGTCAATACTTTTTGTCGTTTGATAAGGAAAATCTGATTTAATCATCTTAGATAGATGTACATTATTTGGGCGCTAGTGACTTATGCATAAGTAGCCGGAGAGCTAGGTATAAACACTAGGGTTCGGGCTTGATAGATCTTGACCCAAGCACCGGGGACTAGGGCATCGATTGATTTGAGTGTGAGTGTCGGGAACTTGAGAACTTGAGCTTGGACAGGCACCGACGAGTGTGATGGACCTTGGGACTTGTGTGAGCTTTGGTGTCCTCAGACATAGCCTCAATGGACTCAAGACTTGGACCTAGGTGCTAGTGAAATGGGCATGGGCGTCGAGGACCTAGGCATTGGCATTGGGGTTACGATCTTGGCCTTGATGGACCTAGTCTTGGTCGTGGGGTCTCGGACTTGGGTGTTGTGGACCTATGCCTGACCTAAATTGACCTAGGCTCAAGTGTTAGAAATTTGAGCATGAGCACTAAGGTCTCGTGTCGGACCTCTGTGGATCTAGGCCGGGGCATCGAGGAGTCGAGTAAAATGGGCATGGGCTTTGAGGACCCCTTTTGATTTTGGACCCGGGCTCGGCCTTAATAGATCCTGACAAATCCAGCCTCGGTCCGGAAATAAGTGTTGGGGTTTTTTGCGACCAAAGTAAAATTTTTGGGCTAAGTGCCGATAACTAGTTATTTTGAAAGATGATTTTAAAATTTTGAAATGAGAAATTATTTTCCTGAATTTAAGCATAGTTTTTTCATTAACTAGAAAAACATATTTCTTTAACTCATTTTTCTAAGTTATTTAAATCCCGGAAAATGGGGAAAATGTTTATTCAGAA
This sequence comes from Corymbia calophylla, assembly GCA_014182845.1. NCBI lineage: Eukaryota > Viridiplantae > Streptophyta > Magnoliopsida > Myrtales > Myrtaceae > Corymbia > Corymbia calophylla. The sequence goes on along the minus strand of CM024697.1, from coordinate 4,734,824 downwards.
AATGTTTTTCGTGAAATAAAATACAACTTAACTATTCAATGGGATGTTGCTCCATAGAATTATTTCTTCCCTCACAAGCTTAACCCCAATACTTATAATGATTATTTCAGCGAAGAAATTGATGAAAACTCGGAAGCATCCAAGATCAGATAGACTGTTTTAGGGTCGACTTTATGAAACTCAATCCATTCGTCGGCTGAATCCGCTCAAGCTCTCCGGTCCGCGCGCAGAAACATTCTTCGGGCGGGCAGTCACTCCCCACTCCTGCACCAGAGCAGGATATCTGTCTATGTTTCAGCATCCATTGATCCATCAGTTGTTTTGAGGCTCAGCTTAGGGACAACTTCTCCTCCACCGGAGGCAATTTTTGTTTTAAGTGTCTATTTGAAATCATCTGGAGTCGATTTGAATTCTTGCAATTGGCGTTTTGGCTGCGCAGGAAAAGTCTGATCAGTTTGAAGGGATCAGCTGGTTCCTAGAACAAATAAGCATCGACCCAACAATTATGATGTCGATTTGTGTATCATCTTATTTCGCTCTATGTCCTTGGCTCGTGCCGATAGAACATTCCATGGTGTGAAAAAGTGGATGCCACATAATGTCATGGCCGATCACGTTGCAGAGGGAAAACTTCTGTGCAGTCATAAAACCTATGGTGGCATCACTTTAGTTTTCTCTACACAATATGAGCAAAGTGCAATAGCCACAGCAGTTCAAGCTGAAGGCTAAATGACGGGAGATCCCATGAAATGATAATCCACTACAATTAGAGAAGTCACCAGGAGGCAGAGGAACAACAACAGTTGATGTTGCAGGGCTTGTACGAAGCGCTCGTGGCTCTGGCCCATTCCCTTCCCTAGCAATTGTTGGGGCGAACAGGATGGCGCTGGGGTAGCAGTGACTGTGGCTGGGACAGGAGGCGGCGGAACGACATCTGGAACAGGATGATACACGGCGACCTCGACCTTTTGCCCGAGAGAGCAGTAACACGAGACGTTGCAGATGAAATAGAACATGCCCTTCTCGATCAGCGGGACTCTCGCCGGCCCTGCATGGAAGGACCGGAAGGGGTTGTCGGCTGTGCAGGCCTTGTACTCGCGCCTCGACACTTGCATCACGTTGTAAAAGCCCGACTCAAACTCGAAAACTAGGACAAGAAGGAGAGCTAGAGGAATTATTCTTTCTTCCAATTACAGGGTGATCAAACAACAAACATGCATCAAAAGGGCTGAAACAAAAGAAACCGAAGAGGCTACCGAGGATGTCACCGACGAGGAAATAGTGGGAGGAGGACCAGTTGGAGTAGTAAGTTGGGTATGGAGGAATGGCCCAAATTGAGCCTCCAACCTTGTACTGTAAGCCATTTGAGACGTTGAGAATCGCACTCGCCATGATCAAGAGAAGCACTTGCGAAGTTGCAGAGAACTGTCTCTGCACTGCCATCTCTCTGCAGAGTTTGGAGGAGGAGACTTGTTCAGGATTCATGTCAACAGAAGGTCTATAGACTCGTGCGGATGAAGTAGAAAATGAAGAGACTTTCGCCATGGAAGGAAGACCGTAACGTTTTGGGATCGGAAGATGAATGATTTGAGGGCGTAAATGACAATGCAGAAGAGCAATCACTGATATTTTTCGGATAGGTAATGGCTCTTTAAATGATTTTCCATGCAAATAGCAACATTTGCATAATCTAACCTAGTCTAAAAATAATACTATTTGTATAAGACTCTTCTTCCCGAGAGATCTTGTTGTTGCCACTTGGAGCAAACAATGTGTGGTTGGAACGAAAAAGTGGAATCCATTTTGAAATGTTCGGCTGTTCAATTCGGTGGTGACTCGAGAAATCTCAATCACAAAATTAACGTGTTTTAGCATAACTATGCTCAATATTCACAATTCTAAGATAGCTTCAATAAATCTTCAAAGTTGGCACAATTGATTAGGATGTCGGGAGACTTCCAACTCCGAAAGATTGAATTCCACTAGAATGTGGTGGAACTACTCTGACTCCGAGGCAATTACTATGAATGAAGGTCTGGATTTAATCGGATTACAGGGCTTGTAGGGTATAGTAGGAGCTTCGGGTAGCTGGGTCTTCACGTTCGAATTCAAGAATTGATCAGCTTGGATCTTTCTAATATGGGATTTTATCATGAAAGACTTTGAAAATTATGGATAAATTTAATGTTGAATGTCCCAAATCTTTGGACAAGAAATTAGGCAATCCAACTTCTGAGTGGCAGAAACCATTCAAATCCAAGGCATACTGCTAAAGAAGTGCCGCATGCGTAAAATAGGGACGACCAAATGAAACCCCCGATCCCTCACTTTCTTCTAAATGTCGGTAGGCAATTTATCTACTAATTGGGTTTGCTTGTTCTGGCTTTTTTCAGTCAAAAGTAGGTATTGCCCTTTTCCGGAAAAATTAGAAGAAATTATTTTTAGGATGAAAAAATTAGGAAAAAATTTGGCACGACTGCAATGACCTTAAATAACATCGATAGGCATACATTAATAATGACTTAGGAATTATGTAAAAATCAAATCTTAAATACCTAACGACTGAAAGTCAAAAGCGAAAGTTGATTTCCGCATACGAGTGAAATTTAAAATTTTCCTATTTATTTGGGAGAAAATTTCAAATAAAGATATGAAGTGAGGCTATTCTTTCAAATAATAGAAAAAGTGAATTTTTCTTGAATAATAGTTTGAAGTGGAGCCGCTTTTGCAAGAAAAGATCTAAAATAGACATTTTCTTAAATAAGAGTATGATGTGAGACCCTTTTTTGAAAAGAGAGTTAGAGTTGATATTGTCTTAAATAAGGGCCAAAGTGCCCATTTAAATTTCAAATAAGAGCTTGAGCTCACCAATTGGCCAAACCCTTACCCGCCAGCTTGCATGAGTGTTTTGAAGAAATCTGTCATAAACCATGAAAATAGGAAAGAGCAACGCAAGCAATTGTTTTAATATGGTGCCAATAAACAAATACCCACAAATCTAAAGGAAGTGAAAATATGGTTGGAATTACCATTTGATCCTACCATGGCCTCCCTTCCACATTAGGATTTTGGGAACTCTCTTTCACGGTTAAAATTAGAAGGAAAAGTAGTCATTAGAAGACCTATCTTTTGCATGCTTAATTGTGAGCAAGTTGGCAAATTTATACATCTATTTGAGATAAAATCCATTGAGCTGTCTTTAAAGAAAACGGCCCCCCAATATCAAGTCCTTTTGTGAGACAAAGTCCACTTTCGATTATTTATTGAAATAAAAAAAAATGATTTCCTTTGGACCCATCATTTTCCAGTTAACGATAAGCACCTATCAAGAAGATCATATACAAACCCACTTCTCATTTGCCAATTCAGATAAATACGCATACAAAGAGAAAGCGACATGCCCTTGATTTAAATACGAAAAAAAAGCGGAACAAGGGATGCCCCCACATCCCCATCAAGTTGATTGAAGATAGAGACGTTTTTGTCTTCGTTTCCGACCGAATTGACCTTCCCCTCCCCTTTCCCCCTTCCACTCCATTTCCTTTTCAAACGAAGCGAAAAATTTGAACCAGAAGAGGCGAGGAGGAGCATGCCCAATTGCCCCATCACACCCAAAAAAAAAAAAAAACGCCTCTAGAAGAAGCAAAAGATTTGGACAGAAAGCTGTCGAGAAAAATCAATTGCATCTTCCGTTTTCGGTCTGAATCTCTCCTCGGCCGTGGTCTGTGGGGCCCCACGCCGGATTAAGGGGAAATTGCCTTACCGTTACCCGCAGACTCCTCTGCTTCGTCCCCAGCCAAGACTCACTACGGACGGACCATCATAGCTAATTCATAACGCCAAAAAAAGCAGAGGCCGATCATTGAAAAAGTACACCTCAAATACTAAAATTTAATACGAATGAACACATAAGTATTAAAATTTAAAAAATGTACACTTAAATACCACATTTTTCTTTTAATTAGATAGTAGCTTGTTGGAAATCGACGTTACATTATTTTATTAATAAAATCAGTCTATATAATTGTCGAAAATTTGATATGACTCGACATTGGCACTTAAATATTCATTTATTATTTAATTTTAGTACTTAAGTATATATTTTAGAAGTTTGATACTTATGTATTCATCCATATTAGATTTTGATACTTGAGGTATCCGTACCTCCTAACCACCTAATCTGCAGCTTTCTTAAGCTTACAAATATAATTCCAACGTAAAGGGAATGTACGGTAGAAGAGGGGGTAGGGGGCAAACAATCTCCACCTACGACCATGAGGCTAGTACACATACTAGTACAGGAAGAGGTCCACAAATTCGCTACAATGTCGGATACAAAATTGTGACGACTTACGTCGCGGAAAAAGAGGAAAAAGAAAAGAAAATTGCATAAGGAGAAAATTTGGAAGGAAAATAATAGAGAGCAAGGGCGAAACCTGGTGAGGCTTCATTGACATCATTGCGACCAAGAGTTACCTTATCACAAGGAGCACCTAGTTCCTCCAACCGAATTATTATCTCCAGCCAACCGATCACAAATAACCAAGGCCCCCTTAAGGTGTGTGGTGTGGCAAGACGCGTGTGGCCTCAGGGGTTTCCCTTTCATTGTCGGCGGAGTGCGGGGTTCCCTGAATCATCAAAAAAAAAAAAAAACCAAGGTCCCGGACATCAATCCACCAGCTGCACCAGAGCAAAATTTCTCCTATATCCTCCTTTGCTTGTGCTTAACTTTTATGATTTTACGACCAGACTTGTCACCACCGGCTCCAAGTGAAAAGCTCCCTTCACCTAGATCAAAACTGCCAAAAGCCTGAAATGGGGAAGGATTCGGTGGGGTGGCCAGGAACTGTTGACTTCCAAATTGGAAAGGGTTAGCCACCAATGAAGCCGGTGAGTTGAACATGTACCCAGTCGAAGGTTGTGGTGAGATCGGTTGCCGGCCAAACGCTGGAAGTGAGGGAGTAGTTGCCACGACTGTGTCCTCAGCCATGCTATCCGCCGCATTCATCTGATCATTATTGCCTGAGGGTGCCGAACCAAAGGGGAGCACAGAATTAGAATTCCCAAAAGCAGGCACTGAAGGAGTGCTAGAAGCAGCAGGAGTGGACGAGAAAGTTGAAGCAGATGAAGCGCCTGTAACTCTCATACTAATACCAATAGTGGAGAGATCACCTGGTGCAGTACCGTAATTTTTCCCCTTTTGATTTTGAATGGATTTTCCAAGTAAAAATTTACTTGTCTCCTTCCATATTTTTTCTCTTCAAAGATTCGCGTTCCTAACATAATCCACTCAAATTTGCAGCCAAATGGCATTCATTCATTTTCAGCCAATCACGTAGAAAGCAACAAAGTGGCCCATTTTTCATCAATGCACATATCCATGAACAGTGCAAGAAATGCGTTGTCAGGAAAGCTAGAGATTAAGCATTGGAAACGAAATTAGAACCAGACCGCTCGGTGTTGGCTTTGTAATGGCTTCTGAAGCTTTAGCTCGTGCAGGGCCAGAACGGTCTTCATCCTCTTGAAGGGATTGCATGATCGTCTTTTTGAAGATTTCCAGCTGCATAACCACAAGACTAAACCTCAGGCCACGGCCAACCGAGCAGCAGAAACTACCAAACTACAGACCAGAAAAGGAAATTAATGCCAGCTACAACAAAATCACTCGAGAACTAGATTATCTTCTCATGAGGCACAACTTCAAAGGAAATCTAATTCAAAGGCGCGAAATCTGAACAGATAGCAGGTCTCTTTCAAGTAGCTTTTTGAATCTCAACGCTACGCGAGGGATTTGCCATTGATCATTGAAATTCATAAGACCCGCTTTCTTTTGCAGCTTTCATCAAATTCTCAAAAACTATTGTGATTCAATTCTCATCCTAACTCAGAAAAATAATTAAATGTCGAAGCATAGGTTTCTGTGATCAGCTCAATTAACCTTGACGGAATACTCCACACGGTCCATCCTAATGGCCAACTCCAGGTTCTCGTTTTCACCAAAAATAAATAAATAAATAATCAATGATACTAATCTACGATGATAAGTTTTTTTTTTTTTTTTTTTTTTTTGGGTCGGTTAATTTACGTTGATGAGTTGTATTTCAGTGAAAGAGGCAGCTTTTGCACTTGAATTGACTAAGATAAGCACAACGTCAAAGCATGGAGTCAGAGCTCTCTGGAGTTGAATGAGCTTATGAACCTTGGAAACATCTCTGCTCAACTTCTTCACAGTGCTCGTCAGCGATTCGTTCTCCTTCACCAGTTTCTCCTGCAACCCCAACCAACAAAACACCAATTCAATTTCGCCCCCTCAAAAAGAGAGAGAGAGACAAGGGTCGGGTTGCGTTTCTCGGACCTTCTCGAGCTCGGATCGGGAGAGCTTGTCGAGGGCGTCGGTGAGGGAGGCGTCGAGGGACTCGACTTGGGACCGGAGGTCGGCGATAAGGTCCTCCTTCCCGGCGAGCTCGGTGCGGAGGTCGGAGGACTCGGACTCGAGGGACGAGACGCGGGTCGAGAAGGCGAGGGAGGTGATTCTGCGGGCCACGTCCAGCTGCTCGTACGGGTCTGACGGCAGTACCTCCAGCACCTCCTCCGGCAGGCCGAACGTCCCCGCCGCCGATTCCTTCGCCAGCATCTCTCTTTCTCTCTATCTACTCCTTTTCTTTTCCTTCTTGTATCGGGAAAGCGTGACGTGGGCACGGAAATTCGGTTGACATGCGGTGTGTTTTTCACGATGATATACAATATAGAAGTCGCTTTGAAATCACAATAGACAGAACAAATATAGCCGTACTCCGACATTCAGCCTCTAATCAAAACGACATCATTTTTCTAGCTGGTGGAACATAGACATCCAAGCAAAGAATCTAAATCGTTTTTGTATTTTATTTTTCATACTATGTTAAGTAATAATTGTTAGGTTCTAATCGAAATTAAGTCACATGTTTCAAGGAAAATTCCAAATAAGAATGTAAAATACCATTATTTTTTCAAATAAGAGTTTGGAGTGGCTATAATAATGTCAAATAAAAGCTTAATCTTGCCAACTTGTCGGTTGGCCCTCCGCCTGTGGCCATCACAGGTGGGGCAGCGACGATGGTCGATGACCCTCATCGAAAGGTCGCCGGCAACCTCGCCGGTCATTGTTGATGCCCCACTAGTGATGGGTTGGCGCCCATAGGTGGAGGGCTTGGGTGTGTGTGATCTTTTTTTTTTTTAGCCTTTTTTTAAGTTTTTTTTCATGGAAAGAAAAAAAAAAAAAAAGAAAGAAAAAAAGGGAAAAAAATCACAAAGTAAAAGACCGGATTAGATCTTTCTTTGAAAGTGATATGACTATTTCAAACATTTTATTTGAAATAAGATATACTTTATGTTTTATTTAAGAAAATGATAACACTTTAAATCATTATTTAAAATAATATTCACTTCAGATCCTTATATGAGAAAATGATGGCATTTCGGGCTCTTATTTGACGCGTTTGCTAGGTTTGTTTATTACCAGAAATTCTTGAAGTTGAAATCCTAGATGCTTTTGTCCAATATTGCCAATTCAATTGTTTTATCCTTCTCGAGAGCTATATGACTAGGCTTATTTGACCACTTTGGATGATTGATTTAGAGGAGGTTAGGGATGCATAGCTTGACTTTAATATCACATTAATATTGAACTCGATCTAAAATTTACATTGGTAGAGAGATGTGAGCATAAGTATATGACAGACAATTAGTAACTCATGCTAAATGATGTGATGGATAATCTTTGACAAATGAAAATGCAAATTATGAGAAAATGGCGTGGCATCAACCAACTACATAAATGGTGAAATAACAATGAGACTAACAAATATTGCAATTTAAGATCAAACATGAGAGAATAAAATTACCTGACAAATCAATAAGATATGATTAAAACATGACAGATTTTGATTTGATTCGAGTGTTAGTACTTATTCCACCGTAAAGCCAGCTGTCTAGAAATTTACTATGAATACGACCTTCTCATGTTTCTAATACCAAGAAAATAACAAAGAGAAAAGCTAAACGCTCCGAGCTCTTTCTGTGATTGATGAATCTCTCTCTCTCACGCAACCTGACTGCTTTTCCATTGCCAGACATAAACATGGACTTTGACTCCCGTGTGAAGTATGGTGCCTTTTCCATTTCGATTTGATTAGGACTTATGTCGGCAACGAAAACCCCAAGTCTTACAACCTAAGAATCCTAATTCTACAGGATTTAGATAGAATCCCACTTACATAGGAACTACTCCAAGTCTAAGGCATCTACTGTTAATGAAGGTCAGGACTTGACTAGATCATAGGGCTTATAGAGTATTTTAAGGACCTTCAGGTAGTCAGATTTTCACGCCCCTGCCTCTAGATTTAAAAAATGATAGCTTGGATCATTCCATCATGAGATTTTGACTAATTATGAATAAATTTAACGTTGAATATCCCAAAAGTTTGGACAAGAATTTAGGCAATCCAGCTTCTGAGTGGCAAAAGCCATACAAATCCACGGCATACTGCTGAAGAAGCGCCCCATGCGTAAAATAGGGACGACCACATAAAACACCTAATCCATCTTCTGATTGTTGGTAGGCAATTACCTGCTAGCTGGGTTTTGCTTGTTCTGGCTTTTTCTGTGACGACCTAGACCCAGAAAGTATGCCTTGTCAATACATGGGCGAGGCTAAGCACATGTTTTTTGTTTTACATTGCCTAGAGAAGAGTCATGTACTAGTTGATAAGGTTTGGGTTCTAAACTCTATGTAACGTATTTTAAAGCTGTGCAGACATCGGTCCAAAATAGAAAATATTATATAATGATAGCTCCCGAGTTCTTATATTTTCAATCAAAATTAGGTATTAACTTTTTTTCGGAAAAATTAGAATAAATAATTTTTAAGTTGAAAAAATTAGGAAAAAACTTGGCACTATTGCAATGATTCTAATTTTTTTTTGTTGGTCCTATTTTACTTCTGCTTTAACTTTCATTCTTAAACTTTTGCTTTACTTCCTTGCAGAGCATGTGAGTCAAAATTCACATTTGAAATTAAATTATTCATCACCCCAATTCCTTGAGAAAGATTCGAACTCTCACATCATTCTTCTCATGTGGGAAGGGTGGAGTGATATCGATAGGCATAAATTAATAATGACTTAGGAATTATGTAAAAATCAAATCTTAAATACTTACAAACTAAAAGTCAAAATAAAGTTGATTTCTCCATACGAGTGAAATTTTAAATTTCTCCATTTATTTGGGAAATTTTTTTGAATAAGGGCATGAAGTAAGGTTGCTCTTCCAAAAAATGGCCCAAAGTGAATATTTTCTCAAATAAGAGCTTCAAGTGGAGCCATTTTTTCAAAAAAAAATCTAAAGTAGACATTTTCTCAAATAGAAGTATGATGTGGGGCCTTTTTTTTTTTTAAAAAAAAAAAGGGGGGCTAGAATTGTTATTGGGAGCATTTTGTTCGATTTTCCAAATGGGCTTTGGGTGCAATTCAGATGCTAAAAGCCAAAGCTCTTTGGAGAAATGTAAATTGCATTTGGTAAAAACTTTTTTATAAAGCAACTTTGGGTTTAAGTAGTGTTTAGTATTTTTTTTTTTTTGCAAAGTGCTTTGGCTGTAATTTTTCTATTTTTAATTTTAAAAAAATCAAACTGTTCACCGTCGGTAAAGGGCGTAAGCCACTGGCGAGCTAGATCTAGCATCGACAATGTTGGCCGAGGTCACACAACCATGGGCATCCTTGGTGAACTGTCAATTGGGTTTGTGCAACCTTAGGCAACGAGGCCTAGGGTTGCATGAAATTAGGTAGCCCTCGTTAGGGTTGCATGACACTAGCACCCTAGAAGCCGTTGCTGGTGTCACATGTCACTGGTGCTGGTGACCACCTACAAACCCTAAAAATAGTGAAGATAAAGTGGGAAGAAAAATGTCTAGAAATAATATTCAGCCCACAAATCTTGAGCTTTCAACCTTTTCAATGCTAAGTTTTACCTCAAAGTTCCTTGAGAAGGGTTGTCAGACACCCCACAATTTACTCAATGAAGTTTGGATCCATGGTGCTTTCAAAATGTTGAAGTAAAAAACACCCATTATCTCAAGTAAGGGCTTAAAGTATCCAACTTGATGCAACTTTCTCAACCAAAAGATTAGCCCGCATTCAAGCTCGACGAAACCGAGAAGCTATATCGATATCTTGAGTCCATCCCGGAAGCTTGAAAAACACCTTGGGAGCCCGCATAATGCTTTTATTAATTTATAGTTTCTATGCTCTTTACTATTTCTCCTAGTTTCAATGTTCTGTCTTTATTCCTCCTAGTTTCAATGCTCTATATTTATTTCTCCTAGTTTCAATGCTCTATTTTTATTTTTCCTAGTTTCAATGCTTTGTCTTTATTTCTTTGACGATATAAGCCATCCAGTATTTTGTAGAAGACAAATGACTTTTGATGAATGAAAACAACTTTGCTTTGAAGCAAGTATCATGAATTTTGTAGAGTTCATACCCTTGAAAACCTAGAAGAGTTTTCACTCCGTCCTTGAAGAGTCGGAGCTTTCAAAATTTGCATCCTTAAAGAGTTGCAGTCATCGATCTAGAAAATCAGTGCCCCCTCAACTTCCTTGGAGGCCTAGAAGAGCAACCAATGAAGTTTCTATCTTTTCCTATTCTATTCGTTATTTCAAACCCAAATTCGACCATCCTACAGTACTTATTTCAGAAAACCCAAAACAGAGAAATTGTAGATCTAGAATTCTTCGTTCATTTGGCTTTGGAATCAGGTCGATCCAATTTGTATCGACAAAGATATGACTGTTCTCCTGAGCTTGCGCAGTGTGAAATTTCTGTTTGTCTTGTTTTCCCGTGTGTGAGTCACTCTCCCAATCCTATTGTTTGGGAAAGCCTAACCTAGGCTTGCATCACAACTAAATTTCAAATGAAAGCCTGACTCACATATTGGCCCAATCCTCATCAACCGACTTACACCGAATGGTTTGAAGGAATGCGTCATAAATCACGAAAATAGGTAAGAGTAACGCAAGCAATTGTCTTAATAAGGTGCCAATGACAAATACCTCGATCTACCCTCATCAGGTATGAAGTGCCAAAAACCGAAAAATCTAAAGGAAGTGCAGATGTAGTTAAAATTACCATTTGATCCCACCATTGCCTCTCTTCCACTACAAGATTTTGGGACCTCTCTTTCACAGTTAAAATTAGAAGAAAAGTAGTCATTACAAAGACCCAATCAGTTTGTCGATGAAGAGTTGCCCAGCCGTTGAACTTGGCTTATTTGCGAGCAAGTTGGCAATTTCAAGCCATTTTGTAAGACAAAGTCACTTTCGATCATTTTTTTGAAAGAAAAAAAAAACAGTTTTGCTTTGGACCCATCATTTTTTTTTAATCAACACTGAAAATAAGCATCCATCCAGAAAACCACATACAAACTCACTTCTCATTTGCCAATTCAAATAAATATGTCTATGACAATAATGGGGAAATCGATATGCCACTAATTTAAATGCAAAAAAAAGTGGAACAAATGATGTCCCCACCTTCCCCATCAAGTTGATTAGATAAAGACGTTTTTGTCTTCAATTTCCACCAAATTGACCTTCCCCCTTTTTCAATCGAAGCGAAAAATTTGAACCAAAAGAGAGGAGGAGGAGGGAGGAGGAGGAGGCATGCCCAATTGCCCCATCACACCAAAAACGCCTTTAGAAAAAGCAAAAGATTTGGACAGAAAGCTGTCGAGAAAAATCAATTGCATCTTCCGTTTTCAGTCTGAATCGCTCCTCGGCCGTGGTCTTGTAGGCCCCATCCCGGATTGGGTGAATTTTCTTACCGTTACCTGTTGACTCCTCTGCTTCGTCCCAGTCGAAATTCACTTTCGACGGACCAATAGCCCGGCTCCACGTCAGCTCTACGACGCGTGGCGGCTCGCCATTGCGCTGTTTCATGCGGCACTGTGGTATGCCTCACCGGCGATGTTTTTCGAATTTTAAAAAGATGGAGAGTAACAGCTTTCTAGCCGTTGAGAGAGCTCGACCCCGAACCTTACAATCCCCTCCTGTCTCTCTCCTGCGAAAGAACACATAGTGTCTCCTCTCTCGCTCTCCGCTTTCGTTTTGTTCTTCAGCAGCCGTTTCCGTTACAGAGAACCCATCTTGGGTTTTCTTCGTTTTTTTCTCTCTCTCTCTCTGAATCGAGATTCCAGCTTGCTGAAAGTATTGTTTTTTTTTTTTTTTTTTTTTGGTTGGGGGGTGGGGGGTTTCCAAGAGATGAAGGGAGTGAAGGGGAAGCTGCTGAAGAAGCTCAAGACGATCAAGCCCATCGGGTCCCTGAAGCAGGACAGGATCCTTCACCTGAGCGCGTCCGATGGGTACGTCGAGACCTTCCTGAAGAACCCCATCATGAAGGCTCAGACCATCCTGTTTCACAAGGATAATCCCGACCGGAGCCTGATGAATCAGGGCGGCGGCGGCGGCCGCGTTGGGGAGGCACAAGAACCCGAGGTCATCGACGTCACGGAGCTCATGAAGGATCTTGAGGATGCCGACATGGAGTATGATGATGATTCGGAGAACAAGGAGAACATCGGTCCGAATGTCGATGCGGAGAGTGTGTTTCTTGGCAAAGAGAATTGTGGGAATGTGCTCGTGAAGTCGGAGCTGGAATCGTCTCCGGATGAGGCGGCTTCGAGATTGTCTGAAGCAGAGGAGCTGCCCAGGAACAGCTTGAAGACCCCGTTATCGGAAATCGATGTGTCGAATTTTAGGAAGCCGGATTTGAATTCGTCGAGCCTTTTCGATCCTAACCTGCTGGCAGCATTCGAGCAGGCGGTGAAGGTGCACGTTAGGATCAGCCAAGAGGAGATGAGGCCAAGAATTGAGGCAGAGCCAGATGGTTTAGAGAAGAGTTCGGACGAGCCCCCTTCCAAAACTCGTCGGATTGAGGAGGAGGATGACGATGCCGATCCACTGTTGGCATTTGAAGAGAAGTGCCCGCCAGGATGCTGCGGTGCAGTAATCTTCTACACGACCAGCCTCAGAGGCATAAGAAAGACATTCGAAGACTGCGGCAAGATTCGATTTCTGCTGAACAGCTTCCGCATCCTGTACTACGAGCGAGACGTGTCGATGCACACGGAGTTTAAGGAAGAACTGTGGGACGTCTTGGGCAGGAAAGCGGTCCCGCCGAGGGTGTTCATCAAGGGGAGGTACATCGGTGGAGCCGAACAAGTGCTGGGGTTACACGAGCAAGGAAAGCTCAAGAAGCTACTCGAGGGAGTGCCGATTGATAGCTCTACCGGTTCATGTGAAGGTTGCGGCGGCATGAAATTCGTGGTGTGTTTCAAATGCAACGGGAGCCACAAGCTTGTTGGCGAAGACTCGTCGGCAACTGAGTGCTCGGATTGCAATGAGAATGGCTTGATCATTTGCCCACTTTGCTGTTGAGAGAATTCATCTCATTTTCTGATCATTCTTTCCCCTTGTGTGGTCCTCAATTTATTGGTTTCATTGTAAAGCTCCTATAAATATACATCGGTTGGGTGCTGCTCTTTCCTCCCATCAGTTCTCTTACACCGAAAACTTGTATGGGCATTGGGTGGTCCATGTTTGCTGAATATATAGTCTGTAAAATCTGGAGACAAATAAAATCTTACCGGCTTTTGATACAAGCTCAAGCATTCCTTTCAGCAAATGCACCTGAGAAAGCGTAATCTGATCTCGAAATGGGTAGGTGAAAATAGGAGCTTCCAACAGATGAATCGAATGATTTAGAGTCTCTCTTTTCTTTTGTTACATGGCTATTATCGCAAGAGCCTTCTATGATCTGCCATTAGAATTAATTCTGTCATGCTCCTTTGCATATTGAAAGCAGATTATCAACTGGGGCAAATTCTCAGTGACGAGTTCATCTAGATTAGAAGAGGAATCGCTGCTAAAGAGAAGTATAGTTGCACTAGAACTTCTGTTACAGTCGCAATTATACGAAGTCATTCGCTCCCAAGATTGCAGCTCCGTTCCACGACGGAGGCCATGTTTTTTGCCAGCAAGCACAAGGATATCCACTCCCTGCCCCACTGAACTTCAATGTCTGTGGCTTGTCGTCCCTTACTTTCAACAGGGCCGTTCAAATTATACGCTTAACAAAGAGCTTATAAATCAACCACTCGCAGCTTTGTACTCTACTTTTAGGTGCAAATTAGATTACTATCGATGTCTTGTCTTGACGTATCAACAGTGTTCGGATAAGAATCTAAAGAGGTTTTCATAGTTCATCCTACCAACCATCTCTAGATCACCGAAATACTTCTGACATTGCCTCTCATTTCTGTTCTTGTGATACCCCATTTTCAAGCTTGTGCCCATCCATCCAGTAACCTGTTCATCCTTCTGTTCCGCATTTATCCTACCCTGTTAAATGTCGCTTTTCTTAGAAAAACTCGGCGGGGCAGAGAGATTGCTCAGAAGTTTACCAGGGCATTGAGTTCACAACTTACAGTGTGGTTCCCCGAATGGCATCTCAAGACTTAAATTTTCCATACAATTTGAAACTCAATGAATAAATATCTGAATGTACAATAATGTGCACAGTTTTCTTTTTTTAAATGGACATAGTCGAAACTCTCATTACATACAAGGGAAATGGCATATATAATCCATTAACTGGGCTAATTTTCACTCTGCTAATTATCCTATATGCTTTTTGGGTACATCGATCCCGTTGGATAAAAACCGTCTCAATACATTTTTCCCTATTAATAGTCAATAACAATTTATGGGCCAATCTCCATCCATTTATGCATATTGGAGTTACTAAAATTATATACACCCATCGATTTTCTCAACTACAGCACGTTCGGATACTGCGAAATCCAATAAATTCCCAGTTCATACGAAGTTTCCAAATGTCACATGGCAGTAGGACATGCTCTTGTAATCAGAAGTCTCCATTTTTAAATTGCAAAGACTGGATCAGCCACATTTTGAGAGCCAATCATCATCATTGTAGAGTTAGGAATGCTTTCCCCCCACCGTTTTCTGAATTCATTGCAAACAAAGCTTCGGTGC
This sequence comes from Corymbia calophylla, assembly GCA_014182845.1. Lineage (NCBI taxonomy): Eukaryota > Viridiplantae > Streptophyta > Magnoliopsida > Myrtales > Myrtaceae > Corymbia > Corymbia calophylla. The sequence continues at coordinate 4,719,736 of CM024697.1, read as the reverse complement.
AGAGGGTTTTTCTTTTTCTTTTTTTCGGGGGGGAGGGGGAGAGATACACAGTATTATACACCCGACAGTTTTTATAGCAAATCCATTAGAGCCCGTTGCAAACAGTACAAATCATCCAAATAAGGTTTTGCCTGCCTCTTCTTCGTCTCTTCTGCAAATCAGGTCAGGGTGCCGAATCTAGACAAACCCACAAACAGGATTCTAACCATTCGACTGAAAAACAAAACCACACCACCAATGCATTCCATCATTACTACCATCATAATGCCAAACAAAGAGCAGAGGCCAACAACCTAACCGGCGGCTTTCTTAAGCTGACAAATATGATTTCCTTTATGTTACACATATCAGGAGTGCACAGTAGGAGAGAAAACGGGAGACGGGGGGGATGAGAATCTCCACCTACGACCATGAGGCTAGTACACATACTAGTACAGGAAGAGGTCCACAAATTCGCTACAATGTCGGATACAAAATTGTGACAACTTACGTCGCGGGAAAAGAGGAAAAAGAAAAGAAAAGAAAAGAAAAATGCATAAGGAGAAAATTTGGAAGGAAAATAATAGAGAACAAGGGCGAAACCTGGTGAGCCCTTCATTGACATCACTGCGACCAAGAGTTACCTTATCACAACGAACACCCAGTTCCTCCAACAGAATTAATATCTCCAGCCAACCGATCACAAATAACCAAGGTCCTGGACATCAATCCACCAGCTGCACCAAAGCAAAATTTCTCCTATTTCCTCCTTTGCTTGTGCTTAACTTTTATGATTTTACGACCAGACTTGTCACCACCAGTTCCAAGTGAGAAGCTCCCTCCACCTAGATCCAAACTGCCAGAAGCCTGAAATGGGGAAGGATTCGGTGGAGTGGCCAGGTTCTGTTGACTTCCAAATTGGAAAGGGTTAGCCACCGATGAAGCCGGTGAGTTGAACATGTACCCAGTCGAAGGTTGTGGTGAGATCGGTTGCTGGCCAAACACAGGAACTGAGGGTGTAGTTGCCACGACTGTGTCCTCAGCCATGCTATCCTCTGCATTCATCTGATCGTTATTGCCTGAGGGTGCCAAACCAAAGGTGAACACAGAATTAGAATTCCCAAAAGCAGGCACTGAAGGAGTGTTAGAAGCAGCAGAAGTGAATGGGAAAGTTGTAGCAGATGAAGTGCCACTTGATCCAAAAATAGAAGGTGTGCTGGTTGATCCAAATATAGGGGGAATAGATGAGGCGTTGGTTGATCCGAACATAGAGGCCCCAGTGGAAGCAGACAAATTGCCGCTTGTCCCAAAAGTTGGGGCACCATTAGAAGAAGTCGTCACGCTGGTAGGTCCAAAGACAGGAGTACTGCTTGAAGCAGATGTGGAACCTGATGATCCAAACATGTGACTGCTAGAAGCCGCTGGCGCACTAAAAGAAAAAGTGGTCGATTGAGATGCTGCTGAGGTACCAAATACAAGAGGTGCTGATGACTGCCAAGAACCAAACGTGTTTGAAGTAGTGCTGCTACCTGTACTGACAGAATTCGCCACTGAAGAGGAAGCAGAACTCATGCCAAATGATGCCCCAGAGAACAGTTTTGGTGCAGAAGATGGACCAAACAAAGAGTTTCCAGTATTTCCAGGCAATCCAAATGAAAGAGATGCCGCAGATGATCCAGATTGAACCGAGGCACTCTGAGTCAAGGCTGGTACTACGGTCTTGGAGACAGATGCTGGAAGTTGTGAAGAACCATTGGCAGCATCAAATAACAGAGAACCCTCTTTTTTAGTCTCAAAAGTTGATGTGGAAGCTGGTGCACGAAAGTCGAAGGTGCTACTTCCTGAGGTGGCATTTGCAGAAGATGGAGCTGAAAAAATATTGCTGGTGACATTTCCAGAGTCAGTGTCCACCTTGGTCTTGGCTTCTCCTGGAGCAACAGATGGAGTAGTTGCCGCTTGTGAAACTGAAGTTGACACAGAGGACCCAAATTTGAATAATGAAGAAGCTGGAAAGGAAGGTGCTGCTGTTGACATGGATAGACCAGCAGCGGTAGCACCGGTAGACGTTTGGATGTCAATACTGGTGCCATTACTAGTAGAAGTGAAAGAAAGGCCGCTGGATGGCTTTTGAGTTACAGTGGCATTTAACTCCGCTGATATAGGTGAGGACACCGACTGGCTAGATGTCACAGACTTGGGAGGAACACCGAATACAGATGCAGTTGAAGCTGATGATGTTGCCCCAGATCCCAGTGAAGTAGGCTCAGGTGTAGCAGATGCCACTCCATCCTTCAAATCTTTCTTATCATCAGTTTTATTGAATTCAGGAACTTTGGCAGTAACAGTTGGGATGGCAGCAACACTAAAAAAGCTACAGGCAGCAAATTAAACAAACAGTAAGCGTTCTACTCCTCTTATACATACAGATTGCACAATATTCACCCTTAAAATATCAAAACATCATATATGATGAAATTTCTCAAAAATGAACAGTGAACGGAGAAAAGGCAGAAAACAAAAGTATATCCAATAAGAAGCGAAAAATCAAATCACTAAGTGCTGAAGAAACAGAAAACCATGCAGCATGCTGTCAACCGCAATCACCTTGCTAAATATTTACAGAGAAAATCAAGAAATAACCAAAACTTGCACAAAACAATGCCTCAGTTTCAGGCCTCAAGCATTAGCCACTGTTACCACCCAGTAAACTGGAGGTAAAATGCCTATACCTCTTCATATCCCTAATTTTTCTATCATGTCTTGCACTAAAAGCAAACTCATTAACAACAGCAGTTGAGAAAACCAATAACCATAAAAAGGCATTCTTAATGAAAACGCCAGCATTCTATATTAAAGATCTCATTCGGCATCAGCCATCTCAAGTACATCGCCCATGCATAACTGCAGAGAAATACATACTCCCATGCCTTGATGCAAGGAACCTAAATTTCACAAAAGTCCATGTCCACAACAGGAGTCGATATTAAATAGCTATCTTCAGAAAGCCCACTCTATTTCACTAAACTTTTTCTAACGAATAACAAAAGCTACTGACAGACCATGTACATAAAAGTTGATGGATTAGACAGTTGAAGAATAAAAAAGAACCTTGTCGCCGGTAATGACATGTACACTGACCTGCTTGAGCTCTTTGATTTTGCATCAGATGGGATACCAAACTTTGGAGTTGATCCACCAAATGAAGAGGAAGAAGGGAAAGAGAACTGGGGAACCTCATTATTAGCTTCCATGACAGATCCATTATTGAGGCCAAAGCCAAATGCAGGGGGCGCAGCATTCTGTTCAGTGGATGAAGCCATTTTATCACCAAAACCAGAGACAGCTGAGATAGCATTTGACTGCCTCTCTGAACTAGTTTTATCAAACTTTGAGGTCGTCTGAGTAGGTTGTCCATCTGATTGGACACCTGTGCTGGCCACAGGCACAATTGAAAAGCTAAGACTGGCACTCTTTCCACCCGAACTCAACAAGTCATTAGTTCCCACATCACTTTTCTCCTTCACAACAGGAGCAGAGGCATTTGCTTCAGAAACAGACATTGACTTCTCAACTTTGACAGCTTCAGCAGCTGCTTGCTTGCAATCCACCGCTGAGGTATCCGGCTTCTCTCTCCCTTCAACCAAAGTGCAAGTTGGCATCTCACTGGAATGACCATCATCATCCAAATCGAAGAAATCCTACAAACAAGAATCCCTAAAAAAGTTAACAGGGACATCAACAAAAGGTTATATGGTTTCCAATGGAAAATAAACAGCAAGTCCGCCTACCTCCCCAACATTAGTATTGAGATATAAGACATTTTTCTTTCAAACATCAAAACTTATGAGTCACCAAAGGGAATCCCTTAAAAATGAGCTGAAGATGAAAAAGCTTAAATACAGAACAGAAATCTTAACTATATAATTGTAAATCTGTCAGATAGAGAGAACTAGCAATCTCTGCCTTGCTAGAACGTTTATCCAAAATGTAGATAACTCATCACAAAAGCATTCCCTCTTTCAAAAAATGCCGTTAATGTTGCTCCACAAAAAAATGAGCATGAGCACTATATACTAGAATCTAAGGAGGCCACACCTCATAGAAGATGATAGGAAGAGACCTTAAAAGAGGATGAAAGGAAAATACAGAAAATTTAGTAAAGGTAACATCTAATTGATCTCCACAAAAAAGCACAATTTTCACCTCATGTGCACTCATTTTAAATCCCCCATTCTGTTGTGATGCCGGATGGGCCAGAAAACTCGTCAAATTGGAATCCGCAGACTTAACAGGGCCAATAACATCTTTCTTCTTACTCAAAACTTTATCATTCAAACCATTCATGGCAGCAATGTTGGAAAAAGAAAGATTAGATGGACCATTCTGCTCAACTTTATCTGGCTTCGGCGAGGTGGCCTCTCTGGCATCATGCAACAAGCTTGCAGATGAATCATCTAATTTATTGCTCTCTCGAACAATCTCTAGGAATTTGGACGAATCAATATGCTCAAGACTCTTAAGAGCCTGTCCACGTAATCTTGATGGAGACAACTTTGAAGGTAATTTTTCACTTGCACTGGCTAGCTTGAGATCAGATGCTCTCTCTTTGGGAGGCGAAACTATTTTATCAAGTTGCTGCAGTATTTTGGAAGCCATTTCAGTAGACTTGGAAGAAGTAGAGGCCATCTTTCTGACAGGAATATCACTGTCCTCATTGTCAACTGACTGATCAGTAAAGTTGTTCTTTTCACCCAAAGAAAGCAGCTTTCGACTTGAGGAAGGGTGATTGGAAACTTGAGTAACTACACCTCCGGAGACTGGCAAACTCCAGTTCCTTTGAGATAAAAGATTTGGTTTTTGGCGAATTCTTCGTATGGGACCAACAGAGCCTATATCATTTTCAAAGATTGAACTTCCTCGTTTCAAAGCCTGCATTCAATAAAATAAGTGTAAGAAAAAATAACAATCTACAGTCCAGTTGATAAATAAAATTTGACAATCAGAATGATGAATACATTAGATCCAGAAACTCTGCCATGCTCCCATGCTTGTGATGAGGAAGGTCCCCTATAGCCATCAGTTACAGGCTCAACACTCTGAAAATGATATAAGTTAGACAATGTCATGAGTTGCTATGTAATAAAAGTTCTATGCCAAAATAAGGACCTTGGGAGGAGGAGTAGGGAGAACTCTGGAATATGGAGTCCGTGCCATGCTGTATATTGCAGACCTGCCGCGAGATCTTGGTGTCATATATCCATTTTCAAGAGCCCCTAAACGTGGAGAAGACCAGGGGACAAGAGACATGACAGGGGATTTCAAAGCCTGCTGTGAGTAAGTAAAAATTGTCGAATCTTCTCTGATTGTCTGAGTGCGAGTTCCCGGAATAGACGGGGCCACTTTTGGAGGCCTGCTGCCCATGTAGGCTTTTGCAAGCTCTGCTGGTGATGCAACATCCTCATCAAGGACCTATAAAAGCACATGCCCACTTAAGAACTATGCCATTTAATGCTTCTACAACATAAAAAACACAGATCAGTTTAATTCATTGTCAAAGAATTTTCCATTTGAACTGACATGAGTTTTGGTAAGCCGGCTTTCACTGCCATTGTCTTGTCCAATAATGTCAGACACTTCTTCTTTCCCATTAAGTGACTTTGATGGTAAATCTTCTGACTTCCTCCCTTCATCTGCAACGTGTATATCAGCAGTTCTAGCATGGAGGAGGGCTGTCAACCGATCAATCTCTGATCTGTGCAGTTGATCACGCATATCAGAATATATAAAAAGATACCTAAAGAAATCACTTAATGGCACCTTATAACTTTGAAAGTGTTTCTAAATTGAATCAAAGATGAAAACTGTATCTTGGCTGGCATTAAAGTATAACTCACAAAAAGAAGAAAATTTAGAGGCAAAACTGTGGCGAGACATATTCATCCCACCAAATAGGTACATATTTAACATAAACAATAGACATCAGGATGGATCAAAAGGTACACTGGTTTATGTAGCACTAGAATAGTTTTAACAGTTAGTCCACTAATGATCCGCCACAAGACACAATACGAGTTTGATTTGGTGGCTGCAAAAGGTGACTGTGATATGCTACGGTTGTATGCATTTATCTGTCCACTATTCATTCATCACAAAATGACACCATATTAAAATAACAAAAATTACTATATTAGAAAGGTACTATGTAAAACAAAGAATGGCCAAAATAAAAAGGATTAATCATTAAGCGTAACATCCCTGCACATGTCCTCTCCATAGTCCAATAACAAACTCAAATTTAATCACAAACGACGCCCAAAAGACGAACTCAGGGAAAAAAAAATATGCAACAAGCTGAAAATATTCATCATATCTACAATTGCTTGCCTGGTAAAGGTCTTCTGCTTCAAAGTCTTCTCCAGCTCAGTAAAGCAACCTCCCTCAGATGTAGAAGCAGGTTGCTGAACTTCACCGATGGCCACTTGTTGCTCTCTCGAGGTTCCCTACACATAGAAGACATTACATCAAAGATCGAATTAATAAAAGATAGATCGCAGCACTGTCCCTTTACACTTTAGAGTCTAGCAAATACATTCCATAAACTCAGACATAGGCAGAGCAAAAAAAATAGCCATAAATGCGATAAATTCATTTGGCTGGTGGACTGAAGCATCATGCCTCTTATTCAACCAATGGCAGAATCAGGAGAACCAGATCAAACCGCCGGTGGTGATCGATGCTGCCGGATGTCCACCACAGTCACTTTTATTGATACTAAGTGCTATATAAGTAGGATTAATGAGACCCGATGTTAATTTAATACCTGTAAGAGGTTGGCCTTCGATGAATAGGCCAATCCTCAGCCTCAGAATGAAAGTACTACATAGGAAATAGCAATTGTACACGAAACTCAGGATCATGCTCTCACTATGCCAGCAGACTGAGCTACTCTATCAGGTTATTATTTCCATACTTTCGAAGTGCTATATCTCTTGTTGCTCTTTGAAAATGACAGCTACAGTATGCTACCAGCAGTAATGTTGAATTGAAGCAAAAAACTTCAAAGAACTACATTTCTTTTGTCATCCAGATGTCACATCTCATAAGGACCTGAACACTGAAAAAGGAGACACACAGACAATTATATTACCTCAAACCCAGAAATTAGCCTCCTACTCACCTAAAGCCCAAAAAAAAAAAAATCATATGTTTTTATTTAAAAATATGTTCTGGTAACAGTGACATGTACAAGGAAATAGCTCTAGCTCTAGCTTCTAGCTCAATTAATTTCCCACCGAGACATCCTCATTGAGAAAGATCTTCCAGTTGCACACCAATTCCGAGCCACAGGTGTCCTTGATACTTGATTCGGTATTCTAAAACTTTCCATCATCTTCCTTTCTCATAAGCAAGATCCTCTCCCAACCTCATGATCTCCCATTCAGCATGCCAATTTCTGATAATTGTTCTTTTTTGCTTCATTTAATGGAAATTATAGTACACTGTATCAAAATAAAAACATCTTTACTTGAAATCGAACTGCAGACCCATTCCTCTTCTGTTCCCAATTTGTAAGCACATCCACGAAGTATGTCCTTACACAAGACTCAAGTCTCAAAACGATGAGCAAGTAGAGTCAGAAGACCAATACTTCGTCTCTACCAACAGGCTTTCCCCCTGAAAACAGCATTAACCCAGCTCTGTCTTGGCAAAACGTGGTTTCAGTGGCCTTTTTCTTTGGACATTAACTACAACCTACCAAAATAAACTCTAGAACAACACCTTCACCAAGAAAAATTGAGACAGCAAAATGTAAATTCTACCAGATAATGCTACTCTAGGAACACAAATAATTGAAAGAAAACAATAAGAAGCAATCGCGAGATGAAGATAATGGGTATTTATCTTACTAGATGCCCTGTCTCTTGTTGCTGGTCCCTTTCATCTCGATCTGCCTCTGATAAAACCATACATTTAAACATAACAGTAAGAAAAATTGTAGAATACTTAAACTTCAGAAAGAGATGGACTAAGGAACACCAGCATAAACTTAAGGCATGTAACTATCTTTAAAAAGTGAAGAAACTGATTCATGATTTTTTTTTTTTTAAACAAACCAAAGCAAATAACTGCAGGTCTTGGTTGAACAACAATTTCCCACTATAGCGCCCCGTAAATATCCAAGTCAATCTACAATGCTTTTCCTAGCATCTAGCACCACATTAAGTGTAAACATGATTCTCTGTATATCCACAAGCCTCCATAAGCAAACGAAAACAGACTTTCTCCCCCAGCAACAACTAGCAAAACTGTAAAGAAATAGCTCTTGATCAGCATCTAGACTGGAAATCTAAACAAAGATTAAATCACGTGTCACATAAAAACTCCTTTTTAATAGTTTCAGTTCACATTTACCAAAAGAAGAAAATACTCAGTAATATGAAAATACGATTTAAAAAAACAAGGCCAATTAAATTGTACAGGATCATTGCCCAAATCCCTCCATGTAAGGATTCAATTACTTCGAGCTTCCATCACCACATAATAGCCAAAAGGCAACAAAAATCGCAAAAAGACGCCAACTTGCAGAGCGTATGGCATCCTGCTACAGTACCAGGTCGGGAGGACCTCATGAAAATTTCCACTTTAACAATTTAATCCTTAATGATAATCACGACTAACTAACAAAAAGGAACATCACTTCAATACTCAAAGCCCTACTTCCTGGCATTACTGATAACTCGTAATAAGGAAGCCAGATAAAAGCAAAACCTAAACAGCTCATAGAGCAGAAAAAACATTACAGAGAACTACTTTAAGAGTAATTTTGCGCAGAGAAGAACCAAAGCCAAAAAAAAAAAGCTTCACAACAGCGAAGCCAGCACACAAGTCCAATTACAGAACAAAGATTCGGTTGGCCAACAACTGTGGAAAGAAGACAACACCGCGACAGCCCGACAAAAAAAAAAAAAAAAGAGCAACTTCAAAGAGCGGATGCAGAGAACGGCATACCAGGCGGCTGCGGCGGCGGAGGCGGAGGGGGCTGCGTGAGGCGCTTCCTGAAGACGGAGGCGAAGAGCCGGTGCGCGCCGGCGGCGAGGAGCCTCTGGGCCGGATCGACGATCTTCCTGAGCCAGCCGTCGCCCCCGACGCCGCCGCCGGGGACGGCGCCCGCATTCCGGAGCGCGGTCGGGGGGCGGTCGTAGGGCGTCGCCTGGTTCCTCCGGTAGGGTTTCTTCCGGAACTTGCCCCCCGCGCCGCCGCCGGCGGAGGCCTCGTAGGGGCTCCTCTCGCTCTGGGACGTCGCCATCGGGATGGGGGGAAGGCGCCTGCAGGATGCCCTTATCGGCTCGGCTGGTCCGGCTCCGGCTCCGGCTCCGGCTTCGGCTTCGGCGGCTTCGGCTTCGGCTTCGGCTTCGGCTTCTTGGGGGTGGGGAGCGGTCACGAAGCGGAGCTTAGGAGAGAGAAGAAGCGAAAAGGGGAGTGAGGAGGAAATTAGGGTTTTTAATTTTCCGCGCAGCGAGAGCAAAAAAGAGAGAGAGAGAGAGAGAAAACGGTATATTGCAAATAATATTAAAAGAGAAAAAGGAAAAGCGGGCGCGGCGTACGTGTGTATTTTCCGACCTTGTACGGGCGCGCGTGCTCGAGAGGGCCGGGGGCCGGCGGGGGTAATAACGTGACCGGCTGTCACTTTCGGCCGCGTCACGGCCGCTTTGAGTCCGTCCTTTTGCAGGGGAATCAATCCGGGGGAAATGGACGGCTGGGGGAGAAGGAGATGGGTGAACCGTCGGGTGAGATTAGTCGGGGAAGAAAGCTGACTCGATTCCATCACGGTCCAGTCGCTGTCGTGATTATATCTCGAGGGGGGAATTTCTATGAAATTCCATGAAATTTACATGAAAGATTTGGGTGGTCGTGATGATATCTCGAGGCAACTTGAAAGAGAAGGAGTCATTGATGAATTTGAGGACTTGTAGAATCTAAGATTGAAATAAGCACTAAAATATAGTGCCCAAAAGGAGAAACCACAAGCGATGTGGGACCGAGTGCGTGCGGCAATTGGAAGTGGGGGATGGGCCAAAGAGTTCTGTCTTGACGGGGGAGCTGGGCGGTGGGTATATGCTCTTTCGCTGCATGGATTCTTCTCGGCGCTTTCACCGCCAAAAAGGGGGAATGATCGATTTTTTTTTGGGAGGGTGTTGCCAATCTCTCGCTTTCCTCCTCTGTCCTGTGATAGTACTGGTTATATCATGCATTGTTGTCGCGTGATGTATTCTTCTTAATATACTTTTTTACAATGAATGAGTGCTTTTTGGACTCGTGTGTCGATCATGAATTGTCAAGAACACACACATACATGCATCGGTAGAATTAGTATCACATCATGCATGTGATCAACGGTTCAAATTGTTTTGGTCCACAATTGAGGACTATGTGTGTCTTTTCTTTTTCTTAAATAGTTGTATACATCCACTTAAAATAATTAATAAATAGATATTTTCGTAATAAGATTCATGCTTAAAACCAGCGTAAATGATCATAAGATATCTTTTCTTGTGAGAAGCATAGGGGGTTTTCTTTGCCTTTTCTTGATGAAGGTGATTTCCAATTCCTAGTCCAATGCCTTTTCTTTGCCTTCTTGCTTGACGCAAAAAGAAAAGGGAGGAACAAGTTTTGAGTACTTATTTTCGTGGAAGTTCATCCTTTAATTGATGAGCTAATGACAAACTTGCCAGACAATGATATCGCTCGGATCAGGCTCTTATGTGTGTCGAAATCTTGGAATGCCGAATTCACCAGTCAATCCTTCTTCAAGTCTTACCCTTGATCGTTCGTTTTGGTTTGGTAGCATTGTTTTTGAAGAACGAAAGAGTAGGATTTTGGAGCAATGGACAGTGGCCTTGAGACGGTGCAGTCATGCAATAGAAGTAGTGCTTTCTCCGGTTTATGTAGGGAGAACCATGACTCCTCCAATGAATGTTTTTGCCAAAACTGGCAACCAACCTCTTTGCTGCTTTCCCGAGTCTCATGGGGCAATTCCTATCGGGTCTAATTGGCACAGCAGGCGTTCTGATATTTTGAAGTGATTAACGTTAGCAGTTTGTTCCTTACCAAAAAAAAACGTTAGCAGTTTGTTTAGCTCTGCTGGTTATAGATCCCGACTCCTCTTCAAATTTATCAAAATCAAGAAGTGTAGTTCAAGAGGAAGCTTGATGGTGATGAAGTCACAAAGCTTTGCCTTCAGGGTATATCCTCACTATATCTTGGTCACCAAGTTATGTACGAGGAAATAAAATGCTTGTGCTCCGGTATGATAATTCGACGCATTTGCAATTTGATCCGACGTAATCATTAGGATTAGACAAGTGAGTGGGTCACTGATAGAGCCTGTGATTAGGTAGATGGTATTTATTTATAGATTATGCAATGTTGACATGCAACCACATCCTCTCCTTTTTCTTAACTATAATGAATGAAGTCACTTCACTTTCGGTGACGAGAACATAAATACGCCAAAGGGATGTGTGTTGGCATCACAACATAAGACATGAAGTTTGTAAAACATGAATGCTGTCACTTCACTTTCTTCCTGATTTGGCTGCTCTTGTGCGCAGAATTCTTATCTCTTTTGAATCGTTGCCTCAGGCATTTCGTCATTGGAGCGAACACCTCTTTACAAACAACATTGATAGAAAGACGGTGATCCAAATGGATTAGTCTTCTGTGCGTGTTTGAATGTAAATGTTGTCCACATGTGTCAATGTTTCTCTGAACTCGACGACAACAGGGGCAAAGCGTTCTGGGCCTCCCATTCGAAATTGGCAACGGTTCTGGAATGAGCAGACGGCTTCTATGTTCCGAGGTAATGGTGACATCAGCAATTAGCACACATAGAAAGAAAAAAAAAATGTATCGCATTCCTTTGTCGTCGAGTGATATTCGAACTTCTCCGCCTGATTCTCTCTCTGATGAGAGAAGGAAAGGAACAGAGTCTTGCTCTCACTGATTTCCCTTTTCTCTCGTGTGGTGTCGATCCATATTCTTTATGCCAAAATACATGATTTGTAGATGAACTTTGAGAACCCTTACTTTTTGAAGGTTGAATGAGACACAGATGAACCGTCTTGCCTGCTCTTTTGCCCTCGCGTCAAAATAGAAATCAGAAGATCGCGTGGGTCACGTATACGCTATATTGACCATACCCTGCACAATTTCTGCAACAAAACCTCCGAATTTCATGAGGACAAAGACTCGAGCATAAGTTAGGAATTATAGTACTTCAGGGTAATTCTTGATGACTGTCTCAGCGGCATGTAGCTGTCTAAGTGTGCTGCCTAAGCTAAATCCAGTAACCACTGCGATATAACAAGAGTCCTTCCCAGAGAATTTCCCGTCAAACGTTCCAAATTATGATAATTTTCTCTGGAAACAAGAGCGGACCTTATCCGCTTGTTTTTTCTTCTTCTTTTTTTGAATTTTTTTTTTTCGAAAATGTAATCACCGACCTTTTGCTGTTCTTGCATCCAGTTAACGAATTATACACTATCTTGAAACCCAATTGCCATAATGCAGCATCACGAGCACGTCAGGCTATCCTGTAAACATGTGGGGCTATATGTTTATTTCCTGGGGATAAGGCTTTCAGACAGAGGTCAGATAGACCCAGAAAGGTTGAGCCCCTCATAAAGTGAAACATGGGGCTTGAATGCATGTTGTGTAATGATTCGAAAAACAAAAATCTCACTCCCTCATCCCGTCCTCATTCCTCACAGTCCCGCAGGAAGATTTCCAAGGAAAATGTTTCTGGTTTGCATTCCTGTAGCTTCACCCACTAATTTTTTCTGTGTAGCTCATGATGATGGTGATTTCTCGCTTTGAGCGGCGAAGAAGGAAGTCTTGTTTTATCCCGAAATCTTTGCCTTGAAGTTCATATCTTGCTTCACTGGTGTCACCTGCAAGTTCTTAAGTTTGACCGGTGAGAGAGGGCTCTTGCAGTTATTCGCAAGTGGAGGCCTGCCCGAAAAGATCATTGCTTTAGTAACCTTTTGGTTAACGTACTTGGATCTGGTGAGGTGGTTAAGATTGATTTGAGGTTGACCAAAGAAATGGTGCACTTTCCAGATGAAATAATTGGTGAAATCTTGATCGGTCTACCTGCTAAATCCCTGGTCCGGTTCCGTTGTGCATCAAAATCATGGAATGCCCACCTCACCAGTCAATTGTTTGTTAAATCTCACCTAGATCATTCGCTTAGGTGTCGCAGCATTAAGCTGCTCAGATACAAAAGAGGAGGCTTTTCAAGAATCGGGATCTGGTCTGGTGGCAGCAATGAGTTCTGTAGGTTTGATCCTCAATTTCAACCCAGCATTGGCAATTTTCAGTTGGTGGGTTCATGCAATGGAGTTATTTGTTTGTACACTCTCTCTAGAGGCAACTGCAGTGCCTCCAACATATATCTTTGGAACCCCTCCATCAATGAGTTTATGGCCCTCCCACAACCTGGATGTTCAGTCTCCGCTGCGATTGGCTTCGGGATTGATCCATATAGTGGACATCTGGATGATTTTAAAGTGATTAGTATTAGAAACAGGTATTCCTGTGGTTCTGAATTCAGATCTCCAAGGAGCTCCTCGGGGGCTGAGATATATAGTTTGAGAGGAAATTCATGGAAATGAATCGAGACAGCTTTGCCTTCGTGGTATTCCTACTATCTGGGTCGCCAAGTGATGTATAAGGAATTTATTTGCTGGTGCGCCAATCCGAGGGAAGACCATCGTTCCACATGGTTGCTTGTTTCTTTTGATGTGATTAATGAGGTATTTACTGAGATGATGCTTCCGGAGAATATTGCTTTTTCTGAGAAGAGTATAACCACAATAGAGGGATGCATGTCAGTCTCAGGGCACGAATCATGTCGAATTGATGAAGTATGGATCATGAAAGAGTTTGGAATCCCTAAGTCTTGGACCCAGTTGTACCGGATCAAACTACCGGAATATTCGCCCATGCATTATGAGTTGCTTGGGTCTGCAGGGGCAGGAGAACTCGTGTTTTTTATCCTAGGTTTACATTCCCAGACCAACCTGTCATATATTGGTTCATATGATCTAGAGAGTAAGCAGTTTAACCAATGCATCAAGCTCGATGCATCATCTGCAAGTGGAAGCTGCTTGGTGGATTATGTTACTAGTCTGGTTTCAGTTCTGCCAAAGTACACAGCAGAATGTTCTCACTCAGTTCGTGCAAATAAGCTGATTGGCTAATGGATTCTTCTTTTGCACCTTAGATTTGCTTGTTGTCAAGCTCGAGCTACTTTTCTGAAGCATTAACTGACAGAAGCATGCTCTGTTTTCTTGCTTTTTTTCTTTCAGATCATGCATTGGGCATTTAATCAATAGGAGCAAATATTTATTCAATTGTGGAAATTCTTAATTTAGTGATCAAGTCTTGGTATTTTGCCCTTGCTTAAATGTCAATGACTGAACTGCTTCTACAAAGTAATTGAAACTGTAGTGTTCTGATTTCACTAAACCGTTCCATGATGTCCTAGAGAACAGTAGCACAGAAATGGAAGGCAGTTTTATCTATACTCCTGCTAGCTTTTACAGAATCGAAAAAGGTTTAATTGTTCTAGCTGTGCTCCTTTTCACTGAAAGCGAGTTCTCTTTCTATGGGATGTAGTTGCAGCAACCCCCGTTGGTGACAACAAACACTAATGAAGCTAAAAGTTTTAGCCTAAAGCTTTTCTTCTCTTTTTTGGCCCTTCAAAGTCAAGGGTTTCACAGCTAGCTAAAGTTTTTGCTGTGATGGAGCTGAAGCAGTTGCTTGCTAGTCATGGACACTTTATGAGGCATTTCGCTAACCATGATGATGATATAAGCAATTAGCACATAAATTAAAACAGAACGCATGTCAGCTAGCTTGACATAGGTGAGTTAGTGTATGGTTGGTAAGAAGTTCTGAACTTGCTGGCTTTACCTTACACTTAGAAGCATTCAGGAATTTCAAGAGGAGTCATTAGATATGCTTTACTTAACTATTTGCAGTCATCTAAAGAGTCTTGCTCTCACCTCTTACGGCAGTTACTGAGAAGAGAGAAATGGACCTTGAAATCCCTCATTCCTTGGGACTATTGCACCAAATTTCATTCACAATGTTACTCCTGTCTTTCTTCATCTTATCATAGGATCAGTCTGCGATGAAAACAATAAATGATCAATTTTTAATAGTTCATTCAGGCATCAGAGCTGCTTCTTGACAAAATAGCATGCCGGCAGAGCATATTCTTCTGTTGAATGAATCAAAATTAAATTAAGATTATTGGCCACAACAAGACCAGGAACAGAAAAGTAAACGATATGCTATAAGAGCTGTGTGATGTAACTCCTTTCGTGAGAAAGCTCAAAAAGCTGAATTCTAAAAATGTTAAGCACCATATGCGGATTATAGGGTATTACTTGAAATCGTATATTGTACAATTTTTAATTAAGATCATACTCTAATCCACAAGAAACAAAGTCAACAGGAATCCCACCTGGGATTTATCGCCCAAGCACAAAGCTAATTCACTAAAGTCAATAATGAAGTCCAAATCCATCGTTATCGCATAAGCTGTATGACAAGTACATATTTGGAACTTTGAAGTGCCTTTGCTGGAGACCAATAGATATTCTGGCGAAATTTGAAACGTGATCGTCTCCGCAGAAGAGAACCAGGAGGAATGGCCAACCTTCCCGATGACGTAATTACCAACATCTTACTACGACTACCGGCGAAATCCCTGGTCCAATTTCGATGTGTCTGCAGATCTTGGAAATCCCTTATCTCAGGTTCATCATTCGTACGATCTTATCTTGATCGTTCCTTCAGGTACCGCGAAAATGTTCTTCTTAAGTATACCATCAATGGTTCTTCAGGACTAGGAGTCTGGTCTCCAGGCCACCATGAATTGTCTAGTGTTGATCCGCCAATTCAACCAGCTTTGGATAGATTTCAGCTGAATGGTTCATGTAATGGCATCATCTGTTTAACCACTCTGTCTAGAATCAATCCCGACACCTCTAAAATTTATCTCTGGAACCCCTCGATCAACGAACTCAGGGTTGTTCCAGAATCCCATTTTCAAGTGTCGAACTTGGTTGGTTTCGGGTGTGATCCCTCCAGTGGCCACCCGCACGATTTCAAAGTGGTCAATTTCAAAACCCAGCTGAACTTCAAGGACATTCTGTTCCTGCCGAGCCCCACCGAAGTCGAGGTCTACAGTCTAAGAAAAAACACTTGGAAACAGATTGGCCGCATCTTCGCTTCTGGAGTTCCTAAGTACATGGGTCGCCAGGTTTTGTTCAGGGAATTCATCTGCTGGTGCTCTTATGCCTATACAGGTAATCTCAAGACATGGTCGCTGGTATTGTTCGATGTGATCAACGAAGTATTCGATGAGAAGGCTACGCCAGAGAGCCTTCTTTGTACTGAGCAGTACGTCACAACGCTGGAGGGATGCCTATCGATACTAGCATACAATGATTCCTATGAGTACGAAGTTTGGATCATGAAAGAATTCGGGGATGCTGAGTCGTGGACAAAGCTGTACACGATCGAAATACCAGAGAAGCTCGAGTGGTACATACCATTAGGATTCACAGGCAAAGATGAGGTTCTTTTCGCGAAGATTCACAAGCTCTCGCGTGGCAAGGACAGGACGGTCTTGGCTTTGTACAACATGAGGAGTATGGCATTTCAGGGATCCCATCTGTGCGTCGATTCCTTCTCGAGCTGTTGCATGGTGAGTTATGCCGAGAGTCTAGTTTCTGTCGTGCTTGGGAATGCTGCGCCGTCGCAACCTCTCTCCAGATCATCCGGGAATTGGTACAGAAGTACCTCTTGAAAGACAGTCCAAATGATTCATCGAAACAACGGTTCAAACCATCCGTCAAATATCAACCATAAATGGTCCATCGATTAAGAGCACGGACTCTCCCATGATGTGGTCAACAGATTACAGATTTGATGAAATGGACAGAACATGTTTCTGTTCCTGAAGCCCCTTTTGAAGTCCTGGTCCTCTAGCGATTTGTATTGCCGTGCATCTTGAGCGTTGTATAAGACATGCCATCTTCAGGTTTCCTGTTCACATGGTCGACAGTTCTTGTTATAATTTCTTTGTGGCGTTATTGTTCCTTGCACGAGATTGAGTAGAATTAGGGAAAGACTATTTCGATATATTTGGCCGGAGAAGGGGGGCGGCCCCGGCAGCAATAATTCCGGCCGCAGCCGTCCAGTCACATTATTTAAAAGATCTTTCAATTCAACACGAAATCCAATCTGTACAATATGATGAACAGGCCGGCCTTGGGGAGAGTAGAATGCAATCTCTACTTTCACCCACTCCCACTTTTTCTATATTTGTCTTTCCCTTTTTTAAAAGTCTTTACTCCACCGACTCAAACTTACATTCTCATTTTCCACTCTATACATCTTTCTCCGTTTTAAATTTTGTTTTTCCTTTTCTTTTCTCTATTCCCTTTTTCATTATTCATTATAACTATTTAGTCAATTCGTCAATGCATATTTTATGTAGTTTTATTTTGTTTTACCCCTTCCTTTTAAATTTGTTCATTCTTTTTCAAAATGTTACTTTTTTCAAGTACTAATATATATATGGAGATTTGGTTACCAAAAAAATATATATATGGAGATTTTATTTTATGTTTTCCCCATACAAGACTTGCGTATGATAGAGTCTAATATTATAGCGGCCATATCCTGTTGAAATTATATATCCTCATAGAAAGAAAAAAATAAGGTCATTACCTATATCTTGTGTAAATTAGTCGAGTTATGTCCGTCTTTCTAATCTTGCTTTTAACTCATTTTCATCTTTTCTTTTCTTTGTTTTCTCTAATTGACTATTATTACATAAATGATTTATGAATTTAGACCCAATGTGAACTTTTAATCTATTTAATGTAATCTCTTAACTTTAATATGATATATAATGTTGTTCCTAAATTTTTAATTTATTTAATATGATTCCTAAACTTTTAATAAACATTCAATCTAATTTCTAATTATATGAAAATATCTAATATTATCATTCCATTAATGCAAGTTAATGAAATTTACAAATTTGGCTTCCAACCTAATAAGTTTCAATGATGGACAAAAAAATGATTTTTTTTGTCCACCATTTAAAGCTACTAAAGCCAAAATTGCCGAATGCTATTAACTTAAATTAATGAAATGACAACATTGAGCATCTCATATGGTCTAAGGACCAAATTGAACATTCACCAAAATACATCGACTATATCGAACAAATAAAAAATTAAGAGGTGACATTTCACATTGAACCAAAATAATTGAATCATTTATGTCAATTTCCCCGATAAATACCCTATATAGCACATTAGTGGCTGACGTGAGGTCGCCAAAGACTTATAGCGGTCCAATCATGTTTAAGACATTTTTAACTTTAAAATTCTGTACGTAAGGAAATGCTTTACGCCTAGACCATTGGCAATTATTATCCTTCTTTCCCAAGAGCTAGTTGGGCATTTGCACCGAAGCAAAGACAGGACGACAGACACACCAAATTTTTGACAGAGCAAATATCTCTTGCCGGCAGGGGCAGATTGAAGAGGCTGACGATAGAAGCTTTTGACTTGCCTTTCTACCCACCCTTCAGTGGAGAGGTGAGGCACCGGCTCCAGAAAAGGGGTTCATTCATCATCGCATCAGCTGGCGACTTTTGAAGTTGATTGATACCCGTTCAACAATGACAGAAAACGAAAACCACCTAATCCGACAAGATGAGGAGTGGAGAAAATGACACCGTGTGTTAAGGGCTGTTACAGAATCGATGCTTGCTGGTCACTTTGGAGGTGTAATAGACAATTTGTTCGAGAAGTACCCGATGCGCGTGGGAGAAAACAGGGCATATCAACATCGTCGTTTCCATGACACGGACTCAACAATGTTCAGATAGCAGGAACACGGAACCACAAATACAATATAAGATCTGTATAATGTGTTCATGATAAAAAAAAATAAAAAATTTGATTTAGATCTAATAGATACCTTATCTCAGCACAACCACAAGGACCTGGCCCAAGAGTCAGAGACTTAACAAAGGAAAACAAGTCACAGTGTTTCACAATGTGCATTTCGACGAGTACTGAAGTTCCCCATTTTCTGAACAGAAGGGAAAAAAAAGAGAAGTTCCCAATTCGGATATAACATTCATGCTTTGTCAACTTAAATTTGAAGAGGAAATAAAGGGATTCGCATAAATGACAAAATTGAGACTACTGCAAAGCTTGAGACTACTGCAAAGCCAAAGCTGCCGAAATTATTTAAAACATCTACATCAACCAAACCATTCATAATGCAAATCAGCAACAGCATACATATTTTACGCCTCTGTATGGCAGGACACCTGTCTTTTCTCACGAGGGAGCTTTCTTTGAGAAACTCCAATCATTTCAAATCCTGTCAAATGGTTCTGTAAAGATTGGAGAACTTATTACAATTTTGTAACGACACCATATTACTTTACGAGCATTAGGGGAAAAAGGAAGGCAATCTTAATAGTTGCTGTGAGAGTACAGGATGGCACCATCGGCCCAAATGTATCCGCATCCTTCATTTTTCAGGGCTTATGACCAAGGATGGTGGGAAGCTGTTTTTTTATGACAGGAAGTACATTCAGTATTAATTTTGCAAAAGGCAACCTCAGTAGGATTCTATAGTATCTGATAGTGCAGACAAATGGTTGATTTTAAACCTAAAGTGCTAATCTTGTCTCGTGATTTTTTCTAGATTATTCCAACATATATTCACTCAGAAAGTATTTCTCCATTTTTGTAACACACATCACCTTTAGTGGCCGCCTAACTGATAAGCTGAATTTGACCCCAAAAAAACATGATAAGCTGAATTTTTTAAGAAATAAAAATGGCCATTACAAACAAGATACTAATCAATCCTAAAAAGTAAGGCCAACCATTAGTGAGCAAAACACAAGCATGCTGCCTTTTTTATTAGAAAAGGCAAGGGAATCCTCTACAAAAGAACTCAATCAATGCCCTCACCACCTACCTCATTCTCACCACCAAAAAATAATAATAATAACCAGAAGAAGAGCAGAAAATATAATGTATAGTATTTACCAAGATCAGCATCAGGAGTTCTATCGAAATCAACCTAAGGAAGCTTGGAGCAATGAAGAGAGTCTCTGCAATTCCACTGTCTTCCTGCCTTGTCATAGAAAGTCAAATCTTCTCAAGCTGTAGATCCGTAGAAGAAAAAACATAAGGATGCTGCTAACACACAATATGCCAACAGCAGAAAATTTTAGCGAAGGACTGAAGCTAATGTAAAAAAGCTAAACCGGAGAGCATTTTGGAGAACCTCTCAGGTATAAATAACATGAAGATTGTTCATGTCAACACAGGGGAAGTTACAAGTTCCAAAAAACTTCAAGACGCTATCATTGTAGGTTCTGTGTTCCAACTTCTAAGTATTACTTGTACTGGAACATGCAAAGCCAGTCCTCGTGTTAACCTTGAACCAGTTCATATTCCTTATGAAAATAAATTTAGACAAAATATTGAGAGGACAATGCACAATCGCCAACTTAGGTATTTTCCTCTACTGCCAAAAGATTTTTAGGAGAAGATAAAAACATCGAGAACCTCCATTTAAATGAAAGTGAACTCTTTCGCCAGAAAATAAAAATGGCCTTTTCCATGACAAAATCTTATTTGAAAAAAAGAATGTCCTTCACCATTACGAATTATGAGTTTTATGTCAAATATAATGTTTAACAAGGTGAACCTAAGAATGCCTTTGAATATTCAAAATCACAAATATTATTGTATTTTCAAAGAATATAGAATTTATTACTTCACTTTATTTCAGAAAGTCACCCATGATTTCTGTTAAAAATATGAAGATATCTCTAAGTAGACGAGAAACTAACTTCTAAACAGCAAGAGAAAGGCAAAACAAACAAAAAACTGTGACTTGCTGCAAGAAGCAAATCAAAATTAGCAAAGAAAATATGCTTTGCTACTCTGTTGAGGTGCATGACAAAGCAAAAACAGCAAGCAATAACATCAGCATTAGATATTACCAGCAAAAAGATCTCTTGCATGAACCATATATGCTTGCCCAAGCACACAGCACAAATCACCTAAACCAAAACTTTAAGTACCTGATACGCAGCTATATCTCAGATATTGCCTTGAAGCCCTCCTTTTCAAGAGTTTTAGCTATGGAGATGTCTCCTGTCTTCACAATCTTTCCGTTGTCCTGGCGAACCAAACAACAAAGTGAGGACCTTGTGTACCGATATGTACAGCCATCAAAGAAACGGACACATCTTGATAATTATAAACATCATGAGTTCATACACTGCCAGACAAGTTTAGCATAGATAATCATATCATTTCTATTTCAAGTATTGGAAAGTCAGCAATGGAGTAATCAAGTGACGGGGATTAAAGAATGATTTTGAAGTAACAAAAGCAAATTGCCAGAAATCTTTTATTTATTTTGACAAGTAACCAGATTCATTAAAGAGCACCATGGGGGGTGCCAAACAGATTCTTCGGACTTTTAGTTGAAGAGAGATTCCTGCCTTTTTTTTTTTTTGGTTGAAGAGATGCTGCATTTTCTTTCCATAATCCTCAACATTCAGCTTTCCTGAGCAATGTGTTTCATCTCCCAAAACACAATTGGTGCACATAGTGCACATAAGTGTTCATTTTTCTTTTCTTTTACCTGTTTGGGATGAGCAAAAATTTGGCTATCTGTTTTGGTTCCTATATATACTCCATAAATAGAACCAAATTGTAGCCTCATAGGAAAGACAAAAGGAAGGCTTCACACATTGAGTTGGCTTTTCACCATCATTCAAACGAATTACCCAAGTTCTACCTTTCCATTTGATGGTCACTATTTTTCCTTGACAAAAGCAATCATAGCTTCAATAAAATAAGGTCGTGTGCACAAATGACTTATCGATAATGCTACCTCAACCCTCCTTTGCACGAGTCCTTTCATGCCAACCTTGATATTAGGAAAAATGTAGCTATTCATACATTGACACAACTTGGAAACTTAGAGCTTCATCAAATTCAGTCAAGAAACGTGCTGTTTACTTCTCACATATGCATTATCAGAAAGGGAAAAATGTTGAACTTGTGTGAAGAATGAAAAAAGATAAATTTGAGAGGACTTACCATTACATGGATATAACTGGGTTCTATGAACTCCAGGAGTCTTAAATAATGAGTAATCATCAAAACAGAATTCTTAGGAGTCAAAAGTCCATTTACTGCTTTTGCCACATCTTGAAGTGCATCAACATCCAACCCAGAATCAATTTCATCCAATATAGCTAATTCTGCCCCAAGCACCTGCAAAAGCATGCAGATACATCTTACAAAATTAATTAGGAAGGCTTGAGAAATAAGACACACACATGCAGAGAGAGAGGCCACATATTTCTTTGGAGAAACATATACAGAGCATATTCTTTATGCTTTAATTATCTGCACACTACATAGTTTTTGGTGGTCTATACGAAACCCATTATCGATTTGACCCATTTTGCAAATCTATAAGATGCTTCCTTTTTAAATGTGATAATAAATATAGTAAAACCTACCGCAAGTTGTAAAATTTCGTTCCGCTTTCTCTCCCCACCACTAAATCCTTCATTGACATTTCTGTTCAGAAAGTCTGCCTTCATGTTTAGAAGATCAAGTTTTGGATATACATAAGCCCAAAACTGCACGAAAGAATTTTTGTCAGAACAAAGATCAACTAACAGCATTGATCTTTTTCTAATGTAACAACCATTACAAGCCAAATAGCCAGGCAAAATTTCATGTAAAGGCAGAAACAAGCTAGGCAGGCAAATCAACCATAGCTTATGGAATGCTCTCGTTTCTTTTTCGAGAAGTAAACACAGTCCACAAAATACAGAAATATATAAGTCCAGGTAGCTAATCACTAACCATAATGAAGATATATGGAGTGCAAAGACTATCCAGTCACAATGACACGACCAAATTTAGCAAAGTAGATGAATTCAGTATGCATCAAACACTAACGCAGCACAAGCTAGGCGCAGAACTTGTTCTCAGGCACTTCAATATCCGTGGCAGCAGCTCAAAAGTCATAATAACAAAGATACTCGGAGAAATCTCAGCAAATGAAATAAATGCATAATACAAAAGTGAAGAGAGAACCACATGAATGGAAGAGGCTGATTGAACTATTTGCATAATACAAGCAAAAAATAGATGTTATAAGATACAATTGTACACCTCAATTGGACTAAGCTCAGGTTGATCAAGCTTTCTTCTTCGAGCATTGTATGCCATGTTGAGAAAGTCAGCATTGCTGACACCGGGTATTTCAACTGGTGATTGGAAGCTCATAAATAGCCCAGCAAGAGACCGGTCCTCAGGTTCCATTTCAAGCAAATTCTCGCCTTTAAATATCATACTGCCACCAGTTACTTCATAATCTGGATGCCCCACAAGAACCTGCAATATCATAACTTCACCACGTAATTCCAGGCCCACTAAATAGATAGGTAACGTCAATTTGAAACAACATGATGTATCTGATGTAGCACACTAACACTAATAACAAGCAATTACGAGCCAGCCAATCTTTCAGAAGGTGAAAAGCTAAGCATAGTAAAAGAAACCTTCTATAAAG
Organism: Corymbia calophylla; assembly: GCA_014182845.1. Classification (NCBI taxonomy): domain Eukaryota; kingdom Viridiplantae; phylum Streptophyta; class Magnoliopsida; order Myrtales; family Myrtaceae; genus Corymbia; species Corymbia calophylla. The sequence continues at coordinate 4,696,024 of CM024697.1, read as the reverse complement.
AAAAGACACTTCCATAACATCACCAAAAATTTCCCCACCACAATCTCCCAGGGAGCAGTTACATAATTCCGGTGATCACAAATTTGGTGCCGACAATCAGCATTTTTAATATGATAAATATAATAAGTTGTGAGTAAGAAAATATAAGAACAAGAGTAATCAGAGGGAAAAGGCAATCATGGAGCTCTCGCATGCTTCACCACAATGAAATATGAAATACTTCACCCAAGAATATTTTGTTGCCACATTTAATCTACCGCTTTAGATCTCCCAGAAAACTTGACAAAAAATAAATAGAGTGTACTCGGTGGGATATAATATTTTTACTGTTGTTCTTTTTCTAGTAGTTAGCTACAACATATGCTAAATGCCAATTCCGTCAGTATATGTGATTTCAGTTCCCATCCCATTCTATGGATCATTAACAATTTTGTTCTTGTGCTCAGCTGAGGTCTTAAATCTAATGAAATTCCAAAGGTATAATCACCAGATTAAATTAACCCATCTTCTGACCAAAAACTGAAGCCTAAGAAACACATGCATGAATGTGAGGTTTGAGAAGTCAGGGTCAAGATAATTGATAATTTTAGGAAAGAGAAATATGGAAATTGAGATGCATGAAGTTCCTTTTCAATTGGTACATGTTGACAAATAAGAAGGTAGGATCTGAATATGTAAGAAAAGATTTGGATAAAACTACATAAGAAGGCACAAAACAAAGCGGCACGGAGATAAATTAGATTATCTATATATCTAATAGGTGCATTTAGTAAACCAATCATATGATATCCATGAATGTTCTGCCATCGGCATACGACATCTTTCATGTTTACGCCTCCCAAAAAAAAAAAAATTTCAGATTCAGTCCATGCACTATTGGTCAAATAAATCAATGCCTGACCCAGCAAAAACACCAAAACAACCAACCTTTGCAAATGTGCTCTTCCCAGAACCATTCTTCCCCATTATAGCATGAACCTAAAAGAACAGTTCAATCAATGTCAGAAATTTATAAACATCTGCCAGCATAGCGCTAATTGAAAGTAAACACAATCTCACGTATGTCCATCTATATTGACTCGCAGTGGCTAAGTAGAGAGCATAGAAGAACCAGCACGTTTAACATATCAACACATTATTTTCAGGAACAGAAAACCAAGCAACCTCTCTATTGCATTAAGCCTATCCAAAAACCAAAAATGATTACGAAAAGTCCCTCGATGCTGAAAGAACTCCCAATTGACGATAAAAGCAAAGAGAAGACGACATAAGATCATCAAATCCACAGTAAAATCGAATTCTCGAAGAACAGCTCGTCGCGACACCATCACGACCTACAAATTTCACCAACTACAAGCTCCTTCAACAACCACTTCAAACCCAATTACGCCCAACTAAACAGTCGAAGAAGGTCAAAGCTCCACAAAAAGCAAACGGCGAGCACGAAACGAACCGAACAGCCAAATCGACCGAACCGACCTCTCCCTCGCAGATGGTGAGGTCAACGCCCTTGAGAATCTCCTGCCCCGTCTCGGCAATCACGGCCGTCAAGCCCTTGACCTCGAGCAGGAGCTCCTTGTCCCCCCGGCTCTCGGCGGGCGTCGCCGCGCGGTCGGCGGTCGAGAGTGCGGCCCTGACGACGGCGCATCGCGAGGCGATCGGGGCCGAGCGGAGGAGGACGGAGCGGAGGGCCGGGAGGCTGCCATGGGACGAGGGCTGAATCCGGCAGGAAGGGAGAGGAGCGAGAGCGCAGCGGCGACTGTGGTGGAGCGAGACCGCCGGGGAGGTCGGGCGGTGGAGAGCGACGGTGGTGCTGAAGCCATTCGAAGCCGCTTTCTAGCCTCTGACTTCGCTGAGGCCTGAGAGCTAAAATGGATTCTTCTACCTGTAACTTCTCCGTCGCCAAAAATAAAGAAGAATGAATAAATATATGGAAAGTTTCGAGATTTTCATTATTTTTTTGGGATAGATGTAGTAGAAATCCTAAACTAATTATCAGTGATAGTTCTAGAAATCACCAATAATTTATGAAGATCCCTTATGGTCAATAATGATCAATAATTTGTATATATTTCGACTTTTATATTTATGTTGACAGACGATTTTTACTTATATTATACTTTTACGCCAATACTTTTATTAAATAATTTTCACTTCTGCTATAGTACTACTATAATACTAAGAGTGATGAATATTGTTACAGTGTCATGGACAGTGCATGGTAATTTAAGTCAAATCTTTTGCATCATTCATATGTCGTATTTATGAAATAGTTCTTCAATGTAATGCAATCAAATCTTTAAAAAGTGCAATCAAATGTTAATTTTTTTATGAAAATATAATCGAGTTCTAAAAATTTCAAAAAGTACAATTGAATAGTAAAATTTTCAAAAAGTGAAGTCAACGAAATAATTTGATTTGACAAATTTAATAAGTTTTAGGACTTAATTATACATTTTGAAAGTTTTAAAATTTAATTATATTTTCGTGATAAGTTTTAGGACTTAATTGCACTTTTTAAAAGTTTTAAAACTTAGCACAATCCTCATTATAAGTTTTAAGACTTTTAATATACTTATTTCTTATTTTTTAGACAAAGTCAAATATATATCAACATTAGCTAACCCAAAAAAATAGCTAACATCTTGCATATTGGACAAAAATTACACCACCTTTCAAACGTAAAAGCTCAAACTTTGTGAGGGGATAAAAATAAAATGACTTTCCTTTCACAAGTGGGAGGAAAACAACACCATTAATTCTCGCCATTAAATTATCACGAGTCATCTTACATGGCTTCATGTGCCGATGTACATGTTAAACCAATCAATCAACACCAAAAAAAAAAAAAAAAAAAAAAACCGACTCGTTTTCAATTTACAATACTTGTGAGGGATTTATATTCATAATCTTTGAAGCCAAATTTGTTGTGTTTTATCTAGAAATTGATGTTGCTTTTGTCATGATTAATGTGGTTCAATTGACTCTGAACATCGAGTCAAGACAGTGAGCCATGTAGAATAATCCATGGTGCTTTAATCGTAAGAACAGACAAATTTGTAACTAGCGTCGTTTTGTGTCATTGTAAAAGATTGAATTTCTCTTTAGAGCATTCAACAGGTGGTGTTATTTTTGGCACCATATGCAAAAGGTTGGGTAATTTTTGGAGCGTTTAAAGGTCATATTATTTCTGTTCATAATTTTTAACGATTTTATTTCTGATTTGACCGTCGCATAATGTGGAAACACCTCGTATAATTGAAATCATTTACGTATTAACAATTACGGTCATGGCAATCATGTAAAACTTTCTTTCACTTCTTTGTACTTATAGTTTCTACTCTCATTTTCTAAGGTGAATATATTTTGACTTGCAAAAGTTGCCTAAAATATATGCATGCGATTTTAGGAAGTCCTTAACTTTTTCTTTTTTATAATCCCAAATGTACCATATCCATGGGGCAGTGTGCCCTTTAGAGAGGTAAATCGGTCAAGATGTGCAAAAACAAGTCCAAACACCACTTGACTACTAAGTATTTCATTTATTCGCTAAGGACCTACGTTGGTGATTATTTTGTTCTTATGAACAATTCTACTAAAAAATTATTATTTTTTATTTTTCAAAAATAATTTTTGAAAGATTTGAAAACGTTTAATAATTGCCAAGGTTTTTATTTCCGAAATAAAAATATGTTTGGTGGGATTCTTAAATTTTTTATTTCTTTTAATTTTTTAATACTTTAATTATATTTTTCTTTTTTCTTTTTTCTTTTTTCTTTTTCTTCCTCCTTTTTTGTGGCCGATTGCTAACAACCAATTGGGTGAAGTCTAGTGAGCTCACCAAAGCCCCACTAGGCTAAGGCGAGGTTTGTGCAAGATCGCCAAAGGCTTGCGTGGCTACCATGAGCTTTAGTGTCGCCAATTGGTATGAGGTTGGGCCTTGCCATGCCAAGGCAAGGCTAACCTCACACCACTTGGGCAAGGTCAAGTCAAGCCTCGCCCAAATTTACGAGGTCGAGGCTCACGATGGTCAGGCAAGGCTCTAGCGAACTTGCTAGACTTTGCCCAACTAATAGTCGACAACCATTAGTGGCGGTGGCAATGGCCAGTTGCAACGGCAGTGACCAATTGCAGCGACAATGGCCAGCAACCAGCTAGGAGGAAGAAGAAAAGAGAAGGAGAAAAGAAAAAAAGAAAAGAGAAAAAAAATAGATTGGGCTCGATATTGTAATTGTTCCCAAGAACAAATTTATTCGTGAAAACAAAAAATTTACCAAACAGATTTCTGTTTCAAATTTATTCTTGGGACCAAAAGAATAAAATAAAACACTATTTGATCAGTTACCATGCAAACCCTAATATTCCCGCAGTAACTTTTGAGCAACTCCTTATTTATTTCTCATACCATGCTTGTCCATCCACATACAGTACGAGGCACTAGTTATTTCCAATTAGGTTCATCACCTTTTTATATTGAACTCTTGAGCAAATCGAAAATTCAAGTCATGGCAGGCCTTCCGAATGAAAAAACAATGGATATCTTCTCGTGCCTCTCGGCGAAATCCTTGGTCCGATTCAGGTGCGTGTGCAAATCTTAGAATTCGCTGCTCACGTCAACCTCATTTATCGAAGTGTATCAGGGTCGAGAGTAGGAATATGGAATATATGACTTGGATAGATGGTTACTGTCTACTCCCCATCCTTCAATTGATATGAATAAAGATAGCAATGAACTGATGGCGTGTTTTTTTGTCCAAAAAAAAGGTATTCATGGCTCAAAAAGATTAAGGAGAAGTATATAAATTTTATGATAAAACATATCAAAGCAGGTAAAGACCAAAATACTACAAAACAAAGCCAAATATAGAAAACAAGAAAGATCAACAAAGCACCTACAAGGTGAAGCACACATTCATTCTTAAAAAACAGATCTGTCAAGGAAAATAATTTGTGGCCAATCATTGAATCTCGTATCATCATCATCAATAAGCATATGCCAAAAATTGCTTCTTCAATTATTATAGCATTGCCGGTTGGTAGGGTGTGCATAGATTCGACTTCATCTACATCATTGGCATACAAATACAACAAAAATAGGTTGAATAAACACATATTTAACCTTTGGAAGAGCATATCTTTAAAGTTTTGTACACGGACAAAGCACGGGGGTATCAAATCCCTGAAAACATTATTAAACCCCCGAATTTTAATTGGGAGAGAAGAATTCCTAGGTCTAGAATTAGAATTGGAGAGTTCAAAAAAAAGGAAAAGTACACAAAAAAAAACTCAGAAAATCAAAACAAATGGAGGGGGGGTGAGACTAGCTCAAACCCTCCTTATGATTGAAGCTTGAAGAAGACAATGAAAAGAGAAAAGAGAAAAGAGAGGGAAAGACTATTTGGTGAATGACGTTGTTTATATCTAACGGGTTCATCCAATGGAATTTGTTTATTTATCCACCTACGATAAAAATAAAAAAAAAGGGCGGGGGGGAAGAGAGAGAGAGTGAAAAGTGTTAAAAAAATCCTAAAAACTTATTGCATTTATGCTAATTTAAAGCCTATTTGGTAACACTCCCGAAAACAACTGATTCTGTTCTTTTGTTTCCAAGAACAGATTTGGAATAGAAATCCGTTTGGTAAATTTTTTGTTCCCCGAAAAAAAAAATTCCTAAGAATAGATTTGGAGTAGAATCGAGAATAAAAAAAAGTTGATTCTCGCTCCTAGGAACAATTTTGAGAATCAATTTTGCAATCTTCTCTTTTTTTTCCCTTCCCTTTCTTCTTCTTCTTCTTCTTCCTCCTCCCATTGCCACCCCATCACCGCCCCATCGCCGCCCCTGGGCTGTAGCCACCGAGTGGTCGGGCGAGGTCCGGCGAGCTCGCTGAAGCCCCGTCAAGCCAAGGCGAAGTCTGGCAAGCTCGTTAAGCCTCCAACGAGGCTCGACCTTGCCCAAATCTGTGAGGGCAAGCCTCTGGCGAGGTTGTCGATCTCACCTTGGCCTAGCGAGGTTCCGGTGAGCTCACCAAACCTCGCCCAACCACTAAAGAGGAAAAAGGAGAGAAAAGAGAAAAAGAGAAATATAAGAAAATTATAACAAAAAGTATTTAAAAAATTAAAAGAATCAAAAAATTAAAAATTTTACCAAACGCATTTCTATTCCGAAAATAAAAAATTTAAACAGTTTATTAAACACCTTAAATACTCAAAAATTGTTCTTAGAAGCAGAAAAAAAAAAAAAACATTTCTGATCAGAAATTATTTTCAAGAGTAGAATCGTTAACAAACAAGCCCTTAGTCATAAATCTATCAATAATGCCAATTTAGTGGTGAACATTTGGATCTAGAGCCGATTTAGTTCTTCAAGCTAATTTTCAAATGATATTGTTGATGTGAAGGTCGGCTGACCTATGTAGCATCGCTAGTGATAACATAAACAACTTTTATTTATGTGCCGGCAAGGCTAGCCAGAGGTTGGTGACAACCATTGTCAGCTCGAGGTACGATGACTGGCTATTGGTGCTAAAGCCATTTGACCGTTTTTTAGGCTCCAACTTTAGTGATGCCAGAGAGCTAAAATGGACTCTTATACCTATATAACTTCTTTGTCACCAAAAATAAAGAAAAATGAATAAATATATTTAAAGTTTTGAAATTTGTAACGAAAATGCAATCGAATTCTAAAATTTTGAAATTAGTGCAATCGAGTTACAAAATTTGTTAGAAAAGTTCGATTAAGTCACAGAACTTTCAAAAAAGGTAATCAATGAATGGACTCAATTGCACTAATTTGAAAGTCCTGAGACTATAGACCCAGAATTGTAGGTTATATTTGTTTCTTCTTGAAAGGGAAAATATTTCCATGGAAGAGAATATCCTTGCTCAAAAAAATTTCCCTATAGATGGTTCGTAGACATGATAACATTTCTAGAGATTCAAATATTCCATAAACTACAAAGCATAGACACTTTTTAAGAGCATTTGTGTCATGTCGAACACTTCGACACGTGTCTAACACTCTTTAACACTTTCCGATATCAGTCAACACGTATTGGAAAATCTGACACTTGATCAACTCTCTCAACACTCGAGTCCGAAATTTTCACACGTGATTCCAACATGCACAAGATCAATTTTAAAAAATTTCAATAAATAATGGTTCAAAATGTAAATATGTAAAATAATGATAATAATAATAATAAAGGCGGAAATAAGAAAAAGCTAGTATTCTCTCCTATTCTCTTCCGACTCTCACTTCTTATGACACACAATTCATCCCTCGAGTTTTTTCTCTTTTCTTTCGACACGCTCCAACACGTGAATTCGGAATATGGATTGCTTGTTTTTTCCTCCAAGTTCTATAAATTATTGGAATGAAGTTGAATTTGTTAAATTGAAATAATGAATAATATTAATAAATGATGGATTAATGCTTTTATTGTAAATTCATTCTAAGCTATTTTTTATTATTTATTTTTTATGAATTTAAATCAAATTAAATTGATTGAAATAATCATAAAAATATAATTTATTATATATAAATATACATTTAATACATAATATGTCCTAATGTATTGGAATTCTCTATTTTTTTTTTACAAATAACGTGTTAGTACATCGTGTTGTGTTATATCACGTGTCGCGTGTTGGTGTCGGTGCTATTTAGTTCATGAAAATGCATCACTCAAGTGCAGGACCCATTTTGTCCCAAGGACCCACACTAGTAACATAATACAAGTAGCCATAAACCCTTAAATGTCGAATCTCAAGTTTATTCCCAAAAAGCAATTCGAAAGAAGTACATCCGCCGAAAATTGAAGTTGGCATGCAATTAATTAGATATGTTACAACAACCACGTAATCTCCCTAAAAATTTTTAGGAATGAAAGCTAGAAATTTAAGAGCGCATGCAATTTTCAAGAGGTGACAGCGTTTACGTTCAACAACAAATCCACGGCAAAATCGAATTCTCAAAGAACGGCTCATCGCGACGCCATCACTACCTACGAATTTCACCAAACTACAAGCTCCTCCAACAACTGCTTCAAACCCAATCACGCCCAACTAAACGGTCGAAGAAGCTCAAAGCTCAACAAAAAGCAGACAGCGAGCACGAAACGAACCAAACTGCCAAAACCACCGAACCGACCTCTCCCTCGTCGATGGTGAATCTCCAGCCCCCTCTCGGCAATCACGGCCGTCAAGTCCTTGACCTCGAGCAGGAGCTTCTTCCCCCCCCGGGATCTCGGCGGGGGTCGCCATGTGGTCGATAGTCGAGAGGGCAGCCCTGATGGCGCATCGCAAGGTGATTGGCACGGAGCGGAGGGTCGGGAGGCCGCCATGGGATGGAGGCTGAACTTTGAAGGAAGGGAGAGGAGGGAGAGCGCAGCGGCGACCGTGGAGGGAGACCGCCATGGGGGGTCGCGCAGTGGAGAGCGACAATGGTGCTGAAGCCATTTGAAGCTGCTTTCTAGCCTCTTCTACCTGTATCTTCTCTGTCGTCAAAAATAAGGAAAAATGAATAAATATATTGAGAGTTTTAAAACTTGTTAGAAAGAGTAATTAAATTCTAAAATTTTCAAAAAATACAATTAAATTCTAAAATTTACCACAAAAATTACAATTAAGTCCTAAAATTTTGAAATTCGTGAAATCGAATTCTAAAACTTGTCACAAAGTCAAATTACATCATAAAACTTTCGAAAATGACAATTAATGGAAGGACTCAATTGCACTAATCCGTAAGTTTCAGGACTTGATTGTAAATTTTACTAATAAATTTTAGTACTTAATCATATTTTCTTTTTATAATAATTATCAAACGGCAAAAACTCCAAGAAAGAACCCCCTCAAATATGCCAAAACCCTAACGTTGTTTCCAATCAATTCCGTCACCATTTATGCTGAACTTCCGTGCAATTCCGAGGATCCAAAAAGACATTGCTTTTCTTGCTTTTTTCAAAAGCACAAGAGGAGGAGCTTGCTTTGCAAGCCATGGCAGGCCTTCCGGATGAGATAACGGCGGATATCTTGTTGCGCCTCCCGGCGAAATCTTTGGTCCGGTTCCGGTGCGTGTGCAGATCTTGGAATTCGCTGCTCGCCTCGACCTCTTTCGTCGAAGCATATCGCGACCGGTGGTCCAAGTCCGGCGACAGGTATCTCCTCAAGTACGATACAAATGGCTCCTCGAGAGTCAGGATATACGAGTCGAGTAGCCATTCCCTCGCCAGCCTCGATCCTTCGTTCAATGCAAATAATGGTAGGTATGAGATAGTGAGTTCGTCCAATGGAATCGTCTGTTTATCCACCTACGATGAAAACGACTACACTCGATCAGAGATATTTCTTTGGAACCCGTCGACCAACGAGCGGAGACGCCTTCCTCGACCCCACTTTCTCGTATCGGAGTTGATCGGGTTCGGGTTCGATCCCTCGTCCGGCGGCGGCCGTCTCGGCGATTTCAAGGTGGTCAATGTAAGGACGGAAAGCGGGTTTTTCATGGGCCGTTGCTCGCAGGTGGAGGTTTACAGCCTGAGGCGAAATTCCTGGAAGCCGATCAGCGAAGCATTCCCTTGCGGGATCGATCCCGAGTGCCTGGGCAATCAGGTGGCCTTCAGGAACTTCGTGTGCTGGTCGTACCAGTTCGACGCGTCGTTGGTCCTGTTCGATCTGGTCGAGGAGGTTTTTCATCGGATGGTCCTGCCCCTCTCAATGCGCGCCGTGACGGAACACATATCCTTGTTCGACGGATGTCTGTCCTTGATCGCATGGAAGCCGTCGCGCCATAGCCACGAGGTATGGATCATGAAAGAGTTCGGCGCGGTCGAGCCCTGGACCAAGCTATACACGTTCGATCTATCTTCAGCTTCAAGCGCTGTTTCGCAATACTCGCCGCTAGGATTCGCAGGCTCTCGAGGCATCATCCTCTTCGTCAGGAGCTCCTCTTCCGGCGGTCAGCATGTGGTGTCGTACGACGTGAGACGGCGCGGTTTGAAGAACTCGGAATCGAAGTCGATTCAGTCCGGAGCTGTCGGCTGGTTGCCTACACGCAGAGCTTGGTTTCTCTCATGAACACTCACTCAGACAACTAATTCTTGAAATTCATATGTAATTTATTGATCATTTTCATAATTCTTAAGCAATTTTGATTTTTCAATTCGATTGCCGCATGATGTGAACGTCTGGTATGGCTGAAATTGTTTCGATACTAATGATTACGATCATTGAAATTACGTAAATATTTTTGTACTTTTCAATATTTCTGGTTTCACCTTTTTTTTCCTAAGGCGAATATATTTGGACTAGAATGTATGCATGCATTTTGAAGAAAAATACTCTTAAAATTGAATATATATCAAAAGCTCATAAACAACATTGAACAATGTAAAATTTCGAGGCACATTTTACTAAAATTTAGATGCCACATTAAACAAATTAAATGTCTAGATACTACATTACACATTCGACAATTTATGTAACGATCCAATCCGATAAGGGTGAGGATTGGTTGTTGGGGCTTGAGAGCCTAGATAATAAAGGGCTCTTAAGAAGTTTCTAGGACAACGAATGAGATAGGAATGAACCGAACTACGTACCAAATAAGAAAGCGTACTTAGAATATACGTAACAAATTGAAATTAACTCATAAATGTCTCATTTAACGTGACGGTAAGCTTTATTTCGAAATTCTAAAATTAAGCGAGTCCAGCGTTATTTTCCTTTTCGAGTGCTCCGGTGATTTGTCACCCACTGCGGTGGTGTTGATAGGAGTAGAGTGGGGAGTACTTTTCTAGTCCGGCCTGTCATTGTCATTTGTCACCACTGCAGTGTTAATAGGAGTAGGGTCAGGACTCAGGAGTACTTTCTAGTCCAGCTAGATATGAAAATGTTTGTTGGATCGTCTAGCCTCCGCACCTAACTTCGTCTTCATTTACTTTCCTCGAAGATGTCTTTTGCACGGCAAGACGTGCCAATCAATCAAATGACAGTATCATGGCCACAACTCCAAGAACGAACGTCCTTATGGAAAAAGTATTAAAAAAATCTTAAATTTTTAATATTAATATTAATTTAATTATAAATATGTTATTAATATAATTTAATCTTAAACTTTTTAATTTGATGTTAATTTAATTTTAAAATTTTTAATCTAATGTCAATTCGATCATTCCGATTAATTTTAATCAAATTTTATTGACATGATAAGGTTGGCATTAATGTGAACAATATTTAAGAATATTTTAATATTTTCTGAATTTATTTATTAATTTTCTTTCTTTCTTTTTTCATTTTCATTTCCCTGTTCTCCTGCTTTCTCTAGCCAGTCGCTGGCTGGGCGACCGACTAGAGGCGAGGGCCGATGAGGTCGAGGTCAACCTCACCGGCCTCTGGCGTGCCTAGGGCGGCCTCGCACCGAGCGAGTGAGGGGGCGAGGCTCAACTTTGTCGATGCCATGGATGAGGCCGGACCTTGCCAAGGGTTGCGCAAGGCTCGACCTTGACGAATCTAGCGAGGTTAGGCCTTGCCCATGGCTAGCAAGGCTCAACCCTCGCTCGATCCTACGAAGGCGAGCCTCGCCCGCCCTCGTGGCCACTAGTGAGGCTTGCCGACCTTCCCCTCTAATCGATCGCCCAGCCGGCAACTAGTTGGAGGAAGGAGGGAACAGGAAAAAACATAGAAAAGAAAAAGGAAATAAAATAATAAAATACTAAAATATTATTAAAAGTTGTCTACGTCAGTAATGACCATACCATGTCAATCATCTGAAATCAAGGATTGGCAAAATCCGGCCAAAATTAGCTAGAATGACCGAAAATTAGCACCAAGTTAAAATGTTTAAGCAATAAAAGATTTAAGATTAAATTGGTACAAATACAAAATGTTGAGAATTTTTTTGACACTTTTCCCCCTCGTTGTTTCCAATTTGATTCATCACCATGTTATATTGAACTCTGAGCAAGTCCGAGAGCAAGTCCGAAAATTCAAGGCAGGGCCGGCCTTCTAGATGGAAATAACAACGGTTATCCTCTCGTGCCCCTCGGCAGAATCCTTGATCCGGTTCAGGTGCGTATGCAAATCTTGGAATTCACTGCTCACGCCGACCTCATTTGTCGAAGCATATCAGGACCGAGAGTAGCAGTAAATGACTTGGGTAGAACAGTTACTCTCTATTCCCCATCCTCGTTTGATATGAATAAAGATAATTATGAACTAATGGGTTCATCCAACGGAACGTGTTTGTTTATCGACTTGCAATAGAGAAAAGTGTTAGAAAATTTCTAAACCTATTACATTTGTGCTAATTTAGTATCAAATATTTTAATGATACTAATTTAATCATAAACATTTTGATTTAAAATCAATTCAATTATTTCGACTAATTTTGACTGAATGTTGCTGATGTAGACATCGACCAGCCTGTGTGACATGGTCGGCCAACGTTGACGTGGAAATCTCTTAATAATTTTATGAATTATTTATTTATTTATTTTTCCTTTTTTCTTTTTTCTTTTTTCTTTTATTTCTTTTTTTCTTCCCCTTCCTCCAGCCAATCGCCAAACCTTTGCAACCAGCCAGAGGCAAGGGCCGGCGAGGCTTGAGCCCTCGCTAGATCTGACAAGGGTGAGCCTTGCCAAGGTCCGCCAAGGGAAGGGTAAAAAAATAAAGAGAGAGAACAAAAAAAGGAAAAGAAAAAAATAAATTTGAAAAATTATTAAAAATTATTAATATTAGCGTTGGCCATGTCACATAGCTTGACTGTCATCCACGTCAACAATATCTAACCAAAGTTAGCCAAAATGACTGAATTTGTTCTAAGTCAAAAGGCTTAAGAATAAAATCCCCTGCGGGACTGAGCACAAGTCCTTGGGCAATCGAGTGATGTTCAAGAATTTCGTGCGTCGGTGCTATCAACGCAACGCGCTGTTGGTCCTGTTCGGTCTGGTCGATGAGGTTTTTCATTGGAGGGATGTTTGTCCCTGATCGCATATAAGTCATCGTGCCGTAGTCGCGAAGCGTGCGGATCATGAAAGAGTCTGGCGACTGTCTAGAGTCCTAGACCAAGTTCCACGCGATCCACCCATCTTCAACTTCAGGCGGCCCTTCTGCATTCTTCACCGCTAGGATTTGCAGGCTCATTTTCTTCTTCACGACCTCATTTTTCGGTCTGCATCCGGTGTCCTAACAACATGGAGACGGCACATTTGAAGATTCCAAAGTTGAAGTTGATTCAGTCCGGAGCTGTCGGTCGGTTTCCTAAACGCAGAGCTTGGTTTGTCTTACGAACACTCGGGCTACTAAATTTTACATGTTACTTTACATAAGTTTTGATAAATTAGAATTACATTACTTGACAGATTGGTTGTGGCAAAACTCCCATCAGAATAACTTCCTCAGAGGGGCGGCGAGAAGGAGTGAAGGCCAATAAAAGAATTACTTCCTCCCTCGTTGTTTACAGAGAGGGCAAAAACAACATGCTTTGTCCATGTCCAAAAGCAATAGAAAAGGAATAAGAATCAATGAACCCCTGAACGGTAAACCATAAAAACGCCCAACAAGCCTCCTCTTGCAAACCACAATTCTGTATCCCAACAAGAGAGAGATTGAGAAGTAAAACCAGACAGAGAGTTTCGAACCCACAAAGAAGGTCTAGAGAGAGAGAATGGCTGCAAGATCAGGAGCAGGACGACCGGCCACCAGTTCATCCTCACGACCGCAAGAGATGACAGGTCGGCCCAGTTATGAAAACATGGAACCGAAGTCGGTGGAGTGGAGAGAAGAAAAAGAGGCTCATATTTTGAATGCCCATCTTCCAGGTATGATGTATGATTTATATATCGATGTTAAGAAAAGACAGAAAGACTTTTTCATATGGCGGAGGGTAAATTCTTGCATGCTTCGAACCGTTGCAGGTTTCGTTAAGGAGCAGATCAGGGTGACCTACGACGAAGATCTCCGCACCTTCAATGTCCGAGGAGACTGTCCTCTCGAGAACAACCGGATCGGCCGTCTCAACGTGGATTTCACCTTCCCAGACAACTGCAAGATGAGGGAGATGCAGGGCAAGTTCCAGGATGAGATGCTCACGATCACAATACCGAAGGATCGCATTTCACCATTCTTTATTCCCAAAGAGACCAGTACAAAAGCAGAGACTCCATCAGAAAAGGTCCCGAGCGTCGCTCAAAGGCCTCCAGTGATCACTGAGCCCACAAAAGTACCCCCACCACCTGGAACTGCTTCCTCCCCCACCACCAGACAACCAGAAAGACAACCAGATTATGAGAAATTGGAGTCTCCAAAGGGCCTGCCGACGGGGAAACCTCTCGACCCCAAAGCAGCCGAGAGGCCCGGCGAGAAAGTCCCCGGTGACGTGTGGGAGAAGGAGATGAAGAGTGCCAATGACACTTATCTTGCAGGTTTTGATGGCAAAGAGGTGAGGCAACCCAAAAAATCAGATCCGGCCAAATCGAAAGCAGGAGAGAGCAAGAGCGGCGCTGATGATGCTAGGAAGACGATGAGGGATGGGAAGATGGGCGAAGCAGAGAAGCAGCTGCTTGTGAATGTGGGTGTGGCAGCTCTTGTGCTTGTGGCGCTTGGGGCTTATGTCGGTTACAACTATGCTTCGTTCTAAGGTCAGCAGAAGGCTAATCTACCTGAGGATCATATAAGTTCATCACATGGTTATGGGTATGAAATAAAATTAGACAGAGGCAGTGAAGATGTACATACACGTGTAATTCTTCAAATGCATATTTGTACAGTACCTTGAATAAACAATTCTATTGAATGCTAGATTATAGGATCCTGTATGTCTTGACTATGCTTTATTTAGATTATCTCACTTTCGTTCATTCTTGCCCAAAAGGTATTGAATTCATGATGAATTCCATTTGTGCCCAAGCGCTTTGGATTGATCACAACTTTCATGCATACTCTGTTCGATTAGCCTTGCCCGTGTCCTGTTTGTTATCGTTCCATCTATATTGTCTCGTGTTAAAAACTGCAACGACAGCTTTAGCTCGTGATATATAATCTTGGGCACATATCGGGATTGGAGTGCTAATAACTCCATTATCGAGATCGCAACTCTTTTCGTGCAGATAAGATAAAGCAGTGCAGGATCACACAAAACCTCAATCAGCTACTTTTCCTCCCTCTTCTTTTCTGTCTATTTCACTAGCGTTAGCAATGGAGGATCAATCAATGAGGTGCTGCTGCTGCTGCGGAGTAGCAAGATACAGCAAGCACTATAGAACTGTGCAGCTGATGGTCAAGATGCAAACAGAGTGTGGTCACAAAAATCCACCCGCCTCGATCAAAACGAATCTTATTTTGTGGAAGGAGAGAGAGAGAGAGAAGACATAGACAGCAAACGCAATGGGGACAGTTGCGGAACGATGAGGAGACCAAACCTTTTGTTAAGTCACGGAAAACCTTGTCATGTCATATGATTTTTGTCCTCATCCCTCTCGTGATACCTTGTGAACCCCTTCACACTTGTCCTTTACCTTGGAGACTATGAAAAATTTTCATTTTTTTTTGTCATATAAATAACATGAGATCTTTTATATTATGATTATTCTCTTGCAATAAGACGACAGCGAGGATAACTATGGTCACATTAAATTATACCGTGGATTCGGTCACCAAAAAGTTGTGCTTTCCCATATCAATCAAATGATGTTTGTACTGGTTTTTATTATTTAGCTGTTGTTGGCATGGCCATGAACGGAAGAAATTACCGATCCATATGAATCCTTGTACTTTATCTGCTGCAAACTATTATTCCATCAATCAAGAGGGTAATAATTTAGTACTTTCTAATACAATTTCCAGCCTATCATCTTTCGATCATTGATATGTCACACGTGATACTGAAATGTATCAAGGAAAACAGAATATTCCAATCACATGTTCACGGGACATGAGTCATATAGGATGACTTGCAAATCTCAAAGAACTAATTAGGTCCAAGCTTGCTTTTTGATTATTACAAAGATTTCAACACAAAATGATTTATACATGCAATTGGTAAAGTTTAATAAGCAATTTCCAGTTTTTAAGCTGAAAATTTCGTTCCACTCGATCAACCATGTTAGATATGTCCGAGCAGTTGTTCTCCTCCCATGTAGATCAGACCGCTTTAATCCTCTGAAAACTTTGGAAATCTCAAAATACTGTAATACCTTTTCATCTGGTGTAACGTGCCGGCTTCTGACATCGACACAGACCCAACAAATTTGAAAAGAACAAAAGAAAAATTGTCCTCACCCCGCTATACATATGTGCACTGTCCTTTATATCTGATAAATCTACTGTAAGATTTTGCTCATGACTGTAGAATCTGGTTTGTTTTGCTCCATCAGTTTCCCCGGCTCCAAGAATGTTCGCATACGACAAATATTTTAACTTCCACAATAAACCTTGTTTATTGAGATGCTCTACTTGGCATTTGTCTTGTCCGGTGGAGGAACCTGGCTTCCTTTATTCCCCTGTACGTCCATTCTTCCTGTGCGTTCAGGCTAACAAAATAGCTTCTCACTAGACTAATAGCAGAACTGGACAGAGAGAGAGAGAGAGAGAGAGAGAGAGAGAGAGAGTTCAATCCATTCATTCTACAGTTCTTCAAAATCTCTTGAAATTTCTCCATTTCCGTGTTGACATCTCTCTCTCATGGCCAAACTAGCATTGAGTCCATTTCTGCTTGTCCTTCTGGTGATATCAATTTCAGTCCACCACTCAGCTCAGCTCGAATACACTCAATCACAAGCTCTCTTCAGAGTCCAGAAGCTCTTCCAATACCCACCAGCTCTGAGCAGCTTCTACAAAACCACAGACTTGTGCAACATTGACCCAACCCCATCCTTCACATTAGTCTGCTATGAAGACAGCTTGACTCAGTTGCAGATCAATGGCCAAGATGGGATTTTCCCACTCCCTCAGCATTTTTCCACCTTTGATTTCTTTTCCACTCTCACTGCTTTTTCGAGCCTGAGAGTCCTCTCTCTGGTCTCTCTTGGGCTTGGAGGGCCTATACCTAATGTGGTTGGGAATCTGTCTTCTCTTGAAATATTGAACATGAGCTCCAACAACTTCTATGGTGCAATTCCTGAGGAGGTTTCTCATCTGAAGAATCTTCAGACTCTCATAATTGATCACAACAGGTTGGTGGGTCAAGTACCCAGTTGGCTCAGCTCTCTCTCTCTCCTGGCTGTCTTGAGTTTAAGGAACAACTCTTTGAATGGGTCACTTCCAAGTACATTTTCATCTATGAAATCGCTCAGGGTTCTGGCTTTCTCAGGAAATGGCTTATCTGGGGACATTCCTGATCTTCATAATTTGACTTATCTTCAAGTTCTTGATTTGGAAAACAACCACTTTGGTCCAAGTTTTCCTAACTTATCCACCAGATTGGTCTCCCTAAACTTCAGGAGGAACAAATTTGCACTTGGCATTCCTGAGAAACTAAGATCCTTTTATCAGCTCCAGAAGTTTGATGTTTCACTGAACGGATTTGTGGGGCCCTTTTTAACACCGCTGATGTCTCTTCCTTCAATGAGGTATCTTGACATTAGTGAGAACAAGTTCACGGGAATGCTCTTGCAGAACATGTCCTGCAGTCCTGAACTTACATTTGTGAATATCTCTTACAACCTCTTGACAGGAGACTTGCCAACTTGCCTCGAATCTGGGTTTAAGGTTGTTCTTTATTCCAAGAACTGCCTGAAAAATGAAGATCAGGAGCAACGCCCTTTGGTTTTTTGCCACAATGAGGCTTTGGCAGTTGATGTTTTACCTCCGCAGCCGAAGCTAGAGAAAAGAAGTGGTAAAGCTAAAGCGGCTCTTGTGTTTGGTGTAGTTGGAGGAGTTATTGGAGCAGTCACAGCTATGGCCCTGTTATTTTTCTTGGCCTTTATGAGGCTACAACAAAGAAGCGAAGCTAAGCCGCCTTCTGCACGATTGACAACAGAGAAGGCGCCGACCGTGTGTAATGTGAAGCTCCTTTCTGATGCAAGTAAGATCCTTGTTTACCATTTATTACTGACTACTATAGACTGAAAATAAATTAGGAATACTATTCAAGTGAAGTTCAAATGTTCTTTCAAATAGATTTACCATGCACTCAGTTCCATGTTACTGAAAAGGCAGTCCAAGTAATAGATCAAGTTTGGTAATTTTGCAGTCAATCCTTGAATGCTCAAGTCATTTTTGGTATTCAAAAGCTGAGCCATCCAAATATCGTCTCTGTTTTTATCCCAATACTAACTATGTCTGCCTTCAGGATACATATCGCAGATAATGAAAATGGGAGCCAGCATTCCAGCCTACCGGACATTTGCTTTGGAGGAGCTCAAGAATGCTACAAATAACTTCGATAATTCATGTTTATTGGAAGACGGTTCAAATTGTCAGGTATAGGTTTTCTTGAACAGGATTAATCATGAGCATCTTGATTTTATATCCTAGTCATTTTCATTATATAATACGTGCTATTTGACAATTTTTGCCTGCATAATCTCAAGCTCTTAACGAATTTAGCAAGTCTGACATGCAATCATTTTAAATTGATAGTGCTGGATTGCACAGAATAGAAAAGTTGCCATTATATCTCCCCAAAAAGATGAAGTTCAAAGGAAAACATAGATTCATTTACACGAAATATTCTTCTGAGAGCTGATGAGCATACACATACCCTATCTGTACCAAGTTAAATTAATTATTACTATCTTTACTATAATGAAAATTCTGCAGACTAAAGTGGAACTGAAATTGTGGCGTGCATCATCAAATATTGTTCGGATTATGACTTCCTTTCTTTCTTTTAATCATGTGCTCAGATATACAAAGGTAGGCTAGCAGACGGCACTCTTTTCGCTGTCAGAAGCATCAAAATGACAAAAAGACACAGTTCTCAGTACTATATGCCCATCATCGAGAGGATCTCTAAGCTCAGACATGAAAATTTGCTTAGTGCTCTTGGACATTGCTTTGAGTGCTACCCCGATGATTCCAGTGTTTCCAGAATCTACCTTATGTTTGAATTTGCTGTGAACGGGACGCTCAGGGACCACATTTCTGGTAAAGTGATTTCCTAAAATCATCCTTATAAAATCAGTTCGCATAGTCTGATTAGTTTAGAATACTGAAAGTCAGTAAATAGCAAATAAAATGGCCACCTTCTTTAAATTATGGTAGTCATCATAATATCTTGTTGCATGTTATTCAATTACCATACAAACTGGATTCTCCAAAGCTCCTCTTGGGACATGTTTGGCGGATATAGAGCGCGCTAACCACTCGATTTTGCTACTTAGAATTAGAAGTCTAGGACTAAAAGAATACTTTTGCTTGGAAAGTGAGTTTTTCCTTCTCACATGTTCAACAAAGCAATATCTTCATCTCTTCCCTCAGGAGGACATTTAAGGAAGACATTTTCTTGGACTCAGAGAATTGTAGCTGCTATGGAGATCGTGAAGGGTATTCAGTTTCTGCATACAGGAATCGTGCCTGGTGTGCACTCTAATAACATGAAGATTACAGATGTTCACTTGGATCATGATCTTCACATCAAGCTCAGCAAATATAATCTTCCCCTCTTATCAGAAGATAATGGACCGGTGGGTAATTATGATAATAATAAGATATGCATGTTAATGTAGCGTGCTTAGCGGTGGATACTGAACATTTCTTGGCCACACCTTTGCTTCAGGCAAGTTCTCGAGTTCGGGTGCCCAGATCCAAAGGAAGTAACCGCACGAGGTATAGCATGAATTTGTCATTGGAGTAATTCCCCTAATTCCTGCCCTCCAGCTTATCTTCTCCTTTCTAATCCGAGAAATGGGAAAGAAAAGCCATCATCTTGATGCAACTGCATTTTCTAGTTCATCTGTTCTGGTCAGCTATCCCCAACTTAGTGGCCGTGTTAACATCACCTTCGATTTTCTTGAAGACATTCATGTGCACATCCTAATGTTAACTCACTCATGCAGGCGTTGAGATTCTCACCTAGTACTCTTCATTTATGCAGGGGAAAAGACAATGAAAAGAGTGATGTCTATGAAATTGGAGTGATTTTGCTAGAACTCATAGCGGGAAGGCCAATCACATCCAACGATGAAGTTCGCCTTTTGAAAGATCTTGTAAGTATCTATTTTTTTTTTTTTTTCAGTTTCATTGCGGTCCTTAGAATCAGAAAGAAGAAGTGGAGGATGTCCTTCTAACTTGGGCAAGTGACACAGAGGATGCATTTTATGAGCCACAAAAAAGCAGCAATTGTCATTTCTAGTCAAAATATCACAAAACTTCTACCACTTTCTTTGTTGCAGGTGCAAGTAAGCTTGTCAGCTGACGATGGTGCGCGAAGGAGCATAGTCGATCACACTTTGCAAAAGGACTGTTCAGATGAATCGCTCAGAATAATGATGGATGTTTGCATTAGGTGCTTGTCGGAGGAGCAAAGTAACAGACCATCGGTCGAGGGTGTGCTTTGGAACTTGCAATTCGCCACACAGGTTCAAGATTCGTCGGGGCATGATTTCCAATTTGATCATGAACTCATGGCGCCATCATCACTGGAATTGTAAATGTGGACTTCGTGTGCAATTTCCACGTCAAAAACTTGCAAATGCAGGATGAACCTTCTTTAGTTCCTGCCACTTGAGGTACATATAAGCAATCAGGAAGTTGTTTTTAGAAGGCCCTATCGAGTTTTCGCGAGAAAATTTCGCGCTAGGGCTTGACACGTTTATATTCTTTGTTCAATGCCGTTGAATTGTATCACTAACATGAATTTAGCTTGCTCCTGGTCATTCTGGTATCAAACATCCTGGTTTTAAGAGCATGGCTGAAGCAGTACAAGTGCCTGCAATCTGGTATTGACGTCTCTTATAGTTATACGCCTACTAGGGTCCATAAAATAGGGATTGGTATATTTATTCAGAATTCCATGGGTTTCGGTCGGGTTTCGGTCGAATGAAGAGACTCGAGGGAGGAGAGACCCATAAAACATTTTACAGGGAACCATAGACTAATACAGGGAATTGATATATCGAAATTCAGACACAAATTATGACTATAAGTACGCCAAATTTCCTGTTATTTGCAGATCTTATCAAGTCAGAAGTTTTCTTTTCATTAGCTTCCTGAATGCACAAAACATCATTTTTCGCAGTCCTCAACAATGACTACCTAAGTAGATCTACAAATTATGGAAACAAAAAAACCTAAAACAAGCAATCAATATCGATTCCTATACCACGGGAAGGGGGAACCAAATCCTATCGACAACAATTACTCCACTTGGCAATTTGTAGTTTTTTTTTCTTTACATGTTATATTCTAACTCTCAATTTACTTTCAAACTTTTGTCATGCTTTTTTGCAGAGCATGCAAGTGAAAACCCACATCTGAAGCTAATCGTCCCCGTCTCAACCCTTTGAGAAAATGGAGATTCCAACCCTTCACCTCTCCCTTCTTATATAGGAAAGGTGGCCACTAGGGTAGTTTGTAGTTGACTTCAGCTTTGCAATTTTTTCCCCTAAAAATAGAGCAGAACATTTGCCCTTTCCTTCAACCCGAATCATAGAACCAACAGACCCCCCAAGAGAGAAATGAGAGAGAGAGGTCTTGGGATATGCAACTCCCTACATAAATGGTACGTTTGGTTTAGCATTTACGAAGATCTTTGGGTCCTAAAGCCCTTTCAGCAAATGCAAATACCATTTGGCAAAATTTTTAAATTTCTATAGATGTAACTACATCTCCAAGTCTCTCTAAAAGCTTTTAGTTCAAGACAAATCCAGAGATATTTTAGAATGCTATATTTCAGAATGCAAAAGACTTTTTTTTCTTTCAACTTTGCCTTCACTCAACTTCATAATTCTAGAAATATTTTCAAAAGCCCTAATTTTGCCTAGCCACTAAAGAGCGAGCAGTTAGCATGCCATGGGCATTCGACCGGCATGCCAATCGGCAAGCAACCGGCAAGCCACTGCCACGAGTGAACTGCGCAAAATTGTTGGGAAACTTCATTGGGAATGAACTGAGCTAAGACACCTCCATCCCGCCTTTTTGCAAGGCGTAAGAGTTGAAATCCATACCTGTACTAATCATCTCCACCCCAACTTCCCGTGAAGATGGGGATTCGAACCTCCACCTCCCCTTCTCACAGGGGGCAATTTGTAATTAGCTTTTTCTTTGCTATTTTTTCCCTGTAAATAGAGCACAATATTTTCTTTCCTTCAACCCGAATTACAGAACCAACAGAGCTCCCAAGAGAAAATCAAAGAGAGAGAATGGGAAGCAAAACGTCGGATCGCCAATTGGCTCCTAAAGTTCTCTTCTTCTTGTTCATCATGTTCATGAGTTCGAGCACAGTGAACTCAATAACATGTCAGGGTGCCTTGAATGTCTTACTTCCCTGTGGACCATTTGTTGTGTTTACGGCTCCGCCTCCGCCGAGCGAAGCGTGTTGTTCGGGCGTGCAAACCTTGGGGGGCAAGATGACCACCACGGAAGTTCGCATTGCTCTGTGCAAGTGTTGCAAGAACATTCCGCCTGCCATAGGGATCAAGCCTGAGAGAGTACAGGAGCTCCCCAAGTATTGCAAGGTTAATGTCAACATCCCAACTGACGCTAAGGTTGATTGCAACACGTGAGTCCTCTTTGAACTCTGTTATGGTAACTCTCGACTGCCTCCAAAAATTTTAAACAAGGAAATTTCGATTGTGCAAAGACACTCAGTCAACATAGATTCACGTTATCTAGCCACAAGTTTACTCTATGTGAGACGATGTGATATGATATGATCGACTACTGAGCATTTTCAAAGAAGCATATAATATATATTAAGCATTTTCTGTTAGCCAAATCAGATGAAGTTAAATGTATGGACTCCATTGCACTAATTTGACGAGTTTTAAAACTTTTTTCTACTTTTTGAAAATTTTATAACTCAATTATGCTTTTACAACAAATTAGTTTTAGAACTCCTAGTACAGTTATCCCAAAGAAAAACTATACATGTTCCAACTTCTATAATTTAAATACAAACCCTGCTATCTTATTGTATGTCTGAGAAAGCACAGAAGAGTACACGATCAGTCGATGATTTCTCCCTCTTCTTCATCTAATAAATCATCCAACTTTTGTCACGATCATTTTGAAACCTCTTCTTCATAGTCCATGGCCTACTGTTCTCTTCCGCGACTCTTTTCTTCTGGATGTCTGACAGGCAGTGGCGATGATATTTCTGCCATTTCAACTCCCAATTCAACTTGCTCGTCAAATTCAAACACAAATTATGATTGAGTATGCCAAATTCCCTGTTATTTGTAGATCTTGTCGAGTCAAGAGTTTTCCCTTTTCATTATTTTTTTGAATTCATAAAATATCATTTTTTGCAATTCTCATTGATGAAATGATCCAATCCTATAGACAGTTTTTTTTGTTTTCATGAAAGATATGAGTGTTTGTATCTAGATAAAGTGTAAAAATATTTACTTTCTCGGCCTTAGAAGCGCCTAAACAAAGGCATGGGCGATGGTACAGTCAAGCAATTGAATCTAACCGAGCAAGAAGATGCAAACCAATTGATTGTTGTAGTGACACCTCAGGTATCCTTAGTGTCAAACAATACCGATTGGTGGTTCGACACAAGTGCCACAAATCACATTTGTATCGATAAACACATGTTCTTGTCTTACAAGAAGGCTAAGGAAGAAAATAAGCTCTATATAGCTAACTCTACAATAGTAAATATTGCCGGGAGGGGAAATGTGATCCTAAAGTTCACTCTAGCAAAGACTTCACATTGTATTTGCATGTATGCTGCATGTACCGGAGATCCGAAGGAATCTATGGCCCCATACTTATCAAGAAGGGTTTCAAAATTGTATTTGAATCTAATAAGTTTGTACTTTCTAAAGGGGGAATGTATGTGAGGAAAGGGTACTTGTATAATGACTTGTTCAAAGCTAATATGACTATTATTAATGTAAACTCCAAATTCTTGTATCCAAAGACTATTAATAAAGAGAAGTCTTCATCTTAAACTGTTGTGTCTCCTTGTCTATGGTATGACAGATTGGGATAGGTAAACTACGGTACAATGAAAAAGATAGCAAACTTAGGGCTAATTCCAAATTTTGACTTGAGTGCCCATTACAAGTGTAAGACTTGTGTTAAGGCTAAGTTTGCTAAGAAACCTTTCAAATCGGTTGAAAGATCGAGTGAATCTCTACAATTAATCCATAGTGGTCTATGTGATTTAAAGTTTTTAAAAAGTAGAGGTGGAAAGAAATACTTCGTCACTTTTATAGATGATTGTACTTGGTTTTGTTATGTTTATCTATTAACTAACAAAGATGAGACTATGAGCATGTTCATCAATTATAAAAATGAGGTCGAGAACCAACTTGATAAACAAATCAAAGTGATTAGGTTTGATAGAGGATAATTATATGGTTCTTCAAATTTAAAAGAGTTGTGTGCTGGTCTAGAGATAATTCTTTAAACAATTGCACCTTATTCTCCGCAGCAAAATGGAATTGCTGAACAGAAAAATAGAACTCTAAAGGAAATGACTAATGCCATGCTCCTAAGTTTAGGTTTATCTCAGAACTTATGGGGGGCAGTTCTAGCTGTGAACTATATTCTTAATAAAGTATCCCATAAAACAACAAGTAAGAGTCCATATGAATCATGGAATGGAAGGCTATCATCCTATAATTTTTTTAAAGTATGGGGGTTCCTAGCCAAGGTAGCAATTCCTCCTCCCAAACAAATTTAGTTAGGACCCAAAACTGTGGATTGCATATTCATCAATTATGCTCAAAACAGCATCGCATACGGATTTTTGGTTCACAAATCTGAAAATGTGGAAATTCATACCAATACTATCCTAGAATCAAGGGATGTTGAATTCTTTAAAGAGATATATCTTGTGAAAAGAAATTAGGGTGGACTGTCTCAAAAGAGATTTAGAAAATCAGAATTTGAGAATGATGAAGTTGAGGCCAAAGAAATTGAACTTCGAAGAAGCAAGAGGTCATGGATTGAAAAATCCTTCAAACCTGATTTTCTGACATACATGTTAGAAGGCAAGCCTCAAACTTTTCAAGAAGCAATGTCAACTCCAGATGCTCCTTACCGGAAAAAAGCTATTGACAATGAAATTGATCTATCCTAAGCAATCACACTTGGGAATTTATTGATCTTCCATCAAGAAATAAACCAATTGGATGTAAACCGGTATTCAAAAGAAAGCGTAAAGCTGATGGTTCCATAAATAAGTATAAAGCACAACTTCTTGTCAACGGATTTAAACAAAGAGAGGGTTTTTTAGACTACTTTGATACTTATTCGCTAGTAACAAGAATAATATCGATTAGGATGTCAATTGTTATAACTTCGCTATACAATTTGCAAGTACATCAAAATGGATGTAAAAACTGCATTCTTAAATGATAATCTCGACAAAAAGATTTATATGGAACAACCCAAAAGATTTAAAGTCAAAGGACAAGAACACAAAATGTGTATAAAATTAATGAGTATAACAAATATGTGTATACTAAATCCACGTCGATTGGATGTGCACTCATTTGCCTATATGTTAATGACTTGCTGATTCTTAGATATAACATCAAGCAAAATTTTATTAGTAGACAAACTACTACCTACTAAAGCGATGCAAACTAAATATCAAACACTTCAATTCAAAACAGACGCTACTTGGATGAGCAATGTCAAGATAATTCTTTACAATATGCATTATCGAAATCATTGTTGACACTCAATTTTTTGTCAACTTTTGTGGGTACCCATAAAAAAATATAAAAGAATATAAAAAGATAAAAAGCCAAAAAAAATTGGAAAAAATGAATAAAAATGGATCAAATGAAAGGATGAATGAAATTAATGAAAATGTTAAAGAAAACGAAGATGATGAAGTCAAGCGGGCCGGCATGTCCAGCCCACTCCTTATAATAAATTTTCGTCCAGCCCATTTTTTCCTTTAGCCCATCTCTTCATTTCTTTTTCAGCCCATCTCTTTTGTAGTTTCTTGGCCCATCATAGAGCTAAGCAAGGAGAGCCCAGGTCCCATTCCCTCTTCTTGACGTGAGAGAAAACGAGCGTCCGTTCGAGTCAACAACAATTTCACGGTTGAAGTCCCTTCAAGTCAGCATCCTTTCTATTTTTAAGTGCATTTGTGTTTGTTTGATTGCTAGAATAGTTAGTATTGAAAATGTAGTATAGGTGTGGACATTTGTGAAATTTTGTGGCCGCCAGAGTAGGCGGCCGGTGACAGTCAACGCTGGTCAAAATAGATGACCGGCAGGTGGTGGTGCTTCT
Organism: Corymbia calophylla; assembly: GCA_014182845.1. NCBI lineage: Eukaryota > Viridiplantae > Streptophyta > Magnoliopsida > Myrtales > Myrtaceae > Corymbia > Corymbia calophylla. The sequence continues at coordinate 4,669,669 of CM024697.1, read as the reverse complement.
GTGATGACAAAGCATGGCGGTCAGTAGTCGGGAAAATGGTGGTGGCATCGAGTGTTCTTTATTCGGCTAGAGTTGCAGACGACATGCTTCGGTGAAGGAGGGTTGGCGTGAGGTAGAAGATGACCAGGAAAAAAAAATTGACAATAAAAGGAGAAGAAAAAAAGAAAAAGAAAAAGCAGAAAATAAAAGAATAGGAAACAGGCTGGGTTTTGTTCATGGTGGGCTTCGGCTTGCCTGTCGTTTGAAGAATATCGGGCTGGAAATTGAATTGCAAGTGGGCCTTCTTTTTTAGAAAAGGAATCTTCGTTGGCCATCTTAGTTAATTTCGAGTGGGCCTTAAGGCCAGCCCGATTTTAGTCCAACCCGGACCGACAGCGTCCGGGTCGGTTTAGTCGGGCTGGGTCTCTTGACCAGGTCCGAATTCCTTTTTCTTAATATTAAAATTCATAATTAAAATATTATTAAAAAATATTAAAATCATTAAAAATTCATAAAAATACTAAAAAAGTTCCCAAAATTAATAAAATTCCAAAAATTCATGAAATTTTTTTTAAAAAATGATCATTTGCTTATTATCTTTTTAGGGATAGTTTACTATTTGATAAATTTTATTAATGTATGATAGAAGGTGATAAAAAAAAAGAAATAAAAAGAGAGAGGGATAATAATAATAATAATAATAATAATAACAACAACAATAATAATACATAAAAGTGCAGTACTATTGAGAGTTGAAATAATATATTTTTTGGAATAGCAAAGGCAAATGATCATGTCTTTTACACTCTTAGTAGACTCAATATTCATTGACTAATCTACCTCATTGATGTCGCTGTAGCTTCTTTATATTTTTTGTCATAGTTCAGACCTGCAAATTTGAAATAATGAGCTTCTTGCTATTTAAGAATGAGATTTTAAGATTTGAGAATGAGACGATAATCACAAATTTATTAATGGAGGTTATCTCCGTTTATGCATTTGTTTATAACAGTGGATCATGAGAGATTCTTACTATTTTGGTTTGTGCATTTTGAAATTCGTTTACACTGATATGTCATCTATACTAAACAATGAATATAATAAGATATGAAAATATCTGGTTTATTATCGTGATTCATTAAGTAATTGATAGGATATAGTAAAATCTTTGGATTTTATATCTTATCCTTTATAGTTTTATTTTGGCTAGAAATCAAATGCTGCCCTAAATAGATTTACAAATTATGGAAACAAAGAAAGTTGAGGACAATTACTCCATTTGCCAATTTGCAGTTGGCTCCAGATTTCTCTGCAATGTTTTTCCCTATATATAGAGTACAACATTGCCCTTTCTTTCAACCAGAATTACAGAACCTACACTGAATCCCCCAAGAGAAAAACAAGAGAGAAAATGGGAAGCAAAATGTCGAATCGCCAGTTGGCTCCTACAGTCCTCTTCTTCTTGTTCATCATGTTCATGAGTTCGAGCCCAGTGAACTCAGCAATAACATGTCCACAGGCCTTGACTATCTTAGTTCCCTGTGGACCATTCGCTAGAGGCACGGCTCCGCCTCCACCGAGCAAGGCATGTTGTTCAGGCGTGCGAACCTTGGCAAGCAAGGTGGCCACCAGGAAAGATCGCATCGCTCTGTGCAAGTGTTACCAGCAACTTCCGCCTTCCTTAGGGCTCAAGCCTGACAGAGTCAAGGCAATCCCCAAATACTGTAAAGTTAAAGTCACCATCCCAATTGACCCTAAGGTTAATTGCAACACGTAAGTCCTCTTTGAACTCTATTATGGGAACTCTTGCCTGCCTCCAAAAATTATAAACAAGGAAATTTCAATTGTGCAAAGACACTCAGTCAACATAGATTCACATTTTCTCTATATGAGATGAGATGATATGATATAATATGATCGACTATCAAGCATTTTCAGAGAAATATATATATAATATATAGCAGCAGAAGGCTTGTTTTCCATAAAAGTCATAGTCGCTTGATGCGTCTGTTCTTTAGTTATGAAAGAACTTCAATTCATTACGTATATGGACTCGATCGATGCTTGGATGAACTCTCACTTTTCCTTTCTTTGCTTCTTTGATACTAGCATTCCGTGAAGGAGGAAATCTTCAGATAGCTCCTGATATTTTCAAGTCAACACGTTTGCGGAGACAGTAGAGTTTGATACATTGCCAAAGTCTTTACATTTTCGTGTAATAATCCAATAAGCAATGTGAATAAAGAGTTCGTAATTTTCTTACTTCTTTGACGCTGTGTTTCGTTTCTTGATGACTACTCTGCTACCTCATGCGGCAAATTTTATCGGCAGACTAGCAAAATGCATCAGTGAGGTTGTTAAAACGAGAAGCTAATAAAATGTAAACAATACATATTCCAACTTCGATGCTTTAAATACAATCCCCACTATCTTACTCTATGCTCGAGAAAGCAAAGAAGAGAAACACGATCGGTCGATGATTTCTCCCTCTTCTTCTGGTTAACCATCTCTCTTCTCATGAAAACATTTTTCGATATGAGAATGACGAACATCGCTGGATTCATCACCTCTGCCATCAGAACTTCCAGCATGACAATCCTGACAGGCTCCACTGCGTTCGATCGGGAGAATCTGAGACTTATCTTCTATTACTTCACTCTCGCACCCGTCCTCATTGACCACTATCTTTGGAAATTTCAGACACTGCTCAGGCTGATGCTTAAAGGAGTTTGTTGCCATAAAACGGAAAACCAGAAACGGGCCGGTGTTTTCTCTCTTTATATCTTTACTCGAGCTGCTTCTGCACGAGTGTTGTCCTTTCTTGTCCAAAGAATGGGATCTGTTGAACTTGTGGCCTCCAATCTCTGCTTCTCGTTGAACCGGTCCCTTCTATTATGGCGTCCTCCTTTGTCATGATTCTTTCAAAAACTCTCCTTCTTAGTCCATGGCCTACTGTTCTCTTCCGGCAACTCATCTTTCTCGTACCTGTCCGACAGGTAGTGCCATGGCATCTCTGCAATCTCAACTCCCAATTCAGCTTGCCGCACCAGATTCAGACACAAATTATGACCGAGTACACAAAATTTCCTGTTATTTGCAGGTCTTATCAAGTCAGAAGTGTTCCTTTTCATTAGCTTCCTGAATTCATAAGACATCATTTTCCGCAATCCTCAACAATGAGTCTGAACGATCCAATCCTATCGACTGTTTTTCTCCTTTCATGGAAGATATGAGTGTTTGTACCTAGATGAGGTGTAAAATTTGAACTTTCTCCGGCGTTTTGGCTGAGACCTAAGTGGACCAGGTATGGAAACAACCGAACATGTCCTATGGATGAGTATATCAAACATGTCAACACGAAGTACCTAAATAGATTGACAAATTATGGAAACATATCCTCTCGACAACAAGCAAGGTATATTAATTATTGTATCAGAAAAAAAGTGGTAACAAATCCTCTCGGCAGCAATTCCATTTGGCAATTTGTAATGGCCCCCGCTTTCTTTGCATTCTTTTTCCTTATATATAGAGCACAGCAATGCCCTTCCTTCAACCCAAAGTACAGAACCAGCTTCCCCGAGAGAAAACGGAGACAAAATGGGAAGCAAAACGTCGAATCGCCAATTGGCTCCTACAGTTCTATTCTTCTTGATAATCATGTTCACGAGCTCGACCCCAGTGAAATCAATAACATGTCAGGAAGTCTTGAAAGCTGTATTTCCCTGTTTATCATTTGTTTTGGGCACGATTCCGCCTCCACCGAATGCCGAGTGTTGCTCAGGTGCGCAAACCTTGGCCAGCATGGTGACGACCACCGAAGACCGCCGGACTCTGTGCCGATGTTACAAGAGCATTCCGCCTGGGATAGATATCAAGCCTGAGAGAGTCCAACAGGTCCCTCGGGATTGCAAGGTTAATTTGTCCATCCCAACTGACCCTAATGTTGATTGCAACAGGTGAAACCTCTTTATCTCTGTATGGTAACTCTTGATTGCCTCGTTACCTAGCCACAAGTTTTCTCTACATGAGATGAGATGATGATATTTTATATAATATCCCAAGATTCGTCAGCACAAAATCCCCTGTTTGTGCATCGCCTCCTTCGTGCACATACGGAATGATCTAACTCTGAAATTTACTCCATTGAAGCAGCAAACAACTCATATACTTCAATTGTAATTGACAATAGGACCGTCTTATCTTGTCCTCCTTTCTAGCATGGATTGATTTGGTCACAACATGAATACTCTATTAGCTATTCGTATCATTTTTTGAAGAATAAGAACCAGAATAGATTCGATGCCCTGTTCCAGGCAAAGTTGTTCTTTGCCAAACTCTAGGGAGCATAATGAGGCTTGTGATTGTATGTACTTAATCAACTGCCGAGCATTTTCAGAGAAGCTTATATATGATGACTTTCGTCTCTAATAAAATACGTTGTGTCATCTGTATCTTATGCTGTGGTTTGATGCATGTCCTTTCTTTAGTTATGGAAGAACTTCAATTCAATTTGTACGGGCTGTATTATTGGTATGATAATCGATCTATTGATGCTTGGATGTACTCTCATCTTTTTATTTCTTTGGTTTTTTGATGGAAGCATTCCGTGAAGGAGATCTTTAGATGGCTCCTGATTTTTCAAGTCAAGATGTTAGCGGAGTCGGCAGAGTTTGACACATTGCCAAAATCTTTAATTTTCATGTGAAAATCGAATAAGCAATGTGAATGAAGAGTTTGTGATTTTCTTACATTGGTTGGTGTTATTTCGTTTCTCATAACCTTATACTGCAAATTTTACCGACAGCCAAACTACTACTTACTGAAGCAACACGAACTAGATATTGGACACTTCAATTCGAAACGAATGTTGTGCTAGCAAGCTGATGAACATATTATAGCGTTTTCTACAAAGAAAAAAAAAATGCCTTTTATTCGAATGGAGGATAATCAGTTCTATCATGAAATGATTAGGAATAAACGAATTAATAAAAAAATTAGTTTTTTTTATTGCGCCCGTTTTGGTATGGACCCTCCTATTTTTTCTATCAAAATAAAGTAATGTATTAACTACTCGATTTTGGTGTAATTATTTGCTTTATGCATATAAATTATCGTAATACGTAATAATTAATTGAATTTTTTTCTTCATTTTCATAAAAATCTTACCTAATATTGTGCTAGCGAGCTAATGAACAATTAAAGATGATCAGTTTTAAGGTAGAAATCACCCATCCTGAAATTAGGAACCACCCATAAAGGCTGATTCCACAAATTGAGAATCGGGAATCAACCATTGGTTCTTGGACCCACCCGAGAACCGGATGACCAATCTGATCCTATTCTTGGGTGGGTCCATGGAACCAGCCATGAACGCACATATTCACTATTCCCTGCCCAAATCTGTTTGCACACATAAATGTCTCTCTTTTGAAGATACAGATATATTCATCAACCAATGAGACAACCAATGAATTAATGAATTTCTTCATAAATTTTAGTCCTAGTTTCCTCACTACCAAACCATCTTTCCGAACAAACACGTAATCTCATCAAATCTCAGCAAGAACATATCAACTGCAAATGCTTCTCAGCCAAATCCAAGCATACAAAGCATTAATGCCCATCAGGATGGATCCACTTTCATGCAGACGTTTCTCGGCCAAGTTCAGCAATATTCAAATTCAAGCTTTTCCCCTATATACATTGAAAATAGGTAATGAACTGGGATCTCTGGATATAAACTCTGGAGTTCCAAAAATCTGGAAACATAAACCTTCATCACAGCTTGAAGGTAGCTTCAGGCTGAAGCCTTCAGCATCACAGAACTAAGTAGGACTGAGTCAGTATACTGCAACCAAGGGCCTGAGGGCAACCGAAAGGCAACCAAGAGCAACCGAGAGCAGGAGAGTTGAGAAGATTCAATTTCATGAAAGAGAAGACAGCGTTTGGGACTGAGAGGCTAGGAGACGAGTACAAGCAACATGGAGAAGAATTCTTCACAAAATGCTTCGGTTTTGGGCAGAACCTTATGGAAATCGCCCAGAACCGGCTGGTATGGTCCGATTTTGGGCAGTTCCTGGTTCTTTTGCACCTACAAGCAACATGGAGAAGAATTCTTCACAAAATGCATCGGTGAAATTGCTAAAATGATGAGCTTATTAAACAAAAATTAACACATTCCAACTTCAACCAATTTTAAATACAAACCCCACTTACTATATCCCTAGAAAGCATAGAAGAGAACACGATCAGTCGATGATTTCTCCTTCTTCTTCATCTGGTAAACCATCTTCTCTCTTCCCATGTAAACTTTTTTCGACATGAGAATGACGGACATCTTCATTCTCATCATCGTTGGATTCATCACCTCTGCTATCAGAATTTCCAGCATGAGAATCCTGACAGGCTCCACTGCCTTCGGTTGGGAGTATCTGTGACTTATCTCCTTTCACTTCACTCTCACACCCGTTCTCATTAACCACTACCTTTGGAAATTTCAGAGACTGCTCAGGCCAATGCTTAAAGAAGGAGTTTGTTACCATAAAACGGAAAACTTGAAAGAGACGGGTGTTATCTCTCTTTATATCTTTACTCAAGAACTTCTGCAGGAGTGTTGTCCTCTTCTTGTTCAAAGAAGGGGAATCTGTTGAACTTGTGGCCTCCAATCTCTGCTTCTTGTTGAACCGGTCCCTTCTATTATGGTGTCCTCTTTTGTCACGATTCTTTTGAAACCTCTCTTTCTTAGTCCATGGCCTACTGTTCTCTTCCGGCAACTCATCTTTCTTCTGTGAGTCCGACAGGTAGTGCGATGGTATTTCTGCAATCTCCACTCCCAATTCAGCTTGCTGCGCCAATATCTTCTTGAGTTGCTGCAAATGAAAAATGAAATTACTCAAATTCATATGCATCCAAAGTTTTAGGAAAAATGGATATGCATCAAAGAAGTGAAGAAAGGAAAACTTCTTTTACAATAAAAGGCATGGAACAATCAGTTTAGAAATCAACAAATATCACCTGTATATGCTCATAGAGATTACTTAGAGATAAAGGATGAGGTGAGAACTTTAGGCAGATCTTACTCAAAACTTCAACGTCCCTAAACACTTCCCATGCAAAATCTAGAATAGCTATGGATTTCCATGCCATATATACATGTGAGATGCACCGAGAGGGAGCAAACTTCGACAAGAAAAAGTCTACATTTGTAAGTGTTTCCAGATTCAGTAGACCGTCTTATGGTGTACCCAGATGGTTTTTTACTTGCTTAACACCTCCACATAAATCAACACCCAGTAAAGAACATACCCAAATCGGCTTCAGCAAAAAATTAAACAGGCAACAAGGTAAAACACAGTACTCAAAATGTTCATAAGAAATGGAAAAAGAAAAAAGAAATTATCAAAATGCTTTTATTAAATGTTTATCCATTAACAGCACCATAAACTTACTAATTGTAAGGTCATAAGCTCATGTATCAACAAAAATAAAAGCCATACCTCCTGCCGAATTTTGACATCCAATTCGTTTTTCCTGGAATCTGTCAGTTTCTGCTAGAGGTAAAGTCAACCGTCAGGAGAACTGTCAAACATGGGTATATCTTAAACTCAAACTAACCTTCTCCACGTTGGCTTTTGAAGGGAAGTTCCTCTTCCGCTCTGCACGCCACTGCTGGATTTCTTGTTCTGTATAGCTTATTGAAAGAGCTCTGCCATATAATGCAACAAGCACATCCATATGGTCAAAACAGTGAAAAGGCAGAGATAAACAAATCAAACAGAATCTAGACTAACAGGAAGAAAATGAAATCAATGATTTCATGAGTAACAAATAGATCATTAGCATTGTACACTGGCGCTTCTTCCATCATCATCACACATCATCAGCACATAAAGCTGACTGACTTTTCTTTGTAAAGAAAGATAATTCAGCAGAAAAGAAGAGCTCTTCCCTGCTACCTGTCATATGCATGAGAGATCCCTAAGAAGATAGTAAGCTAGAACATGGCAATTCCGCCCATTAAAAAATGGAACTGATCTGACATGAGTATTCAACAATTACCAAATGCAATCATAAAATGCATAGACAGTAAAATAGGAATATTGAGGATCAGTCTAAGGTCCATAATGTGTGAGAACCATTTAATTGCAGAGGCACTATGTTAGAGCTGAGACACGAGTATAACTTTAAAGTACCTTTTCTGTTCCTTAGGTGGATTTGCTGGGTGAAGTTGTCCAAACTTTCCCGCCATCTCACTGCTCATCCCTGCTTTAGGTTTAAGAAGTAACATCGTTAATGTCCTGCCAGTGCAGCAGTTCAATATTTGACATCACATTTTGCTTTTTCTCATTGAAAACATTAGCAAACTGCTGGAAGGGATTTCAGTCTAATTTCTAGGAAAACAGAGGAAAGACACAGGAAATCTATAACTGTCGTGTGGTCAGACATGAAGCTATGCCCCTCTTTGTCAAGAAATCATAGAAAAAAAAAAGGCCAGAGAGCAGACATACTTCTTCTGTTACACTATACAAAAAAATTTTCAAACACAATGCACAATCGAAAAAGGACAGCTCAAAATACTTATGTATTTCATATATTTAAATTCATTTTTAGATTCGACCAAAAAAAAATTACTTTTAGAACAAAATACAGAAAATATTTGCATATGACATTAAGAATTCTTCTGGATGATTCTAAATCCTATGACATGTTAAATCCATAACTGAATAACAGAAGCTGCAATGTCGATAAAGCATTTCTGATCGCATCACATCTTAGTCACATAAACTATTATTTAAGCTATGAAAGTGGAAGTAAATAATCAGCATTAAAATGTAGAAACACAAACCTTTGCCTCTATGTCCATTAGCAAACTCAAATTTCCTCTTCCTATCTTTCATGTCATGGAAGTGAGGCCTGTGAGACCTGCAGCAAAATCAGCTAATTCACAGGGGCTGGCCAGAAAACTCACAAAACATGTGCCACATCTCTTCAGTTCGCATCCTCAGGAAAGGTGAAAAATATAAGGTACAAAAACACAGACCCCCTTTGAGAAGCCATTCGGCCTGTCCTCGGACCAAAGTCCTTTCTTGGAGAATTTCTAAAGTTTGGATTTGAAGTATTGATGCCACCTCTATAATTGGGATTTTCCTGCAATCATCAATCATCAACGAAATTAAAAGCAATCATTGCTAAATAAGTGCACAAGAGAATCATTTTAGACAATTCACAAAAGGACACGAGACGTTTGCATGGGAAGAACACATTGTAGAAAAATCCCAAGAGTTGGAATATACACAGACATATGTCTGAGAAACCAAACATCAATAGCCAAAAATCAGCAGTAAACAATAAAACATAGGGTGTCTGGTCAAATAGACATCCAAATGACCAGGGCATCTGCTGTCGGTACACAATGCAGAAAAACAGATAAAAGTGCAAACGCTAAAAAGGCCTCAACTGGTCCTGGTCTTGGTCTTAGAGTTTAAGGACGTCATCAACTTTGGTTGACACTTATGATAAATCAAGCCTCATTAATTGAATACTGAAAGAATTTCCTTATCATCTAACTAGAAGGTATCTTAAATAATCAAACCTAGGCAGATGAAGCTACCTGTTGTCCATGGCATACGGGACCTGGCAAGTTTGGAAACTTCTCTGGATGAACATTATCTGGCATAAGACGGCTTTGTGGCTGTTGCTGACTTGCATTGGGCAATGGTCTCATCACACTTCGACCCATGACAGGAGAACTTACATTTCGCTGATTTTGATCAAGCTGTTGATTGCGACCATCTTGTGGATTGGCCAAAGAGAAAGGATTTTGGGGTCGTAAGGCCTGAGCTCCTTGATTGGAACCCAGGAAACCACTCGAAGAAGGAAGCTGAGAAGGATTCAACTGTTGCGCGAGCAAAAGTTGATTAACATTCGCCATCGCATTTGGCAAACATAGGAGCAAATTTTGCAGACCCATGTTTTGATTGAGTTGCTGAGGCAAGTTCTGCGCAAGCATCTGCCCAGGTGGCTGAGATAGATTCATTTGGTTCACATTGGGCACCATATTCCGAAACTGACTAAGTTGTTGCATAGCAATCTGAGCACTTTGCAATGGAAGCAATGGATTAGGTCCATTCATGATACCAGAAGCTGCCAAACCAGGCAGAGCCATGTTCACAGCCTGTCCATTGTTCATACAATTCATAAGACCATAACCGGGAATTGAAGACTGAGGAAGTATTCCCATTTGAGACTGAAGTTGAATGGGGTTCGGCAACACATTACAAGGATTACCGGCGAAAGGGTTCAGCGAAACGATCTGCTACACAATTCAACGAACCAAAGCCGCCAGAAATTAGCTATCATTCTACGTGATCACACAACGCCTGCGTGCCTCCATGTTTCGCGTGCACGAGCTTTGAAAGTAAGGGGGAGTGAAAAAGAAGAAGAGCGAAATACCTGCTGGGGCGCACCGCCGTTGCTTTGGACTCGGTTGCCCAGATGAGACTGAGACAGTGGATTGAAGCCTGGAAACATCGCTCGCTCTCCACAGGCAAAGACGCTAAAGAGGACAAAAGATCAGACACAAAGCCTCCCCAGAGAAAATTCGAATCGCATCAGGAACCGAGCTCATCAATCAAGGCGTCTTCAACGAGATGATGAAGTAGGGTTTAAGACAGAGAAGAGAGGAGAGAGAGAGAGCTTTCCCTTTCAGGGTTTAGCAGAAGACGGACGAAGAAGGAAGGAAGGAAGGAGAAGCTCCAACCGAACATGGGCTTTCGGCTTTAAGGATAAAGGCCGGCCTTTTAAGCCACAACGGGCCGCGGTACGCTCCTTGCCCGAGGCGCAGCGCGTGTCAAGCTCCTTCCCATGGTCACTGCATCTTCTTCTTCGTCTTCGCGATCGGGAGAGAAATCCATGCCAGAAGCACCGGAGGACAAATGGAGGATTTTGAGAAGAAAGTGTCCATAACCGATTCCATGGACTCTGAACCCGAGACCGCCGCCGCCGCCCCCGCCGCCGCCGCTTCCTCCCAGGTCCTCCACTTGCTCCGCCGGTTCCTTGCCGTTCAGCAGCGTAGAGCCGAAGCTTATGCCAGACTCAAAAGGTATAATCTCTCTCTCTCTCTCTTCTTGCGTTGCCCTTCTCATTTGGGTCTAAGGGGCTGAAAAGCCTAGGGCAGTGATTCCCCCGTTTCGTGGCAACTCTCGGCACGATTCCGATTTCAGCCGCTGCGGATTCGTGCGTTTATCTTGGATTGAAATGATCGGTTCGATTGATATAAATGCCGAAACTTGATGTTCATATTCTCTTTTCCGGTCGCGCGAGCAATTTCTCTGGCTATGTTGATCTAGCTTGTGTGATCTTTTTTGGTCTCTCTTGCGAGATGCAGTGGTTTTGCTGAGTACATGGTTTCCAGTGGGGAGGTGGCTTACCAACAGCTGTGCAGTGAGATTACTGCAGAGTTCAACGATTGCTCTAAACAAGTTAGTGTTCGCGGTAGCTTCTCGGCGAGTAGAGCCAAAAAAAAATATGATTTTTTTTTTTTTGGCATGAGCAGCTCATTTAGTCATGAGGTTTCTTTTTGTGATAGTGCAGGTTATCGAGATGGAGTCCTTATTTATGGCTCCCGATTACTGCCGAGTCGATTTAGCTCAGATGCTAAGGGCAGTCCAAGTGCAGGAAAAGGAGAAATTGCATCTGGTGCGATTGTCTATGTTATTCGTTTGCGATGCTCTCTCTTATTTCTAAGGAAAGCCTGCATCTTTAGTGAGGGAATACTTTTGATGTCTCAGTCTTCTGCATATTCTTTTGGAGGACAGAAGCATGGCAAGTAATCTGTTCTATGGGGGTACATTCTAAAGCAGGTGGTTACGTAGATGAGCCAATCGTAATTGAGAGAAGTGAGACTGTAGTGGCAAGTTAATAGCGAGATCATTGACCGAGCAATAAGATGGGGTGCTATAATACTTGCATGATCATTCAGGAAGACACTACTTGAAGTGGCATTTGGCACGTTGGGTTGTGAGCCAGAGTAGAATAGCAATTTCTGGTACTGTTTGTATCGAATATTTCAGTGCTTAAATTGAAGATTACAAATTGGCCTCGTCTATACCATCCTTTAAAGAGAGGAGGGGGAGGAAGATAAGTATCATCACTAAAGCAATACCTATTGTGAATGTTATCTCCTTGCCCTATTCTTACATCCTAGTGGATCGTTCTGATTTTTTTCTCCTCTTTGCAATACTCTTTTTCTCCCCTCAGTAAATTTCATAGTGTAATAGTTGCCGTTCTGGATTTTGCCTCCATTAACCTGATGTCTGTTATTGAAATTTGAAGACTGCTACCATTCAATTGCTTAAGAAAGCTGGTCACCCTTCAGAACGTCTTGTTAGCCACGAGAACTGCACATTCAAGAAGCCAATGCAACATGAATGCGTGCATCTTCATGAGATAACGGAGGCTGAAGGAACAGAAGAGGCAGAGGCAGATGCCGAGTATGACAATGCTCTTAAAGAAGCCATCAGAGGCGTGCAGGATGCTGTGACCACCATAAACGAACATTTAGAAGAAGTCAGGTATGAAATTGAAGCACTAGAAGCCCAGTAAGTTGGCGAATTTAGCTACCAACGTGTGGCATTGCTGGCAAGACTACTATATACTTTATAATGGTGTATAGTAAATGCTTTTGCATGGGAATCTTGTTGTTTCACTGACTCCATGTACATCCACAAGTAATTTCCTTTTTGCCTTTTTTATCTTTGGATAACTTTGTATCTAATTATCCAAGGGGTGTAATGACAAAGTGTTATTTTGGCTAATTGGTCAACTTCTTTTGGTGGTATAAAGATGAAACTTCATTGAATCTCTGATAATATCTGTATGTTGCACCAAAAAGATTATCAGACTCTCATCCTCTTTCTCATCTCTCTTTTTTAATCCCTCCTATGTTTTCTGGTTCTAGCTGCCTTCTTTTTCCCCCTTTTTGGGCTTAAATCCGGTTCTAACTCATTAGTGGTAATGTTGGGTAAGGTAGTCTTTTGCATGCTAAAAGTCAAGCGAGAGGTTTGATTGAATCTTCTCCATTTCCAATCTTATACTCTTCTAACTAAAGAGAAGTGAGGTGTAAAAGTACTTTTCCTGGGTTGCATACAGTTTTTCAGAGTTTTTCTAGAGGAGTTCACGTTGATATTGCAAGTATTGACGATGTTGATACCCTGGCCAGCCGGCCTGTTGATTACTCCTTTTCCCAATCGATCTATCTGGTTTACATAGATGCAGTGAATAAAAAGGGTTCAGTAATAGCCTCAGTCCATCACTCTTAATCTTAAGCAAAAGTAAAATCAACAAGAAACAGAGTCTTCAGAGAAGTCGGCTATGTGGACTCGTAGGTATATCATGTGCAGTTTCTTGGGTTCCAACTAATCCAGGGGCAGGAAGCTTTGAAGAAACGCACTCATTATAGGCACTTAATGAAAAGAGGAGGCACACATCATGTCATAAATTATCTCTTAATCTAAGAATGAATTGATCTTTTTAACTACAATACACTTCATTAGCAAGATCCATATTTTAATAATCGGTAACTGGGTAATTTACCCATGTTATGAAGCTAACCCCTGGATGAATGATATAGTTCATAAGACAGGCAGGTCATTTCGTCCACCAATTCGAACCCTTTTTATGAAATCGACTGGTTTCGACCAAAAAAAGGAAATCGACTGGTCATTCTGTGTTCCGTTTTTCACATCATTAACACTTGAACAACTAAATCTCTCGAACATCAGTCGTGTGCTCATTGTGATTTGTAGTTTTTTTCATCTTTTCACCGGGAAAAATCAAATCCCATTACATGCACATGTTGTAATTGCCAAAATAGAATGATCAAGGCATCAGAATACGACTCTTGCATTTGGAAGGGTTCGTTTACCTCAAGATAATTCAAGCTTCTCCTTACTAGAAAATATACAAGATTGAATCTAATGAAGGGTGCATTAACTACACAGCCCCAAAAGGGAAATTTCTAATCATAAAAATCCCCTTCTACAAAATCGTTACAAGGGAAGACCATAGATTGTACACACTACATGCTCGTCCAATCGATTACACACGCGAAATCAACCAGGGCTACTTGGTTGTCTAGATGTCAGGTGTTTGAACATGTCATGCTGAGCGAACCAACTGCCTGTGCATCGGCTTTACTCCTGCCAAAATTTTTGCTTCCCAGATTAATGTAGTTAGACACTGTTTCTTGATATGTCTTCTATTCCGGCATTTCATGTTGAATTTTCATTAATCATCCCTGAACAGCTTCCAGCACTTCTGCCTCAAGCTCAGAATCTGTTGCTGAAATTAGCGAGGCTGACTGAATCTTTCCAGCATGTTCCAGCCGCATCAATATCACCCCCCTGGATTTATGTACAAATGGAAGGAGAATTTTATGCCACAGAACCAAGCAATAGGCTAGGAAAAATGAAAGCATAATTTAATCAACCAATGATACAAAAACAACTGCGAGGTCAAAGAATTTTGGGGAACCACAATATTGCTATATTTTCTATTTCTACTGACAAGAATAGCACCAAATGCTAACATTTCCATTGAGGTTTGGAGAAAAGAACAAAACAAGATCCAATTAATAATACCATCTTTAAGAACAGGGAGAACAACTGTATTTGCACCATCACCATCTTCAAATAAAGTATTTTCTATGGTAGCACCATGAACAGCGCATAGGAGAGCAGCGCCCAATACACCAGCAACTCCCATCATATGAAATGGGTTCAATGTCCAATTATGAAACCCTCAAATCCGTATTCAATCCTATTTCCAATAGGAGCAGTTGAGAAATCCAATTTTTTCCATTATTTTCGTATCCGTAATAGTGCGAAACAAATGGCCCAGCTCCAACCTCAAAAAATTCTCTTTTCTCCCTACAAACTTTTAAGGTGTATGAAGTTTCGTATTTGGTTCTTTAAGCAGGGCCAATAGAGACTCCATTTAACTTAGGTTAATCTCAGCAAAAAGCAGACCTACGTCAAGATAACCCTTCTTTGAAACACTTTGGCAGTGCTCCTGAGTCGAAACCAAAATAATGAATCAGAGCCACATGCAGGTGATCAACCTACTTTGAAGCCATTTGAGCTGTACTTTGAATTGAGTCTATTTTTACTCTCAAAGAAAGATAATATGAATCTAATTTCAAGAGGATTAATCTCTTTGTCAAGGCAGCACAATATCATTCCAATGATCAAAGATTTCTCCCTTTTTGCTCATTGAAGTGAACCTCGAAAGCAAAGATAAGAAACAGAAATGTATTTATTCATGCTTACCTTGCATAGCGAGACTGTATGGAGATATCCCGAACCTTAATTCTATTTACAGTACCACTTTGGCTTACTAAAACGACTTGTTCATCACTTTCACCATCTTCTGTTCAACGGAGAAAACAGAGGCATGCAGAAAGTGTTACAATGAAGAAGACAAAATAGAGCAACAGTATGAAGAAAACTTAAGTCAATCAATTTCATAATGGAAAAGATGCTTCAAGGAACTCTCATGACTTACCAGCCAATGAAAAACCGACTACAAAAACAGCAGCCAGGCGGTCTTCTGAGGAAAACTGAAAGCGAGTACCAGCATAAGTGATCCCCAAAACACATTCAAAGATGCATGGCAACTTACAAAAAAGAAATTGGAAGTCTCTTGCACACCTTATATCCAATTAAACCCACTCTGTTGAGACGCGACGTGCGAAAGCTACCTAATGGGACCCGCTTTCCATAGCCACCCTCAGATACAAACAACAGCCATGGACCACGGGGGGCTTTAGCACTGAAAATAAGAAAAGTCAGCCATCTTTATCTAAAGCATACTGGAAATTGGCACTTGCTATTGATGGTGCTGAGGCACTATCCGCTAACTGAAAACGACATGCTAAATCTCCTCTCACACCGTACACATAAGATTCTTATGGTTTAAATTGTTCAGTATATGACACATGTAAATGTATGCATACTTACTCAAGAATGATAAGCACGCATGCATGTGAATATGTGAGTTCTTTGCCTCGCTAGACAATAGTCCATGTAAGTGGACCATACTAAAGATCTCCAGATATGAAGTCTGCCAGTACGAACTCATCTGACATACTAACAGGAAAAAGGAAAAAAGTCCAAAGAAATTCGAGTCTCAGCCAAAGTCACTTTTTTCATGCTGTAAATCTTTGGTTAAAACAAAACTCTCACATAGATTGTGCAAAGACAGAATTAACTAGTACTTGCTGTGGGAAACATTTGATACTTCTTCCAAATTCCCCCGCATGGATGATGGTATAATGTCCACACTTGCCATCTTATCTTCTCCTCTAAGTCTCATAGCAACAGCACCCCTTGTGTTCCTTCCCTGTGTTCGAATCTGTGTCCAAATAACAGTAAAATGTCATGAAAAAAATTGCAGGAACATAGTTCCAAAAGGTAGAAATGAGAAAAGTAAGGTAATTTCAATTGACTAAAATCACATGCACCGACCATCCCTGCATTGAAATTCTGAAAATTGTTGTCAAATGAATGCAAAAACACTTAAGTACCACATTTGAAAAGACAATGCAAACAAACTTAATATATTAGAAAAAGACTATTAAGGTTCCATGTGAATAGTACAAGTTAAGAATTGTGGGTGTTTCTTATAAACATTTGAAAGCAATAAGAGACGCTCAATGCAGGAAGAATCCAGATAGCAAACAAAAGGAAAGTACAAGCTAAAGCTGGTTAAATAGATTATCAGAACCCATAAAAGAGATTGTCGATGTCATTCACTTTATTCAAGCATATTGCAGATTCAGGTAATAAACCTTCAACCTTACAACCTACTAGAATTATCTTTCAAAGTAATCCCAAATTGGGTCATGAGTCACATCAACAGAAGAGAAACACTATAAAATGGAGAGACCCAAAAGGACCAAATATTTCATTCTTAGACCTCGGCAAATTCTTTAGTTTATGGATCAAGGTAAAATCTTTACTCCAAGCAAGATTATCCAACTTCTGAACACGAAAATAAGGAGAAGAAACATACAATGCCGCAGGAGCTAAGGATGACCATTCCGTTTTGGGAAGCCATAGCAACGAGATCATCATTTGAGCAAAGGCGAACCCACTTCAGCTCATCACCAAGAACCTAATAGTCATTTTGTTTTGTCATTAAAGATCACAGCTTTACAGTGACCACCTTGTCAATAATGAAGGCAGAAGAGAGAATGAGAGTAGACTAACCAACTGAATAGCAATAATTCCTGTTGACCTTATGGATGAGAAAGAATTCAGTGATACTTTTTTTATGTAGCCATTTGTGGTAAGCATAAGTAGAAACTGATCTTCAGTGAACTCTTTCACAGGAACAATTGAAGTTATTCTCTCACCATCTGATAATGATAAGATCTGCCTTGGGCAAAAAATATTGTGGGGCACAATCAGCTGTCTCCAGTTCCAGAAATATAATAACAACAAAGCAATTGCACAAGATGATACCTGGACCAATGGTGTACCAGCAGCTGCCCTTGAGCATTCAGGAATTTTGTATGCCCGTGCTGAGTATACTATTCCCTTATCACTGCAAATTTACCTAGTGTCAACTATGTCTTCAGCCAGAACAGCAACACTAGTCCTTTTCTTAAAAATGTAGAAATAAGTTCAAAGAGATTTAACAAAATAGAAGTGTAGGCTATCAACCACATAATGCATTCATATGTTCCTGTCAGATGTGAATTCATGGTAGTGAATCATAGTAAAATTAATAGGGAAACACCACCTAAAACAACAAAAATAACTCAGGTGAAAAGTCAAGCAAGTCAAGAATTTTATTCCACTAAAAACTACCAAATGTAATTCAGGTGAATCTCTTTATGTTCTGCTAGCAACCAAGCTAGACCAGATTTCTCCACAACAACCAGGAAAGAAACAGTGTCAAGTGAGAAATCGCGACGTATACTGAGACAGATCAAAATAGAGTACAGCAAATATCTCAATATCACTATCAACACAGGGTCAATGATCCACTGGAAGGTCCCAACAGCAATACTAGCTATACACAATTAATGGATCGACGCTCTCAACTCGAAATTCTGGAGATAAAAGATAGAGACGATAAAATCTAGAATTCAAGCAATGGCAGTTGAAAACATAATACACTTAAAAGGAAAAATGCCAATTGCAAAAGACGTACTATGAATACCCAAAAATTATAAGTTTTCATATCCAATGAACAATATTTGCTATTACCTGAAGTAAAGAACATGATCATGTGCATGACAAACAATGAAGTCAGACATGGCATCATTGACTCTTAATTTTCCAACAGATTTGCCAATGGTCCCCCGGTTCTGAAGATTGAAGGTGTTTGGTTTCATCCGTTTCACGTAACCTTTTTCACTCAAAGCCTGAACATTAAAAATTCACTCTGAGAACAGAAATTAAAAAAGCAACAATATTATTATTAGGCTAAATAACCTGAACTTTTGCAGTGTTTTCCATATTTGACCAGAAATCTAACGACTATCAATCCACATGACTCTCGCCTCCACACCCCACCTAGTGGCCCAACCATACTTCATGGAGGCTAATGGTATAACTTAGCAACTAAGGAGCAACTGTTATCAAAGTTGGCTTTGGACAAGAGAGAGGACAGAGAGTGAGAGAAGAGGTAGGTATTCCGAGAGTTGACAATGATGATGCTGTTCATCCCCAATAGCAAAAGGACATGTCAAGGAAATAAATAAGAATGGTGATTGGATGACTATGCAGGTTATCTAGCTGCAAATGAAAATTGGTAAAGCTGAAAACAGATCAGGTCACAGAGTATGGCAGCAAACCAGTCACCACAGATGTCCATAAATGTTGGTTCTCCATGTACAATGCCTACCCGTGCAATGCCACCATGGTTGACTGAGTCGGGCCCTTTTTGTTCTTTTTACAAACTTTGCTAATTGGTTTTTTCATGAAGGCAGACTGAAAGCACTGGAAAATATTTTCATGTCAAACTCAACCTGAATATTTAATGTCTTTGGAAGAATTACAAATCATCTGTATCAGATCCCAACTCCAACCTCATGGTGCGTATGCATGGCAGAGTGACTGAGGCTATCATGCTACTCATACAAGTTCTTAGCATAGCAACAATCTTCAAAGTATAGGTCAAATTTGTAGAACACCCTAGAGGCTCTAATTTGGCATGTCAAAGACAAACATATCAAGTACCAGCAGCATTTCTTCATTTGGGATGACATCGATGTCTTCAACTTGACCGCTTTCAGTCTCCTCTAACAGTGAACGCCTTGGGGTAGCAAACTTGTTCTTAAGTTCGATTGCTTCTTGTTCTATCAACTGGGAATAATCACGTATCAAACAATAATCAACAGAAATAAATAAAAATAAAAATAGAAAAACTTATTATTATCACCCAAAATATTTATCCAATCACTATTCAAAGTAAAAGATTTTCAAAAATCATTAACTCATGAGGGATAATCAATATCGGCAGTGAAACAATGGGGTAAGCACATGCTTGAAACAGTCACCACAAACAAATCCAAATGAGAAGGTGGTAAAGCTAAAAGAACATTAACAACTAGTTACCTGTAATATGTTTTTTCTGCTTGACAAGAGCTCCTCTAGTTTAAGAATTTGTTCCGACAATGATTTGCTTTCATCAACAAATTTCTTTCTCTGGGCAGCACAAACACAGAAAAAGCTATCAACACAAATGAACAGGATCAAAATTGAAAAACATTACTTCTGCTCCATTTTTTGGGTACCTCCAGAAGAGTGAGTCTCCTTAAACTTATGTCAAGAATAGCTTCGGCTTGTTTTTCAGACAAATTATACTCTGCAACAGCAATATATTTATGAGATGTATATCAATAAAGAGGGTTCCCACGTTAGTAATCACAAAAAGTTTCATTCTACCAGTGTGGACAGCATTTTTGGTGCAAGATCGGATCATAAGAAGGGCAAAACAGTTATTCAACAAGACACTAAAATGGGTGATTGAAGATTAATCTTGAGGAATCTAAAGATTTCCCTTTTAACAGAAAAAGACAAAAGTAGAGGCGCATCAATAAGAGCAGTTTCTTAAGACAAGATGAATGAGGAGAAAAGCAAGAATTTCAACATCTGAAATACCCTCATTGCCAAAGCAATGTAAAACTTCAGTTTCTGTAACTTTTTGATCAACTGTTCTGTTCTCTCTCAAAAAACAATGTCAAGAATTCAGTGTAGCAAGAATGCCGTTTTGTCTGGCTCATTTTAATGAAAAGAAACTCATGGAATGAGGGAATTAGTTTTTCTGTAGCACTATGCACCTCTAATCTGTCAATTCACCAATTTGAAGTCCTATCATTTGCAATGAAGCAGGACAAAATTTGGTATCAGAAACAACAACACCAGTACCAAGCAGCCATTTGTTTCCAAATACAAGACTGCTATAGATTTCAAGAAAGTGGCATTTCTCCCACACTAGCCAAAGATAATTGAAAGAGATTGAAAGAGAACACTAGAAAATATCGCAAGAAATTCAGTTTGTTCCTTGTCCCAAGAGAAGGATAGACATGAAATGCGTATGAAAGCAGTTAATTAGGCAGATTTGAAAGAAATTACTCTAAATGAATTATGACATAAAGCTCTAATGAATCACTTCAGTTAGGTGGTCAAAGTGTCAGTAGAATTTATTGCTCAAGGCCCTAACCATATCAAAATCCCCTCTTTATTTCCTACTAACAAAGCCAGTTTGACATGTAGGGTTAGCTCTTCATAAAGATGCCCAAATCACCAAGTCACAGAATCCTCTCAAGAATTACCATAACAAATTAACAGAATATTGATAGACAAACTAACATTTTAATGCAGCTAGTAAAGAAATAGCATAACAAACTAACTCAAACTGTTACCACACGAACACAGAGAGACTTCAAGACTTAAACAAGCATACCATTCCTAAGACCAGCTGATGCATTTGCATTGCTTGAGGCCTCCTTTATTATGCGAATCACACCATCCAGATTATCGAGTCCAATCACAATACCCTAAGGATCATAGGAAGTTTATTCAGAATTGCAAAGGTTAGAAGTCCAAAGCAAAAGAAATCCAAGGTAAAGCATATATAATTGCCAATATGCCTAATGGCAAGGACTGGAGAAATTTCACTACGAAGATCTCTTACCGAAAGAATCCATCAGAAAAAGAATGCACAACATACAATAACTAGTTTCAATTGCAAAGGAAAGCTTATTGTTCAAAAAGAGCCCCTGACCGTTCCTCTTTTTCCCTTTTGAATTTTCTTTATATTGCTTTTCAACTGAAAACTTTCAACCACTCTAAACACCTTTTAACAAATTATTTAGCAGGTAGCATAGCAAACCTCAACAATATGCCTTCTTTCTTGTGCATGAGAAAGCTTGAACCTTGCTCGTCTCTCGACAACAGAGCATCTGAATTCTAAGAATGCCTGAAACAGGAGTGTTCATCGTAGTATAAGATTAATATGCATATCCCATCACAATTCAAATGAAAAATATGATTATATGGAAAGACACAACAGCAAAGATGGATGGCTCAAACAAAAGAGAATGAAGAAGAAACTTTCAGCAGTCTAGCTCATTTACATCCCTCACATAGTTTCTTACTCAGAATCACAAAGTGATTTCAGGAATGTGCCACTAATTCTGATTCATTGACCGATTCAAATTTGATAAATCCAGCCAAGACACTGGTGATTTCTCAGTCCATATGGCACATTTATTCTACTTCAAAAAAGGAACATAATGGCACCATCGGTCAAGTTAATAGGTTCTACTGCTCATGAACACTCAACTGAAATGGTTTACTCCAGGCATTCGTCAGACCCTTCAATCACCCATATGATATGTCAGACACTTAGGCAGTGCAAGTAGCATTCAATCACCTGAAGCAATTCCTTCAAACCCATCTGTTTCGGTTGTCCATTCAAAATACTGCATAAAGGAGGAAGACAAAATGAAATGATACAATTCATTGTATAATGCAAATTACAACAGGAAAAAAAAAAAATAGCTTTCCACTAACTGGACTGGCTACCTAACTTTTAGATCAATCTAGTAGTATTGACTATTGAGTCTGATGACAAAATTCTGCTGAACAAAATGAAGTTCAGAGCATAGTGCTGCAGTTTATACTCAGAGAAAGCCCATCGCAAATTCTGACAGAGATGGATCAAATATAAAATAAACGCTCTCACAAATAAAGTTGCACTAAAGAAAATTCAAGGATTTAATTCATATCCAAAATACCAACCAAGCATTCTCATAACCGTCCTGCATTACCATTTTCAGTACACAGCAAAATGAAGCATATATATGCCTAGGGAAAATTATAGCATCTTAACCAACCATGCAATTTTCGACCCACAAAAAAAAATCAACTGTGCAATTGGGTGTCTAAATGAACGCATTGGGGCGCCTGCCCGGGGGGGGTGTTAGTTCTTTATTCCTCTCAAAAACCAGAAGGCATGACTGCTTGCAGCAGCAAGCAATTACCCAGGCATGAGAGTATCAGCCCAATGATTCACTTCATCCCTACAGCTTAACATCAGGATTCAGAAAGTCACAAACACAACTGCGACATTCTCCATTTCAGCCTTCAACAGAAATTGCTATCACATTGCTAATTGATTGTCTGTCATCATTGACATGTTGAAGATCATATCCACCATTGCATGTCAATTTCTTAGAAAGTCCAGATGAGCTAACTCTTCTCCATTTTGGAATGTAATCTCTATTAAAGCTGACAGAGAGCAAGGAGAAAGGAACGATAAGGCACATAACATGAGTCATGACACCACATTACCGCAGTTATATGAACTTCTGTGAATATCAACTTGCAGAAAAGAAAAAAATTGCAACAAGCAAGTGTATGTTTCCAATTTCATCTGCTGTCTGGTTTATGTTGTGACATTGAACTACAATATACATGAGTCCAATTGGAACAGGATTTGTCCAATCCACATGCCTTATGGCACAGAAAGAAAATACAATGGATTCCTTCATGCAAAGCCACAAGGAACTTACCCCACCATGTTGCAACTAAAGCTAGATTGGAGAGCTGTCAGGCGATATAGATTATTCAGGACAATCAGAGGGTCTGATCCACGTTTTAGCTGAAATTCAAACCATTTATCCCCCATTAGCCAATACATGAACTGAAGCCAAATTCTGAGAAATCTTGCCGGCTCCTAAATTCTTTATCATAAGGAAAGGAAGGAGTGAACAATTTTTGTACCTCAATGACAATGCGCATTCCGGAACGGTCACTTTCATCACGAATATCACTAATTCCATCCAAACTCTGCAAGAATTTAAAAAAAAAAAAGGGAACGATTAATATTATCTTAAGAGCATGTAAGTAATGGCGCAAAGCAACCAATATGTGTGTGTGTGTGTGCGTGTGTGTGTGTGTGTTGCTATGGCAACAAACAAGTTAGACAAATTTTCATTAATAGAATTGTGCTACCGTCCATGAGTAAGGCTGGCAGTCTTGCAATGAGAAAAGGACCAGTTTCAAATGCCAGTTTCAAATGTGTCAGAGGACATGCGATATAAGGCAGAGTATGGTAACATTGCAAAAGTATAGATTAAAATCCAACTGAATTGTTCAGACTCTTGGACAGCGCTTTATAGGAGATTGATTACAAAGGAACAGCATGAGTTGAAACACAGTCTAGATATATCCGCAAGCACACTGCATGTTTATAGCTACCATGAAATTCATTTGACATCATAACATATATGATGGAGGGAAGGAGTTAATTTAGTTGTGCAACTCATTTTGACTACTTAGCTGGTGCACCAGGATGTGCTCAAGCAGATGTTACTTCAGAAACATGTCTTAGAATTTTTTTGACCAGATGGAATGTAGCCATTCCAAACAACAATTAATCTTGTGAACTAACATATCTAACACCCATGAAGATGTAGCCAAAAGCTTCATATAGGAGCAAAAACAGACTACTCAAGAGGCATTATTGCCCAAACACCTTAATGAGTTTTGAGTGAATTGCAGCTACAACTTAAAAGGATAGCAGAATGGACAAGAAAGGCATGACCTATGCTGAAGTGCAAGGGCATATGCACCTGACTCAGGTGCCAAAGGAGAGTTGCCACAGTATTCAACATTTGTCATAAATCATGCCAGACTAATTTCACCAAAAGTAAAGTACATCCATACTACTAGAAGTATACACTTGATGTCACAGAACGAAAGCTTATTTAAAAGAGAGCTGGAAATTTTGACTTGGTTCAATCTGTTGACTAAGACAAAATGACAATATCCATAGTCTGATCATGAAAATACCTTGTTTTCCACAAGTTCGGCAATCTTTTGCACAAGTGATGCCTTGTTTGTTTGGTAAGGGATCTGTTTGGCATCCAGAATGCGACAGTAGGAGAGTCATCACAGCCATTTTACCCCTAGCCAAATCACAGAAATGAAAATGAAAAGAAACCTAAGAAAACAGTTTACCTCTTTTATGATCACCGCTGTTCTTTTGGTCTTTGAGTCAAGCAACTCCACATCAGTTTTCCCTCGGACAACAACCCGGCCTCTCCCAGTTCGATATGCCTCTAAGATGCTTTAAAGGTATAAATATTAGCCCAGCCATTGAGATACAAAAGATTGGCACTGTTGAGTCCAGTCACTCAGAATTACTAACATACTATTATAATGAAAATATTCTTGAAAAAATTTCAGGCATTAGAATGCTCTGTGAGCAGTTGGAAAAACAGAATTAGTAAGATAACGTAAAGTGAAAAAGAAAATGAGGGGATAGACTTAAACAAGTCAGCTCTTCATTCCATCTCCAGAACAACCAGTGAATCTAATCTTTCAAAGTAATTGTAAGATTGAAGGAAAAACATAGAGGTAGGTCTTCCAAGGCCATGTACAGCTACGAGACTGGACAGCTTCAAACACATTCCCGGAAAATCACATACTTAGATCTATAAAGTCAACTTTAGTGATTTCCAATGACTACTAAAATTTCAATCACTGGATGGGGGAAAAACCTTGTAAAGTTAAGAGTCGAGCTTCCACCATGATAAACATCAACAAAATGAAAAATTAGTAACCTACCCAATGGTACCCATGATCAATCCTCCAGTTGGAAAGTCTGGACCAGGCATGTATTCCAACAATTCTTGCAGCTACAAAAAGGCAAAAAACCCATAATTTCTCCTAATAAGAGTAAAAAGGACTGAAATCAGCAACAAAAGCAGAAGTATTAGCACTGTGAAGAACCCCCTTTCTTATTAAAAGAATTTAGTGTTCGTGTAATGCGAGTTTTGAGCTAAACACAGAAAAGCATGATGCAATTTTTGAGATCTTTCCTTTTTGGTGAAAAAAGAGTTATAAGCCACAAGTATTATGGCAAAGGGGTTCAGACCAAGATATACAAAAGAAAAAACATCCAATCAGTGATAATGAAATCAGCTTCAAACTTTTTTAAGCTTCAAGTTTTATTTTTGCTACACCATCTGCCTTTATCATTGATAACATAAATAATAAGACAATCCCCCAGAAAAAAAATTTGCAAGAAGAGAAGCAAATTGACATGCCAAAGACAAAAGGGATCAAGAAGAACTGAACAGATCCCTTTTCAGCAAAAGAGCAGTATTGATCAAAACCTTTTCGGTATGAACATCATCTTCTAGTGAAATTAGGGTGCTTACCGTGGCTTCTGGATTATGAATCAAAGCACAGAGCACATCTACCAACTCCCCAAGATTATGAGGAGGAATGTTAGTTGCCATGCCAACCTATCAAGAGAGAAACTATACTAGGTCAAGAAATTATGGAGCACAGGGATACATTATTCATCTACTCCAGAAAGGGTGGAAGAAGATGGGGAAGGAAAATGGAGAAGAAAGATTATTCGGTGTATCATATACTAAAGCACAAAGTGGAAGACAAAAGAGATTGTTTTCAAATAAAATCACCGCAATGCCAGAGGAACCATTCAACAATAAAGTTGGAAGTCGAGCAGGTAGCAGTGATGGCTCCTTTTGTGAATTATCGAAGTTTGGAACAAAATCAACCTGCAATATCACAGAGATTAACGCATGGAGCTACTAGTTACAAAAACCCTTAAAGTCTGACCAGGCAGTAACACAACAAAAGATACTCACTGTGTCTTGATCAATGTCTGCCAACAACACAGCCTCCGCCAATGCCTGCATAACCAAGAAATTATCATATGCTGTTTTATGACCGAACCAGTGCAATGTAGAGTAAACTCTAAGTGTATTATTCTAGTTGCGATTAAAAGACTCCCTCATCTAGAGAGAAGCTTTGCTTTGCTTGGCCGCACATGGCTAACTGCTCTGGATGAGTTACAGCTAGAAGACTCTTTGAAGGCAACAACTGTTAAGGGCCATTGTGGAGTTCGGCATTTGTGCCTGCTATTCATTTGTAGTTTTAAATGGGTAGTAATATCGCAAACTAAAGAGAAGACAGCAATATTGTTAAGGAGTGAAAGTTCATGATGGGGAGGAATAAATCCCCATGTTCATCAAAACACTTGTTCTCAAATGGCATGAAGATTCATGGGTAATAGAGTCTCCATCACAGTGCATTTGCACATGCATTAGCACCCATTTTGTGCCCTGCCTTCCTTTTCCAGAATCAACAAATATATGTCCAAAAACACATGGAAATAAACAGAAGATAGAAATGTAATCAT
Organism: Corymbia calophylla; assembly: GCA_014182845.1. Classification (NCBI taxonomy): domain Eukaryota; kingdom Viridiplantae; phylum Streptophyta; class Magnoliopsida; order Myrtales; family Myrtaceae; genus Corymbia; species Corymbia calophylla. The sequence goes on along the minus strand of CM024697.1, from coordinate 4,642,936 downwards.
CAAAATCTTGTAATTGTCTGTAATCGTTTTACTCCTTGGAGCTCATTAATGGCTCTTACTCCGTCATGAAAAACAAAATAATTAACAACCAAAGCCAAGTTAAATAGATGATGTAACATGGTTGAGCATTTACACAACAATTAGGGCCTGCTCTGTCTTTTTCTCAGATATTTATACGTCCGTCCTACTTTCTGTAAGACTCACGAAACATAAACATAACAGCCCCTTTTCCCTCATCATAACAGTGCCACAAAGTCAGATGCAAAGGTTACTTCATTTTCAATATTAAATTAGTTCATTAGTTCCCCGTTTAAAAATTTCCAAGCGGAACTGAGACAGATTTGATGTCCACTCATATACAAAAAGAGTTTCTTCATGTGCTACTCTGGTCCACTTCAAAAATTAGAAGATTCCTCCTTCAGAAATACTGCAAGCTCAGTTGATCAGGCTCGTGGCCGAGGCCCAAAAGAATTGCTATCACATTGATCTATCGGAGTCGAGCGGCATTTATTCCTTGGCCCCTCCAAAATTTTTCTTAAAGCACTTCAATGCATATTTTCTTGAAGCATCAACTACTGCCACCAAATCAGAGAAGCAGAAGCATATTTCCAAACTTCAGAAGAAAATAATGCAATGAAGATAAGACTAAACAAACCTCCAATCTGCACTCAGTGTAACGCATGGCAGCTGGAGGATCAGCATCAATTGAACCAAAGTTTCCATGCCCTTGTATAAGCGGGCAGCGCAAGGAGAAATCCTGGAAGAGAAATAATGAGTTCTATGTTGATTGCAGAGAGGAAGATAGAAATCACCATGATAAAAGAGAAGCAAGAAGAGTCAGAGAGACAAAGGGAATAGAAATGCAGAACCTTCAAAACCTCTGTTATTCCAGCACGAGTTCTGTGTAGGAAATATGATGAATTTACTGATTTAAAACCAAAATCACTTATTTTTACAATTGGACATTAATCCTACAATAAATTCCTTCAATGAAGTTTATATGAAATTAATGGATAGCAAAATAGCAATAAGTTACCCAATATAAGAAGTTCTCCATCAGCTTAATCTTAAAGATGAAATTTTCCCTCAGCTTATCAAAGGAAAATTCTAGTTTTTATATGCTGAACTACTGCAATGTCCCATCATATATTGGTCAAAGAAAAGGAGCATCAGATAAATCAAAAGAAAAATAATCACACGATAAGGGAAAGAAAACTACTGCGGTTGCAATAGGACCCATCTGTGTGTCATGGGAGTAAAATGCCCATATATAACTTCATATGCATCAGACAAAATTCTATAGGCCAGTGTAATGAAAAACAGTATCATCTCTCTTCTTGCTCCATGGCAGAATCACGCTACTTAATATGGCCACTGATCATGAAACTAAAAGGTGATCGTGTTCTAGAATTCCAAAAATGGAGCAATGCCTTGTGAAATCCTCTGTAACATTTCATAACTACGTCCATCCAGATATTTCAAGGCATCTTTTGCATCCTATTCACATATGTAAAGCCAGATCTACCCTAGGGGCTAGGATTGTGGAAAGATGCATATTAGCACTAACTAAGTGTTAATAGTGAAGAGAAAGGTCCAGCAAACCTCACCCTCACACAAAATACTGAAGTGGTGGTGGATCAAGAAAAAAAACTCATGCACTTCAACTAAGAATCTTGGGTAGAAAAATAAATCATTTGCAAAAGTTTCAGGCAATGTCAGAGCAAACATTTTTAAGATCATGCAAACAGACAGACAATTATAATAGGAAAAACCATTTCACTGCAAATAGCATATCAGCTCCTACAAACTGCATATTTACCTGAGCCATTCGAACTAAAGAATCATAAACAGCAGTATCTCCATGAGGATGAAATTTACCCAAAACCTGAAAACAAGATCAGGTGAGCTCCATGATACATCTAAATAGAAGCACACTTTCAAAGAAAGGGAAACGCTAATTAATTACTCAATGAAATACCTCTCCAACAACTCGAGCACATTTTTTGAATGGTTTACGTGATGAAAGACCAAGTTCATGCATTGCAAACCTGTCGGAAAGAAATATTAGGAAGAGAATCATAAGCAAGATATTTATTGCTCCAAAATTTTAGAGAAGCCGAGGATATTCTATTTCATATATAAAGCACGATAGATTGTCAACACTCTCCATTTAGGAAAAGAGCAGACAATCGAGGACAAAAATTCAGGAAAATTTCCTCCTGGTCATGTTGTCCATCCTCCTCAAATTGGGAGAAAAGAAAAGAGACAAACACTATCTCAATTTCTGGAGTTACTCTTATTGTTTTCCATACAGTGTACATCCTCCAAACATTAGTTCCACTGATCCTCATCCGCTGCAACCATATGACCTTTTTTTTCATTTCCTATAAAATGTACCTTTATGAGACCTATATATGCTTACTAAGCCTTGAATTCTAAATTAAGAAGGCATCATGATTCACAAGATGAAATTCTCTTGTTTTCCCAACAATGATCAGCTCTGTTCTCTACCAAACTAATCTCTTCCCCTAAATAAAAACCAGTAAAGTAAACCCACCCCCTTCTCCCACTTCTATTTCCTTAACTTTCGCTCTCCATCATCCTTAATCTTCTTTTCAAAAATAGCTGAGAGAGAAGGTTCTGATATTTACTCTAAAAAACTTCTAAAGGCCATATCCAAAATCCTTAATTTTACGGATGTTGACAACACAAGCTTCTCTGCATGGACTTTATTTGTGACAAATGCATACGCACCTTAGCTAAAGTGCATAATTGCACACAGAAGCTGAACGAAAATGGCAGATATCCCTATCCTACTTCATTGAATCGAATGTGATATTTCTCCCAATGCCAACCTTAGCTTCCATAGCACACTAAAAGAATTACAGAAAGAGTTGGTGCAGATAACATGTTGACAGTTAATTAGTGTAAAATTGTTCTGATCATAAAATGTTTCTATATACCTTCAATGAGATCAATCAACAAAAGGATTGTGTGCATATAAACGAGGAAAGCAGATGAATAATCAAATTACAGCAACGCATTCCTTGCAAGCATTTGACTTGAAACAAGAATTAACAGCCTATCTAAAGATTAAGAAAAAGAAGATGTTCTTCCGGACATCGCAATGCCAGAACTTAGAGGCAATTAAAAAGATCATAACTTTCATTTCCCTAAACAGCCACAATAACCCAAACTACCAACGGTCACTGTTATAATTACCCTGCATTTCCTCACCCTCCCCCCCAAAAAAAAAAAAAAAACAAAAACCAAATAAAGGGAAATTTGAACAAGCAGAATCACGAACTCACAATATCCTACGATGCACTGGCTTCAACCCATCTCGCACATCCGGCAAAGCCCGGCCGAGCAGCACCGACATCGCATACGCCATGTATGCATCAGTAGCCTCCTTGTGAAGCTCCGTGGGGACGATCCTACCATTTCCGTCCACCTCTCTGTCCTTGACAATCACGCCCCCATTCCCATCCTGCCCTCCCGCTTGACCCTCCTGCTTTGGAAGGCCCGTCTCTGCGCCTCGCCCTCGCCGACCGGGGGCCCCTGGAGGAAGGGACCGAGTAGAACCGGAGGCACGAGAGGTCGGTCCAGGCGCGGGCGAAGCGCCTGGGGTTGCCGGGCACGGGGAGATGGGAGCGGAGAAGGAGGGAAGAGAAGCGGAGGGTGGAGCTGAACGCCATGGGAGGAGTGAAGAGCAGGCGGGAGCCTGGGGTCGTGGATAAAGGAGAGGGATTCATGGGAATGGCATGGCCATTGCTGGGGAGTGAAGCGAAGAGATGATTTCTGTGGGGAGAGGGTTTAGGACATAAAAATCAGTTTTTTAAGGTTTTTGCTGTCCTAAAACCCTAGGAGAGAGAGAGGGAGAGAGACGGGGGTTCTTGCGCGCCAAGATGGATGCTTTTTCAGATGAGTGAATCGTTTCCTCTTCTTTTGGGGTTTTGCAAGAGTGGTGCCAAATTCTCAGCCATTGTTCAATTCCGTCCTTCGATTTTAATTTTTGCTCGGTCTAACCCCCTCTTTCTCTTTCTTTTGAAATAATTTTCTCCTTCAAATTGACATCCGCAATCTATCATAACCCGTGGAATCCAATTTGTTAATGTGGCTACTACCTTGTGTAGCCATATCAGCACATCTTCTTTAAATTTGAAAAATCGAACGATGTGAGGACCAATAGAGAGAGTGTGTAGAGGATGTGTGGGGCAAGTAGTGTATTCATCCTACCTATTATGGCAAAAACGCTAAAGCTACAACTCCCACTGATGTTTGGGCGATTGACACTCGCCACGAGCAAGCAAGGGTGAAAATCTTGTGCAATGTTGGCACCACCATTGGTCATCAACGAGTGAGGGACAACCACACGAGGACACTTGCTCTTACCTTATTTAGGAGAGTGCAAGTACTAGTAGGTAGACTTGATAGGTTTCCATCTTACACGAGAATTGAGAACCAAACCATTAGGACCAATTCCTAGGTGGTCCAATAGAATCAATGGATTCACATATGTTGATCGAAAGTTTTTGGTTAATTAAATTGTCAATCCGTGTCGCACTTTGAAACTTGATTTCATCTGAGATTTGCAAAGAAAACTGAGAGATGATAGGGACTGTAATTGTAGGGGCATGCTAAAAAAAAGGTGGAGAATTTGTTGGATTCTTTTCCATAAATAGTGAACTCACGAAATTAAGGAATGTGCGAGTAATCAAGGAAGGTAAAATTGACGAATCTTTGCAGAAAAAGAAAAAAAGCCATATAAAGAAGTGAGAGACAAAAGGAAGCAAGTTGGATGAATTAATGCAGCCATATGAAAGAAACAAAAATTTGCTTCATTGTTTGGAATAAGAAACTCGTGAGAGGAGATTAGTGTTTATATTTACACAGTACTTCTTTAAGACATAAAAATATATATAATATCAATCCTATGTAATTCCTGTATTGAAATTGGAATTTGATTGAAAATCAGTAGTTCCAATTCTATAGAATCGAAAATCAAATCAACGCCCCTTAGAACTGTCCAAAATTGGCTAGTTTAGTACGGTCCAGTCCGAACGATCTATATGCTCACATCTACTAGTAAGGCTTTGTCTACTAATGACGAGGGTTGGGGTATAAAATCATATAATAGTTATTTGCTTATGATGAAAAATTAATTTAAAGAACAAAGCCATCGTGAAAGGAGAGTATAAACTCAAAATTAAACATGCAATCCATATCAGCTATTCTTTTTTACGGCTAGCTCTTCTTTGTTAATTAATTATATCCGTTTATCAGCATCCCGTTTTTCATTTACGGCGCCAACTCGGCATCGTCAGTCCCCATTTGCAAGAAAAAGTGGAATTTTCCTCGAAATCGCGATTGAAGATTAGTTCGAGGACTAAGACGGAAATATAGAAGGCCAAGGGCCATTTTCCTAATTTCCGCAAAACACGGCAAAACGACCCCTGCATTCCTGCAAATTTGCAGAAAGCGGCAGGCGCCACTCGCTCGCTCCCGCCGGCACCGATGCAGCCCTGAGAAGAAGAAGAAGAAGAAGAAGCGATCTTCTTCGCCTTCCGGCAAATCCCATTGATGTTTCGCTTCCTCCTGCTCAAGGCGTCTCTGCGGATCCCCATCGGCAAAGGCGGTCCCAATCCCTTGGCGGCACTACCTGCACATCCGTACCTCCGCCGTCTCTCCGTCCAATCCCTCTCCACCGCCGCCTCCTCCGACCCCCGCTCCGTCGAGCACCGCCTCGTCCGCGCCCATGGCTTCTCCCCCGAGTCGGCCAGCGCCGTCACCGCCGCCGTCGACCCCAAGCTCGCCCACAAGCTCGACACCTTCGTCGCCGTCTTCAAGAGCCACGGCTTCTCCCCCGCGGAGGTCGCCGGCGTCCTGCTCAGGTACCCCAGAGCCCTCCGGTCCAACCCGCTCAAGAACTTGAAGCCCAAGCTCGATTTCCTCGCCGGCAACGGCGTCGCGGGCGAAACCCTAGTTCACCTCCTCACCAATGATCCTTATCTTCTAAGGAGGAGCCTGGAGTTGCAGCTTGCCCCCTGTTTCAATTGCCTCGTTAGTTTTTTCGGCAATAGGAGGGACGCGGTTTCACTTTTGATGGTCAAGCGGGGGACTTGGGTGTTGCACAAGTTCACCGATTCGATGGAGATCAATATTAATAAGCTTAGGGAGGTGGGTGTGCCGGATTCGAACATCACGAAATTGATGACGGTCCGTCCTAGGACTCTGTCCCGGGACGCGAGCGAGTTTAGCGAGATCGTGGATGAGATAAGGCGAATGGGCCTCCACCCTTCGAGCTTGATGTTTGTTTACGGGGTGATTACGCTTGCTGGGATGAAACGCCCGAAATGGGAGGCCAAGATAGCCGTTTTTAAGAAGTTTGGGTGGTCTGATGAGCAGTTTAAGGCGATATTCGTGAAGCAACCGCAGATTATGAATCCCTCTGAGAAGAGGATGGAGCAATTCTTGAATTTTTTCATGGGCGAATTGGGGTGGACTGCAGACGAGTTGACAAATTGCCCCAGTATTTTTATGGCAAGCTTCGAGAGAAGAATTTTGCCTAGGATGTCCATTCTTTTGTTTTTGCTATCAGAGGGTCTTGTGAAGAGGAAGTCGTTGCTAGGGAAACTCCTCATGTCTGAGGATAAGTTTTTGAGTAAGCTTGTGATGGAGAATTTAAAAAACGCTCCCCACCTTTTGCAGATGTATGAAGACAAACAAGTTTTAGCACAGTTCCATGCTGTCAAGGTAACTCTGAAATTCCTCTGACTGCAAGGTTATACTTCTTTTGTAGTTACAGGATTTTTAGGTCTACACTTTCAACTTTCCTCTTTTGCCTACACAACACATGAGATTGGGAGTACAGATGTGACGTGTGGAGCCAATGGTTTGATTAGGCAGGGCAAGGGCATTCTGAAATTAGATATCAATGCCATGGTCATATGGCAACATTGAGAGATCTAAGGGCTGGGGAGGCGGTGGGGGACTTTCAGAAATTATGCTCGTGCCAAGCATTTGAAAACAGATTACTACTAGTTCATGTCTTGAAAAATATAAGAATAACTCTTACTTGTTGGACTGATATTGATAAAGTTATGATATTGGAGTGACATTGTTACTTGGGATCACGTTTATTTAAGCTCAAATAAAATCACAATATTTGGGTTGTTAATAATTTAAATTGAGTCTAGTTCTTAGTTTTTAATAATATGCTTTAGTAGATTGAAGCCATGGGAGGCCATTTTCAATAATAGTTTAAACAGAATACTCATAAAGAAGAATGTTAAAGAGGCACCGCGCGGGGGGGTACATGAGTCAATGTCCTTTTTCTTTCTTTTCTCCGTGAAAAGTAATAATCTTTCTGTCCTTTATTAACTCACAGGGAAATGCCGAGCAGTAAATTTTGTACAAATCAATTGATTTTGTTGGTTGTGTTTTTTTTTTTCTTTGAATTTGCTTGTCATGTATTGTTATTCATAGGCATGTGAGTTTATACAAGTAAAATCCTTTGCCTTGCACCCCCAAGTTATTAAATATGTCCCTGTTAGTCAATGACAGCTATGATTTGGCTGACATTGAATTATTTGCTTTGCTTTTTTCTTATGAGTGACTTTGTGAGCAATGTCAAGGTAGAGGCTGGACCAAAATATGTGCAACAAATAACCACCAAAATAAAGGCCAATCTTGTCTGCAATATTTTAGCTGTTATAGACCCTGCTTTGACTTTGCTTGGCCTACTCTTTGGGAGGTTCTATATAGTATTGCCTCCTATATTAATTCAATCTTTCTTTCAGCCTGGGGATTATTTGATCTATCCCCCAGAGGTTCTAGTTCACAAAAAAAGAAAGAACTATTGGGATGATTTGAGGATGCTGAATAGATTTGCGCAATGATGACCTAGTTCTAGGACATCGGTGAATTGGAGGAACATTGCATGTGTTCTTACTTCTTAGACCTCAAGAAGAAGCAATTTCAGCTGCATGTGTTTGTATGTTATGTGGTCCTTATGTTAACTCAGCCCTTTTACATATTTCTGGATAATTTGATTTAAGGACATAAGGACTCATATAAGTTCAAGTTAAGCAACGTGGCAAATTTTTTTATCTTTTTTCTCTTCTTGCATTGAGGTCTCTTCCATCTTTTCCCTTTTCATATCCCCTCTTTTATCTTTATTCTTTCAGTGGGTGGAAACCATTTAGCTGGTTTCCAGTAATTCACTTTCCTCATTTATATGAAATTAATCTTTTAAAGGTCAGTGAAACTAGAAGTTTAGAGATTCTTAGATATAATATAATTGTTAATACCTATTTAAGTCTTGACTGAATTTCAGTGAATGGTATGCGACTATGTATGTGATGGCTCAGGATATTCGGACTTCATTTTTCTTGTCTTGGTTTTAGATTATATTGTCCAGGAGAGTGACAAAAGGATAAGTTGAGAGAGCAACTTGCCAACATTTAGTAGTTAATGATGGTTCTTAGATGCTATCAATAATTTAGGTTCTCATAGTCCTTATGGATCTTCGCAGACCTTTATCCAATTTCTATCTTTATGCTTGTAAAATTGACGTACTTTTGTTAGTTGCTTTTTTTTTCTTTAGCTAATGTTCTTCTACATCTTTGAACTCTGGATAAGAGAAGGGAATTTCAGTGGCATCACTTTATTGTGAGCATCTTTGCCTGAAATTAGAGTTGCTTTACTAAAATAAGGACTAATTTAATTGAGAGGAATATTGAAAATCTATCATAATTTTATGGCTGACCAAACTTGCCATTGACATGCATTTGCAGGACATTGAATCTTGTTTTATTCTCTATGTTGCTTTAACAATCTGCCCTAGCGCTCAGGGAGATGGAGCTTCTGTTTCTTCATAACTAGGAGATTCCGTGAATAGAGTTGATCGGGCAGTCAGTCTAAATTTGCTCTAGGAATAGCCACCCTTCCTTGCGTTTGCCCAGGGGAAATGTTCTGGTGTTTCAAAACAGGGCTTTTCTTCCTGGAATCGGGGGGCTGACCATGCTTTGTCATTTGAGATAACTGTACTCAGCCTTATCTGAATGTTTTATCTTGTGATTCGGCTTGCACAACAACTCATATTTCTAGTTATTGGCAGGCAGTCTTGTCCACTGTGATCCATCATCATCATCCGTGTACTCTTGGTTTTTTCACCCCGTCTTGCGCCTGCCTTCTTACTCTTGGTCTTTTTTTATTGAAGATGCAGGACTCGTAGCGAGGAGCAGTAGGAAGAGAAGGATGTTTATAGCATCTTGCAGTAGGAAGAGAAGGATGTTTATGAGCTCTGAAGAGGTGCCAATGTTTCTCAGATTCCTGTGTAGTAACAGACAGAATTCTGTCTCATGAATTTTTCAGGACCATAATTTATAACTGTTGCTAATATTATGATAAAGAGTGCAGATAACTTGAAAATGAAACGCTTATTGATGAGTAGGGAGTAAAAGTAAACGAAAAGAAATATAAACTTGAACTTTTCGGTGAATAATTTCGACTGCAGAAAGAGCATTCTCCACGGCTAGCTTTGACAGCTGCATGTATTTTCCTTCATGATTTTAAGATAAAATTAATATTTAAGCTTCAAAAGAAAATGTAAGGTTATGTGTGATTTTGCATTTGTTTTCAAAATTTGTAGAAAAAATTCAAGTGTTTTGAGTTAATTGAAATTCTAAATGTGAGTTTTGTCTAATTTTGTTTTGGTTTGAACTGCTCTTTGTTTTCTGTAATAACATCGGAAGTAGTTGAACTTTTACATGTTCTATAAGAGAGTATTTAAACTTTTTTGTTTTTTTTCGATCAAGTACTCTGACCTTTCATTTTTTAGTTCAATGTGAGATATTTGTTAAATAAATTATCATGTTATGTGATTTTACTAACATGGCTCATTTACTTGGCAAAAAGTTAAGCACAATTGATGGCACGGCTTGCTTACTTAGTAGAACTTGTGCCATCTCGTATTGATGATGAGGAGAGAGAAAAAGAGTACCGACGATGTATGTTTTTAGCCGTTGGATCCTAATACGTCTCACTCGATGCAGAATCATCTCAAAAAGCGACATTGGACGTCACTGTGAATTGGTATTTAGTCGTGTCATGGTTCACCTTGGCATTTTTCATCCGTGACTTTGATCGAGGTCTCATATTGCCCTACATTTAACAAAATCGAGCTGCTTGATATGACAATTGTATACTGCTTGATATGACAATTGTATACTGCTTGATATGACAATTGTATACATGTAAATTTTGGATTTCCGACCCCAAAAAGGGGGGAGAATTACATTCGGCCTGCTGAATTATACTTCCGAACTAAATATCGATATGTAATTGGACGTTCAAATTTTCCCAAGAACTTTAGTCACATGATCTTAAATATATTTTCTTAACGATCATTCAATTTTTCGGACATATCTACTTTGTACCATATGGTGACTTTGAACTCAGTAATTGGCCTCCTCCTCGGTTCGCAAACTCGGTTCCAATGTTTCGCTCCCTGCTGCTGCTGAAACTCAGCACCAGAGCACGCCCCTCACCTCCCATTCCGTCGACGGCCTACCGTATCTCGCTCCTCTCCCTCTCCACCGCCGCCTCCTCCTCCTCCTCCTCCTCCTCCTCCTCTCCTTCTTCCATCGCCGACGCCCTCGTCCGCGCTCATGGGTTCTCCCCCGACTCCGCCCGCGCCGTCGCCCGCGCCGTCGCCCCGAAGCTCGCCCCCGAACTGGACTCCTTCGTCGCCCTCTTCAGGGGCCGCGGCTTCGCCCCCTCCGACATCGCGACCATCCTGGCCAGGTGCCCCGACACCCTCGTGTCCAAGGCGAGCAACCTCCTCGAGCCCAAGCTCGAGTTTTTCGAGGAGAACGGCGTTTCCGGGGAAGCCCTAGTCCATGTCCTCGTCAACGACCCTTACGTTCTCGGGCGGAGCCTGAAGTCGCAGCTTGCCCCCTGCTTCGATTGCCTCGTCAGGTTCTTCGGGAGCAGGGAAGATGTGGCGGCGCATTTGTTGGTCAAGCGCGGGACTTGGGTCCTGCGCGCGTTCTCCGAATCGATGGAGGCTAACATCGCCACGCTCCGCCGGCACGGCGTGCCGGATTCGAGCATCGCCAAGATGATGACGCTGCGCCCCAGGACCCTGTCGCGGGACTCGGATCAGTTCAGTGAAATCGTGGACGAAATCAGGCGAATGGGGTTTGATCCTTCCTCCTTGTTGTTCGTTCACGGGGTGATTTCGATGGCTGGAATGAAACGTCCTAAATGGGCGGCGAAGATGGCTGTTTTTAAGAAGTTTGGATGGTCGGATGACCAGGTTAAGGCGGCATTCTTGAAGCAACCCAAGGTTATGGGCTTGTCTGAGGAGAAGATGGAGAAGGTATTGAATTTTTTCATGAACGGGTTAGGGTGGACCGTGGATAACTTGGTCACGTATCCCACCATTTTTATGTCGAGCTTCGAGAACTGCATTTTGCCCAGGCTGTCCATTCTTCTCACCTTGGTATCGGCCCGCCTTTTGAAGAGGGAGTCAGTGCCGGGTGGACTCGTGCTGTCTGAATCTGTGTTCTTGAGGCGGTTTGTGATGAGGAATTCGGTCAAGGCACCCCATATTTTGCTGATGTACCACAATAAAGAAGTTTTGCCACAATTCAATGTGGTTGAGGCAAGACTCGTGAATCCCTGCAGCTCTACATTCAACTTCTTTTGTATTTACTGATTCTTATGTTGATTTGAACTTAAAATTTCTCGTACTATTGGTAACACGTGAAATGGAATACAAGCTCACCTGTAGATGTATCTTCAGATTAGAGATATGCAGCACACATAATGGGATATTAATGACATGTTGATGTATCAGGGTCGTTTGGCAAGGAAAATAGCTGCTAAACTGACCTTTTGTTATTGGTTCTGTGTTGTGAGCAATGACATGTGAATGCCTCTGTGGGCATTGCTGTAGTGGCTAGGCTGAAATAGGTACACCGACAAATGCTGTAGCAGGTCTTGTCTGCCTCGTAGCAGCATCAGTAGACTTAGTGCTTATATCCTTCGTCTTTAGTCTTTGGGAGGTTCTACACAAGAATTGCCTGCTGTAGTTTGCTTCTTTCCTTAGATGTTCTTCCGGATAGGGAGGAAATTCATCTATCCCCAAAGTGTCTGGTTCGTGAAGAGAGAGAACTTCTGGATGAGTTGAAGATGTTGGATAGGTCTATACAAGTCAAACAAGTCTTTTGGTTGTAAATCTATGACTTTGGGCAAATCAAGGAACAACATTTGTGCTTTAAAATGTCGGGATGAAGCAACTTATACTCAGCTGAGCAGTCTGCTTTAATGTGCACTCTAAATGTGGTTATAGACTCAGCTCTTACTGTAATTGTTGTGCACATTTTGATTACATGAGGACTCAAAAAATGAATCAGTGGGGAAGTTTTACAGATTAAGCAATGTAGAGAACTCTTTTGTTCCTCCTGTTGTATTAAATGCTTGTGCTTATGGCTGCGTGAAGGTCTCTGCTTCCTCTCTTTTTTTCCCGTTCCTTTTGAAATTTTCTGCTTTTTTTTTTCTTTTGGTTAGTTGATTATCAATCACTTTTTGGAGGATCACTTATTTTTCTGGTTTGCAGTCATTGACTTTCCTTGTTTATGTTGAACTAATCTTTTTACAGTGATAGACTCAGAAAGCAGCATTAGAGAATATCTATCTATCTATCTATCTATCTGTCAGGGACCCAGATCTAGTCATTAAAGATGAGCTACTATTTGTACTCGATCTACCGCTGGCTCTGGCTCTATCTATAATGTTAGTCATTATAGATAGATAGATAGATAGATAGATAGTCATCAACATTTATTCAAGCGTGGATTTAGGTGAAAGATGAGCTACTATTTGTATGATGACTCAAAGTAGTCAACTTTTTCACTGTCTTTTGAGATTGCGATTTCTGCATTGAAAACAAAATGATAAGTTGATGCAGCCATCCCTAACAAATTTTTATTACGTCATGATCATTCTTAGAAGTTATCAGTGATGGATACATAAATGTCCTTATCAGATGGAGTGATTGGAAATTGATTTGTGCTTACCGCAGAGCATGAATATAGTAAATATGTGCTACTGGTGTGCATGTGTTAGTATATAGGGAGAGAGTTTTATGTCTTGAGTTTGATGTTCACTCCAAATGATAGGACAGGAATAGTTATGCTCTCGACTTTGTAAAATTGGTTAAACTTGTGATTTGGCTTGCACATTGGCTCGTGTGTTGACAAGGAGGCAGTCTCACTCTATTTAGCTCATTGATCCTTTATCATTCAATAACTCCTCTTTTGTTGAATTAGTATTTAGTATATGTCGATGAAGTCGCATTTCTCTTTAGTTTCAGTAGTCCTGCATGAAAATCGCTATGACCCACTAAAATTATGGAGTTCTCTGGCTTTTACCTGCCTTCTTTTACTCAGTCTTGGTTTTCGGTATATATGATGCAGAACTCGTCAAAAAGAATGGTAGAGGGTGACCAGTGTTTGTAGCATCTTGTTGCATGAGCTTTGGAGGAGGTCCGACTAGTTTTCTGCAAATGCAGGATGCGGATGTTCATTGGATTTTCAATTCAGACTAGCACAGTTCCTTTCCTTTTTTTTTTTTTTTTTGGGTTTTCTGAATCTTTTAGTGAGGATTTTGCTTATGCTGATCGCTATTTAAAAGTTTGAATTTAGGATCTTAATGTTCATGTTGTATCATGGGTGCAGTTTTCTGAAAGAAAGCACTCCTAAGGGGTCGCGAGGATTTCTCTTCAACATTGTCCTGTGGCTGAAGTTTTTGGCAGCAGTTAAACTATTCTTATGAAAGGAGTCTTAACGTGTGCATATACTCTTGTGCATACATGGAGCAACCGAGATAGGGAGAGATACAGAGAGACAGCGCTGCCACAGCTGACCTTTGTGGCAGGAAACATGCGATAGCCGAGGGTCGCATCGCCTGCTGCTCGCTGGTGAGTCATAGGCGAAGATCTCTCTCTTGGCCATTAGTGTCATTAACCCTTGCTGAAGCCCACAACCTTTCTTGCGGGGTTAGGCTATGGTCTTGAAGGGCTGGCCGGCTGCGGGCAAGGCGACCTCGTGCAGCCTCCCACTACCCCCCTTACCCTATGTATATATCGGCCCCGCAGCATTCAGTTTCATCAAATCAGAGGGGGACTCGATTGCATAATTCAAACAACTAGAAGGACTAGATTGCAACGATCAAAACACATATCGTCAAGACTTTCCAGAGTTAAAATACTTTTCCTGATCTGTCTATATCCGCTTTCCAATCGACTTATTTAAGGTACGTTTGGTATGGCATTTTGAAAGCCCCTTGGGGCCCCAAAGACTCTTGGGGAAAATTTGGGGTGTTTGGCAACCCATCCCCAAGGGGCTTTCAAGTGAAAGCCAGCATTTTGAATGCTGAAGGCACCAAATAATGAAAAATTATCGTTTGCCTATTTTGCCCTTAAAATATTATTGAAAACCCACTTTTACCCTTCTTGAAAAGGTGAAACCCTAGTTCCTCTGCAACTCTACGTTCTCTCCCTCTCCCTCACGACATCAAATTCTGCTCCCCTTCCACGCTCTCTCCCACGCGACGGCTGCCGTTGCTCTTCCGACGCTACGCTCTACTACTCCTCGCTTGATTGTGCCGGCAACAACCTCGGCTCCTCTTCCGACGCGACGATTGCTGAAAGAGAAGGTGGCGTTGGGGTTTCTCCATCTTCTCAGATCCTCTGACCTTCTTCCAAGTTCGCTGTAATTCCAAAGCTTGATCTCGCAACAGCGAAAGACATTGCTTCGGTGCGAGGAAGAGGACGAGGACGAGGACTTGATTCACCATGAGTTCGAGCTCGATAGAATTTTCGATCCCGCGGATCCGGATTAGAACGCTCCCCTTCTCCTGAAACGAAGGTAACTGCGGAATTCGCCACTGCAGCTCTTAGACTCTTTCTGGTTGAATTATCGTGTCGGCGAATGAGTCTTTGGGTCTTGATTTTCGCACCAATGCCAGTCTATCAGTTGCGTGTTTGCTGTTTGATTGGTTCTCCGGGTATTCGTAATTGTTCGAGAAGGGAAGAGTCAATTTCGCTCTGCCTCAGTTATTGGGAGAGTTTCATTAGTCCCCTGTAAGATGCTAGTGCAAATACGATAACTCTCTCAATCGAGTTTGAGATATATGTTCATGTCCTGTGTATTGAAAGATCACTCTCGGTTCGGTTCAAGTTGGAGGCAAATTTATGATTAGCAAAGAAGAAGCAGCTTGTAGCATATGTGGCTATCGCTGAGGATGAGTGAACTGCTCATAGTTTTCAAGTTTTTGGTTCCCTTATCCGACTTGTGATTCTTGTATAAGATAGAAGGGAAACCGAGTTAGAAGCATTTTGGAGCAAACTAGCCATTCCCCTTCTTCTCGTTGAGGGAGTCCTCCTTCTCTCTTGCGTGCTTTGAACTTTAATTGGCGTTGATCACCATTTATTGTGTCAACTGCAGTGATGTGTAGATGATCTGGAAATTTTGTTTGTTGTTATGAAAATGAAAGGGATAGTTGGGGAGGACCTGTATGCCATTCTCACTGTCTTACATCCCGTCCTGTCTGTGAATGCATTTCGACTGATGTAAAAGAAAGTGTATTACGTGGGAGTCATTTGGATATGTGAGTTGATGGGAAGAGTATTATTCGTGCACTCAATTAACTTTCTAGTTGGACTCCATGAGCTTCTTGATTATTAAACACATGTGCTGCCCAAAATATAGAAGGATTCATGATAAAGCAGTATCTGCTTTGCACTTGCCATCCTCAATAGACTAGATTCCCTGTCAGATCATCAACACAACATTGATGCTGTTAAGTCTGTTCAACTTGAAATGAAATTCTTTAAGAAGATCCCATCGATGATGTTTAGGGAATGAATAGTGAAGGCATGCCTGTGCTTCTCTATATTTCTGGTGATTTTGTTGGATGATGTCTAACTGTAATTTGAAGGATAGAGTCTGCAGATAGATAGTTTTGCTCATGCACATGCCATATTGGCTGAGAATTCATTTGTAACGATGGCTGATGATGACTACCTAAGTTTTACAGTGGACCTTTCTTTTATTGTCTATGTCATCTTAAAGATACCTAACAAAATGGGAGATAAGAAAACAGAAGCGCGTGGAATGTATATGGCAGAATCAATGCACTTCTTTGTTGGATTTTTGTGTCACTTCCCATATGCCATGTGTTATGCTGTCTTGCTTTCTCTTTTTTCTGCCCCGCGTGGTCATTTTATGGATCAACCTGTTGACTTTGCTTACTTGAGCAGGATCAAAGACAGGATAGAAGATCTTGCATGACATGGCTGCTTCTGCCAAAACTCTTACTGTTGGAAATTGTTCCTTAAATGGAGAATGGACTGTTGTTGGACGACGGCGTGGCAAACAAAGAAGATATGTCCCAAGGATCAAACTGCCAGAAGTAAGAGAAGCATGGACTCCAGCAGATGCCAACATTTTTTCAACCAATGTGCGTGACGCATAGGTGCTATTTGTGTAACCCCGATTAATATTGTTGATTAGCATTGTGAAAAACCATGTGCTAGGAGAAACAGGATTGGCTTTGTCGTTAAGTATCCGCGTGTGAAATGGAATTCAATGAATTTTCCCAAAAAAGAAGAAGCAATGTGACTCTCAATTATGAGGTGAGTTGCCATTTATCTTTTCCCAATTCTCGTTTACTTCATAAAGAGCATTAGCATTTTGAATTAAGTAGTCTTAATTTTCTTGTTTCTTTTTTTCGGTGGCCAACATTTACGTACTTATAGCTGGCGAAAGAATTCAATTATACAAATCCCATAAGGTAGCCGACTTGCACAAATTGAAAGTTCAAGATGCTCGTGATAAAAGCAACAAAATTGAAGGCACATACCATATAAGTATTTTGTCCTGCCCTAGAGACGATCTAGAGTCTGATATTCCGACCTATCTTAATGACCATCGCTATCAAGAAAATTCGAGCCAAGTCGCGATCTCTCTCCAATCACCCCCATCCATCTCCGGCGCTCGGCGACTGGCTCTGCTGTCCGAACTCTCCTTGCACAAGAATTGGCCATCGTCTTAAGAACATTCTTTTCTAGAAAGGAGTTGCGGAAATTGGCTATCATATCTCGGGACCTTTTAGTTCCACGGTTGGCCAACATGGGTTAATGAACCCAAGCTCACACGGCTCTATCAACAAATCGTGAATCTTTCCGACACTACAACGACAAAAGTTTAGAAAATTTGAAAACAAGTCCTTAAATCAAATAGCTATGAATTTAGGAAATAGTTAAGGATGTTTGTAATTTTTAAAGGTAATGAGTTTTTTTCCTTGAAACGTATGTTACCACGTTTATTATAATGAAAGTATTCTTCTTATAATTGAGAAAGAGGGTACATGAATTTTTTTCATTCGATATTTTTAGCAAAAAGAAGATTTTATTTTTAATTAAATTATTTGCACAACATCTTTAACATTGTTATCAAATATAAATTTTAAAAATCCACATTTTTTAAAATTTTAAACAAGTAAAAATTAAAAAGCTTAGATTAATCAGTAAATGGGCTTTTCAAAGCGGGGAATTTACCAAACAAAGATTCATTTCAAAGTTGCTTCTTAAAGCGAAGTTACTAAAAAGATTCTTTGCATTTACCCCAAAGCCATTTAGGCTAAACTACTTTCGCATTTCGCCGTGGGGAACTTAAATGCCAACCAAACGCACCCTTATTAGTCCGTACATTCGAGAAAGGTTTTGAGCTAATCGTCTATTAGTTTCCCCATCTCGAGCCGCCCCCTCCCCTCCCTTCTGGTTCAGCCTCTTAAGAAATCACTCCTGGACCCAAAGCCGAAAAACCAAAGAGCAAGCGACATGGGCCCGTGAAGAAGAAAACCCATATTCAACTCAAACTTCTGCAAAATTCTCTCATCTCCCTTAGGGAAAACCTGAGAGAGAAAAAGAGTTACTTACAACGTTAAACTATACCTCTGAAATTTGAGAAGCAAAATATAGGGTATTCCCTAGAGAGGGAGAAGAAAAAATCCTCCTTAATCGGGGGCTGGAGTGTGTAGACACCAATAAGTTAAAATAAAAAAAACGTAATTCTGTCATTCTATCAAGGAAATTTGACAGTCAGGGTGAATTCTGACGGGGCTCTTAGGTTATGATGACGAACAATCTCAATCAATCCCCAAGGAGCAAGCGACAAGGGCCCATGAGGAAGAAGAAAGCCCAGATTCAACTCAAACTTCTGCAAAATTTCTCTCATCTTCCTAAGGGAAAACGAGAGAGAGAGAGAGAGAGACAAGCTTACGGCAAAGGCCAGCAAGGACAGATCCCTCCTATTGGCGGCATGGCTGGTGCCGAAGCCAAGTGTTGGGGCAGAGGGTCTCTCGTCCCTCTCGTTTAAAAGAATAATTAAATCAGACACCCAAAAGGCTCTTACTTTTCTTTCCTTTTTCTTCTTTTTTTCACCCAATTTCCAATTCATTTGACCCTCCCCAAAAAAAAAAAAAAAATCTCTTCTTTAAGAATAGTTGGGTAAACCCCCCTGACCATGATGGGTTGGTATTGTCTCCTCCTTCCCCTCCCCTTCGTTTTTCTCCTTCCTTCAGTCCCCCTCTTCTTGCTTTGGTAAACCACCTACTGATTTAGCCCAAGCGAGCTCGCAAAACCTGATTAGACAGAGACAGAAAGAGAGAAATGCAGACCCACCCACTTCTTTCATAACTCTCCCCTCTCTCCCTCTCCCTCCCTCCCTCTCTCTCTCTCTCTCTCTCTCTCTTTGTGTGCTCTGTGTATTCCCATTTTGTCTCCCGCATTGTCTGTCATTAGCTTGGGGAAAGAGAAACAGAGACAGGAGCTCGCGAGAGAGATTCTTGAGGGCCCCAGATGAGGAGGTCTCCTTCCTCTTCCTGCTCCTCTTCCCCATCGTCGTCCTCCTCTTCATCCGCTTCCTGCGTCGTCGGGTCCGGTAGCCCCCATGACACATCCGAGAAGCCCAAGAGGAAACGCTCCAGGAAAACTCAGACCCTGAATTCCTCCTCGGCCGACGATCAATCCCAGAATGCCAACAGCCCCAGCTCCGCCCGGAGAAGCTCTATTTACAGAGGAGTCACCAGGTTCTCTCTCTTTCTGTCTCTCTGCATCTCTCACGCTCTTTGCCCACGAGGGAACATGAAAAAAATGCGTTCTTGAGCTCATAATCCATGCGGGTTTGCATTTGCATGCGCGAGTTCTCGACTCTCGATTGAAAAACGAACCACAAATAACAACGCAGGCACAGATGGACGGGGAGGTTCGAAGCTCACCTCTGGGACAAGAGTTCTTGGAACAATACACAGAACAAGAAAGGACGACAAGGTGTGCGGCATGGTTTTCTCCGAATTTCTTTTTCCGACAATTCATATGTTTGAAAAAGGGAAAATCTCTGTTTATTATTCTTAAGGGGGAAGGGGGGGAAATTCAATGAGATCTGCAATAATTTCTTTAATGCTGATTATCATTATGATCAAAGCTCTTCTTACCAGGGAGAGATTTGTTTGTTTACCGACTACTGACTCTGTTTTTATTCCTGGTGATCCCCCTGTCACTTGCCAACGTTCACGTTCGCTTTTTGTCGCTGCTTAGTTTATTTGGGTAAGTCTGTAAGATCTCAAACCACCACCCCCTCCAATTTACAATTATCTTTTTCTTCCTGGAAATAGAGAGTTATTAAAACATTCCAATAAAAATAATCCTACATTTCCAGCATTAGCTAATTTTTTATTTTTTTTTAAAATTTTGTTTTTCGTGTAGGCGCTTATGATAGTGAGGAAGCGGCCGCCCGCACCTACGACCTCGCCGCCCTGAAGTACTGGGGGCCCGACACGATCTTGAATTTCCCGGTACGCAAAATGGGAAAAAGAAAACCGACATCAATGAGCTCGTTTTCTCCGATGAATTTGTCTAATTTTGCCCGTGTAATTTTCAGATAGATGCCTACGAGAAGGAGCTCGAGGAAATGCGGAATGTCTCCAAGGAGGAGTACCTGGCGTCCCTAGGCGGCGCAGCAGCGGCTTTTCCAGAGGGGTTTCGAAGTACCGCGGCGTGGCCAGGTAAAGTGAACGAAAACCCGTCTTTGACGAGGATGGCGAGGGGAAATTTCTAAACTTGTTTAGTGAAATTGGCCAATCAAGATGGGCATTCAAGAAGTACAATGCAAGATTAGAGGGAGAGGTTTCTAAGGTTCTAGTTGAATTGAATTGGATTGGGATTTGATGATGGGTTTTTCTTTTCTCACAGGCATCATCACAATGGGAGGTGGGAGGCTAGAATTGGGAGAGTCCTTGGCAACAAGTATCTCTACTTGGGTACCTACAGTGAGTCTCCCAATTCTCTCTCTCTTTTTTTATCTTGTACTTTTTTTACTATGTTTAGTCCTAAATTAGTAAAATTCATTTGGCTGGTCCAAAACTAAATCTAGTTTTGACTTTTCGCGTATCTCACCTTTTCAACCAATGTACTTTTTTCCGGCCATCCGTCCTCTTTTGCCCTATAATTGGACCACTCGCTGTATGTTTAACTTCACATTAGGGGGGAGATTATAATAAAGCAGCACCTTGACAATTTGTGGAAATATGAACAAATTAATTAACAAAACTGAGTCAAAAAAAAAAAAAAGTCGCTTCTTCTTCTTTTTTCCAAATTTGTGAATTGTCTACCAAATTTGAAAAAAGTTGGGGATTTCGTGCGTGTTTTTTGACCTTTCAATTTACTTACCTTTTTAATTAGTGGAGTGTCATCACCCCTTTCGTTTTCGTGGTTGGGTAATTGCCCATTCAATTGATGCATCGCTATCTGTTGCTCCCCCTAAGCATGTTTTCCACATTGGTTTTTCTTTGTTTGCTTTTTTGCCATAAAGTTGGTGAAATTCGTTGGCTGACCCAAATCCCACTCGGTCAAAAATTATTCTTTTCTTTTTATTCCATCATTGTTTTCAGCAAGTTTTATGGTCAAGGTTCACTAGCTTGATTAAAAATATCATGTTTTTACGCCCCTTTTCTTTCTGGGTTGTTCACATTACTTGGCTAATGTTCCAAGATTGACTTTTTAATGAAATTACTTGGTCGGAAAAAGATTCTGAGTAAACTCATTTTGTTTCCGACTACGTTGTATATATAACCAGCTTAAACACACATTTATATAATGATTTATACCCTTTTTCAAACCTATAATACGGTGTATACATGAAGGTTTTTTTTGATTGATTAAACGAAATTTGTTATAGAAAACTATGAAATGGTTCAGAATGAAATATCCACGTGGCGGCTACGCAAGGGCTGGGGGTGACGACAAAGTGCGTTTATTTTTGTACTTAAGAAACCCTAGTGAGATTCATGCAAGAAAATGTTTTATTTTCTTTAATTTTCAAAATGTCATTTTCTTGTCTGACAGAACACAAGCCGGCACTTGGCTTATTGCCAAGCATGCAGCACGTGACTTCCCACTAAGATCTTTTTGATTCTAAATAATTACATCTACTTTAGAGATCAACATATCTCTTCAAAATTCCCTCTTTCTTTCCTTCTCTTTTTTCGGCATAATGACATGCACGAGAGGTCACGTGAGGGTGTACCTAAATCCAGATTCAAATCATTGAATTTATGTACATCACCATACAAATATATGTATGTATGTATGTATGTATGTATGTATGTAAACATGAGGTGGCTAAAACTATGATAATTTATGTAGATTTCTTGTCCTTTCAATGAAAAAGATGGAACCGATTCCCGCATGGCGTGTTCATAAGCCACTGCTCATTTTGGAATCGGGATTTGGTTGGATGATGTCATTTTCCTAAGTGTACTGAATTTGGGGATCAATCACTAGCCACATGCAGCTTGAAATTGGCTCTTTGAGTACACAAGGAATTCATTTCGTGCGTGTTCCTTAGAGAAGGGGACTAGAGACAGGCTATCAATCGCGTCGAAAGTCGTCTCTGTCCGCGAAATGGCTAAGTTCTGAAATCGGTGCAACTCGAATCACGTGGTGCACGAGAGCCACAATGGGTTTTTCCTTTTTCACCTTGCCTGTGTGATTCACGAATGGTAGGGTTTCTTTCTGGTATGGTCGGCTCTTCAGATTGGCCTCAACGGGTTTTCCTCTTTTTTCCTTTATAGGTACATAGTACCAGCTTTGAACCCTAGAGAATCTTGATATAAAGTTGTCAGCAATTATATTAATTTCTTTTACTGGAGATTAGTCAAATGATCAATTGGCATCAAATCTCTTTTTCATTTTTAAGTGAGGGGTGGTCAACAAAATACAAATCTTGACTGAATGGAGTAGTGTGTCACGTGATTTCTAGATCCTGTCTTCCCTACTAGCAGAAGCTCGACCACAAAGTTAATTTTTTTTTTTGTTAGATTCAATCCTTGGAGTCAGCAAAAGTTACCCAATTGTTTAAATTCAATGTTGATTTTGTCAATTTATGTCAACGGAAAAAAATTGAATTGTTTTGTGGTCTGTTTGCTTGATGAAGATACACAAGAGGAGGCGGCGGCGGCATATGATATGGCAGCCATCCAATACCGAGGAGCGAATGCAGTGACAAACTTCGACATTGGCAATTACGTCGAATGCTTGAAGAAGAAAGGTGTCCACATTGACCTACCGCAACCCCAAGCGACGCCGGCCGATCCTCCCAAATCACAGGAAACACAATGTGTCAATGTTCATGATGACCCGACGCCATTGAAACCTCTCAAACAAGAAATGTTACAGCAGCAGGTTCTCCGATATGCCGATGACCTTGACCTCGACCCTTCACCCAATTGCATGGACATGGACTCCTCTGGCATGATGGACTCCGCCAATGACCAGGAGCTCGCTCCCTGGAGCTTCTGCATGGACGTGATCGGGCTCAACCCGTTGCCGGTCTCGGACCTCATGATCGAGAAGGGTGGGGAACTGCCGGATTTGTTCGGTGAGCGGGGTTTCGAGGACGACATCGACTTGATATTCGGAGGGGATGGTGGGGTGGTGGTGGGGGTTGAAGGGAACGTGGTGGAGGGCAATGATGGGCAAGGGATGATGTTGTTGTGTGAGAGACCATCATCCTCCCCATCTTCTTCAACCACTTCAGTTTCTTGTGACTATAGTAGCGTTTGAAGGTCCTCTCTGTTTTCTTTTGCTTTTTTTAATACCTTTTTCTGGGTGGGGGATAAGTTTGGAAGGTAAGAACTGGTAGGGTTTGTTTAACTCTTTTTTTGATTTTCCCTTCTTTTGTTGGAGTTGGAATCTGTTGGGGGATGGTGGATGGGAAAGATTAAAAAAAAGCAAGCCTTTCCCAAATCTCTCTCTCTCTCTCTCTCTCTCTCTCTCTCTGTGGCATCTTCTTTTTGAATATATAAAGCTGGTTCCAAGTGGTCAGTGTGTTGGATCAAGCATCAATACACACCGAGATCTGGTCTGCACATAAAGGAGGAGGATGAGGATGAGGAGGATTCACAAGTGGGTTATTGCATGGTTGGACATGATCTTTCTGTGTCAGCAAATCTAGGGATGATGATCTGTCACGATTTCGGCCTTTTGATGTTATGCATCATAGCTTTAGACCTGTTCAAGGGTCTATCTCGGTATCAACGGGCCCGAGAGTCCAGGACAAAACGTGCCACACAAGTGACACCAAGCAAGAGCCTATTAGAATCTATATGCACAAGGTTTGCTATGTTTTCTCAGTCTTACAAAAGGGTGATGAATCTTACATCTTAAAGGAAAAGAACAGATGCCAAGAGACAGAAAATTATCTTCTCAGAATCAATCAAGCATGTAATTTTTCTAACCGGGCCAAAAGAAGAGATAAGGCTTGAGAGGATAATCTTACGACATTCCCTTTCATCCTTTCCCTTCATTGCCTTTTTATGTGATTAAGGAGTGAGATTTACTCCCTCCGTCCATTGCAGAATAAGGCATCATTTGGCAGGAGCATAGCAGTACCCACACCATGAAATTTTCCATTGATATCATATGACTGATTCCATACGTCCAGTTGCAAAGAAGCCCGAAATGGTTTGAAATGGTTTGCTTGCCAAACAAGGAAAGTTTACCATTATGAGTGACATTTGCTCCTACTCATTTTTGGGAAATTGGCAAAACTTTTATCTTCAACTTTGAAGAGGGATGTTATCGATTCCAATTTCCTGAAAAAATAAGGAAGAAGATAATCAGGCCACATACAACAAAAACCGCAAAGACATTAGAATATCTATAGGGTTTCAGGTCCAATGCCTTATCGTGAAAGGGGGAAAAGAATCAGATTCAGTTAGTTAAGCATGCAAAAAAATTGAAGTAAAGGTGCGAATTTGGTGTGTGAACTCACTTTTAGTGTCGACACCTATCTACTGATCGGAGGTAGAAGTTCTTCAGCTCCAACCTTCATGTTAGGGCCGTATGGCATTCTCCTTGTTCCAGCTTCAGTAACTACAACATCCACCAAAAATTCTGCGCAAACCGGGCGGTGATCTGAAAACTGGGACTCTCCTCGAATGTAAAATTTTTGTTGTATCCCATTTCCGTGCCATAGTATTCGGTCGCACCTGTGATTGTCAAAAGATCAAGTATTTGCCGCTTATACCAGCCAAAAGAGTGAGGATAAAATGCTTTTAATGAGCACATACCATGCCGGAGTTCTCCTTTTGTGCTTCGATTTCACGTTCTCTCCTGCATAGGCGTCTGAGTTGTATGAGAACTTGTAAGTAGGCGCAAAGTAGATCTTTCCCTCCTTCCATCCCTCGAACACTCGGCCTGCCTCCCTTTCAATCTTCAACTAACACAAGAAAATTAAGTATATGTGAGCTACTTAAACAAGAAGAGAAACTACCAAGGTTCTGTAAGAAAACATGCAGTTGAAAAAAATTAAATTTGCGCAGAAAGAAAACCTGATCTTTGTTGAGCAGTGCATCCCATGCCTTTCGGTCCATAAGCCTTTTAGTCTCGGAATAGCTCAAAGATATTCTGTAATTCAAGTCGCCCAACCAAATGACCCGGCTGAAACCATTTTGTACGGGACATGGAAGTATATCAAAACTCAATACATTGTATATTAATAAGATCAGCATGAGAAAAACATTGACAAACTCAAACAAGTCATGGTGGCGCTCACTCGTGATCTAATATTTTTGTCGGTATCCTGCTGTTAGGGGCTCTGCATATCTTTGGGAACTGAGTGTTCTTGAGAATTTCTATCACATCTGAATTTCTCCTGAGCTCATCACCTTCCTTTTCCCCAGATGCCAGGTGACTGCATATAAAGCAAAAGCTCGTCTGATGGAATGACATCCTAACTGAAATGCAGCCCTGCGACCAAACAAAAGCAAAGAAAAAAAAAATAAGATTCGAGATTTCCATCTATGTCCCCATTGCGGCAATTTTTTTCATTCAAGTTGAATTATGAATGCGTGTAGGCACAAATTTAGCTAAAAAGGTTCACCTTATTACCGAGACATCCCATGATCCCACGGCTAGTGCACGAGATTCTTAGATGGCTTACGTGCTGTATGAGCTCTCTCCTCACCCATACCGTGACAAAAATTCCAACCATCTGCTTGATCGCTACGAGACCGTACCTCATCTGGTTACCACCTGAAGCAGCTGAAATCTCTGCTATCTCAAAACCATTTGATCCATCATCTTCCTCCTCCGAAGAGATGTCGTCTTCGCCTATATTTGGCTGTTGACACCGAAAGCAGATATCTTTACTGTTTTTCCTCTCTAAATCAGATGGACAATTGCAAGCCTTAAGCCGCCTTCTACTCTCCGTCCTAAAAACCTTACTGATCTTCTTAAGGGAAGGCTTTGGGAAGAAAAGTGAACTGGTAATAGTGGGGCCGGCTTTCAGTCCTCTATAAGCAGCATTATGCGGTTTGTTCAGTGACTGGTTTATTAAAGTGAGCCACTTCACTGCAGGTTCAGTGTCTTCAATCACAAGCACATTCCCGGCATTCAATGGGACGATTTCCTGAAAACTGGCATATGAAGAAACTTACTAAATGAATGAAAGAGCCAAGGCAGTATACATCTCTGACTTCTTCGAAAATTCCTCATCCTAGTTCAAGAAACATTCAAGACTCTAATGATGACTAAGAAAAAAGCAGCATCTTCATTATATGAACAGAACTTGAAAAACATCTTTTCCCTCCTAAAGTGTCACATAGCAAGTATCTCAGGCTAGAACACTATTTGGTTCCATCAGTGCATCTCCTAATCAAGTGACTAACTAACAATTGCTAAGAAAGAAGATGCGGTTTGCAGTAAAGTTACAGGAAAGAAACAGTAAGGCTGTACCCCAAAACATATATGTCTGACGGATCATGGACTCGAAGAATTTCATCTAAATTGAGGCTTCCGCGAGGAGATTTGCCTCCAACATTCCATGTTGCTACAAAAACCCTGAAAAATGAATATCAAAACAAAACGTGCAAAGGGCAACTTGTTCAGAAAAGCGTTGTGAGGGGAAGAGGTAAAACAAAAAGAAGAAGACGAGAATCATAGCAAATAATACCTGAAGGTCTGAACATTTCGATCCATTGGCATTCGCCCGATGGCCCCAAGACAAGAACTCTCAAGTACCGAACCCCGCTGTTGATCTGGAAAGAGCAAGATGAGAGATGAGTTTAAATACATGAAACATAAAGGCACAATATAGTGCTTGGAGCATCTGAAGTCAGGATCAAACTTTATCTGATAGTGATTGGTGGTGAAACAGAGATTCTATCCAAAGTTGCCATTTTAATCCCACTAAGAAGACATCCGGGGATTGAGAAACCAAAAGAAGGGCCAGTGTAAACAATGAAGAAATGGGTAAAAATTCTTGCTTCCATTACTACTCTAGCTTGAAATACCGAAAATAGAACATATTCTTCCTTATAGACCAATTGTGAGAGGTGCCCTACCCCTATCTTGGACCTCTCTTCGTGTCCATCCTTGTTCCTGATGATACTTTCGCACGACGGAATTGCGGATATGGACCAGTAGCCAAGTTCAAAATATTCTCATAACGAGATATTCCGAAGATGATAAATTCCATTCATATTGAAGAAAGAAATCCAATTATCACCCATGCCCTATCAGTAACCTTTCTTTTCTAAATTGACCAGTAATAGTTTCCAGGCCCTCAAATTTCACTGTTGCTCGCGTCGAGAATATAGTTCACATCTAGAAAATTAGGCTTGAAGATTGCTGTATTGCCAGAATGAATCTATAGCAATTACATCCAATAAAAGAATTGAAGATCGCAAGAATTTACAACTGCAAACTGCAGATAGAAAACAAGGGTGCATTCGGCTCTCGCATTCAAATAGCTTTTGAAGAAAACTCACCAGGGGAGTCGCTTAAATTCTTCTTCAACTTCATTCCAATCCAATTCTTCATTCCCATAACTTTCTTAGAGAATGACTGAAATCAAAGCATACAGTTAATTCTTCAGAATTCCGACAAGCAATTGATCTGTTCATAATTATGCAACCCCATGTAATCATGATCTAAAGCCGAAAACAAAAATAAACAGACCCATAATAAAACAATAAGAATAGAAGAATGAAAGGTGGGGAAAAATTTTGACCTCCTTCTTCTTGATCCTCTCTGGATTCATCAATGTCACAACCGAATGCGCACCTTCTCATCAATGGAACAGTGACAACATCGAACAGGCGACGACCTTCAGAAAATGAATTGGCGTTTCGTTGGAATAGCGCATCATGAACCAGAAAAATGGGCATAAATCAATCAATTGGAGAAACTGACAGATCACATGTGGATTGGATAACGTTTATAGACAAGGGCCGAAAAGGTATGTATGAGCAGGCGTGAATGACATTAATGAGCAAGAGAAAAGGAACCAACAATCTCACATCCCAAGCATCCCCTCCAACAAAAAAGCCTTTTCAAATAAAAGAACTCCACTTTTCATATGGTCCAAGCACAAATTCACCCACAAAAACCAGAAGAAGAACAAGAAGAAGAAAGAACAGAGACGGAGAGAGAGACAGAGAGAGAGAGAAAGATTGCACAAATGCCCATCAACCAGACGTGCCATACAATATACAATTGTGACTTGTTCAGCGTAATGATTTATATTTGAGGCAGAAAAGAAGAAGAAGAAGAGAAGAAAGAGTCATAATGTAGGAGATTACCAGGGAAAGGGACAAGCATCAGGGAACCATCTTGAACATGGGAGCATCGCCATCACAGAGGGCAAGGTGACCACCCCATATAAGAACTCTCGGACGTCCCAAGTTGTGTGTTTTTCCCCCCCAAGGAATTAAAAAAAAGTCAACTTTCCCCGAGCAAAAATCCTCGGAAACGTATTAAGATAATAACCGGGGATTTCCCGGTTCTCAATTTCTTGGGGAACCCAGTTCGAATTCAGGCTTAAAGGGGACAATGAAGAAGAACAAGGAACCTGGGTATCCGGTCCTGTACACAAAATCAAGAACTCTGTCCAAAGGCACAAAGGCACAAAGTTGACGTTTCGAGAAGGAATAAGCGGAGAGAGAGAGAGAGAGAGAGGAGGGGAATGGATTTACGTGCAAGGGTGCGAAGAATTATAACTTGTATTTATAATTCGGTTCGATCGAGAAAGATAAAGAAACGGTCAAAAGGGTTTGAATGAACTTTCTGAACGTCGACGGCTATGGAAGAAGAAGGAGACGCTCTGCTGCCAGTCGGCCAGCAACTGTCAGTTCCCATCTGCCAGAGTGAATGAATTGAATCTACGGTCGCACGCACCTTGAAAGTACATGACGTTTTTATGGTAGTCCAGGGATAGCTCTTTAAGGCTAATTCAATTATTCACGCTGCTTATTTTATGGACAACATGGTTTACAGATCAGATAAACCGATATAATTTTAATCATCGATCGTGCGGCGGGACCCACCGCGAGGCCCGTTACAATGGACGGTCGAGATGGACTTGATTTACGGGCCATACAATCGGGTCGGCCTTGATATTTATATGAATATCATAATGGATTTGTCTTTGGAGGGAGGGAGGGAGGAGGAGTTGGAAAGCTGTTTTGGAAGGGAAGGCGAGAGGCTCAAAAGGAGGGTCTTGGTTTGTCAAGGGAGGAGAGGAAGTGGTCCACACGTGTGGCCTGTAAAAGAAGAAGAAAAGCATCCAAGAAACATGCAAGTCCTTGTCAACTCTTCAACCTCGGTGGCTCACCTTGGCTCCCTCAAAGCGATGCATCTTTGCCGGCAAGCGTGGGTCACTTACTCCCCCTCTCTTGACCATGGTCCATACCCTACTCCTTGCCCATTTCTTCATACCCTTTTGTTATTCTTTTCTTCCCCTTTCTTTCTTCTCTTCAATTTAGATCATTTTCAAAAATTTCATGTTCCTTTATCCGGGTAATGAGGAGCATATATGCATGTTTGAAAGCGGCTTGACTCCTTTATGACCATTTCGAGGGGCCCCACTCCAACGATTTCGAATGATTTTCTTTATCCGTGACAATTTGAATAAGAATTTTTGATGTATTTAACGTTAAAAAATTTAAATAATAAATTACGTCTTAATCTAAAAATTTAAACTTTTAGAATAATTGACTATAATTGCATAAAATTTCACATGGTATTAGAGCTAAAGGTTTTAAGTTTAAATTTTCACGTTTAGTACTAGACAAAAAAAAAAGACCATACTAAACTTGAGAGGAGTGTTAAAATATATAAATAATAAACCATACCTTAATCAGTACGTATCGTAGAAGCAAAAATCATAATTAGGAGGGTCTCTATCTTTTTGCTTTTTCTTGAGGAAAAGAAAAAAGGATTCGCATATTGAGTGATGAAGCCAATAAATAGTTACAAATAATCAATTTGGAGTTTGAATCGATAATGATGATAATAATGAGATGTTGGAAAACACAAATTACATGCCACATCGCTCTCTTTGGTATGCCACGTGTGGGGACATGGGAAGGTTCCTTCCTTGGTAGCTTTCGAATTCGTAATTCGTAGAATTTACGAAAAAATTATTGAGAATCACCTGTCTTTTATTCGAGTCAAAACCACATCTTGATTTCTTCAGAAATAGACATAAAGCTGATTTTATAAGCTTTTACAGCTCACCATAATGTTTCTAAACTAACTCAGTCTTGATTTTCTCTTAGGAAAACCGTCATTCCTTACTAGTACTTGAGTGGTTAACAATGTCCAGTAGACAACATCGAACAAACAAAGAGGATGTGGCATCATTGTACCTGAAAACTTCAGTCAAGAAAAACCAAAAACTTGAGAAGAAATCATAGTCGATAATTGCAATTCTTCCTTTTTTTTCTCTTTATTTTTTTTTTGGGGGAAAAAATATGCATTAGGTTTGTTTATAATTTTACTACAATGCAAACACAGATCATCCTATTTCCTCAAAAGAATTGAATATTGAATAGATTTTCTCTGGTCGGCGTGCCATGAAGGGGTGGTTTTTCAATGAAATCCCAAAGACAATGCTATAATTAGGCATGAAGAAATGACCCCATTTGAAGAACGGGGCAGTCCAGTCCAAACCATCAAACCCAAGCTCTGTTATCAAGGGAAACAGTCAACCAAGCAATCGAAATAATGAATCCTAACGTTATATTAATCTAAGCTGCTGAGACTAGGCAGAAAGAAGCAACCTGCGAGGAATGAGTAGCCAGTGTAATGGTCCCCCAAGAGCTTTGATTTATAGGGCAATTATTAATTTTGCTGCTTCAAAGAAAAGCAGATGATGATGCTGATATAGAGGAAGACCAGGAATATTTTTTTCCCTCATCTGTTAAAAAAAATTGTTTGGAAAGGGGTGAGAGGAATCTTGTTTCGGAGACAGCATGTTTGCTGTGTCCTGCTTTGTGCTTCAAATTTGAAGCAACCATTGAATAATATATGCGCGTATCGTGTAGAGGAGTTGCCTTCAACAAGGAAAAAAGAACTTCCAATTCGTTCTACGTTGCCGAGGAGGTGGTCCATCTCGTGTCTTTTCCTGGCTTGATTTGTGAGCATATTCAAACGTGAGCTCTAAAGCTACGTTTGAACATCCAGATTCGAACGGAATTAAGTTAGATTAAGGTGGAAATAGAAATTTATCGAGTATCTTCTAAATTGTAGAAAATCACATCATATATTTGGTACAACTTAAAATGGGATGGAGAAATGTTGAAAATCCTCCGTCATGTCCAGCTGCTTTGATGGAGCGACACGTGCTTTGATCCACACGAGAGAGAAAAGAGTAGTTGAGGAGTGTGTGTGTTCGATCGACCCTTCGTGGTCATGTTGTTGCTGGGTTTTGGTCCCTTCAACTGGTTGTTTCGTGTATGATAAACAAAGTGAGCTCTAGATGACAAGTAATAACAGGCCTACTTTAAAAATATATTAAAATATTATTAAAAAATATCCATATCAGCGCTAGTAGTATCACCTAAGATGGCTAATATCAACATCAATGATTTCCGACTAAAATTAACCGAATGGACTCAATTGACAAAACATGAAAAAGTTTAAAACTTAATTGGCACAATTGAAAAGTTTAAGACTCAATTAACAAAAGTATAATAAGTTTAGGATTTTTCGAGCAATTTTTCTCATGATAAACGAAGTGAGTTCTTATGACATTACTGGATTAACTCAGTCGGGGTATTGTTCACTTTGGCACATCTCATATCAAGCCTCATAATTTTGTCCTTTCACTCGAGGTCTTGTTCGCTTTAGCCCATCCCATATCGAGCCTCACAGTCTTGTCATTTGGCATACAGGTAGGCACTTTCCCAGGTGGTCACCCATCTTAATAATACTCTAGCCTGGACTTATTTAATTTTGGAATTCCAAGGCAAAACTTACGGTTATGTCAAAAATTGCTCTCTTCCTATTCAACATGGTTCAATTCATTCATGCCCCCTTATCATCCTAGAAGCCTACCAAGAGTAGATCCTTATGAGGCCTTTTAATCCCAATGACCACTCCCTACTCTTATCAAATTGGGTTGTTAAAAGTCCACCAACTTCCACTCGGTTCATCTCTTAACCACACGTCTATTGGAGAAGGTCCCACTCTAATACTATAATGTGACATCCATTGGATTAATTCACTCAAGATATTGTCCGCTTTAACCTATCTTGTACCGAGTCTCACAGTTTTGTCATTTGATATACAGGTAACCACTTTTCCAAAAGGTCACCTAGCCTAGTAGTACTCTAATCTAAACTCGCTTAAATTAAACTTGTTATTATGTCAAAAGGTATCTTCATGAATTAATTCTAATTTTCACATATATATTCCAGAATCGCTTTCCCTTTATTTGGTGTCTGATTCGATTCATTCTTGCTCTATTTACCATCTTATAAGCCTATTAGAAACCGCTTCTTATTCAGGTCCTCTAACCCAATCCTATCGAATCAAGTTGTTATAGTTCTAGATAAAAGCACCAGTGGGCCAACTCAAGAGTAAATGATGTTTTCGAAGTTGGGAATTTTTCACCACAATTGCAGAATAAGTTGATATATTCGCAGGTAAAGAAATATGCAACAATTAACACGCTTAGTATTAGATTCTACACGCACAAACAAATGAATCCATTGGACTCTCTGAACCTTTGCGATGGTGCCTAGTTCTCTCGGTCCCTTATCCTGTGCTGGCCGTAGAAAGCACTCCCACCGATATTCGCACAACGTGCCCGCAATTGTCGTCAATTATGGCTTCTGGACACAGCCTGATCTTGCAAATGAGCCCCATGATCGGAGGCACGACCACCGTCTTCAAACTCTTTTTCACCCTTATCGTCATAACACGCTCAGCCTACCAAAGATGGTGATCGGTGGTGATTGGAGGCGATAGGCGATCAAGCGGTACTCGGAAATGATAACAACGGCTGTCGTGGTGGTGGTCCTCATGTGGTGGTCAACAAACAATATCTGGAGGCATCACTCCATTGTTGGAAAATAATAGAGGATCTGTTAAGTTATTTTTAATTTTTATTTATTTTATCCGGATTTATTCCATCTCTTGTCCTGCATTTCTTATCCAGCATTTTATTCATATGACTGAATGTCGGATAGGAATAATTTATCCTATCCAAAATAGCAAACGCAACCTACAACAAAAAAGTTAAACTTGCTTTGGTTAGTGAATGAGTAGTATAATTGACATATCCAGTCCGAAATAACGGTAGAGGTGATCGTGAAAAGGCAGACCCTTGATTCGGCTGACGAGAATAAACCCTACTTTTTACCGGTTCTCTGAGGAACCTCTTGAATTCAAAAGAATAGAAGACTAGGACTGCATTTTAGCTTTTAGGTTGTGAGGGAGGAACTTTATTCCTTCAGGACAGTTCTCAAAACAGCTGGAATGATCTTTCTAAGTACAGAGAAGGGAGGGGGGGGGGTGTTCCTTAAAGAATTAGCTAGTGAGATGGGTATTTTAAGATTCTCATTCTGCTTGGGAACTATATTCTCATTCTTAAAGAACTAAAACGCGCAAGTCATGCATTTGTCGTGGTTGGGAAGATACAGCAGGATTACCCCACTCACTCATGGTCATTCATGGCTGTCATGAATAGTCTTCTATAATAGGGTCTGAATTCCAGAACGACGACATGAGTGCGTAAATGCTGATTTTTTATCAGATTCGATGATCATTGGTATTATGAAACTTGAATTTCACAGACCAACATGAGATTTTCAATAAAAAAATCGCGCATGAAATGGACTGTGTCCCCGTCATTGCAATAAAAAGCAAATCACAGAGACCAGCCCACAAGGCCAAACACAGAAATCACTCTCATTCACCAACGCATCGAATTCCAGCCGAGAGCACTCATGTATTTTTTGAGGTCATTCAGCCAAAAGAAAAAAAAAAAGACAGACAGATCAGCAGTATGCAATGCAGTGCATTGACCAAATGCCAAACCTATTTTTTGTTGTTCGTACTTGGCAAATCCGTGTAAGAACACGTTCACACATGCTAATGCCTTCAATTTGGTAATATATGCCCATCAAAGATGTTAGTCCTTGAAGCAAGTCGAACAAACGCCACGCGAAATCCATGAAAAAGGAAAATTAGGAATTCACAAACTTGGAACAGATGCAGGACGACTACGACCTCTCTAGGTTAAATTATAAGCAGAAGGTTTCCCTGATGAAGACAGAAAAAGGAAGAAGCAGCAAGGCCATTGCTATTATGCTCAAACTTACGTCCACTATGACTTTAATACTAATTCTCTTGCATTTAATGGCACAAACAATACTATGTACAGGACCCAATGGGATCAAATACGCATAGAGACCAGATATATTGACCGTAGTCTTCAGAAACTAAGAATGTGCATGATCATAAATTTCCTGATCTCAACCAAAAATCTCTCAAAATTGTAATCTTCTGCTACAATATTCCTTTCCTTATTGTCAGATATATATATTCAAATCCAATGCTTGATTAGTTTCATTTTTTATTTTTTTGGGCCCAGATAATAGTGTTTCATGCTCTTCAGCCTTTAGTCATTTTAACAAAGCGTGAAAACTTTTTCAGCAAATCCCACTTCTAGCCTCATTTAAAATGGAAAATCTAGTAGGAATCTCCTATTTATGAGAACTACTTTTGGTTTCAGAAACGAGATGAGCTCTAAACATGTTTTGAAACCAGATTTTCTATTTGCACCATCAGTCTTTTCACTTAAAAAAGAAACAAGCCCAGCTTTTGACATCATACATCCCTTGAATGGACTACCTCTCTATTGAAAGAAATCAATGCTACAGCAATAATGGCAAATATCTCACAATGTACAACAGATTTACTAATCTAAGCTTAACGATTGAAAATAGTTACACATAGATTGTCTAAGCACGAGGGATCACAACTCTAGAAAGAGAAAAGCAGTCCGGTGGCATGAAGCAGAACCCTTCAGAGCAAAAAACTGGATCTAACCAAGTGATACATAACAAGAATTACAGAGGAGAAAAACAAGAGCCAAAACATGTCAAGACTGCATGGCTGACAGTGTTGTGGGTTCAGGCTCGTGACCATGCACTCTCAGGCGATAAATGCATGTATGAGTGGGGCTTCCATGGTTTGACATGAAGTCTAACCTGACCGTATCAATGAGACCAGGAGCTGTTGAATCCACAACACCAAAAGTTTGAGCATTGCTCTTCTCAAGATCATACATGAACTCTGCCAAGAGAAACATCTTCTCAGTGTCAACAGCTGCTGAATCAGCATGTCCTTGACGCCATCCAGAGACCCTACAGTCCTTAGGAGCACTTGACCTGTCGTAGGCTACACTCTGTTCAAAAAATCATTGTCAATCACCAATTTTTCAGTACAAATGCCAACCAGGTAAAAACAAAGAAAATCAATTCGATTATCCACAAAAAAGAGGTGAACAAGGAGATGAAAAAAGTGGCAAACAAGCACCAATTATATCTTATCTCATAGTAAAGTAATGGCATAGAGTGACTAATTAAAAGTCAATGGGAAGGTAATCCACGTTTCAGACGATTCCAAGTTAACGATTGATAAATATGAATAATGAAAACAGAAGTGGAATAGAACCATTAAGATAGTAGAAACAAAGAAGTATACAAAAGACAATGTAGAACAATATAAAACGATAATGCAGAACAAAAAATAGAAATCAGAGTCAGGAATGAATTAATTACATCCCAATCCAATAAAAATGTGAAAATCAAATGCTTTACTATATCAAAAGGCAAATCCAATCCCAATTATCTTCTCCAGTTTGTAGATTGAGCAACAAATCACAGAAAATGAAATAACAGCACACTATTTGACAAGACCTAACATAGTCATCAGATCAAATGCACCCACATAAAAAATTTGACCAATATACAGCTGGTAGAAGTGAATAACGAATCATCAGCAGATGGAGCAAAGCCAATTCAGAATGAGACTAAGTGATCGGACAAAATCCGTCGAATAAGAAATTTTGCCAACTAGCTAACCAATCACAAGCCACTATGAAAGCAAAGTCTCTTGCTTAAAGCATAAAATGTAATATCTATTTGGCCCATTGCGAGGGAACTTTCACCCCATCCTAATGGTATTACTCTAATCAGTCATTTAGAAATCAAACCTTTCGATATAGGCTTTGCTGATTTGTGTGAGGTTTCACACGGCCATAGTACTCTCATTCACAAGAGGAGCCCCCCCAAAAGTACTATCAGATTGTAAGTTAGTAAGCTTCAATATACAAGAATCTCGCTATTTAGGATGTAGCACCCATGAGCTCAGCCGGCAGAATAATATTTGCATAGCTCTCCTGTAATGTTAGTTTCATGGTTTTGGCTACTTCCAATACCCTTGTGGGAACCGCTGAAATCTGTTTTTGCTCCCTACTGAATGAATAGGGAGAGATAGGGATCAATTAATTGACATTTTTTTTAGAAAGAGAATCCAATCTAGGATGAATGCTTTTGTCGTTCACTATGTGGTGACTGGATGCGTACTCGTGCGTTCAATGGATGGACAGGGGAATTGTGTGACTTAGGTAGATAAGATCCAGTCCCTAAAAAGTCTAAAATTAATGCAATATAAGAGTCAATTCTGCTTCTTTTGCTTTGAATACTAAAATGTTTCACTGGATCTCTTTGCTGGCCATAGACTTAGCAAGTAATCAAAAGATTGGCCTACAATAAACTTAACCAAATCTGACATATGCATACACCCACTACCTATACCGAAACTGTTAGGCCACCATCAATGCCATACACATCCACCACATTGAGCCACAACCACTCCCTCCACCATTGCCAGTGTCCAACCAAGCCTACTGGTCTGCACCAAACATATTGGCAGTGACAACCAAAATCCAACATCCCCTATCCACCCAACAAAACACATTCCTAGATTCCTTTTCAAGAAAGAACCTTTGCTTGGCCCGACCATTGAAAAGTATATCACAGTTAGGGAATAATAAAGAAAATGCGTTTCATTAGAGGTCAATCAGAAAGTTAATGTCAGAATAAAACAAATACATAGCATTCACAATGACCTATTTTGGAAGATTCCATCATTCTAGGTAGCGGATTTTCACATAAGAAGCATCCAGTACCCCTAATTTTCCCCCTTCTTGAAAGAGGTTAAAGACCAAAATTCAAACCCTCACTTGACGTACCATTCTCTCATTCCTTTCTAAATCATCCAACTAAAAGAGAAGAAAGCTTGATTATTCAAGCAATGACCTCAATTATAAAGCTTTGTAAAAGCCTTCCTGTGATGTCTGGTTGTGAGGAGGTTTTAAATAGTAAGAACTAACAAATTACAAAATGTGCCTATAGCATCCAAAACTTCCCATCACTAGATTCGTGAGCATGAAGATGCAAAACTACAGTGTACCATTCTACAAATACATTGGCACATATATTCTCCTGCTCCTCTGTTAACACCTCTTTCTTGTGTGCATCAAAGTAAGTAAGGGCAAACATTTGGCCCGATATTAGCAATGAACAAAACACGTTAGGCAAGATAAAATAATGCTCCATCTTTTATATGATTTTTCTTCTTTTTCTTGTCCTAAGAGGTAACAATCCAGATGTTCCCCCATGTCAATGTCCCCAGTTTAACTGTACAATCTAGTCACAAGTACGAATTTCATAAATCTCAACCTCAACTGAAACGGAATGAAGCAAACTCTAAGCAAGCACTGTAACCAATTACTTTGGGAAGGGGAAACAAACCACAATTCTGTTACCTTTTGTCAATAAGTCCTCATGTTTAGATTAATATATAAAAGCCCCACCGGCAAATCTCAAGCACTCACGTCAAATCTCAAGTAAATATAGGCAAGAGAGCAAGACAAAACAGCAAATCTCAAGTAAATATAGACAAGAGACCAAGACAAAACAGCAAAACAGGAAAGTGATCGCTGATTCTGCAGCAAGAATTGCAACATGTTATGAAAGAAAGCATCACCTTCGCCACATGTTCCAAAGTAACAGCTTCAAGAACAATTGCTGTCCTAAGCTTGACTTGCACATAGCCACTACTTCCTTTCAAAGGAAAACACTGGCCAGGCTCACCAAAACTGGGTTTCAACATTGTATCCGCATCACTATGAACACCCTGACGATTGCTTATTGAAAACCACTTACTTCCTTTCCCAACAAGATAAGGGTCCGAGTGTTTGACCACCGTTCCTCCACCAGAGAACAGCGCATAATCTACCCTTCCAAGCCCATCTGCAGCATGTTTCTCTATCTCCTTCAAAACCACATCTCTTGCATAAGCCTTTACATCATCTAAACTGACATCACTCTGATCACCTACACCACCCTTTCCCTTCATAAATTCTTCAATGAACTTGTCAAACTCTTGCTTCGATAGCCAATTTCCTTCCTTTAACTCGCTCAAAGACTTCTCCACAGCTTCACTCTTGGCTTCCAGTTTCTTCAGATCAGTTCTCATCATCACACTGCTATCCTCAATCTGCTTGCTCAATTCCTTCCTCAGCCCACCAACCTCACTCTCCAGTTTCTTATCAACCACGTCCACCTGCACCTGAATCATCTTCGAAGTCTTCTTCAACAGCCCCTCCACTTCCGCAATCCGCCCCTCGAAATCCGTAAACTCCACGGGGCTCTCCGGCGACTTCATAGAGAGCCTCCTAACCAACTGAACTAGACCTAGCAGGACAACCAAAAGCACGAAATTCTTCGAGAAAACGCTCACCACCGTGAGCCACCGCGGCTTCTCGGCCCTGGGGGCCACCTTGCGCGCGCGGCGCGGGGAGATCGTGGAATTCCCGAGCGCCTTCTTCACGGCGGCCAGGTCGTTGGCCTCCCCTCCGCGGATCGAGTGGTGGCTCAGATCCTTGCTGTTGCCGGAGACGGCCCTGTCGTCGCCATTGGCCCCGTTCTCGGCGGGGACGAGCTCGATGTTGGCGTTGGACTTCTTGTCGGCGAGCACCACCGGCCGCCGGCGCGCCGACGCGGGGTTCGCGGTGATCGACATCGTGGATGCGGACATTCTCGGGCGGCGACGGCAAGAGAGGGAGGAGTCGTTGGTAACCGGGAGGAGAAGACAGGAGAGAGAGAAAACCCTAATCTAGTCGGTGAGGGATCGGCGAGGCGGACGTCAACGGCCGATCTAGAGAGAGAGAGAGAGAGAGAGAGAGAGATTCGCGCGACGGCGAAGGGAGGAGGAGATGGGCGACGCGACGATTGGAACGGTCACACCGGCTCTGATTTCGATTTTCAAATTATGG
The DNA here is from genome assembly GCA_014182845.1 of Corymbia calophylla. NCBI lineage: Eukaryota > Viridiplantae > Streptophyta > Magnoliopsida > Myrtales > Myrtaceae > Corymbia > Corymbia calophylla. The sequence continues at coordinate 4,603,664 of CM024697.1, read as the reverse complement.
TTTCGCTTTTTGTCGACGAGAAAGAAAAAAAGAATAAATAAAAGAAGAAAGTCGGTAGTTTTGCCTTGCTCGAGAACGTAAACGACATTTGCTCGTGGAAAATATCTGATTTTTTTTTCCTTTTTATTTGCCGATGAATGTTATGGGAGTGCAACTAAGCTATAAAATTTTTAAAAAAATACAATCGAGTTTTAAAACTTATCGAATTTATTAATTTTATTTAACTTAACTAATGGAAATGCTATCGTAACTTTTTTTTATTTATTTTCTTTACTATGATGGCGTGACTTAAATGACGTTATTTTGATCCAAATTTGACTTGCATTTCTTTAAAAAAATTGAGTTAATTTTTAGTTTAAATTAAACAAAATTTATGTTAAAAATCAGATTTAGACCATAAACAAGCGTGGTTTTAGCCTTATGTTTAATGTTTTGACCACATCATCCACATAGGAGAAAGAAAGTATTTAAAAAAGTTAAGTCGGCATTCTCTATTAGCCAAGTTAGATGGAATTAACAAACTTAATTGCATCAATTTATTTTTTTGTAAATTTTATAACTTAATTGCACTTTTATGACAATTTTAAAATTTCCAATACAATCATTCCTAAAAGAAATATGTTGTTTTTGTTCTTCATCTTAATTTCGATTTCAAACAAGACATTTCATTAAAAAAATTTAGGGATAATGATATAAATGATTCATGAACTTTGATCTAATGTATAATATAATCCTTCAAATTGTAATTTGTTTAATACGATTCCTTAACTTTTGGTAGATAATCAATATAGTATTTGTTTTATTATATCACTAGATTCAATATAGCCCCTAGATTATTTAATTTAGAAATTAAATTGAACAAATTTCAAAAGTTATGAATTATACTGAACAAATTAAAAATTCAAATATTGTATTGTATATTGAACTAAAATTTAAGTATCACATTAAATAAATTTAAAATTTATATACTATATTGTATATTGAACTAAAATTTAATGATTATATTGAATAAATTAAAAATACAATAATCATATCGCATATTATGCCAAAGTCCAAAAACCATTTACGTCAATTTCCCAAATATTTACTTGTAATTATCCAAAATTTGATGTTTGTCCAATTTTACCCCTTGGATTTCTAGTCATCACAACTTTATTAAGAATAGCACCAAATTGACATACATCATTATCATATGTTGGCATAGATAACCAAGAAGAATGATTATCATGCAATCGATGTGTAGATTTATCCATTAAGAAAGTTTAGTAAAGCTGATAGCATTTTATAAGTCGATAAAAGCAAATGGTCGATTCCGTGTGTTCCAAATCTAAATTTGTAATTCCCCGAAAAGTTTAGTTTGGTACTCATCACTCCATCAATAAGAATTTCAAATTTACAGAATAAAAACTTGGCCTACATCTAAATCAAATTCTCATCGATAATCGATAGACTAAACTCCATTTGTTTTTGTTTTTTTTAAGTCGAACTCAATTTGGGTTTGGTTGCCGGCACTTCTTTAATCCTCGTTTGTTTGGGCAGAGTTATATTTATATAAGTTGCAAAATTCGAATTGGATTAATTTGTCAACACGGGCATAAAAGGAAAATTCACGATTTCTAGCACCTTTCAATGCTTAATAGCAAGTACAATAGTTCGAGAACATAAGTGCATGGGAATTTAAGTAGAAAAAGAAAATTTAAATTTAAATAATTGGAAAATAACCAAATTATATCCTACGATGGTCATTGAACGATGATTTTTTTTTTTTACAAAGATAAAATGATGGCTCACGAGGAGCCCATTTACTAAATGCGATAAATGCTGACTACTTCCAAAAAAATGGAAAAAAAATTCAAAATACAAATATAAAGTGCTTTTATTTTCTTTAATAAACGTCTAAAGTTGACATTATTTCAAATCAAAATTTAAAATAGCCTTATTAATTTCAAATAAAGACTTAATCTTGCTAATCGACTAAATATTCCAAATGATAAAGGGCATTTTTGCCCAATAAAATTTTCAATTTTAAATAAAATTTAAATTATGTAAAGATAAATTAAATTAAGAAAAAAAAAGGAAGGAAATCAAGTGAGAGCTAAGCCTTCATTGTTGCCGCCCCACCATAACCGGGATAAGGTAGATTAATTAATTGCAAAGGCGAAAATAGCATTTCAACAAACTTTAACAAAATAAGTTCCAGACAATATAATTATTTTCCAGCACCTCAAATATTATTGAGTTCTAATTAATTTTACAATATTTTTTTTGTGAAATTGGGTCAATAAATTAGGTGCGTGAAATTAGAGGGGAAGGTAGAAGACGACGACTATTCTATGATTAAAGTGGTCAGTTGCAATTAATTCCATAATTAAAAGCGGCCAGTCGGTTTAAAAAAAAAAAATCCAAATTTAAATTTCCCACCCCTTTTTCTTTTTATTTAATGAAATTCCTTTTTCCATCTCTATCTCTCTCTCTTTTTTATTTTTTGACCGAAAATATAAATGAGATGGCAATTTATTGTTCCATCGTCTCCAAGCTCTCTCTCTCTCTCTCGCTCGTGCTCGTGCTCGCGCCTGCGAACTGTTCTCTGCCACCTGCAACTGGAATCAACTGAAGATTTCCTCTCTGCAATCCGCGCTCGCCGCCGCCGGAGCTCCTCCCCCCTCTTCGCCGGCGGATCGATCGCCTTCCTCCAGCGCGCGAGTAAGCGACCGCTCTCTCTCTCCCTCTCTCTCGCGACAAAATTCTCGAAATTTCGGTTTTTTACGTCGTCGCGTCCTCTGCTGCATTTGCGCACGAAGGGAAGGACCGGCTCGCGCTCCGGGCGGAGCAGTAATCTCCTTTTTCGCTCGGGGAATTTCGGGTTTCTCTCGGGTTCAATGCTCTTTGGATTGTCGCGCATGCAGAGCCTGTTCTTGATGATGATCTCCCCCTCCTGTCTCGGGAATTTTTGTCTTCTTCTTCTTCTTCTTCTTCTTCTTGTATGATTCCTTCGCTGCTGGGAATGCGTGAGCGGATGAGTGCGGTTTCGATTGCTGGTCTCTCGAGGCGCGAGGCGAAATGGTAGCGATTTCTCTGCATGCAGCGGTTCCGATCATTGTGTCGCTCTTCCCGAATTTTAATGTCGAGTGCTATGCCGATTTCTGTTGATTGTTGAAGTTCTTTTTGCTGTGGACCGGCGCTCTGGGGCGATGGAGCGTTTTTTGTTTTCCGTTTTTGTATTATTTTGACCGATTAGTATGTTTCTTTGGTTTTTTGGGGTTTAAGTCCTGATTATTTCTGTAGGGGGAGAGTTGTTTCTAATTTCCGCCTTCTTATCGTTGAATGTATTCCTTGGCAACAACTCCGAGCTATTTCTATGTTTCTTTAGTCGATTGGCCATTAGTTTTTTAGACACCAGTGGCTGGAGTAGGGAGTGATGATACTTTCACGTGTCGAGGTGCTGTTGCATGTTATGTATTCCTGTTCGAGTACGGATCTGCTTCTTCATCTTTCTGATTCATGCCCATTTCTCGGAAATGGGTTCCTTATACTTTGATCTAAGTTTTAAGTGCTAGTTGAGAAGTGCTGGCATTTGAATTTGATAGTCTTTTTATGCTGTTATTTATTTCAGCTTGCAGGTTTCCTGGTTTACATCTGAGTTTTGTCGGCTTTAGGTCTGTTGCCAGTAGAGTTATGACTCTAATATTCAATTGACCTGGTAAGGCTAGATTAGCCTGTTGAATGGGGATTCAAACAATGGCTTCACAAGGTGGCGGCGGCGGCGGCAGTAATGCCAGCAGTGGTGGCGGCAATAATGGAAAATCAACTGAAGTTCAGCCATTGACTCGGCAGAATTCAATATACAGTCTCACACTCGATGAGGTCCAAAACCAGTTAGGTGATTTAGGGAAGCCATTGAGCAGCATGAACCTGGACGAGCTTCTGAAGAATGTCTGGACAGCTGAGGCAGGTCAGTCAATGTTTATGGATGTTGAGGGTATGGCTGTGGGTAATCAAAATGCTCTCCCCCGTCAGGGAAGCCTTTCATTAACTGGTGCATTGAGCAAGAAGACGGTTGATGAGGTATGGAGAGATATACAGCAAAATAAGAACAGAGGAGAAAATAAATCAAAGGAACGGCAACCCACTTTGGGAGAAATGACCTTGGAGGACTTCTTAGTAAAAGCAGGTGTTGTTGTCGAGTCATCTTCGGATAAAAGGAGCACAGATAATACTGGTGGGGTCAACCCCAGCATCACACCACAAGTTCCTCCTCAAGGACAGTGGATGCAGTACCCACAACCTCAGTTTGCTCACCCACAGCAAAACATAATGGGTATTTACATGCCAGCTCAGACTATGCCACAGCCTATGCAAATTGGAGCTGGTTCCATGATGGACCTTCCATATACTGATAACCAGCTTGCTTTACCTTCACCATTGATTGGAACGTTGTCAGATTCACAGACAAGTGGTAGGGAAAGAGGTGGTCATGAAGAAGTATTAGATAAGAGTGTTGAAAGGAGGCTAAAGCGCATGATAAAAAATAGGGAATCTGCGGCTCGTTCACGAGCAAGGAAGCAGGTAAGCTTTGGCTTGTTTTGGTTGTTTAAGTTTGGCTGACTCCGTCTAATGGTTTTTCTGCAATGTTAAAATGTCAGCTTGTTTCTCTTTTTCAATTTTACCCTAATTTTATTGGCCACTTCAAACAGGCTTACACAAATGAACTGGAGAACAAAGTTTCGCGGCTAGAAGAGGAAAATGAAAGTCTGAGGAAACGAAAGGTCAATCTTTTATTTAAGGAAAGTGTTCTAGTATTTGTTCCTCCCACTTGATTTCTGGTTTATAGTCTCTTATGCAACTTCGGTGCTCTGTGGGTTGGCCATCTGATGAAAACCCCTAAGGTTCCAACTGCCGAGCAGTGACTCATAGTGTTCTGTGTCCTTATGAGGGAGAGTTGAATCAAAAGAGGAGCAGTTCACTTTTGCTGAATTTCGGGAAGAATCGCTCGCTCAAAAAGCTTCGACTCTGTGCTTATTGCTCTTATCTCAACTTGCTGCCATCATCCTGTGCTTCTCCTGGTGATGGGGTTTACTTCTTCTTCTTCTTCTTCTTGATAGCATAATGTGCCACAAAGTCTATGATTTCTTGGATTTTGTTAGAGAGATGGATTTCCTAACAGATTATAGGTTTACCAGCTTTAGCATGGCCAACAGTGCTGAAAAAACTTGAAAAGTGAGATTGAGACGCGGTACTTAGTTTGGACAATTTAGGACTAGGGGAACAAGTCTTTTGTCTGAATTTGGTCTTCTTGACACAAAGGAAATGAGGGGTGGTATCCTTTTGTGAAATGTCAAATAGGATAGCATTGGAAAAGTCAAGACGAAAAAAGTGTCACTGGAAAGATGAATGGACTCATAGAGGTCAACAGGTGAGAGAGAGGGACAAAAGAATGCAAAGCAACTTTCGCCCTTCCGCATAGGTTGCAAATGCTGTCTGTAGCATAATAATTACAGAAGGGAGACAAGGACCAAAACAACTTTCCCTTCTGCTTGAGATTGCAAACATGTAATGCAATGACTGGATTTGAACTTGGATGAACGACATTCATCGAGGGAAAGCCATTATTGAGTGGCATAAGGAGTTTCAGTTGAAATTAGGTTTGTGCAGACAAGATAGAGTGGATAGTTTTCCTTTGTAGCGAGAGGACTTGAGAGATATGTGAGACCTTTCTTCATCCAGAAGTGAAGATAGCTAACCTTAGAAGAGGGGAATTGGCCATGATTTTCTGGGATTGATGGCTTCAAACTTGAATTTTATCAGTCCAACTTTGAAATTTTGGAGGAAGATATTATGGTTGTTTTTGCATAATGTTGAGCAAGGATTAGTGAATCTTTGTCAGTCATATTGTTGGAAGAGGGCAGGAGCCATGATTATCACTTATTTGAGAGCCTGGAGGTAGCATGCATACGACTTGATAATGTGCTAGCGTGTTGACTTAGGAAGGTGGCTGGGGAATTAACTGACCAATTTTAGGAGCATTTTGTGTAAGAGTTACGCCTGGTATAGAATTTGGATACCTATTTTAGAATGTTGAGTTCTTGAGGAGAACGTTCTGGTTGTGTTGTTGGGCTATGGCCCTTATTCTGTTAGTGTGCTAGTGCTCTTGCTCTCAAGTTTCAATTGGCCTATTGGATATGGTTATGGCCCCATGCTGCCTTTCACATAAGGCTGGAAAAAGAAGTTTATTGCACTTCTTGCTGTAGGACAAAGATTGCAAATGTAGTTCTGTTTGCTGACTAGGTAATGGATTACCACTTTATGAATGGATAGGGTATCATTTGCAAATCGGAAAGATGGTAGTTCATGTCTTGTGGTGGTTTTTTTCTTCTTGTACTTGAGGCTTTGGATTTGGGTGTACTTGGAATTAAGTGTTTCCATGGCAATAGCTATTAAGCTCGGCCAAATTGTATCCTGGGTGCTTCTGCAATTGGAAAAATAAATGTGGTAATAGATAATTGGAGAAAAAGGGGGTCGCAACATCCGTTTTTATTACCAAAAATAGATGGCTTTGCTCTTTGTTAGGTTTGTTAGATTGTCCATATTTAATGGGGTACAGGATTGCTACCCTTTGGTACTTTTTCCAAGTATCCCCTTACTTTCTAGATAAGAAAATAGCTTCTTTTGGTTATCATTCCATCCACTATATTCTTTTTAGATCTTAGAAGTTTGTCACCTGTTTTGTAAGATGAGGTTAGCAAGCTTCGCTTTTCTTTAATTTGTTGCAACTGGGCTATTAAGTTTGGAAGATTGATGCCCGGGGTTGGTTTGCTGGTAGTTCTGGCAGCGTGTTCTTGTCACTTTGTCATAGGTGCAAGGAGCTTGCACAAGTGGGCTAGTTTGAGGATTAAGTGAACTTTGAGTGAAAAGGTTTTTCCACAATGCAAATAGTTTTTGGTAATGTGTCATTTAAAAACACATTGGGAAGCAACTTTGATTTAAATGTTGTTTGGAAAAAACTATATCTTGGATAGGACTTTTCTTAGTTTTTTTTTTTTTAAGCATAAACCTTTTCCAGCGGAACTTGGCCGCCAACAAGCTAAAGCGGTTGCCAGCCAACCGTTGGCAGCCAGATCTAGCTGCCAGCCAACCTCACCTGAGGTCGCACAACCTCAAGCTTTGCTTAGATCGTGCAACTAGGTGATGCTGAGGTCACCTGACCTCAAGCAAGGCTACCCAGTGCCAAATTGGCTTGCGGACAACTAGATTTGGCCTCACTGATGGCCTAAACTCTCGCTGGTGACGTCGCATGAGGTGTGGACATTTTCAGAATTATGAAAGTTTAGTGATGGCAAAGTTGAAAGACAAAAAATTTGTATGCCAGAAATGCTCAAAAGTTGAGGCACTATATTAAACGTATAACGAAAGTCAAGAGATTATATTGAATAAATTAAAAGTTAAGGGACCACATTGTACATTAGGTTAAAGTTCAAGGATCGTATTTGAACAAATTAAAAGTTTAAGACCAAATTGTACATTGGGCCAAAGTTCAATGATTGATTTATGTCATTATCCCCACTGTAAATTATGTGTTGCAAAGGCATGGTGTTTGTAATGGTTTTGTTGTTCTGTCATTTATGTTTTGCTTTATGGGTCATTAAATTGGTTGTGTTTCAATATCGCAGAAGTTGGAGAAGATGTTGCCATGTGCACCCCCTCCCCAGCCGAAGTATCAGCTGCGAAGAACATCATCAGCCCCATTTTGACATCTGCTTTCCTACACTCTATGCGAAGGTTCTGTAGATATAAGGATGCCTTCATGGTTGGTTGTTTTGGTTTACCCAAGGAAGATAGGAATTAAATTGAAGCCCGTCAAGTTGCGCATTTCAGGTGCTTTCTAATAACATAGAAATTAAACCGAAGCCCGCCAATTCGCGCATTTCAGGTGCTTTCCGATATTTATCTGAGCCTTAAAAATTTTGTTCATATTTGATTTGCTTCCTTAGTGTATCGATGGGATCATTGTACCGTTTGTGATTTTCTTAGTTGTGTATCGCTGTGAAAATTGTGATTCTTAAGCAGTTTTGTAAGTATTTGTATCCTGTCATTCTTTTCAGTAAGCCCTTGATCTCTTTGGTTGAGCTATTCTCCTTCACGGGTTGTTGTGCTTTGGTCTGATAAAATTGCCAAACCATGGGTGTTTGATTTCTTCCCTTTCAACAAAACAGTACGGATTGTTAATGCCAAAGGTTATAAAGATCCCGATATATTATTCCCCTCACCTCAGTCCATTGAAAAGTCTGGAACTTGATCCGTGAATGATTAGGCATTATTCTTGCTGCATTTTACCTTTCGAAGCTGTGATAAGGTCCAGCCTATTAGGACATGAAACCACCTAGATTAAAATCCGGACTTGATTCTATGCTTTTTGCTCATCTGTTTCAGCTCAACAAGAGAGAGTTTATGTAATAGATGATTGCTATCCTGAGCAAATAAGTTTGTGGGGACGGTGCTCATGAATTGCTTCTCTGTCTCTCAATTATAATGAAACCCAATACATGAACTCAATAACTTCTTGCGAAAGGAAGAGACTTTCCAATTTAATACTAACACAAGTTTGTTTATACTTGACAGAGTACTTTTTTCCTAAAATTGTATATGAATTCAAGTGGTAAGATCCGAGCATTGCGAAAAGTGGGATCAAAAGAAAGTCAAAGTAGCTTGGATCAATACCTGAAGGAATTTGCTGTCCTCTTCCTGTTAGTCAGATCAATACCAGTTACATCAATATTTCAATTGGAAACGTCCTTATGGCCAGGAACCCACAAAATGGAAAAATGGAAAAATGGAAAATGTCCTCCTTTGCCTTTCTGCAACTCAGGCAATGCTAAAATAGGAGAGAGGACAACTTCCATTCCATCAGCCAATGACGAAAGGAGCAGCATGAACACAAAGAACGATCGATATTTATTTCTGAAGCAAATCAAAAACCATAAAATCCTATAAATTGGATGGATATATACAATTGGGGAGACCTGTACTGCCAGTCAAAAATTATATACACCTTGGACAACCTCACAAGCAGCAACTACAATTTACACAAGGCTTCTGACTCCCAATCAAATTATAACTACGGCTATAGTTAACCAGCCCCGCGAGCCACCCCAAAAAAGAAGAAACATAGAGAAAAATCTGCTCACAAGTCTAATTGCCAATTATTACTGAAAAGCCAATGCTAGCATAAGTCAAAACTCAAGATTCTTCAAGCCTCCTCTGTTGGGAGCCCCAGACCTACCGCTTCGACTAGCCAGATTCTCGTATACAACAAACTACTCTTGACCACCAAATCTCCTTGCAATGATAGGACGAACATCCTCCGCCTCAACCAGAGTCTCCAAGAAGGGAAGTAGCGAAATCAGCTCACAGTCCAATGGATCGTCGAACCAACTCATGATCGGGATCCCGTTATTCACTTGCCACCGGAATACCTAAGACACATAGAAGCAAACATAGAGGAGCTATTGACAAAAGATATGGATAACTGTATTCTTGAATTAAAAAGCTACTTCCTCAGCTACGATAAGTTCTCGAGGTCATTGAACACAAAAAGGGCTATTTTTTCTAAATTGCGTTTTTTAACTCATATAAGCTCATAAAAATTTAGGCACCATATTAAGACAGTTGCTAGGAAGGATAAACCAACCTGGGGAGAGTTGTCAACTATAGCAACTTTTGCCAGATCAACTCCCAAGACTGTCAGATCTTTAGTGAAAATACCATCTGATAATACACATGTTTCGCGATATTCTCGACGAGAGAAGAACTTCTTATCAGGGTCCAGGTGATCCAGAAGCTGTTCAGCATAAAATCTCTGACTGGCTGTAAACAGAACAATCTCAAACATATCCGACACCCTTTCCAAGAATGTCTTGAGAAAAGGCCTCTGACGAACATAAAAAGTATGCTGTTCCATGTTCAATGAAACTTGTATTGTGAAATCTGCATCACACGGCTCCAAAGAAGAGTGGACGAGAGTTTCTGTAATGTTGCAACAGACATACGTCAAAAGAAGTTCCGATCTTTTGAACAATAAAAATTGGAAGCTCTATCAAGTAGACATAGGAAAATGCAGCTATCTACATGGAGAAACAGTCATCTCCACTATTTGAAAAGAAAGTGGCACTCTAAAGTGATGCTAAAAATAGCAGCAGAGATTATGTTGACTTTCACATGTCTAGCTCGGAACAAAAAAGATAATAACAAAAAATGAAAAAATTTCCAAATACACATGATGATAAGGCAGTTTAGACGTGCGCGGGAGTGCTTGGTGATTAAAGATCATCTGTGCAGTCTAACCCTCAAATAATTACCAAAACCTGATTTTCCAGAAAAGCAAAAATATGAAACAAAAGTATTGTTCTCTGCAAACAGGAAGTTTATCGAGATTCAGATTATCTAAGGGTATACCAAATAGCACTTCAAGATGTTCATTGGGAATCAGATTATCCAAGAAAAAACCTGAGTTCCTCGAAACAATGATAAAAATAAATAGAACCAGAACACAAGAGGGAACACAACAATCAAAAGTCAAAACATGGGAGGAAACTCTACATAAAGAGAAGAAAGTGCACCTACCGTCCAGATCAAGAACTAAGGTGATGTGCTTCCCTCTTAATGTTTCTTTAGGCAGTAGTGCTGGCAGGGAGTTAGCTTCCAGATCAGATAGGTCAAGAAAATTTTTAATAAACAAGATGGGATCAAAGGAGTCCATTTCAACCGAATCGGCAGGTCTGGAGTTAGCAAGAGTTTGATCACAAATTTTTGAATGATGAGTAACCATATTAAATATTGCACTCTCTGAATTTATCAAGAGCTCGTCACTTAATGTCTGTCCTTGGAAAAAAGATGTATTTATCGTTTCTTCCGGTAATGGAAAGGGCAACATGACACAATTCCCAGTCATGTCAACAAGCATATTGGATTCAGTCCATCCAAGTTGCTGAACAAGGCTACTCTTCATAATATCATCTAATGCCGTTGTCCCGTCACTGTCTCTCCTAGTGTTACCATCATCATCATCCAAGAAGTGTAGATCCAAATCATGTGATGATAGATGACTGGAACAATTAGTGCTCCTGGTATTATCAGAGTTCATTTCCACTGGTTTCTTCACAGGATAATCTTCACTACCTGTGAAAAATGAGAAAAGATAATATGGAGATGAGAAAGACTATGTTAGGCAATGGAAAGAGTCAACACTTACTAGGAAATCAACTGGTGTTGTCTAATAAAAATTGATCCCAAATGATATGAAAAAGGTGGGACAATACAGCTATCTGAACTTGCAATTTCACCAGGGGAGTCATACCTCATTGCATATACAATAAAAAAGCCAACATAAACACTTAAACTGTCTAAAGAAAGTAATTATGTACCATATGTCATAAGTACCTCAGATACCTCTCTCCTTAGATTGATACGCATACTCACTAAATTGACCAACTCCAAAATATAAATGAGAGCCAGAATTTCTGATTGTCTTTATGTGGTTATCTTTGATTGTCTTTACAAAGATAACACTTGTTTTGCCTTTCTATGATTTTGCAATTGAGTTAGAAAGAGTGGTTTAGTGACTCACTCTCACTGCTACAGTAGAGCAGAAGGTTGTAGAGGAAATTTTCACCCATCTAAACTGCTCTATTCTACCAGCGGAAACTTCCTCTCTAAGGATCTCTTAATCTTCTGGGGATCAAAGTTGCTTAGTTTTAGTCAGAAATTTTCAGCTTCAAATTGACACTTTCCACGGAACATGGCAAAAGAAGAAGCAGGAGTGTGCATGCACCGACAATACAACCCATCTTCGTGTGAAGTGCACCACTCATATCTCTCACATGAACCAATAGGTCCCACACTGAAAAAATTATGACCATACAGTATCGATCTCAGCAGTACATGTGCCATCCTAAACATTGATAATGTTAAAAGCAAGTGCCTGAGAATTTTACACAACAAGATGAATCCACCATTTACTATCATCTTCAATCCTGCTTCAAATATTTCCTTTTACATTCTTTCTTCCTGGATTTAAATTAACTTAAGAACAAAAAATTGACCAAAGAAAAATGCCTACTGCACTGAAGATCCTCACAAAATAAACTGTGCATCCAGGAAGAAAAATACTGCCACGCAAAAAATCAAAATACTGGATTTTATAGGGTTATTGCTCTCAACTACCTATATCATCAGAAACACTTGAGTTGCTGTCAGTGACCTTGGACTCTACAGGGATAGAGGACACTCTTTCCAAGGGTGAAGGACATGGAGCCTGTGAAGAGTCCTGCCAGGAAAAGCAAGTCAATAAATCAGATAATAACAATTATAAACTTCCAGAAAGATTATGTGAACACACAGGACCGTTTTATTAGGATTTGCAGAAAGGTATGAAATTTTCAATTCACTTCCCATAATTTTCCATCAAATATTAGTAATTAAAGTTTCCAAAATCCACTTAGAATATATTCATAATCATAATTGAAGCTGTTCACAAAGAAAAGATTCATATCCATACTTGAAGCTGTCCATTCACAAAAGATTCATGTTCGTACTGTCGACTAATATGTGTACAGAGAAAAATCCACCAATAGGTTCAATCCCATATATTTTCTGACTTGTTTCAAATAGTTGCTTCGACAATGCTTGGTTATACAGAGTTGCAATATCATTTTCCACAATATCCTTCAAATAGAGAGAGAGAAAAAATTTCTTTCCCTTTTCCTTATCAGAAAAAGGGATGCAAATTTGAACTTGAAACGAACCAATCTAATGATGAGGCAAATTCCAGAAAGGATAAATGAGCAGTTTGTGCTTTCAATTTAGTTAAAGATAATATTACTGAAAGAAACAGTTACTTGAATGAGATGTGAAAAATTAAAACAGAGCTGTCTGATACAGGAATTATAGTAAACGCCCCTGGCATCATGTACTAATTCAGAAAAGCTTCTAAAATTAATAACTTACAATTATTGCAGGGCTAAGATCTTCAGAGAATGACAATCGTTCTTGAGCCACAAAGATATTCTGCTGGCTGTCTTTTTCAGAACGAATGGCTTCGTCAATTCTGGTTTCTTCTGATATCGCTCCTACATCATGAAAACCCACCAGATTAAATCTAACTTGAAGCCAAAATCATAACCGGGGTCAAATTCTGCATGAAACAGGCAAGTATGCAGGGCTCCAGCATGTCTGTTAGCTCGAGCCCAAAACCACATGCACACACAGATGGGTGTAAGTGGAAATTCACTGTTAAGAGACTAATCTATGAACCTGACGAACATACCACTTTGACATTCAACCGTCTCCACATCTGACACTTCATGGGATTTCCATGACAAAGAGCTCTTCTTTTTAGAAATTTTACTTGAGTCCTGACATAACCTATGCAGATATCCATCTTTCTCACAACCCGTGATGGCTTTGGCCTTCATTTGGAGAGCCGGCATCGATCCTCAGCTGTTGAATAGCATAAACACCAATTCAGAAACTATCATCCCTAAGAGAGAAAAGAAAATGGAACCAGATACACAAGCCAGGTAGGTTCATGTTATGTAAGACTTCTACATCAAATGAAGAAATCATCTAGATCAGAAACTATCAACGACATTAAGCCAAAGGAAAGAAAGAAATCTCTAATATATACAGAAAAATATGTCATGAGTGCATCTCAAGAAGCTTTTACTCATATCACTGCCGTTTTGGTTAAACGCCATCTCAGCCATCTGTCAATTGCTAATCTCGATAGCTATGCCCAAAACCTCATCCAAACCCGTACTTTGACCAACATCGGTAAAGTTGATTAAATTCAAAAGACTCGACATAAGGCTTATAACACAAACAAAATAAGAAATTAGAAATTGACCAAAAAAGGGGCAACTTTGCACAAGTTACGTTCTTGGCTGAGCCTTGAAAGATAAAAACTGGGTAAGTTATTGTGAAGTCCAATTCCAATTATCCAGGTTCCAAATGTTGGGTAGGCTCCACCAGGTTATAATGCCAATCTGACGAACCCAGAAGACTAAAAAAGTAACGATATTGTTGAAAGAAACGATTTTTACAGGACATTGAGCAGAAATTCAATACCCACCTATGATACAGCGAACAATTAGCATCGTATGAAGCAAAAACTGGAAAAGAGTTACAAATTTCACGTAAGAGAGAGAGGTAGTCGAGATGGCAAACAGATCGAGCCAATTTAGCTTCTTAGTTCCTGCCCTCAGATCCACCTCGAACTAAAAATTCAAAAAAAAAGAAAAAATCTTTTCATCAAACTAATTCCGAACTCGGGAAACTATTCATTGCACGCCCACAAAACATGCCCAGAAGGAAAGGAACGGGAAAAAGAAAAAGAAAAAGAAAAAAAACCCGAGAAACCATAATCAAAATTGAAAACGACCAATTGAGACAGCAAGGAACCAACTCGAAAGCACTCGTCGTCGTCGGTCAACGACCCACCTTCAATCCATGTAATCGAAACCCAACCCCCCCCAGTTGACCATCGACCAAGAAACGGAGGACCCAGAAGAAAACAAGAACCAAGCAGAAAAAATCTCAAAACACCCAGAAGGGAAAAGACTCGCCCACGGAAGCAATTGCTCAATCGAAGTGGGAAGAAGAAGAAGAAGAAGAAGAAATGCCAAAACGTGCGAAGCAATCCGACTTACCCTCGAAGTAAATCAGCTCAATTCGTCCTCCACCGCCTCTCCCTCCTTCCCTCCCTTCCCCCCTCTCTCTCTCTCTCTCTACGTGCGATTCGGGAAGAGAGAGGAGAGGACCGAGATGGGTCAAAAGGGGTGACAGAGCAAGCACGGGCGGGTCTTTATATCGGGGTAGAGATGGAGAAGAGAGGGAGAGAGAGAGAAGGCGAAGGCCCAATCATTTGAATCAGGAGCGAGCAGCAGAAGAAGAATTTCGCTTCTCGGGGACGACATCGGGCCACCCCGGTTGGGTCAACGGACGGTCAGGATGCGATCGTGGGGCGCGGGGAGAGACACTGCGTGAACCGTTGGGAGATCGACGCGTGTGCTGGCGAGGATTTCCAGCTCAGCACCGCACAGCTCATCGCGACGCGCTGGGACCGCGGGTAGGATTTTTCGCGATGTGCTGTGGCGGTAAAGGGAAAAAAAATTGAAAAAATTCGGCAAATGACCTCAATAATCTCTTAATTTTTAATTTATTTAATATAATCACTTCGTTTGGTCGAACGGTTAATTAGACGGTTATCTAATAACGTGGATTGTTCATCTTTTTATCCATCTAATTTTAGAAAAATGAAAAAAAAGTGTGGTCATCGTTATTTGGCGATGTTAGTTATTATATCACGATATGAGATGAGTATCTTACTTGAACAATCCAAATGTAATTTCTTCTTGTTGCCCACCGTTCAAACTTGACAAATTAGAAATTACGTCAGTAAATTTCGTTAACTCGAATTAATTAAGTAATAATATTGAATATTTTCATATGATATAGAGGTCGGATTAAAAATTCACTAATAATTTGAGGATTGTGGGAACAGATTAAAAGTCAGAGACATTATTCCTATCATTTTTTTGATAAAAAAGGAAAGAAAAGATGAGAGTGACGTAAAAGAGGTGACGTCAAAGCGCCTTGACCCGGCACTCGACCGGCCGGATGGCTGGGTGGGTCGGGCTCTTTCCGAGAAATGAGGTCGAGAGACGAAAGCCCTTCGATGGTCCCGGTTTGCCCTTTTCAGCAGACGTCGTTGGTACAAAGTTTGAACGATTCACGAAGTTCGTGACATCGCAAGTGGGGCGATTTCTCGGAGGATATTAATTCGTAAAGCTCATCTCATCGTGCTTCTCCAGAAATTTCTTCTTCTTTCTTACAACGGTGGAATCGCCGAAGAAAGATTCTCTCTCTTCCCTCTACGTATGGAGAAAATGTACGTGTTGACTCGGATTCAGGGTCGACGGACCCGAGTCCGACCCTTTTATGAAAAAATTATGTATGTTTGGATATTCGACTCGAGTCGGTTTGGCTAGAACTATAATGCCGGGTCGGGCTTCTAAATGAATAATCCTGTCTCTCTACACTTGTTTTATTTGCTTACACATCCATGAACAGGTTTGACCTTGAGGAAAAGATGAACGCCCTTGCGTTGACAATCGTTTGGATTCAGCAGTGAAAATGAAGCGAACAAAAGAAATTTATTGCTTTTTATTTTCGAGTATTTCCGTCGAGCTAAAAGCACCATCGAGATAATGATCAAGAAGGGAAAGGGATTTGTCCATATATATTTATCAAATTTGGGAAAATCGGACCCGAGTCGACTCTTCGCGAAAAAATATGTATGTTTGGATCTTTGAATCAAGTTAGCTTGAGTTCTATAACGATGAGTTGAGTTTCTAAACGAGCGACCCCATTGCTCTGCGCTTGTTTTATCTACCTCCAAATGGTTTGATTCAGATTGAAAATATAAAAGATCCTTACATCGACAATCGCTTTGATTCAAAGATGAAAGCGGATCGAACAAGAGATATCTATTGCTTTTTATTTTCAAGTATTTCCACCAAGCTAAAAGCATCATCAAGACAATGATCGAGAAGGGAAAGGATAAAGACTCATCAAATTTGGGAAAATGACTAAAATTGTTCTTAAACTTTGTCTAATGTATAATGTTATATTTGAGCTTTTAAGGGCCTGTTTAGTAATCATTTCGTTCTCAATAATAATTTATACTAAATTTTTTTTATTCTATTCCTAATAACAATTTATGAATATTTGAAGGTATTTGATAACTGTTCAAAAATTTTATTTCCGGAATACAATTGTGTTTAATAGAACTCTTAAAATTTTTTGTTTCTTTTCATTTTTTCATACTTTTATTATACTTTTATTTTTCCTTTTCACATTGTCTTCCTTGTTCTTTGTGGCCGATCGCCAGCATGACGATGGTTGGCAACCAGCTAGGCAAGGTTCGACAAGCCTTGACCTCGCTAATGGCTAGGTGAGCCTCGCTTAGGAGGCGCAAGGTCGACTAGGCAAGGCCCAACCTTGTCGATGGCTGCGTAAGGGTGATTAGGCTTAGCTTTACCCAAATCTGGCGAGGCCGAGGCTCGCGATGGCTCGGCGAGCCATCGCAAACCTCCATAGACCTTGCCTTGCTTGTTGACCACCGCCGGTGTCGATGGACAATTGATGGCGATAGGGTGACAATAGGTCGGTGATGGGCTAGAAGGAAGGAGAAGAGAAGAAGAAAACTCAAGACTTGATTCTTGGAATTGTTCCGAAATCAAGAATCAATTTCTTTTTTTAAATTCTTGACTTTATTCCAAATCTATTATTAAGAACAAAAAATTTTATAGGCGAAATTCTATTTCAAATTTGATACCCGGAGCAAAAGAATATAATTAATTACTATTTGACCAATTATCATATATGCCCTAATTTGCTCAATGTGATCCAACAACTATCAATAGATATTCCATGTAATATCTAAATTATATGAAAATATTAAATATCATCATTTAACTAATTCAAATTAAAGAAATCTATTGATGTGATCTTCAATATGTTCGGTTTGAATGGTCCACAAAAAAAAATTTACACTTTAATTATCCATCTCAAATCAAGATATTATGATTTACGGCATCAAATAACAGTTGGCATGTTAACTCCCTAATTTTTTTTTTTTTTCTACAGTAGACGAATAAAAAAACAAGCATGTAAAACTCATCATTTTCTTTTTAAAAATCCAGTTTAACATGTAATAATCCAAGATATCAAATAACGTTCGATTTGTTGTTTGAGCAGATAGAATGACCGCGAGGAACAATTACTGATAGTTTAGAGACCACGTTGCGTAGTTAGCTAAAGTCAAGACATCAATTGCGTTGTTTTCCTATCAATTTTCCATGTCTTTTCAATGGTATTATTTATTCTAAACTCCTCCTTTTAACCTGGGGACTGGGTCTTCGTCGTCGTCGTCGTTTGACTCGTGTTGTCGTTGGGCCAATACAGTTTGCTCTGTAGTCTCCGGTTTCCTCGTTTTAGGCCCATTTTGGAGT
Organism: Corymbia calophylla; assembly: GCA_014182845.1. NCBI lineage: Eukaryota > Viridiplantae > Streptophyta > Magnoliopsida > Myrtales > Myrtaceae > Corymbia > Corymbia calophylla. The sequence goes on along the minus strand of CM024697.1, from coordinate 4,585,599 downwards.
TTAGGCCCATCTCTTTTTGTATCATCGAGTCCGATCATACAGAGTTTTGCTGACTCGCTAGGGCTTTTCTTAGCCTCGTGGGTTTCGAAATCTGGTGCGCACATTAATTGGACGAAGACCCAACACCAAATTTAGGAAAAATGGTCGTCTAAATTTTTAATTTATTCAACGTGATTTTATACAATGTAATCCTCAAACTTTTTCATTTATTCAATATGATCTTCTAATGATGTGAAAATGACGCAAATAAAATAATTATATTTAGCAGATTAAAAGTTTAAAGACGATACTACATATTGAGATAAAATTTAAGGAGCACGTTAAATAAATTAAAAATTCAAGGGCGAGATTGCGCATTGGACCAAAATTTAGGGACCATTTACAAAACTCAAGAGCCGATATAGGATGTCGATGTGGACCGAAGATTGTCGTTAAGCGCAGAGGACAGTCTCTTCACGCTGAGTATTCCAAAAGGAAAGGACAAAAAAAGCCATGGAGAGAGAGAGAGGGGGAGACCCTTCGTTTGTCAATTTGCTAGTTACTCTTCAGGATAAGTATCGAGTGGGGTAATGCCCATAAAGGTTTACGCTTTATAGGCATCGCTATAAAAGTCCGATATATTTCATTGTGGAATGGT